>JAKOOJ010000003.1:89386403-90586403 GCA_022577455.1 Arizona elegans
GATAAATGTCCAGTCTCTTTTTGAAAGCCTCAAGTGATGGAGCAGCCACAATTTCTGAAGGCAAGCTGTTCCATGGGTTGATTGCTCTCATCGGTAGGAAATTTCTCCTTAGTTCTAGTTGTATGGAGGCTATCATTGTCAGTGATTCCATGGAATTGCACAGCAACACTAAAACATACAATTGTTAGTATTGTGAAGTCAAGAAGTAAAACATATTTGGGAATAAGTGGACTACAGAACAAATGGTCCAGCACTGAGCAGGTAGTCATACAAAGAAAAATAGTTTGTTGGCAGTTCCTTGTATAACATACAGTGTAAGTTATATGTAAATATTAAAAAATTAGAGCAAATAGATGAATCTGTGTATCTTGGGCGAATATTTAAAGAGAGGCAAATGAATAGGAAAATGTTAAGACATAGAGGTAGTGCTAGAAACATAGCAGGTAATATGCCATCTGTTGTGAGGAATGAATGTTTATTGAAAAAGGCAAAAGTGACTGTTTATTAAAGCATGCTTTTGCTGTATGAAAGTGAGAACTGGGTACAATGCAGTAAAAAAGAAGAAATCCAGAGTGTATGAGTGCTGAGTAAATGTGGACTGAGCACAAAAATGAGTAACCAGACTGGAAGTTGTTTGATGAAATTATTTGGTCATGTAGAGAGAATGAATGAGGACTGAACTGTAAAACAAATATATGAAGGAGGCTGAGAAATGTATGCTTGGATGGAATTGATAAGATCATGAAACAGAGAAAAATAAAAAGCTTAAGAAACAAAAGCCAGTGTGTGAAATGGTCTATAGATACAGTATAGTGTAAGCAAGAGAGATTTGTAAGAAGAGAAAGTTAGGAAAAGGTGTGGTGAATGGTGCTGCCGTAAACTAGATTTAGTTATGCTTAGTTCATGTATTTCAGCTTACTATTCTGCTCAGACAGGGAAGGCGGTGCAGAGAGTGGTGAGGATGGCAGAGAAGATAATTGGCAGTTTACTTCCTTCTATCCAGTACATATAGCGTATAAGCATTGCTTGACCAGGGTCTGCAGTATTGTCTGGGATGCTACACATCCTCTTCATGATCTGTTTTCCTTGCTACCTTCTGGGAGGAGGCTTTGCAGTATCCAAAGCAGAACAACTAGATTCAGTCACAGTTTTGTTCCATATAGTATCAACCTTGTGAACTCACAAGTTTCCTCTTTCTGCTATTTATCCAAAATGGACAGTGATTTAGATAGATGATAGATAGATAGATAGATAGATAGATAGATAGATAGATAGATAGATAGATAGATAGATGATAGATAGATGATAGATAGATGATAGACAGACAGACTGATAGAGATAGAGATAGAGATAGAGATAGAGATAGAGATAGAGATAGATAGTATTTGTATGTGCAGATGTAGGTATGTGTGTGTGTATATATATATGTATGTATGTATATATGTATGTATTACAAACTATTTTAAAAATACGAGTTCCAGGTATATTAGTAAAAAAAGAAGCAGTATGTCTGCTTCTTTTTTTACATATATATATACATATATATATATATATATATATATATATATATATATATATATATATATATATATATATAATCTGTATATGTTTGTTATGTACGTGTACACTTTTGAGAGCAGGCAACAGAAGTTCATTTTTAAGGTAAGCCAGTATGCCCACAGTAAAAAATAACAATAAAGTTTATCTATTATATTCATAAGTTTATTTGTCAAGCATATATAAGATAACAGATAAAAGTATAAACATAATTTGAATGCATGAAAAGAGTAAGAGTAAAAAGGAATATTAGGACAGGGACAGAAGGCACGCTGGTGCACTTATGCACGCCCCTTACAGACCTCTTAGGAATGGGGTGAGGTCAACAATAGACAGTTTAAGGTTAAAGTTTTGGGGGTTTGGGGATGTTGTTTACCCCAAAATGAGTAGTATTTTTTTTTTTATGTATCTATGCATTTTAATCAATATTTTATTTTTAGCCTTGTGAGGTGGCCCTGGCCAGAACAACCAGGAGGACTAGTTCTACTTTATTATAAAGTTACATTAACAGAATTTTGCAAATCTGAAAGTACACCTCTCCCTCCTCACTTTTACTGTCCTGTAAACTACAGAGGGCCCGTTTTGATATGCTTTTGCCACCCATCCTCTTTCAGATTCGAATTTTGTCAGACTATTACTTCGGCTGCGGTTCTTACTCATATCTCACTCCCAGATACGCTCACAAGATTATCACATCCGAAAGATTTGTAAATTCTCATTTCTAAGCCTTCATGAGAACTCATATGAAAATGTTGACAATAAGCAGGATTTAATAATTCTGCATGATTGTGCTACTTCTTTTTTAAAAAATAGTGCATAGCCCTTGACAGATCCCTGAATATGAGGCCATTGAAGCCACAAGTATTTTAAAAAATGGAAAAAATACAGGTAGTCCTCAACTTACAACCATTCATTTAGTGACCGTTGAAAGATACAATGGTACTGGAAGAAATGATTTACGATTATTTATCACATGACTGTTGCAGCATCCTCATGGTCACATGATCAAAATTGGGACACTTGGTAACTGGCATGTATTTATGACGGTTACAGTGTCCTGGGGCCATGTGATCACCTTATGTGACTTTCTGACAAGCAAAGTCAACAAGGAAGCCAGATTCACTTAACAACAGTGTTACTAACTTAACAACTGTGGCGATTCACTTAACAACTGTGGCAAGAAAAGTCATAAAATGGGGCAAAACTCACTTAACAACTGTCTTGCTTAGCAGCAGAAATGTTGGACTCAATTGTGGTCGTAAGATGAGGACTACCTGTTCTTGGCCTATATTTAGGGATTTGTCAAGGGCTTTGCAAGTGAGAAAACTGTTTTGGTGCAAGAAAGTCTGGTAAGTAAAAAAGTGGGTTTTGATTCCCTCATTATATGTTCTCATTTATTTAATAAGTGCATTCTTCCAGTTTGCTAACATCAGTTTAATATAACTCACAATTATTTAATATATCTAGCTAAGCCCTCAGGAAGAATATGAAGGAAGGAAGCATCAATTTCCTGTCAATTCTAGTCGGGAAGTGCATCCGCTATGAATCTTAACTAACTGCACATGTGCTGGCTTTTGTCCTTATGCATTGTCAGAGAAAATTATTATTCATTTCAGCAAAAGTTCCCTGAACAGCTTAATGATCTCTTGGTGCTTTCATCCATATCCACTTTACAAACTGGAAGATTTATGTTTCCTCTTCTAAACACTTCACAAGTAGCCATTTCTCCACAGATTTAGGACAGCCTACCAAATTACGGAGTACAGGTATAGGTATCATCCCAACCATAATTTTTGTTTCGGGTTAATAAGAGTTGTAATTCCACATTCTTCATGAGAGTTTATTGTACCGTATCTAGTCTGAGTTTACAAAACATCAGAACTTCCAGCAAGTCACTACTTTCATTTACGGCTGCTTGGATACTATAGTCTGAACCAGTGGTGGGTTGCCCCCGGATTGCACCGGTTCTATAGAACCGGAAGTAAAACTGGTGGGAGGCTCCGCCCACTGACCCCGATGTCATTTAAATGCTTCTGCGCTTGCACAGAAGAGCGTGCACATGCACGCGCGAAGCGAGTAAGCGCGGCTCTGTTGTAGTAAAGATAAGTAGAACCCACCCCTGCTCTGAACTAATTAGTAGCTTCCTCCTCCTCCTTCTCCTCCTCCTCCTCCTCCTCCTCCTCCTCCTCCTCCTCCTCCTCCTCCTCCTCCTCTTCATCATCATCATCCCAGTTGATCCAAGAACTATCCTTGAAGTCCATGGAATGTGGGAATGACAGTGGGAGATAGGATAAAAGAGAGGCAGCCAAGGGAATGATTAGATAAAAGGCAGCTGAGCCTAGGGCGGGAATGTGGGCAGTGCTAGTTTTGAGGCTGTAAAGGGGATGGGGGAAGGGAATACTTTCAGACTTGCAAGATTCTGTTAATGTAACTTTACAATAAAATAGAATTAGCTCATCTGGTCATGGTTCCTGTCTGATTTATCTCCCCAAACCCCCAAACCCTTAGCCTTAAACTGTCTACTGTTGACCTCACCCCATTCCTAAGAGGTCTGTAAGGGGCGTGCATAAGTGCACCAACGTGCCTACTGTCCCTGTCCTAATATTCCTTTTTACTTACTCTTTTCATGTATTCAAATTATGTTTGTACTTTTACTTGTTATCTTATATATGCTTGACAAATAAATTTATGATTATGATTATGATTATAAGGCTGACATATTCATTGGCCACCATATTTTCCCCAACTCTTCTGCCAGCACACCCCTGTAGGCACCTTGTCTGTTTTAGACCAGTCTCTGTAACGCCTATTTTCTTTTCAACGCTGTGTCAATGGCCCAGTACTGCAAGTGTTCCTTTGGTTAAAATAATAAGTTATAATATCTTCCAATGTAGGCATTCTGGAACAAATCGGCAACATGGCAAAGAATGCTCCTTTTTTTTTTTAAATAAACCCATAGTGGAATGAAGAAACCACCTGTTTCTTTTGCTTTAAGCATTTTAGGATTAAAGCAATAGCAGTCCAATAAAGGAAACAGGAAAAAAAGAGAGATCGGCCTTAATGAGCAGAGAACATGGGAAGTGGGATGGGAAGGCATCCATGTGTGCAAATATCTGAGAATGCAAAGGAAAGGCAGGGCAACTGGTGAGGGGGGGTAATTATCCCTAAATGAAGGAGGACATTGGTAGATCTGCCCGTAGAGTGGCCAACCCAAAAGCCTTCCCTTCCCTGAATGGGTGGGAATGGAAAGAAGCAGGAGAATGACCCCTCAGGTCCTGCAGTGGCCATAGTTCAATTGGCACACTATTGCCAAATTATGAAGATCTGCCATGGATTGACCCCTGGCATATAAATTTGTGTTTTTAATCTTTTTAAATGTAAGCTAATATTTTCCCCCTTTCTACTTCCTGCATTTCTGACACGAGACAAGACGAGATGGATTTAACAGATTCAGGAGAAAACCTGAGCAACAGTCACAGCCTAGCACAGTGGTGGCGAACCTATGGCACGCGTGCCAGAGGTGGCACACAGAGCCCTCTCTGTGGGCACATGCGCCATTGCCCCGGCTCTGTTTCGGGTCTCTGCTGTGCATGCCTGCATGCCTCCCGCTGGCCAGCTGGTCTTTGGGTCTTTGCCGTGCATGCGTGGGGCGCAAGTGTGCCTGTACAGGTGCACATGCAGGGGCCCACACGCATGTGCCCACGACCTTGCAGTTTGGACGGGGTGCAGGTACATGCATGGGTTGTGTGTGCATGCACAGGGCACACATGCACATGCACCCATACCTTACAGTTTGGGGACGCGCATGCACTTTGGGCACTCAGTGCCTAAAAGGTTTGCCATCACTGGCCTAGCATATCTAAAGTCAGTTTTTCCCCCTTAACTGATGTCTCACACGCTTGTGCCCTACATGACACTGATCTTTGGATCACTATAGAGAGCAATATTCCTGTTTCTTGGAGGGAAAAGTTTAGGAAAGAGCTGGGAGCTAGAACCTAATTTGTGATCCAGTGTGGAAGTGTTGTGTGGTGTGTGGTGTGTTGTGCGGTTGTGTGGTGTGTTGCTTTGGCAGAACTGTGTGTGGGAAGCTTGTAAAACGCTGTTCTATTTCTGAAAGTAGCTCCTTTATTTTATTCTTTTTTACCTTTGGGAGAGATGAATAATGGTGTCATGAAGAAACAAAGGAAAAGCTTTACCCATTTCCAGACTTCTCGCTCATGCTAATTAAACACTCTGCTGCTTTGCTGAAGGGAACGCCCCCACTTTGAATTTTCAGAAACAAGTCAAAACGAATCCCCCAAACCACAGCCCCACAGGCTCCAGGCATTCCTTTCCCATTGGCCTCACCATTTCATGTGCCATCTGTGCTGCATTTGGGAGATGAGTTTGGTGACAGAAATCTGGTCGCCATCTTTCTCAGGCCTGCTAAAGGTGGTTTAAGTGACCTCTTGGCATTGCTGCCAAGTAGAAGGCATTGAAGACTTTTCTGCATGGCAGCCTTCTGTGTAGAATATACCCTTTATGCCTTTTCTCCACACTGCAGCCCTTAAGCTATTTGGCTGCCAGATGTAAACCAGCTGGAAATGAGGCTGCCGTAAGAAATCTCTTTTTGCATTTCAACCCCTTCTTCCACTTTGGTTATAATGATGGCCACAGCTTTGGTTAACCCAACAGTCAATTAGTGGACATTCCTGCTTCTTCATCCATCTCACCCTATCAGAAAATCAGTTGCAATTGCTAGCCTTGCTACAGATAAATCCTATATAGGACATGTGTGTTTGCAATGGGATAATGAAGAGCACACTTGAACAATTTCTCCAAAAATAGCAAATATGGTCTGCTGCATTTTGTGGTTATCATGTCTGCTTCAAATGCAAAGCAACTCCCAGCAGGAGCAACTTTTTACTAAATGTATTGGGGTTGTTTTGTTTTTTTTAAATTCCTGAGCTACCCCCTTTACTGCCTTTTTAATGAACCAGCTCATCAGTGGACTTTTTTCATCGTTCCTGCTGTTATTTGTGGTAGAATTTCATTCCAGCATCTAAATAACCCAAATGACTAAATGATGCACAATCATTTAAATCACTAAATGACTGCATTTCTCTGAGGCCACATAAAGTGAAAAAAAAAGAAAACTCTAGCATTTCAACAATCCATTGATGGAGTGATTAAAAACAGCAACAGTACAGCAAAAAAGTAAGTAGCTCAGAAAACAAAAATAATACTGTTGTGGGTTTGGCATCATCACACACCCTTTATACACTACAGGGCAACTACTACAATGGCAGCTGCAAATCAGCAGAGTTTGGGACAGGGGCATCAGCAGGCAGAGTCAAACCCGCCCCCCTAAAAGTTGGCTTCAACCAATTGGTTGGTTTTTTTATGTGTATTACAAAACTAATCTAGAGAGGCCTGGGATATTTCCACAACACTGAATCTAGCCAGCAAAATTTAATTTACAGTAAGTTGTCTGGCTTCTGCTGGTTGGAACCCCTCATGACTTTTAAAAATATTGCTCATGGACAATGACTCATAGATCAAAGGTGGCCTTTGTTAATACAAAGCTGCACACCACTACCATATACAGGAGAGACGAGGGACAGTTGATCACAAATAATTACTGGTATGTTCATTTCTTCTTAGAACAAGGTTGTCTTCAGTGGTGAAATTCAATTTTTTTTTACTACCAGTTCTGTGGGCGTGGCTTGGTGGGCATGGTGTGGCTTGGTGGGCGTGGCTTGGTGGGTGTGGCAGGGGAAGGATACTGCAAAATCTTCATTCCCACCCCACTCCTGGGAGAAGGATATTGCAAAATCTCCATTCCCACCCTGGGACCAGCCAGAGGTGGTATTTGCCAGTTCTCTGAACTACTCAATATTTCCGCTACCGGTTCTCCAGAACCTGCTAGATTTCACCCCGTCTTCAGTTCTGAGAGAGGCCTGAGCCAAGCACCCTCTGTAAAACCCCTTGTGCTGTTGGTATCTCCTGACTGCAGTGCAGAGAGCATCAGACTAGGGAAAGAGTGAGGGTGGCCAAACAACATTTGGAACAGGAGCAATAAGATATTTTGTGTTTTTGCATTTTCAGAATTATATTTCCATCCACACATATCACATTTTATTGATGTTCATTTATATTTATAGATTTTCAGGTATTGCTTTAATCTAATGGCTAATTTTCATAGAAGAGCTGTTATGACATCTGGTGAACTGCACCACAAAAGATCTATTACGCCACAACAACAATACATATTCTTTTTTTTTCTTTTCTTTTTGCAAGCTATCCAGATTCTCAGCTGGATTCCACAAAATAGATATGAGAAAAGAGTAAACATCTTGCAACTGATTTTTCAAAGCCTGAGCCCAGTTCCCTAAAGCTGCAACAAGTAAGACTGCAACATTATATAAATGACAGTTTTATATAATAATTCATTGGCAATTGAGCAAATCAGCCTAGCTCGCTTTGCTGATTATTCAGTTGAAATTTTCAGAACTTGTGGGAAATTACAAGGAGGAAAATATTTGAGGGGGCCTTGGGCTATTCTTTTCTTTTGCAATAAGGAAAGTTACAAAACTGCATCTGAGCGACAGCTGCACCCATACACATACAGATTGTGCTATTTACTCACACACTTACTGCTCCTACTCATTGCTTTCTAAAGTATTTTGGTACCTTGGGTACAAAATGCATTATATAAAGCTCAATTCAGTTTCACATGCTCTACACTAAACAGCATCCAGTTATGAAACATAATGCAGCCGTTCTAGTTTATATCTCCAGCCAATATAGTTTCCACAGCGGAAGGGTTTTGTCCTCTGAACAATCCCAAACTTTTCCTTTTGGAGACTTTTTCCTTCTGACATGCAACCTGCTTGATATTAATAGAAACCATCAAGCTAAGCTGCTAAAAGAAAGGTTAGTAGGCTAATTCCCAAGGGATCAACTGGGACCATTGCTTGAGCTTCTGGTTGTCAAATTTACAGAGGTGGGAATCATGAATTAGTCTCCTGGGAAGGGCAATAAAAGGCCAACTCACTGTTGTGCTATAATTTTTATATAGCTCTATTCAGGATATTTAAAATGTACTGCAAGTAGGAGACCAAACAAGGATCCTTGACTATCAGTCTAAAAGTAATAGATAAAGTGGATGGTGATGAGAATGATATATTGGGGGTTCATTTTTGTTTCAATATGTCACCTATGACTATCACACAGAAACAGTTCAAGACCTGTTTTCCAGTGATTCAGAGCACAAGACATAAAAAATGGATTCCAGTTAAGGAAAGTCAAATGTGAATTCAACTGAATGTTGAATTTTCTGACAAGTAAGAGCAGCTTTAAAACATGGAACCGATTTCTCTGGAAAATGATGGGTTTCCCCTCAATGGATGTGGTCAAACAGAGACTAGACACCCATCTGTCTGGGATGACTTAATTTAGATTCCTGCACTGAGCAGGCAAATGGACGTGGTGACCTCAATTCACCTTTACAACTCCATGATTCCATGATTTTATTAAAAATGCTGCAAATTGCTACATGATCTATGGTTTGGATACAGCTAAACACGGTCATTCATTTTGGTAAGCTTGTTTGTATCATCAGTAGATGCAAGTAGAGAAAGGCTTATGGTGCCACATAAATTGGCCCCGTGAAAGGCACAGGAATATTTTAATTGCTGTTAGCATCCCAGTAGTGGGAACAGAAAGAAAAGAACAGGTCTTGCAAACTGTTAGAGGGGACAGAATTCTTTTGTGAAAGAAAGGACCAATCATTCAATGTTTTGATGATTGTTTGAATTTGTGAAGACATTAATGCAAATCTTGGGCTTAATTATGAAGTTCAATGTAAAAGCAATTACAAGTTTTATGCCAAAAGAAAGGTTTTGATCTCCTTGCCTCGAATTGAGATCCACTGGTTAAAAATTTTCTAACAGAAGAGGAAATATTGCTTTTTTTAAAAAAACTTGAGCATGTGTCAGCTTTCTTCTACAGTAGCTTATATAAAGAGCAAGTGGAAAATCACATTCAATAGATAAAAGCTTCTCTTTTTAGAAAGCGAAAATGAAGGCTGTCTAAATCTCACTGGGTCGCATCTCACAATCTGCTTGATGCGTTCAATCAACAGCAACAAAAGCTTACAATTTACTAAGACCCGGCTTCCAGTCAATACTCTTGATGAAGAGATTTATATAGAGCTAAGCTTGCAGGCTTTGGCACTGAAATGCTAACTTAGGGACTCTTGTTAATAGTAAGGTGGACTTCTTGTTTTCTAGTGCATGAACAATCAAAATAAGGGCCTTATCTGCCCACATGTAGCAAAATGGGACTTCACCTTTCCATGAGGATATGTCAGGCACAAGGAACCTGAAGGGACATAAGGCAGCTGATCAGTGTGGTGTGTTTATTATTACTTGCCTGTTGACGGGCATTCTTGCCAGACTGATGCAATTCACTACAGAAAATATTAGATAAACACTGTGAGGAAGCTTTAGTGAGGATCACCTTTCAGCCACTTCCTCCTCACCAGTCATTCAAGACCAGTCAGCCTTTTCACTCTTCCTCTCAACTCAGCTCCAGATTCCACCACAGAATATTGTTCCTGTCAGATCTTAAAGGATGTGCTGGAAATAAACTTAAAAACATAAAATGTGACTGTAGCTCCCAGATCAGGAGGAATTGCTCCCCAACCAGTGGATTTATATGGCTGTTTCATGTTTTCTTTTTTTTTTAAAGATTCTCTATCCCTCTTAACAGTGGGTGTTGGGTTATTTATTTATTTCTGCCAATCCCAAAAGCAGCAACTGAATCAAGAATCAAATCAATGAATTACATAACTTTGTTTGGACTGCCTAAATGTAAGAGTGTGTATTTGCACGTGTGATGGGTGCACAATTTGAGAAAGAACGGAACAGCTGGGTTTAAAGATGTTAGGAAGTAATGTATAGTTTCCAGGGAACGCATGGATGTGCCCCCACATTGATGAGACAGAACATTTATATAGTATCTGATTAACGGTGGCATATTGTGATGCTGGAAAAACGGCAAAGAATTATAAGAAATTTGTGTTGTAGAAAAAATTAAGGAAGCAGAATTGTCTTAGTTTTCTTGTAATGGGGGGGGGATGAGATTTTTAGATTTTTTTAAAAAAGAACACTGTAAGCTTGCTAAACCTGCTTCATAATACAGACTGATAATGTTCCTTCAGTAATTATCACTTTGTCACACCTACTCATTTCCCCCTGTAGAGAGCTAGAAAGAGTAGTAAATGCAAATTTAAGAGGAGAGGCAGAACAAAGGAAGAATGTATTCAAATTTCCATGTTCCTTTTTCTTCATTGATATAAAATAAGCTTCAGCAGAAGAAAGATGAGAGATTTTAGCACCCATCCAGCAATTATTAATAATATTAATGCAGTGTTGCCTCTTCAGACTTGGTAGCCTACTTCTGCAGTGATTGCAAGAAAGAAGTCGCACAATCACCATTAACAGTAGCAAACTTGCAAGAGATAGCTTATTACCTTGACTCCTATTGTTAGGACAAATGAAATGCCTGCTTATAAAAGAATGTTCTGTACCTGGTAACGTTTTCTGACATAAACAAGTGGTAATTGCAGTTATGAAGAGAAGATAATGATGTTTCAGCATGAACTTTGCTATTTTACTAAATAACAGACAGTAGGTGTCCTATAATAGGATAGAACTAGGGATTATATATTTTAGAACTAAGCACATTTCAATCTGCAAGATGTCCAATAGTTTGGTGCCAATAGAAGAGAATATTTGTGGCTCAGGGTTAAACTGTGGGGTCTTTGATGATTTCTGAGTTTGGTTGTTTTCTTGTAAATGTTTCATTACCCAACTAGGTAACATCATCGGTGCTAGCATGACATTAACTAGTCTACTAATGAAACTTCTGCAAGAAAACAACCAAGCTCAGAGAGCACTAAAGACGCCACAATCCAGATTAGTGAAACTAGCCTGACTCAGTGGCTAAGACCACTGAGCTTGTCAATCAGAAAGGTCGGCAGTTCGGCAGTTCAAATTCCTAGTACAGGTCTCCTCCTGAGCAGGGGGTTGGACTAGATGACCTCCAAGGTCCTTTCCAACTCTGTTACTGTTTAAAATGAGGTTCATATAAAGATGAGTTGGTGGATTTCTGAATTGAACTGCAAGGCTCTGAGGTTCTTTCAACCAAAATGCAATTCTTTTCAAAATGCCCCAAATCAATTTTGGAATCTGGACCTTCTCAAGAACCCTTTAAATAGGTTTACATTCCTGGTGGCAGATTGTAATTTTTGTTCTTTTCTGACAGCTTCATTTTCCATGATTCATTTATTGATCTTACTTCATGGTCCTTTCCCCTCCCCCATTTCCCATTTTCCACTTCAGTCCATTCATTTGTGCTCTGCTCCTCCTCCTGAAATTGTTACATTTAAAGCCATTGTTGATCTTGCATTAGGATATAACACATATTACAATAGTTTCCTTAGGTAGCACCATCTTTCCACCTACCCCCATGTAATTTCAGGCTTCATTTTTTTGTTTAGATATTATCCTGAATCAAGTTCTGTATTCTCCCTTCAGATTTTTTTTTGTTGGGATCTGTGTGTACATATTAATAATTTAACATTTTAATTATCCATGTCTTACGCTTAATGGAGTACACTTTAACAGGTTATGATTTAAATTATTTATTTAGCATTAAACCAATCTATGATGTTGACAAAACCACATAATGCTTCTAGATGAAAAAAATAGAGTGATAGAATAGACCTTTAAGTCTGATCTCCTCCTTGATGCTGGAATCCAAATTAAAGCAAGCATCCCTGAAAACGTCTAAACCAGATCAGCTTTCACCAACTCTTTTGGGTTATTATGGGGTAATAACCCAAAGGATTTGGGTTAATGCAAAAGAAGGATCAATGCAAAATTGTTGGTGGCTTTATCCATGTCCAACTGAGTATCTCCCCGCCCCCGCAAAAAAGATGGCTCACTCAATATATGCCACTCCATCTTAAATCGGCAGCTCCTGCTAGCGTGAGCCAGCCCCTCCCTCGGCCAACAAGCCTTTTTGTGAAGAAAGCAACCACAGACCTAAACACTCACAATAAAAGATCCAATGGTAGACATGCAGTGGAGAGCATTTGGCTAGATGGATGAAAGCTTAGAGGAGTCCTCTGGTCCAGAGGTCTCCAACCTTGGCAACTTTAAGACTTGTAGACTTCAACTTCCAGAGTCAATCAATCCCTCTTTATCAATTGTTTCCTAGCATCAAAGTACAGTTTAGGGCAGTGGGTCTCAACCTTCCTAATGCCGCGACCCTTTAATACAGTTCCTCATGTTGTGGTGACCCCCAACCATAAGATTATTCCTAAAACCATTGAAAATATGTGTTTTCCGATGGTCTTAGGTGACCCTTGTGAAAGGGTTGTTCGACCCCCCAAAGTGGTCGCGACCCACAGGTTGAAAACCACTGGTTTAGGGTCTCCTTTAAAAAAAATCAAGAAATTGTCTACAATAAGGAAAATAAAGGCCATATATTTTTTTAAAAAAAATCACCTTTTTAATATCTTAAAGAATTGCCTTTCACTCTTGCACAGTTTCATTCATCTGTCTGAAATTTGGCTGAGTTCATGTGCAAAGAAAAGATTATTGCGGTTGTTCATATCACAGATCTTTCATTGGTGGGGTGAGGGAAGGAGAGGGGGAGAGAAGCAGCTCTTTTAGATGTGACTTTTTTACCCTCTGTTTTTTTCGCTGGTCTGTGTACATTTTCAGCTGCCTTTTGCCGTTCATTGTGCACAATCTGGCCCTGTCTCTTGGGCTTCCTCTCACCTGGATGGCAGCTGTGCTTTCTAGGCAGTCCTCTGTGACATAGCTGAAGCCTGAGGTGCTACTTGACTAAGAATTGTGTCTCTCTCTCTGCTTATTCGTCTCCAGGCAAACGGAATCCGCTTCACTGCTGCTGCATCCCTTTCCCTTTAGAGGCTTCTATCGCTGTCTTAAATTAATCTGTTTTGCGACATTTAAAAATAAAATTAGTAAATATAGATGCTTTGTTTTCCGGAGCCAATGATAAACCATCCTGAAGGGAAAGAAAGCCTTTTGGATGATTAGGGGAGTAATCTTCTTTTACTGACCATTACCCTTTCTTTAAGAAAATATAAAAACCCTAATACAGGGGTGTCAAACTCGATTTCATTGAGGGCCACATCAGGGTTGTGTTTGACCTCAGGGGGATGGGGTGGGTGTGGCCAGAGTGGGCATGGCCATCTTGACATCACTTGTTTGGGGGGGGGTGCCTGTGGCGGCCCGAGTACTCTGCCAGGAAAAATGAGCTCCCAAGCTCCATTTTGGCTGTGATAGCTTCCTGCAACCCTCTGCCAATGAAAATGGAGTCAGGAAGGCTGCCTGCCCTAATAGATCAAACCTCTCAGTTTGCAAAATGGAAAAGAGGAGATCAAAGCCTTTGAAGCTTTCTTCGAAGGATCTCAATGATTTGTTTACCTAAAAAACACTGACTGGCAGTAACTCTCTAGATTGCCTTTCCTTAAATCAGGTCTCCAAACTTGACAACTTTAAGACTTGTGGACTTCAACTCCCAGAATTCCCCAGCCAACATGCCAAGTTGCCAAGTTTGGAGACCTCTGTCTTATAGCATCTCATAGATGTATTGGACTACAGCAGGAGTGAAATCCAGCAGGTTCTGACAGGTTCTGGAGAACCGGTAGTAGAAATTTTGAGCAGTTCTGAGAACCGGTAGCGGAAATTTTGAGTAGTTATGAGAACCGGCAAATACCACCTCTGGCTGGCCCCACAGTGGGGTGGGAATGGAGATTTTGCAATATCCTTCCCCCAGGAGCAGGGAGGAAATGGGGATTTTGCAATATCCTTCCCCCAGGAGTGGGGAGGGAATGGGGATTTTGCAGTATCTTTCCCCTGCCATGCCCACCAAGCCACACCATGCCCACCAAGTCATGCCCACAGAACCGGTAGTAAAAAAATTTGGATTTCACCTCTGGACTACAGCTCCCACCAACCCCAGTCAGAAAATTAATGGTTGCTTGGTATAGATGTGTTTAACTGGAGATAGCAAAGATTGAAAATGAGCCTTTTTGCACATGGACTGGAAGTCAAACTTCCTTGAGTTCCCATCAGGAGGTGTGAGGATTGAAGCAATGTTTCTCAGGCCAGACACAACCATTATGAATTATTTTGTAAACACTGAGCAAATGTTTTAACCCTGGTCAAAAATTCCTTGATACAAAAGGTGGGAGAAAAAGGCCTAGAGCAGATGAACAAAAGTCTCCATTTCTGCAGAAATGGACAGACTCACTTTGAAACTCAAGGATAAAAGCGAAACTAAGTACTACAAAATCTGGGAACAATTTTATGATTGGATAGATAACAAGAGGGTAGCCAAGACAAATGTATAGTGTTAGAACAAAAATAATAGACCTTATTATAGATAAATGTATGTTTATCTATAATATGATTAAGAGATAAATAAATATACAGAAATAAGGGGGAAAGTATTAATATCATATCATATTATGCATAAATAGTGAACAAAGCTTAAGAACTATATGTTGATATGAGTACTAATATTATTGTAAAGTGACGGAAGATTTTTGGAACCAGTGATGTCATATCTATGTCAAATGTTTTTTAAATTTTGTATTATTATTAAAAAACTTTTTTTAAAAAAAAGTCTCCGTTTCTGCATTTTGCAGTAGGCAAATCTTCTCCGTATGTTTCTTCTTTTTGGTCCGCCCTAAATCACTTATCTAATCACTATGTGTCTCTGCTGTAAGCCACTTTCTTAATATGGATTTAAGTATCTGGAGTATTAAGATTTATTGCCATGTCTGGTAGTGAACTCTGACAGTTGACTGATTCCCCACTGCTGAATCAAAATAAAATCCAAGGGTAGGTCATCACAAAACTATCATAGTGTGTCATTTTCCCTCTCCCCTTGCCAGTCCCTACCTCAGTTATTTCCGTTCCCATTCACTGCCAGCCAGCTGACTTTTTCCCCAAGACAAGGAGTGACAAAACTGAGCAGCTTGAGAACACTTGAGTCTTGCGGGGCAAACTAAGTGGGGAAACGCTACTTTAACTCCAAGTGAAGTTATGGGAGATTCCATTTATATTATTCGTAGATTAGAGACAAGACAAAAGCAGTATCAAGGCATTACTGCAGAAAAACTCCTTGCAAGGACAAATTAGTGCTATGGTTAGAGGCAAGTGAGGAAAGATCTTCAGCCAGTGCATATTTCTATAATGCTGGGGGGAGGGGAGAGAAGTCTATGGATGTTTTCATTCTTGAGACTTAAAGTAGCTCTTTAAAGCTAGATTTCTAATGCAAATGTAAAACTTACATTGCCAGAATGCTTATTCACACTACAAATGTTCTCTTGTTTTTCTGCCACATTATCAAGAATATTGCAGTAGAGATTCAGAGGTGATGTGTGAAAACACCCTTCATTTTACCTTCTTTAAAAGGTATGGGAGAAACCAAGAAAAGAGCACGTTTTCACATACAAGAAGGCAGAAAGGTGATGGTTCCAAAGGCTATTCTCATTAGAACAAATAATTTCAAAAGTTTGGATGATTTAGCAAATTGGATATTGAACTGAGTCACGATCAAATAAAAAGTTACTTTGGGGTAGCAAGAATTAAATAGTTGGCTGCTTTTTAATTCCCCCGCAGAATAAAATATTTCTATTTTCTTATGCCATAAAAGATTGAGAAAAGGCAATGTCAGATCACGGTTATTCTGCATGAATCTAAGGCAGAAGATTTCCCTCCCCATGTCTTCAATGCAGCACCAAAAACTCCTATTGAATTGAAAAACTTAATGTGACAGACAAAGTTAAATATTGAAGCTAGGGAGAATAAATACGTTACTTGTCTTCAGTTAAAGGTCAGTATCTATAACATCTACCTATTGTAAGATGTTAGTATTGTTGCTGGTCAGATTGTATTGAATCTGGCATTTATTGTCCACCTCTTGAATCCTTCCCAAAGCCCTGGGATAGGCAAATGTGATTTGTTTGATGGTGTTAAAGGTATTGCTGCAGGATGTAAGTTGTTCCAAGTAAAGCTTCTTTTTGCAATTGATTGATGATGATTTTTGTCAATGCCTCTGGTGTTCAAGTGGTGCTCCAGATGTTTTAGCATTGCACCCAAAGCACCTATTGCTATTGCACCCAAAGCACCTATTGCTATTGCACCCAAAGCACCTATTGCTATTGGTACTACCTTTGATAAAAACCTAACAAATAACTTAAATGAATAAATAATTGTGCGTTCAAGAAAAACATTAAATGAATGACTGGGTAACACTCAAATTTTCTGCATTTAAACCAAACAAGTGACAACCTTGTTGAATGAAATTAATGCAAATTTAGTTTCGATCCTCATCCTACCCCTTTTCTATGCAATGTAGCTTTCGACACATGCTGCTCTTCAACAATAGTTTCCTGGTATTGATTCTATCATGGCACAAAGACCAGTAATTTTTTTCCAAATGATAAAAGAAATGATAAAAGAAACATATATTTTGGAAAAGTCATACCAAAAAGTTATGTGCTCGGGAAATCTGGGAATAAAACTCTATACTTTTTTTTTAAAAGAGTGTACCCTGCAGAAAGACAATTCTAGCATCACATTTTCTGTCCCATTATTAATCCCTATCCTGCAGTTTTCGCCTCTGTACCCAGCCACTGCCAGGGACCTGATTTTCTTCCATGCTAATAAGTGGCATTGACCAGTGGTTTCCAATTTTTGCAGTTTGGCAGCCCGTAGGATGGGAGAGGCCCATGCAAGCTGGTGCACATGTGTGTGTTGGCCCACTGCTTGTGTGAATAGGGCATGCATGCATGCACTGGTCAGCTGCTTGCGCGGCCCAGTTCTGAACAGGCCACAACCCAGCAGTGGGCTGCTACCCTGGAGTTGGGGACCCCTGGTGTAGGCTAATACCTCTTGAAGCTCTTCTTACACAGATTCAATAAATAGAAGAAAATACTATTAAACACTGATGTGGCCTGGAAATGAAATAAAGGCAACAGTATTAGGGGCAGACAGCACTTACCGCGAGCAGAAAGTTTTTTGGTGTTTATTATCTTGGCAGCATATTCTTGTCCTGACAGCACTTTCACACATCTTCTGACAATGGAGAAAGCACCTCTGCAGGAATGAAAACAAAATATATGTGAGAGGTTTGGTCAAACAGTGGTATACCTAGCATATTTGCCACCTAGAGCTGTTCCTTTTATAACAGCCCCCCCGCCCCTGCTTCCCAAGAGCCAGTTTGGTGTAATGGTTAACATGTCAGACTGGAAACCAGGAATTTTGGTGTTCTTGTCCTGCCTTAGTCACAAAGCCAGCTGGATGACTTGAACCAGTCAGTTCTTTCAGCCTCAGAAAGCAGAAATGCTGCCCAGAAGACAACCTGTTATAGGGCTTTCCTGGTAGCAGTCAACACCTTAAATTGTACTCAAAACACTGGGAACTATTTCAGCTCCTGCTGCAGTGGTATAATGTGGTAGTATTGAGACTGGCCAAAAAGTCTACAGGAAAGCGCCATGTAGAATGAATTACAGTAACTTGTTTTGGAGATGACAAGAGCATGTGTGGCCGTCCTCAGAGCATCCTGTTTCAGGTAAGGGCACAACTGATGAGCCAGTCAAAATGAGGCAAAAGCTCTCCTTGTCTTGGCTTTTACCTGCTCTTTGATCAGAAGCCATAAGTCCAGGAGGAGCTCAACTGCATGAACCTGCCCTTTATGGGAGTCGACAACCCTATCAAAAACCAAACATGATAATCTGTAATTCCATTTTAATAATGGGATCTTCAAGAAATAATGCCACTGTTTGGACAAGTCTCTGCAGTTTCCTTGGCAAGGTTTTTTGGAAGTGGTTTTTCATTTCCTAAGGCTGAGATAGAGAACTGGCCCAAACTCCTGCATCTGCTTACATGCCTAAAGTGGGACTAGAAGTTATGTCTCCTAGTTTGTAGCCTGGTATCTTAATCACTACATCAAACTGACTCTCTGGCACTACAGGTAGTCCTCAACTTATGACCAGTCACTTAATGATCATTGTAAGACCTATGCCCAAAGACACAGTGAGAGCCAATCAAGTCCAGTTCTTTATTAATTTACACCTAATAGACAGAATCTTGCCAGACTAAAGCCATAACTTTCTGACATAATAGATATGTGCTGGCAAATTCAAGGGTGTGGTTACCCTGATCCTTTTCCTCCCTCCCCCATCCAGTTCAGGATCGCACGTTCTCTTGTTTTTGGGCCAATATCTGGAAATAGCTGCCTCCTCCCTAGGAAGCAGTATGTACAGGCAACATTCCTCCTTATCATTCTCCAGCTGCACATTCCAGCACTCTGTTTGAAATTATGACAAATCTCTCCAGAGTTACTTATGGCCCATTTTCAGAATTGTGACAGCCACACAAACACTCACAATCTTGTGATCACATTTTGGGCATAGAGCAACCAGCTCATTTCATGAATGTTTGCAATCATGTGACCACAATTTGAGACTTTTGTGCCAGTTTCTAGTGTTTGCTCCAGTTTTTAACAAAACACCCATTGGAAAAATGGATTTGCTTAACAACTGCAGTGTTTATTTAACAACTATTGTAAATAATGGTTGCAACTTTGATTTCAGTCATGTGATGCCTCGACTTGACAAAAATTTACAAGTGAAATTCTGGACTCATTCATGGGTAAAAGTGGAGGGCTACTTGCAAACATTATTCTGTCTAATATCTAATGTTTTGATATTTGATACATGTTTTTTTTTACTTTATTGTTGTTGCATTATTATTTGGCTTTAGGTATTTGATTTATTTTTACGCTGTTATTGTTGTAAGTGAATTACAAGATCCAAGACTACACAATGTGTGTAGTGCTGGATCTTGTAATTCACCTTTTATTGTTTACTAAAGAAGTTAGAATGTTCTGGATCTAATTCTGGAATTAATATATAACTCATGAACAGTAACTATCAATAATCTAATTTCACTTTAAAGCCCTCCAAGTGCAAAATTTGAAGAACCACAAATTGCAATAGATAATTATCAAAATTTGTCTAATATTTGATTCTACCTTGCATAGGAAGGAGATCAGAAAAACATAGTTTGCTTGTACCACTGAAGACAAGACAATGTTGTTACTAAAAAAATGATAAGATAACTATTTGATTACCCATAGAAAAGTAAAATGCCAGTTTATATCAGTTTTAGGGTCATCCTTGAACATAATATCTTTCTGCTCCTATACGCTTGCCTTCATTCTATACATTTCCATTGACCCATCCATTAACCTGGTGGCGCGGCAGACTAAAGCACTGTTAGTAACATCAGCTGCCTGCAATTACTGCAAGTTAAAATCTCACCAGGCTCAAGGTTGACTCAGCCTTCCATCCTTTCTAAGGTAGGTAAAATGAGGACCCAGATTGTGGGGGCAATAAACTGACTTTGTATAAAATATGCAAAAGTATGAAGGCTATTGCTTAACGCATTGTAAGCCGCCCTGAGTCTCCGGAGAAGGGCGACATATAAATCATTTTTTTAAAAAAAAAACATGCAAGCATGCACATTATCTATCTCTATCTCATCTCTGTCATCTCTATCTCTGTCTTTCTTCTCTACCCTTATCCTTAATAGTCTACTCTGCTCATCTTCTCATTCCTTCTGGGTCATTTGTGACCCTATAATAAAGCTAGCTGAAAAGTACCACCAGAAGAAAAAGTTATGAAGCTCTCTGAAAAAATTAGTGATTTCTTCCATACAGGAATTAAATATTTCAGGAAATTTGGAGATGCAATTCTGCAACAGTGCTAAAAGCAGCATGGCTGAAGCTCCAGCTGCCATCATCTAAACATCCCTAGGAATTTCCCATTTGAGATTCAATTTTAATGGATTGTTAAGAAACAGCCAGGAGATCCTTAATAAGCACCATGAAAAAACTTCATAAATATAATGATTTTTTTCCACAAGCCAGATGCTATTCACAGGTGGGGAAACTTGAGACAGGAAATTGACAGGAAATTGCTATTTATATATGGATCATAGCAATATCTTGCTCTTTCTTCAAGAAATTTTACACCATAACATTGAAATATGGTAGAAAAAAAAATAGCTTTCCCAAATTCATGAAGAGAGATTATTTCTGTCTGAATTCTTCATACATTGTGGCAATGTCTTGAGACCAAAGTGAGGAAAAAAGACTTCCTAAGTACAGATGTTATGGATGTCTTTCCTACCTGATATGGCCAACATGTATTTGATCCAACCAGGGATGTATTTGCACTCAAATGACATTTGAAGGAGAAAATATAATGTGAAAAACCCAAGGAAAAGAGTCTTCCTATTATAGAAAGCAATGGTTTGTTTCCTGCCATCAAACATTTGGCACATTCAGAGTATTTTACATTGTCTTTTCCCCACCCCACCCTCAATGGTGAATTTTTCCACTGGTGGAAAGCATTCAATACCTTCTGTCTTATCAAATGTCTCCCAGCACAAATGGCAATATGTACCACATGTAACGCATTTTAATGAAAGAAAGAATGCTGCCAATCTGGATTTTGAAAAATCCACGCTACTTCGGCTTTCTCAGAAAAGGTTATAAAATATGGTGACTCTATCTACCCACACTAAGATAAAAATAAAATTACACTATTGTTTCTGGATAATAAATTCTGTTGCCATTTTATGAGTTTCTTCAAAGAACTGTTTGGTTTCCATTTATTTCTTGAATGTAGCTAGAAGCCTGTCAAGCTGCAAAGACATATTAAACTTTGAGTTTTCTGTGGAAATGTACTATTGAAAGAAACACAAAACTAAATTTCACTAAGGTCATGTAATGTCCAACATTCTTCCAATTCTCCTTTAATCTGATTTATCTATCCTCACCATAAGTAAATTGGTTCCCAGAATCCTAAGGGTTAGGTAAACGTAAGATAGTTGTCTGTAGGGGAGAATAAAAATGTTAAGATGGTAGCCATGACTCTACAAAGCCTCACCCCTCTTCTATGTGTGTTGCACACATGTTCTATATAAAAAATGAATAAGGCTTCAATCACACAATCAGAGGCATCACTTTGACTTGTTTGATCTGTTCCTCGGAGCTTTCTAATACAAAGCTTGGCCTCTTCCTTTCTGATTTTTTCATCCATCCACTGGATTGGAAACTTATGACTCCAGCTTCATGATCATGTCATTCTTTCTGCTGAGTATTCCTCCACCGGATAATATGTCAAATGATTTCAGATGTGTTTCACTGAAAACAGCAACAGTTTCAGTTTGGGGAGAGAACACTTTGGGGTTAAGGGTCTCTAACTTTGCAGTACCGTACACCTCTAAATGATAAATGAACAAGGCTGGAATTAGGATTGAGTAAGAGGTAAATAAATTATGCTATACGCTTTTAGTCATCACTTTGTAATCTGTACATAGTCAGGAATTCTCAAATTGCAGCCCTGAACTGCCCACTGCATTACAGGCAAAATGAGGAGCCTAAAGTTGGTTTGGCGATGCATCCATTTTGCCTGAACAGTGTGAATGAAAACATTTGTCAAAATGCAGAGCTCCATCCAAGTTGCTTACAGTCCCTTACAGTTCCTAACCCTAACCCTAGTGCTCTAGCATTATTGAGCTCACTTCTTCCCTTTGTTGTATTCCAGAAAAGCCTGATCTGGGAAAATGTAATTGGTCTGCTCCAGACACCTGATGGATACCAGCTCTATATCAGAGTCAATGATACATTATTCTACTCAGGAGGCCATCTCTGGGTCCCACCGCTCTGGACAATACTTTGTTCTTTCTCTAATATTCCCTTTTTAAGGCAGTTTGTTGAGAAGGTCAGTTTATACCTCAGGGTATAAACCTCCCAAGGACATTGGGAGAAATATTATGTGGGTACTTTTTAGTGGGTATGAGGCTGGGAAGTAGCAAGGAAATTACCTTGATTGCATGTACATATGACATTTGGTGGGACTGGGGTATAGGTTCTGGACATTTCAATGGTCTTTAATACTATTGATTATGTTACCCTTCTGGATCAGCTTTAGGGGTTAGGAGTTGGGGGCGTGATTTTGTGGTTGGATCTCCTTCCTTTGAAACTAGATGGTGTTGGTAGGAAGGGCTGAACTAGCACTAAATCTCTATTTTGCAGGGTTACTTGGAGCTTTATGGTCTCCTTTCCCATTTAATACCAACATAATGCTGTTGGATGAGGTTATCCATAAACACAAGATTAAGTGTTATCATATACTGGTGATATACATCTCTATCAAGGACCACTGAAGCGTGCCATCAACTTTCATTCCCAGTATCTGGATGGGGATGAATATAGTAGGCTTTGGCTCAACCCAGGTGTGGGTTTTAGGATTGTTTTAGGGTTGCCAGCTCTTCAAGGTAATCCAGACCAAGAAATTACATCTACCTAGCCCATTTGGACTAAGAAGGCAAGGCACGTTGCAGGTCCCAACTATCAAGGAAGTCCATCTGATGGGACCTAGGAAAAAGGCCTTTTATATGGTGGCTTTCCCCTTTGGAATATAATTCCCCAGAGATAAGATGGCTCTTCACTTCATTGCTCTTCCTCAACGCCTTGAAGACATGGTTTTGTCACTGGGCTAGGGAACCCCATTCAGAGTGGTCAGGAGTCACTGTATGTGACTTGGGCTACTGTATACATTTATTAATAAATAATACTTTCTTTATAGTTATAGAATTTTAAAAGTCCTTCTCCTTCTCCCATCTTTACATTCTAGAGAGTCAGGATTGAGATGGTTTCCATCTCTATTCCTGCTTTGACTCGGATTTTTCTTATGAGATCATTGTCTAGGCTGCAGCCTAGATTGCATTCCTCCAGTCTCTCAATGCTCTTTTCACAGTTCATTATAGACCCTTGCAATGGGGTCCCTGGCATCTGAAGTTTCTCCATCTACATGGGGTTATATTCCTCCAGATAGAACTGCTTGAAGAGCAGGTGGCAGGAGGACTACTACACAACTCATCTTATATACTAGTTGCATCCATTCCAGGATTAGGAAGATGTATGGCTCAGGTCATAGCTATTTGCAGGACAATTTATCTTCAGTTGTGTCTGCTCATCCCATGACATCCAACCTACAGGGAACACTTTGGATTTCATCAGTAAAACAATGTTATGCAGTGGGACTTAAGACACATGCCTTTTCATTCATGAAGCCTGCCCTTGAGAATAGCATAGTCCTGATATTCAGTTGGTCCCAACCTTGATGTTCTTCTATAAAGTTTGACAAACCTGTTCCCCACCCTCCCCTCTGCCCAGTCCTAAGACAGGACATTGGGTGAGCCCAACTGGTGAATGGTTTGGTTTGCTGTACATACCTCATTTTGAGCTATTTTATACTTCATTTTTGTGGTTCTGTATTTTTTATGTTCATTGCCTACATTATTTTTTGTCTTTTAAAACCTACATTTATTGCCCAAAGTCATAATTGGTGAATTGGGTAGCCATTAAACAATTGCATGAACAAACAAATAAGCAGTTGCCTAAGGATATGTTTACAGTATCTGTGTCACAAGCTTGTGGGACAACATCAAACACCATATTCTGCACCCCAATTTGCAATCTGTGAGCTTGGTAGTTTGTGTCTAATTAAGAAGATATGCGTATGCTTGCTTATTTTGCTTAATTTATTTCATGTCTCCTCGAAGAAACCAAATCAAATCAAACTTACATAATTTAGGAATGAATAAAACCGGCTCATATTCTGTGGGCTTCTTATTAATTCCCTTAAGTCAACCACTTTATACAGAAAATAAAATCCGATGTCAGATTTACACTTTTAGCCCGTGGAACAAAATAAGAACAATTGTGTAATCTCCTTATTAAGAAGAAAAATTAAATGGATCCTGACACTAAGCAGCCTTGCTCCCTGCAGGACTGAATGGAGACATGTAGTACCTTTCCTTGATTTAATAACTGCTTTTTAAAACAGCTTTTTGGTTTTGTTTTCATCTCTCTCATTCTCTCTTCCCATTCCCGGCTCTTCTGCTTTCCCATTTTTCTCACCCTGAGCCCCCTCCAACTCCCTCCCCACATTCATTACTTGACCTTTCACCAAAAATATTTTTATTCCTGTTGTTCATTGAGACAAATAAATCTTTCATTTAAGAATGTGTCAGTACTAGCTGGAAATACATATAACTTATTATATGTATTTAATAACATCTACTCTTTTTCTATCAATTTTACCTTCAGATTTCAATGCAGTAAGTCACAACCAGGGGTGAAATCCAGCAGGTTCTGGAGAACCGGTAGCGAAAATTTTGAGTAATTCAGAGAACAGGCAAATACCGCCTCTGGTGGTCCCAGAGTGGGGTGGGAATGGAGATTTTGCAGTATCCTTCCCCTGCCACACCCACCAAGCCACACCATGCCCACCAAGCCCACAGAACCTGTAGTAAAAAAAATTGAATTTCACTACTGGCCACAACCATTTTTTAAAGAAAGATAAGGGCTATGTCTGTTCTTAATATAGCTTTTTGTGTTTTAACTATATCATTTAAATGGAAAGCATAGTTGCCAAGATATTTAGGAGGGGGTTTTAGGTAGCTCAGGAATATATCAATATATACAAGAGTACTTTTTTCACTATGAGTCCACAGACTGGTGAGCAAGGATGTTATCACTAATCCGTGATAAGTAGGTTATTTTTCAAAAAAAAAAGAAAGAAAGAAATCGACATAAGCATACCATATTTTTGAGATCAAAAGTCTAGTTTTATGGAAGATAAGTGAATTTGATTGTAGCTTATATAACCAATAACACTATGCTTGCTTGAAAGAATGCCAATGAATAACAAAAGTGGTTTTATAACAAAAGTGGTTTTGGCTTTTATTTTTGATAGGGTGAATATGTATTATTCACCCTTTTTGACATCATGTGCTTTTTTTAGATTTAGAGAGATCAAACAAACAATTTTAAAATGTGTTTGAATGTTTTTAGAATGTTTCTGATGGCAGTTATGTAATAATGCAGATGTTTTTTAAGTCACTGTACTTGAAAAGCAAGTGAGCATTTTCATCTTTTTTGCTGCATTGCAAATGTGTTAATATTTACTACATATTTTCATGTCTTTAAGTTTGCCTTTCATAGTTCCTTGAAAGGGGCATCAAGCCAAAACCTGCCAGACCTGACTAATACAGTAAAAAAAAACAACAAAAAAACAAATCTTCACTGGGGATTCCAACGTATTCTCTTTTTTCTCCTTTCTTACACTTCATTCCTTGTTTACTAGGAAACATGTCTTTCGTCAGAAGCTCTCAGACACATTTGTCAGTGTAAGGTGCTACAAGTGTACTGACTCTTGATAGGAAAGTTGAGTTGAATTGCCAAGTGACCTTTCAGTCCTTATCTATATAGCCTGCTACTTTCAGTCAGAAAGCCCATGATTTCCTTCCTCAGGCTGACCTGAGTGCTTGGATCAACTCTAGAACAGGGACAATGCTCAACTGAGCCTATTCAGCTGAATCAGGTTTAGGGATGTGTCATTTAGGGATTCTGGGAAAACTGAGAGCAGTCACTGAGAAGTTATTACATAATTCACTGAATAGAGGAAGGAAGGCAAAGATGTTATCATTAAACTACTTATCAGGGGTTAGTGATAAGGGGGAGGGGAGGAAGTCACTATGGTGATCCTGTTGAGGCCTTGGGCATTTAGGAAAGAAAGACCCTCGACTCCAGTAAAAGGTATGCTTTTACTAAAGCCAAGTAGTTACAGCGTAAGCCAAGATCTAAGAATTCCTGTGTAAACCTAGTATTTTTCCCTTCACCCAGGCTTTCCTCCCTGGTCTTCCTGTTTGTGTCCAATGAGGTTCAAATTAATTGTTTTGGTAACAGATCTAAAGTTTGTCGCCTCTTTGATGGGCGCTCGCATTCCGTTCCCATGCCTGTGTCCTTGGATCATTCAAACCAATGTTTCTGGTTGGCACCTCTGGTTCCTATCACCCCCCCCCCACCTCCCTATATCCTTCTATCCTCCCTCCCCACACTTTATGGCAGGCTGCCATCAACGTGAAGCAGGGTTGAAGCAGTGTAATAGCAGATCGGACATCCTGACTGGAACCTACCAAATTATTTGTATATAATATTCATATATATTGTATATAATATTCATGAAGACCTTTTTATTCCATCAAGTGGTCTTGGCCTAATCTCCTCCCTCTTTTAATATGTAAATTTTAATCTGTTCTTAAATTATTGGGGTGTTTTAATCTGTCCGGGCCAAAATGATTTAATTTGATTTTATCTGGTTTTTAAATTTTTTGTATTTATGTATTTTATTGTTTGGCTGTTCACCGCCCTGAGTCCTTCGGGAGTAAGGCGGTATACAAATCAAATAAACTAAACTAAACTAAACTAATATAATAATATACGGTATTATTATAATATTCATATAATATATGATAATAATATAATATGGTTTAGTGGTGAAGGCAACAGACTAGAAACCAGGAGCCTGATGAGTTCTAGTCCCTCCTAGCCATGAAAGCCATCTGGATGATCATGAGCCAGTCACTGTCTCTCAGTCCATCTCACTTTACAGGGTTGGTGTTATGGGGAAAATAGGAGGAGGAAGGAATATTAGATATGTTCACCGGCTTGAGTTGTTTATAAAAATAACAAAGGTGGGATATAAATAAAATAAATACAGAAAATGAACCGCTGCTGTAATATTCTACACACACAAACACAACACACACACACACACACACACACACACCCTTCGAAAACATAAAGTTATGTCAGATTGAAAAATTGTGCAATAAATTTTTATTGTGTTTAGGTCCTTTAAGCTGTTCATTCTCTGTATGGGAAAACATACAGCATTATTGCTACCGGTAAGTGAGGATAAGAACACCACAGGAATATTGCAAGTCACCCAAGTGCTTGATACAGCTTCCAGCATATCTCAGTTATTCTTTGTGAATGTTAAGAAAGGGATGGTTAATTATATGGAATGCAATTATATTGCTTTAATTAATTCAATGGAAATAAAACCAGGTGCTTTTTTTAAACTTGGTCTTCTCTATTTAGTGGCCTCTAAGGGTACTCAATATAATGGACACTATGCCCTTTGTGGCTGACTATATTGATGATTCACTGACCAGACAAGAGATCTGACACAGCTATGGGTCTTTGGTTGACTTCCAGCAGTATAATTTCCACAAATGCTATAAATGCGACTGTTTCAATTTCCCTAGGATTTTGTTGTTATTGTTGTTGTTTGCCTTTTCCTACTTGTTTATATTCCTCTAAAAGGCCAGAGACAATTTGTCTGAAAATAATTTTACGTTAAAGCAAATAAGGCAGATTTACTTGTGGGTGCATCTTAAGACATAGTTTCCTCCTTTTCTTGCTTTTTTTTTAAATATAATCTTCTTGGTTAAGATATGCTAATCACTAACATTTTTAATATGCCCTTTCTTCCTTATAATATGCACCTTGATCTTTCATCTGTAATTGGGACAGATGGGATTTATTTATTTTATTTATTATGCCTTTGAGTCAGTGATGAATCTCTGAAGTTTTCTTGGCAAGATTTTGGAAGTAGTTAACCAGTGCTTCCTTACTAGAGCTGAGAGTGAGTGACCAGCCTAAGATCATCCAGTTGGCATTATGCCTAAGGTGGAATTCACAACCTTCTGGTTTCTAGCCTGGTACCTTAACTATTACATCAAATATTGTATAGAACCAGAGAACCTGTTAATTGGATAGACCTGTTCTAAAAATACCCTCAGAACCAGTGATGGGATTCAGCTTGTTCACACTGGTTCGGGCGAGCTAGTTGTTAAATTATCCCACCCCATCCCCCGCTATCAAAGTGGATCCTGGGCACTGCGCTGCAATGGAGAAATGGAAACGGAGTGCCGGCACGAGGGAAGGAGGCCGCTTTCCCTCTTTCTTCTCCCTTCTCCTCCTCCTTCCCTCATGCCAGCTGCTCCGTTTCCCATTTTTCCATTGCAGCGCAGCACCCAAGATCCATTTTGATTGGGGGGGGGTTAATTTAAAAACCAGTTCACCCAGGGTCAGGTTGGCCATCATTGGAGGCTTGTCCCGTATGTGCAGTGGAGCTGGAGGACAGGGATGGGCCACGACAGCCAACCATACCTCCCACAATAGCCAACCTGACCCTGGGTGAACCGATTAAATTACTTGAATCCCACCACTGCTCAGAACCCAAGGTATTCTTTCTGCTTCACCTAAACTGGGGAAGCAATTGATCTCACAGGCTGCTGGTGACATCCAAAATATATTTTGGCTACCTTTACATTTACTTTACCTTTACCTAGAGGAGATCAAGCCTGACTGATCTTTAGAAGGCCAGATCCTGAAGATGAAACTCAAATATTTTGGCCACCTAATGAGAAGGAAGGACTCACTGGAGAAGAGCCTAATGCTGGGAATGATTGAGGGCAAAAGAAGAATGGGACGACAGAGAATGAGGTGGCTGGATGGAGTCACTGAAGCAGTAGGCGTGACTCCAGAGGATGGTAGAGGACAGGAAGGCCTGGAGGAATGTTGTCCATGGGGTCACGATGGATCAGACACAACTTCACAACTAACAACAATAACAAGCTTTACATCATCCGAGTGCACTGCAAAATTGATGGTTTAAAACTTTGAGAACCTCTCATCTCCCTACAAAAGTTGAAGTAAACAACACAAAAATGTGGCCATCCACAGTGGGTTTTTTATTCTGAAAATAAATTAATGACTTAGTTAGGAAATGATAAAAGAGGAGAGGAGCTGTATTAGTTAGGACAGAAACCTTAAAGTGCCTGCTTGTTGCAGATTTCCATGGTGTTGTAGAAGCACTGCTTGCTTACAAAAAGTCTTATTCAACGGGCCCAAAAACTGAAAGCAAGTTCAATTCAACTCACCACCAGGAGTTCAATCCTCACTGGCTCAAGGTTGACTTAGCCTTCCATCCTTCCAAGGTTGGTAAAATGAGGACACAGATTGTTGGGGACAATATGCTGATATTGTAAACCATTCAGAGAGTGCTGTAAAGCACTGTGGAGTTGTATATAGGTCAAAGTGCTATTGCTATTGCTGTTACTATTACTGTCTTCAGCACAAGCCTGCTCCCTCTGCCTTTCTCCCTATAGCTTGCTCCATAGATGACTAATAGATTTTCCTACTGGGGTGCAAGGGTGAGGTCATTTAAATAGGAACCTTATTTCAAATAGAAACCCAACAGGACATGAACAAGTAGCATGCATGCATTGAAATTGGCAGAAGAAAGCAAGAATAGTACATCCGTGCCTGAGATCCTCTTTTGCCTGCTCTTCACCGTGGGAAGCTAGGCATTATTCTTTCCCAGTGAATTATGTAGATAATTAATACTCCATATGTTCAAAGGACCAAAGGTTTAATTTGAATGGCGGAAAAGGCATATTTCATTTCTTCTGTGTGGAGGAGCCACTGCTCCCTTTCCATTCCCCCTCCCCTTCCATGCTTTTGTCTAAATCATCTCTGCTTTTCCAGCAGCCGGAGAGGAGGAAGTGAGAATCTTTCTGTGACAATTTCTCTTTAGCAGGCACCAGTACCTGGCTGGAGTAGGAGGGCAGGTGGGTGGAAGCAAAGATGATACTCACTCAATGCCCAAAGGAGTTCATTAGTGCTTTCAAGCTTCAACTGCACACACTTCCTTGGAGCTATAGCTCTCTTACAGCTGCTTTGGACCTGTGGTGCCATGCTAGATTTGACCATGGGGCTGCTGGTTCCAATCCCCACTTGACTGTAATACATTGAGTTCATAATATCCATTTTCTTGATTCCATCTCCTATTCAGGACTGCTGTTTATATCTGCCTACCATGCTTAGATTAAGTGCACTGTAATTGGGGCATGACACGTTAGCTTCAGTTGATAAGCAGCTGCTCCTGTACATGTCTCTTGCATCTCTATGGTTAGCAATGCAAATTAGGTTTCCCCACATGGCTTTAGGGCTACCCCAACCCAGGAGGAAGCATGTCTTCCAGAGAGACTTCATTCCAGTGCAATAATCTTAAAGACAACAACGTGCAGAGACTTTTAGCAAAGCAAAAGTATAACAATGCAGCTCTTGTAGAAAAGAGATAGCCCATCCACCACAGGTTTTGCAAACTTGTAAAGAGGCTCCTTAATGGCTGGAGACTAGTTGCCATGGCAATGCAAATTATATTAAGACGAGGCTCTTTCTTAAAAGGATGTGTTTTGGTTCTTCTATGCAAGGAAATGGTAACAACAATACCCCTTAACTTCAGAAGTTTGCACACACACACACACACACACACACACACACAAAAAAAAAAACCCAGAAAAATTTACAAAAAAACCCAAAAAAAACTGGACTCTAAGGGGGATGTAACAAGGAACATGGTTCCCCTGGATAATTAATAGGTTTTGAGTAATTATAACATATGGGGGTTATTACATGGAAAGAAGGGGAGGGTGTTTATACAGAAAACATCAGAGATTATATAATGGGTAAATAAGATGTAAAATTCTACTGGTTCGGACCGGTTCGCCTGAACCGGTAGCGACAGTGGTGGGTGGTTCAGAGAACCAGTAGCGGTGGCAGCGCAAGGCTCCGCCCACCCGCCCGGTCATCAACCTGTTTTTTACCCTCTGCACATGCACAAAAGGGTTTGTGCATGCACAGAGGGTTCAACTGCGCACGTGATGCATTGATGCACTTCCAAACCAGTAGGGAAGGGAAGGAAATTTCACCCCTGGGATAGATATTTCCAAAAAATGTAAACTGCAGAAATTTGGTATGGCATCATCTAAAACAATTCTGAAAGAATGTTTATCTCTGCCTTTACAATGTACAAAGTAAACAAGGCTCATAGAAACAACCAACTCTTCAGCCTAAAAAAATTAGAACCATGAAGGGAGTGAAAGTGAAATGGTGAGATTTACTTGAAAAGTCACAGATTCCAAAAGACATGCGGTTTAGCGGAAGCACCTGGAGATTGGACTGAGACATCTGTGGATAAGAGGGGGAAGGGACAAGAGACATTTTTAAAAAGGCTCAAGAAAGAAGCCCACTTGTAGCGGCTTTTCAGTTGGAAAGAAAAGAATTCTAAAGTCCTGTATTTTCTCCACCCCATGCTACAGATAATAGTTCTTCCACAGCAGCACTTATAATGATGATGTGTTCCCTCCTGAGATACAAGTGCTTCTCAAAATAATGCTTTTTGTTTGAATGGAGAACTGGTACTTCCAATGGAAGCAAAGCTACTCTCTTATTTTATTTTTTTTTAAATTTGATTTATATGCCGCCCTTCTCCGGAGACTCAGGGCGGCTTACAATGCCTTAAGCAATAGCCTTCATACTTTTGTATATTTATACAAAGTCAGCTTATTGCCCCCACAAACTGGGTCCTCATTTCACCTACCTTAGAAAGGATGGAAGGCTGAGTCAACCTTGAGCCTCGAACTTACAGTAATTGCAGACAGCTGGTGTTAATCACAATGCTTTTTAGTCTGCTGAGCCACCAGGCCCTTTTATTCAAACCAAGATATTTATTTTGAAATGTACATCTTCAGTCTGCAGAAGGCTTCCGATCTGGAATCAGCAACTCTTTCCCACTTTTTCCTTAGCCCCGTGATGGCATGCAAGCTCAGCTCCGGCGCACATATGTGCACCAGCCACTGATTTTCAGTCCTTCTGGGACCAGAAGTAGGACATCCCACTTTTTAAAAAGCTGATATTTTTTTTAAGTAACTTCTCACAATTTTGAACTAGGTTCTTGATGTAGTTACTTTTAATCCCTTGATAGAATTTTATATTATTTGGCTAACTTAAGGATATACATCGGCTCTTTATTCAGCACTTACAGCTTGGACTTGTCTGCTTCTGATGATACTGTTATCCTTAGAGATTCTCAATTGTAAAATTCAGTTACATTTTGGAAGCCACTAATCCACTTTTATAAGAAACGGAAGGAAGCTAATGAAATGAAGATGAATTTATTTACATGAACTTGGGACAGTAAGTTGGAAGGTACTGATTTTGTGAACCAATGGAAGGTTGCCTTTATGAAAATTTATTTTTATTTTAAAATGAGGTGGAAAGCACAGGAAATTTTATGTCTCGTATCCTGAACATCTCAAAGAATGTCCAATTAGACTTGGATGCAGTTCTGTTGCTGTTGGATGTGAGTTTAGGAGCTGGAATGTTAATTCCTAATCTAGAGTTCCCCTACTCTTGCCACACAATCTGGGCTGAAAACCTTATTAACATGACTTTAGACTCATCATTGCTGTGTCCAAAATAACTGAGTCCAAAATTTCTGTTGCTAAGTGAGACAGTTTTTAAGTGAGTTTGCTACATTTTACAACCTTCCTTGCCACAGTTGCTAAGTGAATCACTGCAGTTGTTAAGTTAGTAACATGGTTATCAAATGAATCTGGCTTCCCCTTTGATTTTGCTGGTCACAAAGGTAGTCACATGACCTTGAGACACTGCAACAGTCATAAATACATGCCAGTTGCCAAGCAAGGATGCTGTAACAGTTTCAAGTGAGAAAAATAGTCATAACTCACTTTTTTCAGTGCCATTGTGTAACTTCGAAGGGTCACAAAACAAATGGCTGTAAAACGAGGCAATCTGTATGCCCTTCCTGGCTATATTCCTATCATTTAGAAACTATCAGGACATTGGGAATTGTGAGTCTTTGTGTACATATGGGGAATACATGTGCAGTAGCAAAACCATCACTTTAATGGGCATTAAACAGATTGATTGCTATTTGTCAGACTGTTTGGCATCTGCCTAAATTGAAAGTAATTCTTCTTTTGAAGGCAATTCTTAGAGTGTCTTTGGCATGAATGATTGCAAAGAAAGGGGATGGGGTTGAAAAAAAAATTCCAACCACTAAACTATTTCCTATCTATCACAAATATAACCCAAAATTGTATAAGGGCAGTATCTACCTCACTTCTGTTTTTACTTCCTTTCTGTGAACCAGTTTCCGCACTGATAACAAAGGAGCTTGCAGACGGCCTCTCCTGATTCACGCAGGGGTCTTGACCACTACAGACTCATTGAGGGTAATCATATTTATCTGAAACATGAACTGTAGTAGAGCTATCTCCACTGCCCAGCCTTTCCCATCAGCTGAAGCACAGCATTGTTTTTAAGGAGGACCAAAAGAAACAGATGTGCCAACAAAAATAATATCACAAGCCCTTCTATAGCAGAGCTTTCAGTCAGGCCTATCTTGATCAAGGAGTTTCTGGAGATTCCGCTATAGCTTAAATAAGATTCAGGACAAATGCTAGAGGCCTACATTGAAGATTTGTCAGTGTTCTAGTAACAGAAGGGGAAAAAATCATAGTGTTTTGTAAGCATGAGAGCCAGTTTGTTGTAGCAGTTAAGACACCTGGATATAAATCAGATTGGGAGTTCAAGTCCTGCCTTATGAATAAAGCTAGCTGGATCACCTTGGGTCAGTCAGTTTCTCTCAGTCCTAGGAAGCAGGCAAGAAAATCTTGCCAAGAAAACTACAAGGATTTGTCCAGGAAGTCACCAGCAGCTAAGACTGACTTGGAAAAACGACAGACAGACTAATCTACCCCTTAGCATTTTTGAAGGCCCTATCTCATACTCTAACTGGAATTTATGCACTTTTTATCCAACTTAGGATCCTTTTAAATATTGCTTTTAGTCACATGGGAGTGGGGTTTTTCCCCCTCTTTTGGTGAATGCCTCTATATAGCCTCAAAACAAATTAAATGTTAAAATTGGAGAGTTCTGTTTAAAACTTCAGCTCATTTATACCTGGTGTGAATCATGTCAACTCTCAGCAAGATGGGATGAAACAATTAATGAAACCAGCATTTTAAAGCTGGTGAATGACAAGTTACAGCTAGCCTATATATAAAGGGAACAGAATTGTCTCTTTCAAAGTGGTGTGTGTGTGTGTGTGTACATGTTCCGGAAGTAACCAGAAGGATGTGTATGCAAGAGCATATTGTGTGAAGAGCTGTGTTCTGTGACAGGTATTCATTGTGTTCATATTTTAATTTGCATGTAGGTGGTTGAGTGGGTGAGGTGTCTCGATTGGCATTCAGACATGCTTGCAGTTTGAGGGCGAATACTGTATGTTCTTCTACTTGTCCCTGCCTCTCCTTCTCCAATAATTTCTCTATACAGCTTTCCCGATGAACACAGATACAAATAAAACAGTCCATGGAACGGCTGAGAATTAAAGGATCTAACAAGACATAGATCCTTATATTTATCAAGTGATAGTATATTTCGAAGAGGGAAATATGTGAAATTCAGCAAACATGAAGCTGAAGGAAAGGAGAAGTGAATAGTTTTCTCCCCCGAAGTTCTTCCTTCCATATTCCTAAGGGATTGTCCTCTTCTGAAGCAGCTATTTGCAGAGAGAAGAAATCTCAATGGATATCTGCTAAATTTGAGGCAAATTTACATAAAATCTCTCCTTCATACCTACTTCTCCCAGAGTTCCCTTTTCCTGTGTTTTCTTCTGAACTGCATGTCTTCACCACTGCCCACAAGGGGGGCGGGGGGGGGGGGGGGAAATGGAGCTGATTTATGTGGGCATTCATGCCTCCCACAAGCTGGATGTGAAAAATGGGCTTGCCTTGAGTGTTCTGCATCAGATGATCTGGTTACAAGTTACCAGACATGAAAGTAGCATTAGGAAACCAAATATTTATGTGATGTTGTGAGAATAATGCTGTGTTAGTTAGAAGACACTTTATAGGTCATCTCATCTTCCCCCTTGCTCCACTAAGCAATCTCTTAACAGAAAGATGTGAGGAGAATGACTTCACAGAAGGAACAGCAGTATTTTTTGGTTTATGAGGACATTTAATGCTCAGGGCTGATTCCCAAATGTCTTTGGAAGTGCTCCCTGTGGATGGGGAAGCTCCTGGTTATACTGATCAGCATATTCAGCAGTATCTCATTTCTGGAGTATGAGGAAGATCTGAGGAAAATCTTCTAAGGCAAGACATCATATATCGTTTCATCCCCTCTCCTTCCCAAGACACTTACTCAGTGTTGGCCAAAGTAGTTTGCCCTCCATGCAAGACAGAAATGTACACAAGCTCCACCCTTTTCACAGGCAATAGAATTACAGTGAACAACTAACTCTTTATAGCCCTTTCAGAAAGCTCAAATTCTTCCTGAGGTGACCACTTCACGGCCCTGACTGATTGCTTTCTCACATTCTCAGATGAGGCTACAACACTGAATACATCATCCGAAATGCCTCTAGGAAGAGAGGTAATTCTTCTCTCCTAGAGGTACAATGCAATCATTTCTTCACCTTCAGTTATTTTTTGGGTACTCCTTGCTACTATGTTCCTAGGATAGCTTACATGAAATAAACAAAATATAAGTGTATTTATTAAGTTACTATAAGCAAAGCAAACCATGTCTTGCAAAGTAGAGCAAGTCAGAATTCCTTATTTTCTTAATCCAATCACATCTGACACCACTTATCCTCATATCCTTTGGTTGAGTTCCCTGGTTTTCATACTGCCTATGGCCCACCAGTCTTGTCAACTGAATGTGCAGGTGGGAACATTGTTGGTTTTTGGCATGACAAGAACATTCTATCTATTTTATTTTCTAAATTACAAGACTCCTTTAAGGATTCCAGGTAAAAGAAGAAGAAAGTAGTAGTAGCAACAAGGAAAACTTTTTCCTCCCCTCCCCCTAATTTTAGACTAGCATCATACTGAGGAAGGCAACTCTACCATTTGTGCAGAGTTATGAACCCTCCCCAAAATAGATGTACACCTTCCCCCTTTACAAAGGGGAATTCAAAGGCTGAAATAGATATATCCCCCAGTTGCAATAAAATTAATCTTGTACAGAAAAGCTGAGTCTGCACAATTTGCTAATCTCAGTTGAAAAGATGTTGTTGTTGTTGTTGTTGTTGTTGTTATTATTATTATTATTATTATTATTATTATTATTATTATTATTACAATTTGTATACCGCCCTACTCCCGAAGGACTCAGGGCGGTGAACAGCCATAGAATAAAACATATGAATACAAAATTTAAAATAAAATAAAACGAATTAAATAATTTGGCTGAAAATTTAAAACCCCAATAATTTAAGACCGAATTTAAAATTTCCATTTAAAAAGGGGAGAAACTTAGGTCAGGCCAGCTTGGTGAAATAAGAACGTCTTGAGCGTGCGACGGAAGGTACGCAGATCCGGGATCCTCCGTATCTCTGGGGGGAGCTCATTCCAGAAAGTAGGTGCTCCCACAGAGAAGGCTCTCCCCCTGGGGGCTGCCAGTCGACATTGTTTGGCCGACGGCACCCGGAGGAGCCCCTCTCTATGGGAGCGTACTGGTCGGTGGGAGGCTATTGGTGATAGCAGGCGGTCCCGCAAATAACCAGGTCCTAAGCCATGGAGCGCTCTAAAGGTGATAACCAAAACCTTGAAGCGCACTCGGAAGACCACCGGGAGCCAGTGCAGCTCGCGCAGGAGAGGTGTCACATGGAGCGCCACGTCGCTCCCATTACCACCTGCGCAGCCGCACTCTGCGCCAGTTGGAGCCTCCGAGTGCTCCTCAAGGGGAGCCCCCTGTAGAGAGCGTTACAATAGTCCAGACGGGAGGTGACGAGGGCATGAGTGACCGTGCGTAGGGAGTCCCGATCTAGAAAGGGACGCAACTGGTGGATCAGGCGAACCTGATGAAAAATCCTCCCGGTCACGGCCGTCAAGTGCTCTTCTAAAGACAGCCGTGAATCCAGGAGGACACCCAAGTTGCGAGCCCTTTCCGTGGGGGCCAATGATTCGCCCCCAATAGTCAGCGATGGCACCAGCTGACTATATCGGGACGTCGGAAACCACAGCCACTCGGTCTTGGATGGGTTGAATCTGAGCCTGTTTCTCCCCATCCAGATCCGTACGGCCTCCAGGCACTGGGACATCACTTCAAGGGCATCGTTGGGGTGGTCTGGGGTAGTCTGGGAGGAGACAGCCATTGTCTTAACATGTTGTGTGAACTAGGTCATTGTATGATTAATTTTGGCACTTATATTGTATGAACACAACCAATTCTGCTTCATTGATGCCATAATGGTAATGCTCTGCATGAATTTCAGCCAGGCGGTTTTCTTACTTATTATGCATTCCTTTAGCATGGATAGAGGGATGAGGTCAACTTTTGTGCCAAGCTTGGCTTTTGGTCACACTCATGTGATTTTCCCAACAAAGAGATGGATGGGATTTGCTATTGCCTTGTTTCCAGGTTACTGTTTTTTTCAACTACCAAGTTACTTTTGCCAAATTTCCTGCTGGCCATCCATCCAAACCCTAGCCAGATTAACCCTCTTTAGCTTTTTTGAGATCAGCCATGGTCTGCTAAGACTTGTCCTATTCTGCAGAAAAATAGAGGGAATAAAAATAGGCTCAAAGGATCCTTAGCGGTACTTGTGTTGAACAGAGTTGTCTTCCTTTTTTTCTAACCCTTGAAGAATTTCATCAAGGTGCTCAAAATCTGCTAGGCATTGTCAGCGAGGAACTTCACTGCAATAATTTAAAACAGAGGCAGGAGAGAGAGATGCTGGCATCATTTTCTGCAAACCCAAGGACAGGAGGAAAAGGCCCAAAGATCACAATTTCCTTGGGGAACTGGAGCTGCCTTCTGAACATTTGGGAGGGCTATCAATAGGTGATTTTTCACAATGGTTTGTTCTGTTTTTTTTTCTTTCTCAGTCTGGTACTTTTATCAATAAAATCTGCTGTTCTGTCTTATCAATTATTTCTGCCTTGCGATGGGAAGACAGGGGCTTCCTTTTGCTCTCAGACTCTGAGAGCTGGCAGATCCCTGCAATAGCACAGCATCTTGGAAGCAAAGATCATTTTCTACTCCCCTGTTCACACTTCACTTGTTGGCTCGGAGGCTGCCTGCCTGCCTGCCTCCCTTGCATTCCTCCTCCATGAAACCATTTTAAGAGTTTGTCTCTTTGCTAGCAAGAAGAGTGTGGGTTGGGAATATTCTTTTTCTTCTTATTTTTAAGCAAATCTCTCTTTCTCTCCCCCCCCCCCCCAACATCTCTGGAATGAGGTGCCTGATTATATGGTGCCTCATGATAATTTCACTTAGCCTTTTCTTTCACCTGCCAGTGGGGGTGGATTCCAAGAACTCAGCAAGAGTTATTCTATTCTTTTTCTTTCTCTTTCTCTCTCTCTCTTCCTCCCCTCTTCCCCCTGCTTGGATCCTCTCCAGTTTCTTTATGCACATTGGTTTTCTTTCTTCGTTCCTGTCTATATTCTTTACTTGCTTCCTTTATCCTTTTCCTATTTCTCAGTAGGGGCTGAGTGACTGAGTACATTATAAAAAAACCATCTGTTTTTTTTTTCTTTTAAATATCAGCTCCTCTCCATTCTTTGATTCCACTGCCTTAACAGAAGTTCGTCCAGAAGAAGCCAGTTTTCTCATTTTGCCAATGAAAAGAGGCTGCTGGGATTTTGGCCATATTGTCAAATCTGAGGAATGGGGAAACAGTGAATTCTGGGAAGGTTGCCTTCTCATGCTGTGGGGGGGGGGGGGAGAGGAGTGGGATAACCATTTAGATACACCCACTCTTGTGCCAGGAGGCATTGCACTGAGTAATGTGTTGTCACTTTTTCTCTGATGCTTAATTCTACCAGTCTGCACTGTGCAGAGAAATACATCCAACTCTCACGTTTAGTAATTTTATGCTATCAAATCACAGTGAGGTAGCAGGTTCGAAATCAGAGGGTGTGTGTGCTATCACTAACATGATAAAACAAATGCATACAAGCAATCACATACAAAATCACATACATTCCTGACCATACCAGGAATGGAAATGCTGTCTTTTAACCAGAGTTTTATTATTATAAACTAGAGGAGGATTATTATTATTATTATTATTATTATTATTATTATTATTATTATTATTATTTACAAAGTTCTTTGTATATAATAATGAGCAAATACATCATGTTGTGCATAATTAAAGTGTCCCTTGCTTGAAAACAATGATCGTGTATTTTTTTTCCTTTTGTGGGGTGGGGGCAATTGATATTTAATATTTTTTAAAAAACTTACATGGAGTTTAAAATAGACTTTTTACTTTTTTTTTTTTTTTTTACAAATTACTGAAATCCAATAGTAATCCATTGTGTGTTTTAAAATGACACAATTTTCTGCATGAAGTAAGTTCAAACGAAGAACACGGCCAGGAAACAAAATGTAATTCAAATTGCAAATACAAAAGCAACTTTGTCCCTGTGATCATGTTTCAAGTAGAAAGAACCAAGATCCTTGGTTTTCTTTCTCTCTTTTTTAAGCATAGCTGTTAGATCGGCGCAGGAATGAAGACGTGACCAGCTCGTTACATAAGTAACTTTATTAGAACAGCAACAGTAGCCAGACCAGCGTGCGCTGCCGGAGCTCTCCTTATATTCGCTCCGGCAGACGCACCGCCCCCTGACAGGGATTCAAACTTTCCCGCCCGGTGGCTGGCAGCCAATCCGGGCGGATGTCCTTATAAGGACATAACACTCCTCCCCCCTAGTCCAAAGAAAAAAAAACGTTCAGTGTTCGTCAATAAACGTGACGTAGTCCTGCAGGTACGTAGGATGCCTAGGCACCCTACTTGACCTGCGCAGTCTCATTTCTCCCGTGTCCCCGCCCTGGACGGACGGGGTTTCTGTGGCTCCTGGATCCTTCCCCGGAACCGGGCTCGGTTCGGCTGGCGAGTGTGCGGGGTCACCCTCAGCGCCTCCGGCCGGACCGCAGACCTTGGATGGCTGGTTCTGGTGGTCTTCCTCCTGGCCTGTGGATCTTTCGCCTCGGCGGTGCTGTTCGGTTCCGACCCGGGAAGAGCGTCTGAGTCTCGGTAAGACCCCGGCTGTCACTTGCTCTTCCTCGGTCTCCCGGTGGCTGCGGTTCTGCTGCGGCCCGGCCCGCTGTGGTCTGGAGGGTGGTTCGGTCCGGTGCCCTTGGGTCCGGTCTGCCCGCTGTGGGTGGTGTTGGCTCGGGTAGCGGTGTCTGACCTTGCAGGGTTGGCGCAGGTCTCCTTGGCTGGGCAGGCGTTGGTCTTCCCCGTCGGGTTGGTGGTGGTCGACCTGGTCGGGGTGTCGTTGTGGGGATGCCTCCTCGGGTCGGTGGAGGTCTCCCCTGCCGGGTTGGCGCAGGCCTCCCTGGCCGGGTTGTTGTCGGCTTTCCTTTCCCCCTAGTCCCAGGTCTACCGCCAGTTGGTGGTTGGGGTCGTCTGGGTTGGGTTGTTGTTGCCGGGTTGTTTCTTGCATTGGGCGGGGGTCCCTCTCGCCGGTGAGTCGTGTGCCACCCTCGCCCATGTGCTGTGGTGTGCCCATCTGCGATGGTCCCCGGTCTACTCGCCTTGCGTTGAGGTCTCCCAGGTAGGGCTGCCGTGGGTTGCCTTCGCTGGTCGGGTGCGGTGCTTCCCTTCTGGGCAGGTCCTGGTCTACCTGCGGGCTGGGTCGGGGGTCCCTGGGCCTGTTGTGCCGGGTGCCCACCTGGCCGGGTTGGTGTTGCCATCCCCCGTGTGGTTGGCCTCGGTCTACCTCGCTGCACTGCCGACGTGACAGTGCCTGGTAGTGTGCTGGGCCGACCTCGTCGGGATGGCGTTGCTCTGCCTCGTAGAGGTGTGGTGGGCCTACCTCGTCTGGGTATGGTAGGTCTACCTCGCTGGGGTGTTGTAAGCCTACCTCGTCTGGGTGTTGTAGGCCTCCCTCGTCAGGCTGGTTTTCGTGTGCTCCCCCCCACCTTTTCCGGAGTTGGTCGATGTGACGTCTCACGACCTGTCCATCTTCCAACTCGACGGTGTAGGATTTGGGGCCGGTTGTGCTGGCAATCTTCCCTTTCATCCACTTAGGAGAGCCGTTGAAATTCAGCGTGAAAACTGAATTCCCTTTGCTGAAGGCGCGAAGCGGCCGGCTGGCGGTTGCGGTCACTTCCGGGCTGTATTGGGGGTGCAGCCGGTCCAAGGTTGACCTCAACCTTCTGCCCATGAGGAGTTCGGCCGGGCTCTTGTGGGTGGTGGCATGCGGCGTGATGTGCTGGGTGAGGAGGAAGTTGTCGATGCGTTCTTGCCAGTCTCCCGGACCCATCTTGGTGAGGGCTTCTTTTGTGAGCCGGACCATCCGTTCCGCTTGTCCGTTTCCGGCCGGCCTGTACGGAGCGTAGAGGGCATGGCGGATGCCCAGTCCTGCCAGGAAGGACTCCATGGCCAGGGATGTGAGCTGGGGGCCGTTGTCCGAGACCAGCACGTCCGGTAGTCCGTGTGTGGCAAACAGGCGGCGCAGGGCTCGGATCGTCGCTTCTGTTGTGGTAGATGCCATGGGTATCACCTCGAGCCACTTGGAGAAGGCATCTACCACGATGAGGAGGTGTCGCCCCTGCATCGAGCCCGCGAAGTCGATGTGGACCCTCGACCAGGGGTTGCTGGGGGTCTCCCAGTTCGTGACTTCAGATTGCGGCGGCGCGGGGCGGACTTCTTGGCACGGGTCACATCTGGAGACCCATTGTTCGATGTCTCTGTCCAGTGAGGGCCACCAGACGTAACTCCGTGCCAGGGCCTTCATGCGGACGATGCCCGGGTGCCCGTTGTGCAGTGTCTCCAGCGTCCGCCGTTGTAGAGTGCTTGGGATCAGCACCCTGTCTCCCCATAGCAGACAGCCCTTCATGGTGGACAGCTCCGTCTGTTTCCTGGTGAACGGGCTGAACCTCTCTTCCGTCTGTTTCGATGGCCACCCCCTGAGGATCCAGGACCTTACTTGGCGGAGGGTGGGGTCTCTCTGGGTGTGCGCGGCCACATCTGCGGAGGAGACTGGACAGCTGGCGTCGTCATCTATGTGGAATAGATGGAGCGTGGGGGCTGGGTCTTCCACCGGGTTCTTCGATGGGCATCTGCTGAGTGCGTCGGCGTTTCCTATGGCTGTGCCTGGCTGGTGCACGAGTCTATAGGAGTAGCCGGCCAGGAAGATGGCCCATCTCGTCATCTGCGGGGACATGAAGGTCGGGGTGGGTTGGTCGCCTGCGAGGAGTCCCAGGAGTGGCTTGTGATCGGTGACTATGGTGAAGCGTCTTCCATAGAGATATTCGTGGAAGCGCTTCACTCCTGCCACGATGGCCAGGGCTTCTTTGTCCAGCTGACTGTAGTTCCGTTCTGCTCCGGACATGGTCTTTGAGAAATATGCGATTGGGGCTTCGGTGCCGTTGGGCAGTTCGTGGCTGAGGACTGCCCCCACCCCGTAGGGCGACGCATCACAGGTCAGCTTGATGGGGAGCGTTTCGCTGTATTGGATGAGGACGCTTTTGGACGTCAATAGTCCTTTTATGGCTCGGAATGCCGCTTCCTCTTCCTGGCCCCACTTCCAGGATGCCGATTTCCCCAGCAGGCGGTGAAGTGGCTCAGCAACTGTGGCTTTCTGTTTTAGAAAGATTGCATAAAAGTTGAGCAACCCAAGGAATGCCTGAAGCTCCGTTTTGTTTTTTGGGCTAGGAGCTTCATGGATTGCTTCCACTTTTGATTTGGTGGGGTGGATGCCTGTGCTATCAATGAGGTAGCCCAGGAACTCGACTTCCTGTACTCCTATGATGCACTTGTCCTGCCTGACCCTCAAGCCCTTGGCCTTGAATCGCTGCAGGACAAGCCTGAGCCTTTCAAGGAGTTGAGCTCTTGAGTCACCGGAGATCAGCACATCGTCGAAGTAAGGCACCACCCCTGGAACGCCTTGGAGAAGGCGTTCCATCATGGATTGGAAGATGCCGGGGGCAGCGCTGACTCCAAATTGGAGGCGGTTACATTTGAATGCCCCCCTGTGCGTGACAATTGTTTGAGCCTCCGCCGTTTTCTCGTCTACTGGCAGTTGCTGGTAAGCCTGGGCCAGGTCCAGTTTCACGAAGATTGATCCAGATCCCAGGGAATGCAGCAGGTGTTGCACCACTGGGACTGGGTATGCGCTCTGTGCCAACGCCTTGTTGATGGTACAACGGTAGTCGGCGCAGATGCGCACAGACCCATCATGCTTCAGTGGGGTCACAATGGGGGTCTCCCATGAAGCATGATCGATCGGTTCCAGGACGCCCTGGGCGATCAGCTTATCCAGCTGCTCGTCTACTTTGGGCCGCAGGGCAAACGGAACTCGGCGGGGCTTGAGCCTAATTGGGGTGATTCCCTTGTCCAGATTGAAAGAGATTGGCCTCCCCACAAATTTCCCCAGCTTACCATCGAAGACTTCCTTGAACTCTTCGATGAGGTTGTCGAGTCCGTCCCTGCGAATTTGGTTGATGCCTTCGATCGAAAGCCCCAGCGGCTTGAACCACTCCACTCCTAGCAGGTTCGGTCGGCTGTCCTTCACGACGGTGATGGGGAGCTTGCCTTCGAACTCCTTGTAGGTGACCCGGATGTCGGCTCTCCCTAACACTCCGATGGGGTTTCCCCCAAAGTCGACGAGCTTGGAGTGTAGTGGCTTCAGCTCTCGCTTGGTGATGCTGGGTTGCAGGCGCTTCAACTGCTGCCAGTCCATGATGGAGTAGACCGAGCCCGAGTCTACCTCCATTTTGCAGGGTGCCCCCTCCACGTGGATGGTCACGTGGAACTTGGTGGCATTGTCTGAGGTCGTGTGTGCGATGGTCGTCTGGTGGACCGCTCCGCTCTGGGGAAATTCGTCGTCTCTGCGTCTGGAAGGGCCAGAGGACCGTTTGGATGATCTCTGGTAATCCTTCCGATTCTCGCGGGGACGGTGGCTGGAGGGCTCTGGGGCTGGTTCCTCAGCTCTGCAAGCTTCGGCGATGTGACCCCTTCTGTTGCAGCGTCGGCAGGTCGCATCCCTCCACTTGCAGGTTGCTCTGGCATGGTCCCCTCTGCAGCTGGCGCAGCGCTCCCCCTTGTAGTTCCATTGGGCGGCTTCCCGCCTTGGGGGTCTGGAAACCTTGTGGACGGTGGCTTCCCCCTCTGACTCGGATCCGGCTGTGGAATCCTCTGTTGACGATTGCGCTGTGGAGCAAATCTTGTGGATTCCCTTTGCTCTGCTTACTGCGGCGGCTGCTTTCTCCGAGATTTCGGATGCGGTGGCTTCCTCCACCACATCCTTGAGCACGAGTTTCTTCCTGCTCAGGAATTTCTTTTGCAGGCCTCTGTCCCTCATGCCGAAAACCACGCGGTCAGCGATGGCATTGTCCACGTGGTCGAACTCACAGCTGGCTGCGATCTGGCGTAGGGCGGCCACGAATTCCTTGATCGTCTCACCTTCCTTCTGGTCCCTTTGGTGGAAGGTGAACCGGTTCGCCACCGGTGTTCCTGTTGGGGCATAGTGGTCTTCCAGGATCTGCAGCAGGTCTGTCCATGGCACTTCTTCGATGTCTCGTGGTGCTACGAGATCGATTGCCATGTCGAGGACCTCGGAGCCGCAGTTGGCCAGGAAAATGCCCTTTTTCCGGTCATCATCGGCATCCCTGATGTTGTTGCCTCTCAGGTATTGCCGGAATTTCACTACGTAGGATTTCCACTTGTCCTTCCCTGGCCGGAAAGGAGCAAGGGCTGGCAAAGTGACTTCAGCGGATGTCATGCCTACGGAAATGCCTACTGTAGTTCCCGGTGCCGGAGTCTTGGTGTTGTTGGCTTGGTGCCGCGAGGTTCGTTCTTCTCTCTAGTTCTTCGTCGCCAGTGTTAGATCGGCGCAGGAATGAAGACGTGACCAGCTCGTTACATAAGTAACTTTATTAGAACAGCAACAGTAGCCAGACCAGCGTGCGCTGCCGGAGCTCTCCTTATATTCGCTCCGGCAGACGCACCGCCCCCTGACAGGGATTCAAACTTTCCCGCCCGGTGGCTGGCAGCCAATCCGGGCGGATGTCCTTATAAGGACATAACAATAGCGAAACATGAAACCAAATTAAAGGAGCTTGTCTCTGTTCATTTACTTTAATTCCTGTGACAAACATGAGCAATGGTAAATATTGTAAAGGGAAGTCCTGTCTCATTCCCCTTTGAGCTTTCTTTGTGAGTCTCAGTAAGCAAGTGGCTTACTGAGCCAGTAAAGATTGATTGAACTTTTACAAAGCTTTTGATAAAGATCTCCACGAAAACTTTCTGAACAAAGCTAGTAGACTTGGGAAGGCTATTATCTAGCCAGTTTTCAGAAATTGGTTATTACACACAGAAATCCTGGCCTCCTCCTGTCTCTCCATCTCTTCTGGCACCCCATTTACCCAGGGTGCCCTCCAATTCTAAATAACAATAACACTTAGCTATAGCACTTAGACTTACATACCGCTTCACAGTGCTTTACAGCCCTCTCTAAGCGGTTTACAGAGTCAGCACATTGTCCCCAACAATCTGGATCCTTGTTTTACCGACCTCAGAAGGATAGAAGGCTGAGTCAAACTTGAGCCTGGTGAGATTCGAACTTTCAAATTGCAGGCAGCCGGCAGGAAGCAGAAGTAGCCTACAGTACTGCACTCTAATCACGGTGTCACCATGGCTCTATCACAACTTGTGATACAGCATTAAAAAAAAAAAACCCAGCCCAACTAATCTCACAGCAGAAGAGTAAAGGTGGGCAGGAAGGCATACCAACATGCCTGCCAAATGGGTTCTACCAGTACTAACACATAGACATGGGAGAAAACTAAGACAGTGTTCAAGAACGATTGTGAGAATCAGTTGTTGCTTAATGTAGGCAATGCCCCTGAGTTACCCTGTGAAGAAAAGGTGCAAGGAGAGGATGCAGAGGAAAGGGAATCAACAAGCCTTGATTTGGAATCATTAACCAGCTTCTCAGGTTTTGTTGCCCTCTCTCTAATTTTATTTATTAAATTTGTTATACTGCTGTGTATTGAAGTGTCCTTGAGAGATAACTGTCCATTCTTTCTCCTATGCAGGAAAGGACAACTCTGAGGCAGAAGCTAAAATGAAATGTTTGCATCTGAATCTCAGCACAGTTATTGGTATTCAGAATTCACTAGGTTGGACTAGACTTCTGGGACAGTACATTTCTAAATTCCAATTTTCTAGGCCCACACCTACCTTGAAAATGATTTGGAAAAAAGTACTTCGGCTCTTACGTGAATGCAAGAAATGCACCTCTCTGCTAATTGATGAAGCTACTTCTAATTGCTTCAGTATATGAGTTGTATTCAGTTTCATGAGTCAACTCCTTACGCAGGCACACACACACACACACCACTCCATTTTTATGGCTGAAAAAAAGAAGTATTGCATAATACATTGTTAGTGTATCCCAATCATTTTGAAGTATGCTCAGCTCAATTATTCACAGAGAAAAAGAGAATCGTCCTACTCAAGAATAGAAACAGTAAGGGGAATTTGGCATTGGCTACATAGAACTGTTTAGGATTGCTGCTAAGCAATCAGAAGAGGCTCACAGCATGTGCTAACAGACCTAAAAATCTATTTTTCTGCAATGGCATATAAGTAAACAATAAGCGGAACTCTCTGGTCATGTAGAGTAACCTAAGAGAATTTTGGCTGAAATAGTTTTTTTGAATGCTACACATTCAACAGTATTAAACAGGAGGCTACAGGCAGATAAACAACACTGTATTCAAACCCCTATTGCCTACTTCTAGGGCAGGTTTAACAAGCTTCTGAATGTGGGTCTGGAAGCACAATATGCCAAAGTGCTTCAGCAGCTGTTTTGATGTGTTGCTTTCTACTAGAGGAAAAACTCCACACTATTATTTTGCCATTTGAGTCTGTTGGGATCTGACCCAAAGGCACTTTCTAGGATTGGGCAGTACTCCACGGTGACTATCCTGAAGACTCAGGAAAATTATTAGCATCTAGCAAAGAAAGCATTCAGCTTGATATTTGGACGGGGATTTTAAAGCGGCTCACAATTAACTAAAGAGAAGGATGGAAAGTAATCAAATTTCCCGATGACCTAAATTATTAAACAGCTGTGATGAAATCCCAAGGTATATCTTTAGATTGGATAAATCGGCCATAAAATTTAAGAAGATAAAGATAAAGTGTAATATATATTGAGACAAAATATATTAACTTCAAACATGTACAAATGGAGTCTGAACTGATAGATCTTGGGATTGTGATGGGCAGTGTGTGAAACTGTAAAAATACAAATTACACACCAGAAATAATTAAACCAAGTGTGCACCTTTATGTAAAACTGCTACATGTGGAATATCATGCAGGGATGTGGTTAACCCACCAAGGAAAATATATTGTTGGGCTAGAAAAGGTGAAAGGGTATCAAAATGAAAAGGGGATGGATTATGTCCACAATGATAAAAAATAATGTCAAGGCACTAGTGTTCCTAGAATAATGAATATTCTTCCCCATTTTAGTGTATATGTGTGTATGTGTAAACATTTATTTATTTGTTTATTTATTCATTTGTATCTTAATTTTCTTATTTTTACAAATAACCCAAAGTGGTGAATATATCCAACACACTTTCCTCCTATCTTCCCCACAACCACAATCATATGAGGTGAGTTGGGCTGAGAGAGAGTGACTGACTCAAATTCACCCAGTTGACTTTTATGGCTAAGGTGGGATTTAAACTCAAGGTCTTCTGCTTTCTAACCTGGTATCTTAACCATTTAAAAAGCATTTCAAACCTTGCCCAGAACTTGGAGATTCTACAATAATAATTCATGCCCACGTTATCACACAATTAAATTAGTGTGATGTGTGTTATGTAGGGCTGCCTTTAAGGGCCACTGGAAAGCTGCAATTTGTACAAAATAAAATGCTTAGGTGCTGCCAATAGGCTTTGACAGCACCTACATAACAGTGCAGTTTGAGATGCTGAGTTTGGCCTATAGAGCCATTTGTGTTTTGTGCCAAAGTATCCATAGCAGTGGTGAAATCCAATTTTTTTTACTACCGGTTCTGTGGGCGTGGCTTGGTGGGCGTGGTGTGGCTTGGTGGGTGTGGCTTGGTGGGCGTGGCAGGGGAAGTATACTGCAAAATCTCCATTCCCACCCCACTCTGGGGCCAGCCAGAGGTGGTATTTGCTAGTTCTTTGAACTACTCAAAATGTCCGCTACCAGTTCTCCGAACTGCTCAACATTTCTGCCACCGGTTCTCCAGAACCTGTCAGAACCTGCTGAATTTCACCCCTGATCCATAGAAGACGAGCAGGTGGAGCCCAAGGGCAAGTTAAACATATCATCAGTTTAAAGTCCTTACATTCTCACAAGAGATCTAAGTCCAGCTCACCATGAATTCCATTGACTCTTATCTAGTGCCAATTTGGTTTGCCCATTAGTAGATCAGATTCTTGTGTATAGGTAGCATGTAATAAACTTTTAGTATCTTGAACTCAGCTTCTGACATTACTGTTTTATACTAATGGTCAAATCAAATTGGCACCAGATAAGGGTCAACAGGATTTACGAGTGGCTGGATTTAGATCTATTGTGAGAACAGAAGGACTCTAAACTGATGATATGTTTAACCCTGTCCTTGGGCTCCACCTGCTCATTTCTCCTACAGCATCCTCAGGACTGCATTCTCCCATTAAAACTGATAGTCTGGAAAACCTCTTGAGGATCTAGCATTTTCATAAGATTGGCTGGGTATGTGTGTGTATATGTTCAAAGCCCTGAGAGGTGTATTTTTCTATAATGGCTGCAACATTGTAGAACAGTCCCTTGCTTCCAATTAAAAACTGAATTGAGTTGGAAGCTTTTGGTTGTTGATATCATCTTCCTGATGTTAGTTTCTTATTGTGTGTTTATGTGTGTGGGGATAAGCTAGCATGAGTTATGGGAATAGTAGTGAGGTTGATTATAATTTAGGTTTTGATATTATGTGGTTGCTGCATGATCTTACCATGGAGATTTGAGTGTTAGGGTGTTGCTGTTGTTTTAGTATTTTTGCACATATTTTATTAAATATGTTCTATTTTGTTTTAATTTTATTGTATGCTGTCATTGGTCTTATGGAATTGGCAGAATAAAATCTAAATCAATTTGGGACTTTATTATCATTTGAACTATTTTTGTTCAGTAATAACTTTTCCCCCTTATTTGAAATATATATAAATTTGTACTATGCACACCACACATTTGGGCTCCTCATTCCTGCTTTTGCCTTGTGACAAGAACATATGAGCATTCTCACAGAAGTATGAATGAAGAATTGGCAGGGATAAGTTCATTTCTAAAAAAGCAGGAAAAAAATTACTACCGTTTTCTGTTGTTGTATGGCTTTTTATGAGAACCTAGTTGGTCACCATGGAAATCAAGATCCTGGACTGGTTTTGCCCAATCTAGCAAGATCCTTATGTTCTTACAGTAAATTTATTATTGATTTCCTGGATGAAAAGACTGCTATCAGGAACATTAGCTTAGCTAGTGGCAACAGCTGGCAACTAATGATAGGTTATTCAGAATTCTCTAATTATCCTGAGTTTGTGTGAACTGCTTTAGCACCATTGGGAACTCATTTTGTATGAGTCTAGATAGTTGAACAAATGAATGCAATCATATTTCAATATTATAATAAGCTGTAAATTTACAGCTGGAAAGGATCCAATGAGTCATTGAGTACAGCCTGTTGACCTGAGGATATTTTCCTCATTGCTCTGGGACTCTTTATCAGAGAAAAGCAAGATTTTAAAAGTGTAAATAATTCATTTAGCAAGAGAGATTTCTAGCATGAGTCTACGGGGCTATTTTAGTGCTACATGCTAATCAGTAATCATTTGATGTGATCACCTTTCTGGCTTCTAAAACAAGGGATCATATTTACTCAGTGCATCTCTTGATTTTTTCCCTAATCTTTCTGTGAACCCTCTCTATCTGAAACTGTATTACTTACCCAGTATAGGTAATTTTACTGCAAGAGTGATTGCACTGAAAGAGCATTCTTAAAGATTAATTTGATGCTGTCTTGAAAGACACTTGACACAGTCATGTAAATAATAGCATTATATCCATTCTAACAGAACCCTACCTTTACTTTTGTTATCCTGTTTCCCCGAAAATAAGACATCCCCTGATAATAAGCCCAATCAGGCTTTTGAGCGCATGTGCTAAAATAAGCCTCCCCCTGAAAATAAGCCCTCCCCGAAAATATTTAAACACAGAGCTGGAAATCAGGTAAGACAGCATCTTGCTCCACATGCCCCAAAATAATAAGACCTCTCCGAAAATAAGGCCAAGCGCTTATTTTAGAGTTCAAAAAAATATAAGACAGGGTCTTATTTTTGGGGAAACACGGTACATAAAACATTAAGATCTGATACAAGACCATTTTATATAACGTGAATATAGTGGAAATTTCTCCAGTTAGTAAGGTTCCAATACAAGACATTTTAAAAGAAAGAGATTTTTACCTTTTCTCAAGTTCACTTTAGAAAGCCTTTTCTTCCTTTGGTCATATTTAAAAAATCAATTGGAAAACCTTTTTAATTAACCCATATCTTGAATTGTTGTTAAATAGAAATGTTATTTTTTTTAATTTAGATCAATCCTTCAATACACAGCCAATTTAGAAATATAATTACTGAACAAAAATATTTTCCATGATAAATACTTCGTATAGCAGAAGAGCCTGGGAAAATATTAACTCAATCTGTTTTTCCCCCTTGTTTCTAGCATGCCAAATATAAATTTAGAACATTATTTTGCTTTCTCAACCTCCAGTGTATTTGTCTTATATAACATAAAGAGCTGCATTGCCAGCTTCTTTGACCACCCGGCAAATGATAGCATATGACTATAGGGCAATTTTCTCCAACCTGATGTATTGCAGGTATTGTATATTAACCATGCTGTTTGTTAATTATGGGAATTGTGGTCCAACAATATAAAGGACAACTGGTAGGGAAAAGTTTTCCTACACCCAATTATGTCATAGGCATCCACAGTAGCTAAGTTTCATCAAAATGACAGCACAAGCATTCTGACATCATGACGCATGTTCCACATTACATGCTTGTGGTGACATATTCCAAGTATGTAAGAGGCACAGCATCAGCCATTGCATACATTACATCATTTTCTCCCTTCCCCCATCCCCACTGACATCAGGGAGGGATATATCAATCTTTGAAACATCCAAGCAAAAAGAATGCTAGGAGAGAATAACAGAGCCAAGTCTATCCACTTGACTATAGGTCTAGGTTTCCATCTTAAGTCTAGCAGGATTTAGAAGCTCATTGTGATGTAAAATCAAAACATTATTTTTCTCCAAATAATAGGTTTTGTTACATATTTGAAATAATATGAGGAGGTCATGACATTGGGTATTTCCCCAAAAAATAAATACTTGTAGATAATGCCAATGATAGTTTATCCAAAATGAAATCCTAATCCCTTAGTTCCTTAAATATTCTCGTTACACATTTCACAATAGTGGGTTCTCAGTTTAAGGACTAGGTAGGACATAAATAGCCAATACAGATGCATATGGATGTACATTCATGGTGTAAATACATAATTCTTTGCATTTTACAGAAGACCATCTCTAGCAATGCCCTACATATGTTATCGCAGGACAATTCCATAAGCTTGCCTCAAGTTAAGTTGATCCCCTCCACAAAATTCTATTGGTTTGACGCTCCTTGCTAAGGATTTGGGCATTTGCAATAAGATTGAATAATATGTGAACCAATAGCTAGATGACATTAACAAGACCAAATGACTATGGGATATTTAGACAGTAGTTAGGTGCAGATCTGCAAAGATAAGAGTCTTCCTCATACAACTTATATCTCCCACCTGGCCCTGCCCGCCCACCCACCCCACACATATAATAAACAGCACCATTTCATTGCCCTGAAAGCATTCAACTGTCCCTGGGCTCTTCCATGGCAATAACATTCTTCTTTTGCTTCTCCATCTCCCACCTGTGCTAAGATAAAGGAAGAGAAAAATGGAAGCTACCACACCCTGTTGTCCATATATATTTCTGAGTGAACTAATGGAGAGTGAATGAGGATCCAAGCAGAAAGCGAGAGAAAACAAAACACAAATGGTAATAACACTTTGGGGGTCACCAAAAACCAACGACTTTTTGAATCACTACTGCAGAACTCAAAATGCTGCCCACTTTTTTTCTTTCTGAGCCATGCGCCGTTGAAACATTGCTCTCTTGCACATACTCTTGTGTACATTCCGCCGAAATCCTGCCCAAACCACCCTTGCAAGTGATATCCTATAGGAGAGTTAGTCCACATTATAGAAATCACCTGACAAACTGAGCTTGACTTTTTTCCAGGTGCATATTAAAGGGAAAAAATGCTTAAGAATGCTTGTTAAGGATTGGAATGAAATGTATGTTTCCATTTATTGCAGAGACCTGCTCACTGACTCATCTATCAACCACCCATTTAATCACCAAAATGTATGTGACTATGTATGTGAATAAGGTTGGTGAAAAATGTAAACCGGTAACATCTAAACCATTCGATTTTATCAACTTTTATGAAGTTGACTTGTATGGAATTTGGCACACTTTATCTTGGCCCTTTATTTACATTGACATATGCTAATAAAGGAATTAAATGTCCTCATCTCTTTATGATTAATTTTTGTCCTATATATTTTTTCCCAGTTTGGTTCATTGTATAAATTGCATATACTTAAGTACTTCCACACAAATGCATGTATGGATGCAAAGTAGCAATGTGTGTTCTTAGAGAAACAGAGCAACCACGTATTCAAATCGAAATGCATATTTCCATAATATTTTGCAAATACAAAACAAATGCAAACATACAACTGAAAAGTTGAAACAAAGGAATACATTTACAGACGCACAGTGAAAATAGCAAATACATCAGAAAATACATACATGATTCCAAAAAAAGGGGAGGAAAGTACACAAATATTCAGGCATCATTTACAGAGTCAGAAATCCTGCCAGTATTGAAAATAGAACATAAAGGATTATGTTCTCTAGCCTTATAAAGATGCATTATAAAGAATGAAATACATATAATCCCAAACACTGTCTTCCTAAAGCTGTACATAGCTCTTGATCAGCTTCCAAGAAATTTAATCAAATAAAGTGACTTTGTACTTGCTTCACTGAGAGTAAATAATATTGTAATGCAAACTCACACATATTCTTATGCACACAGATATAGGCTTGGACAAACACATGTGCAAACTAACCGTACAACAGAAGCTTGTGTAATTGTGCATGCAAAAACATGGCTAGAAATATTCAAAATTAAACCTAGACCCATCTGTTTGTTGCAATGTTGCAGCACCCGAATAGCACACGCTCTTGCACTGACTTGGGTGCTTTTATCCAGAGATTTCAAGGTGGCTGTATCATTATCTCACAAGAAGTAAGTTTTTGTTTTGTTTTGTTTTTTTTAAAGCAATGAGACGGGGGTTGACCGTTCCCAGGGAAGAGAGTGCCATCCTTGGGAAGTTGCTCTTGCTAAGCTAATGAAGCATAAACTTCTCCCGAATTCACAACATGACAGAATTGTTATACAGGAGCATAGATCCCTTGTCCTCTCTGGCTGGGATAGCTCAGAACTACCGGCTGAACCAACAAGCATTCCAATGAGAGAACAGTGTCAGCAAGCAGTTGTAACCTTCCCATGCTTATTTCTACTGCCTTAATTTTAACAGCAGGCTGGTAATGTTTGCCAATTCCCTGATTTTTTTTCCTCTCCTAGTGCACTCTTTCTGCTCTCTTTAGTGCCTGCATTTCCCTGCTTTCCTATGAGTTTGTGGTTGTTGTTCACCACATTGCCTTGTCTTTTTGCCTTGAGATACAAGCTGCACTTATTCTGATCAAGGCTTCTAACCACCCCCATTTCTGCACAACCCAACATTTCCTATTACATTAAACACAGTTGCTGCTGTTTTTTCCCCCAGATCTTTCTCAAACTTACTTCCCCAGCTCTTCGAAGAGCTGATATTCTTCTGTAAACCGGTTGCAGGTGATGGTTGCCATCCTGGATGGTGACTGTCTCTCCTGGCGTGAAGTTTAACACTAACACCGTTGCTGCCTTGAGCACACACGCTCTCCTTTTGCTCTTTGCTCCTAGTGCTGTTTGCCTCTCGGAGGTAAATAAGTGAATATGTATGATTGACAAGCCTGGAGATAATGATGAGGGCAATTTGTCTTCTCAGTCTCCCAAGCCTTCGTCAGCATCCAGTTCTCCATAGCAACCACCTCCGGAACGCCCTGGTTCTGTTGCCCGGGTAACTACTTCCCAAACACCTGCTTTGCTTGCCGCTTCTGCAGCTCTCTTACGCCCTGAGTCTGTGAGTGGGGAAGCTGCATTTTGAGATGGACAAGAGGTGGCTTGAAGGAAAAAGCTTTTGCAAACAACAAGCCAACAAAAGTCAATATTAAAATACAATTAGATCACACAAGTAAGAATTAATTAGGTCAAAAAGATCACTATGGAAACTGCAGTTTCCACATTACAGGACGGTATTCGGAAAGACAGGATGTTGTTGCCCTGGTAACTGCATCTTTTACTCCAGAAAGACAGGTGTTGCTGGGTTGCCTGGCAACTATTCTATTCCTTCAGTCACAGCTTCTTAGGAAAGATGGGATAAGGGCTGCTTCTTTAGCTTCATTTTGGTATAACTTAGGGTAATTAGAACTAAATTCTTTTAAAGGTCTTCTAGTGATTCTGTGGTTTGGGAATAAATGAAATGTAGCAGAAAGTTTCAGTGTTTCTCAAAATCCAATAGGGGGAGCATCTAAAACTAAAGTTGATCTAGACTCTGAAAAATCTTCTGGAACGCAGCTACTGAGCTTTATTCCCAATGGAGTATCTGGCCCAGATTTCTTGCACTTCTGTTTTGGCACTTGTTTTGTTTTTGAATCGCTCCACGTGAAAGAGTTCATGATGCACTTGTTAGTTATAGGCAGCTGCTATTAAGGAAAAGAACCCAGATGGAAAGACATACTATCTAGCAGACATCAGTCCCTAAGTGGGAGTGATTGTGGATTATGGCTTAGTTAAGGACCCTGAATAGTATGCAACACATCGATAGTCTGACATTAACCTTAAAATCTTGCCTCAAAACAGTTCGGAATGGAATGATAGAAACTATTAACAGATTAAGCCTGGCTTTAATAATGCTGTGTAGGGAAAATTATTATACATGCTTAAATATTCCTTATTTTTCTAAGAATGAAGGGAATTCTGCCAAGTTGGATGGAAAATGCTTATGGTACTTATTCTTTGTTTTTACATTTTTCTAATGTTCTTGTTAGGGTTTATGTTGTTCTTTCACCATAATTATGAAGACACATAAAAAGAAAATAAATCTGAGACTATTTCATTTCTTGCAGTTGCACACAAGTACTATTACTTCTATTATGAAGTACATTAAGGTGGTTTGGTTATAGAGAGAGACCGAATGAGGACTGAATCACAACTAAATATAGGAAGGAAGAGTCAGTGGTACAGAAGAAGGAGAAGAACAGAATTTTATGGCTGGACAGACTTGATGAGGACTTCAAAGAAAAGCGATAAAAAGCTGGTCCCTTAAACAACAATGCAAACATAGAAAGTTTTGGAGAGGTATGAGCCAAGGTGGCACAGTAGTTGGAGTGCAGGCTGACTCTACCCACTGCTATGAGTTTGATCCTGACTGGCTCAAGGTTGCCTCAGTATTTCATCCTTCTGAAGCCAGTAAAATGAGGGCCCAGATTGTTGGGAGCAATATGCTGACTCTGGAAACCACTCAGAAAGTGTGGTAAAGCACTATGGCGATGTGTATACAAGTCTTAAGTGCTATTGCTATAATGAATATACACACAAATACATGTTCATTGTTTTATTTAAGGGAGTAAAATGAGGGAAAGTGCTGAAAAAATAACAAGTGCTGAAAAATATAAAAATGCAATTACAAGAAGATAAATTCTACATATACGCCCTTCTCGTGCACATATGGATGCAAATATGTGAGATATTTCACATAACAGTTTCATTCAAGAAAAACATCTTTCACTGTAATTGTCCATGCATAATCTTTGTCTATAGAAGTCTCTATAAATCTCTAGAAAGTTTTTTTTTTCCTGGTGAAACCGGTCTATCAGGGCAACCTAGTCTACCCAATTATGGGATGCTTCCACTTTCGCCTTTCAGCCCCAATCCAGGAGCCTTCACAGGCAGTCGCTTTCATGACAAATTATTTTTGTGCTGAATTTATGTTTTACCAACAAAGAAATAAAGGGAGATTAGATCTATTTCAAGCTAGCCATACCCTTCTGGGATTCAAACTCAGGCTACTTGCATATTATATAGCTATATTAACCTCTAAGCCTCCTCACTTTGTTGGCTATACCAGGGGAGAGATTAAGTGTTTTTCCCAATGAGACCGGTCTAGCAGGGCAACCTGGTCTACCCAATTATGGGACAGAGCATACTATAGAAATCTCATTGATAGAATGAAAGTAGCATCATATCGTTGACCCAATGAATCATTTGAGTCATATATTTGTTTTCCAATGTTGAAGAGCTAATATTTTAGCAATAAGACAAATTTTGTTGTCCAGCTGTACCTATTCCCAACCCACTGGGAAGGCCACTTCCTTCTGTCTTTTCCTGCTATTCATAAAAAGTGGCATTTGATACTTTTGGTGGTACACACCGTGCTGATTCACCTACCTTTGATTTCATTGTGGCAAATACTTTTCTGCCAATTTGCTTCTGTGCTCTGTGGCACGAACAACCCCCTTCCCTATGGTTACTGGTCACTGCTTCCATGGTGAAAGATTGCAATGGGGAGGGGGATTCCTTCTTTTTACAGATTCAGCTGTGACACAATGCCACAGTGAAATAGAAACCTTTAAAATCAGGCAAAATTGATAATCCTTCTACTACTTTCCCCTTTTAGACAGAAAAATTGTACAACTGTGAACATTTCCTTCCTATCCTAATGGTACCAGAAAGAAAGACATCAAGTAAAAGGGGGAGTGAAAATCCAGCGGTTCAACCAAGTTGTCTAACAGTGGGGATTGCATGTTCTCAAAGACCCACTCATGAACAGAAAGCATTAGGTGCTGCATTTCCCTGAAATGGAAGGGATAAATAGAAGAGGAATGTACCTATCAAGATCCATCTTAATGGTCAAAGCAGAGGAAAGTATTAACATTTGAAAAGGGATGCCTTAAAGTGATTTCATTTCTAGTCGGTTCACACCCAGAAGAGCAAAATATGTAATGCTACATTGCAGAAAAGCCCTACATCATATATTCCATATAAACCCTGCATTGTAACAGGTGCAAAAATCAATACCATGAACATTAATATTTTCAAAACAAGATTTTACCTGTTATGGATACATTGATAAACTTGAAACTTATAAATAATGACTTTGTGATGAATGGTGGGCTGAAGATATCTCTGGAAAGATGGAGCTGAAAATTGTGGCTAAGAACAGGGAACTGACAAGCAGATCAGCTCCTTTGATCCGTCTGGACAAAGAAAGGATGTGAGATTCTCAGGTTGCACTCCATATACTTGTTTCTCACAAGGAGACTTCAAGGCAGCAGTCACTGGACGGTGGGAGACCACATAGCTGAAGGAATTTATCATACCTTCTCCAGCTGCAATTGGAGCCTTCAAAGGACTCCTTACTTACTTCCTTTGCTAATCACTTTTGCAAATTGCATATGGCTACTTTAAAGATGTACACATTTAAAACGGCAAAGCTAGAACACCAGGGAAATACCTTCCATCCTTAATATAACAAAATGAAACTTTGTTTATAAGTTCTAAGAATTCAAAATAAACAGCAAAAGTGAGACAAGGTTTTGGCTATAGAAAGTTTTAAACAGATAGCTCTGTAAACATATGGACATTGGACTTGGAGTATTCAGACTTTAAAATTAATTATAAAGATGAAATATAATTTTGTTGGAAAGAAAAATTATTTTTAATATTGGAGACATAACACGATAACTTGTAATGGCATTCAGAGACATTTTTGAGGAATTGCATTGGTTCTTGAATCATTAATGTCAGCTGTGTTGTCTCTTCTTAGGAACAGTCTATTCCCAGATAAAGCTGTTATAGAAAAGGATCTGCAACAAAATCTATCTGAGAATGTGAATTTGTCTTTAACGTACAAAAAAAAAATCAGGTGAGGCTTTTAGAATTAAGGAAATAAGAATGCCAATCTCAAAGAATAATTGGAATAATTTCTTCTTCCTAGACATACAAAAGAGGCATTTTAAAATTTAGAAGAAATTTGAGATAAAGATAAACAATTATCTGAATGGATTAAAGAGCAAGATGGTTTTACCCAAAAGAAAGGAACGCAAAGCTGGTTCATTCAATCTGAATTAAAATGGAAAGTATTACTTTGGATGGTTCTTTTTGGACTTGGTGACATCTGAATTGGAAAAATGTTTTGTATTGGATTTATTTACACTTAACATGCTTTTTTCCTCACAATCACTTTATATATCCCAATCTGACAGCATCTAAATTGCTTTAGTATCTAATTGTCTTTTCACTTAAATAAAGGTACTTTGTGAACTTGCTGTCTTTGACGGAGATATTTCCCCTCTTTATTATGTTATGCTTCAGCCTTTTGTTTATACAAAAATACTGGGACCACTTTATGCCTTTTAAATGTGGGTTTGCTTACAGTTAACAGTTGAGAGATGGAATGATGAGTTTTACATTTGTTAATTAATGTTATTTTTTTAAGGCTCTGCTTGGATTTTGCTAATACCTGGACTGGAGGAGATGATGAAAAGATAATGAAATTATTTATACTTGTCATGATAGTGTAGTCACTTTCTTAGGTTTTTTTCCCTCTTTCTCTCTCTCTCTCTCTCTCTTTTTTTTTGTTTACTTGCATCTTTTATTTGCTCTATTTTTTCTTTCTTATTAAATTTGTATCATATTTTACTATTGTAAATTCATTACTATTGTAATGAAAACTTTTAATACAATTATTTTTTTAAAAAAAGATAAACTTGACACTTTTGTGATAGTATCTGTTAAATTCTGTTTAAAATACTCAAAAGTTAATGAAGTAAATTTCCATTAAGACCTAACCTAAGGCTTTATCTACATAACATCCTTTCCATAATCAACAATCTGATTATCTATATAAGACTATAAGAAGACTAGATTAATATGATTAATCACATCAATAGGATTTGATCTAGTCAGTATCCTGTTTCTGATATATATGACCCAATGAACTCAAAAAAGGTTAGAATACGACTATGAAGACCGTAGTTCTATCTTGTGATTGTTCTATAAGTGGCTTTCAGTGGCAAGGGAACAAGGTTGTTACTGATAAACTTAGCTTTATTATAAAAACACAAAAAGAAATGTCATTCTGAATGTTTATGAGAGGTCCAAAAGAAGATCATAAATACAGTAGCACTGTTCAACACCTTTTATATTTAAAAAAAAAAATCCCACTAAGAAACAAGCTGCTAGAATGGCTATGTCAGGGAACATACTAAGAAGCAAATATGAATTTTCTCTTTGTCTATTTAATGTATACATAAGAGCAGGTTCATTTGGGGAATATATTGTATCAATTTCCTTATTCCAAGATATCAGTCATGAAGCCACTATGGGATACCAAGAAAGCTTGCTCTAGATCTAGCATTTATTAGGAAATCATCCTGATTCAATCCCGGAATTTAGAAAGAATTCCAAATAATGTCATTTTCCATTTCTAATTCTCCCATTTTCCCCACATGTTTGATCTTCCTTCCTTCTTTCCTTCCTTCCTTCCTTCCTTCCTTCCTTCCTTATTTTTCTTTCTTTGGCAAGACTGAGCAAGAGAAGGAGGGATTAATGAATGATGCAAGAGGAGATTTTATTTTTCTGTACCTGTGACATATTAGAACATTTTCAACTGGAATTCTGTGGTGATTTGTATGGACAGGAGTGTGTATGTGTAATTGCTTGTACTTATTCTGTGGTTTGCACATACTTACTCTGCAGTTTGTTGTGAATGGTGCAGCTGGTAATAATCTTTTCTGTGCCAGCATGGCTGACTGCCAGCCAAAGAGTAAATTACCAGGCTATAAATCTGTCACAGGGTATAGATAAGTAGCTTCAGTCTCTTCCACACACTAGGTGAGGGGGGAAAACCTTCCCATTGGATCTGAGAAAAGACTGTACAGTCCTTGTGGCCCAACAGGCAAGGCAACAATCTAAGCAAGCAATTAGGGAGTAAATCCAAAGGAGAAATAAGAAATAAGATGAGATGAAGCCTGAAGTCCAAAGCACAGCAAGGCAGACTATTTTCTTAAATCAGTTTCTCAGCCTTGGAAACTTTAAGATGCCTCTGGCTGGGGAATTATGGGAATCGAAGTCCACACATCTTAAACTTGCCAAGGCTGAGAAACACTATCTTAAACTCTAAGAGCAGAGATCCAGATATTGTATTATCTCAAGTTCCCATTTACAGAGTTTTACAGATTGTACAATAATGGGATTGTACATTGTAGCATTGACTTCACCCAAGAATAGCTTTTCTCCCCACTCATTCCCCCAGGAAGGCCATGCTCTAGATTTTCTCTTTTAAATCTTTCCATCTTATCGGACCTCAGAAGTGTGCCTTTTGCCCTGTGCTCTGGACCAATCCCCTCCATCCAGTGGTGGGTTGCCCCAGGTTCGGACCGGTTCTATAGAACTGGTAGTAAAAGTGGCAGGAGGCTCCGCCCACCAACCCCAACATCATCAGGAAGCTTCTGCGCGTGGCCCCACTGCGAACTGATAGTAAAGGTAAGTAGAACCCACTCCTGCCTCCATCCCCACCCAATATGCTACAATCCCCACCTCTGCTTGACTTTTGACAAGCCATTAAGACCTGGCTTTTTCTCTTGGTCTTTGGATCCAATTTGCACAGAGTTCCCTTTCAGTTGTTTAATTATTATAGTCAGTTGCCATTTTATGTTTCATATACTGGGTAGCTTTTTTGATGTTATGGTGTGGGGTTGTTGTTGGCTTTTTGCTGTATCCCACCTAATGTCACTAATGACATTAGTCCTTAAAACCCATTTATTTAAACAAGCCGGGCTGGCTTAAGATGAAATTTTTAACTGTTTTAAATGTTTTAAACGTTTTAATTGGTAATGAGTTTTAATTGGGCCAAATTTATATATCTTTTAATTGTTTTTTAATATTTGTCTTGCATGTCTTTTTAATTCTGGCTGTACACCGCCCTGAGTCCTCAGGGAGAAGGGCGGTATAGAAATTCAATAATAAATAAATAAATAAATAATAATAATAAAAAAAAGAGCAAAAAGTGCTACACACATACGCATACACCAATATCCTTGTCAACCGAAGCAAGCAGAAAATCTGTAATGCAATCTTGGACAGAGAACCAGCAACTCATGGTATCTGGCTGTCTCCCAGTTTAAATTGATGTACTGGGCAGAACACTAGTGCCAGATGTATTAGAAACCTGGCTACAAGGTACTGTAGATCCCGCCACAGAAACCAGATGCCTGATCTTTCCTGTGGCCCAAATGAAATGGCCATGTGCCTAGTGACCCAAGTGGGGTCTGAAATGCTTATAGAAACTCCGATCTCAGCCCCTGACTACATTAGTCACTGAGGAAGCATCATAAATCATGTCTGCTGTGAAAATAAGGAAAGATAGAAACACTACTTTAAAACTAGAAGAGCTAAATAATGCTCTAAGCAATTTCTGCTGTGGGCTGGAGGATGAACTGAAGGAACAAATCACAAAAACCTTTTCATTTAAAAATAGTCCTGGGTCATCTTTGTGCTGTGGTTAAAGAGATTTGAGAATAATTGGAATATACTAGAAGTTGAAATATAACTTTCTCGGTGTTCCTCAACACTCAATGCAATTTGACTCCACCCACAAACATCCTGGATGAGTTAGGTCAGATTAGAGAAGCACATTATTACAGTCATCTCAACATGTTCCCTGGAAAATTCAAACACCTTTACCCAGGTTTTGGAGGAAGACTGTGTTTCAGAATCAGAGCATTGGCTGATTCATTGACTGTGGATTGGGTAAAATTCTTGAGCAACAGCTCCTTTGACAAAAAAATAAGGCTAGGCAGCACCTGAACAGCCTAGTTAAAACGAAGCATAATTCCATTTGTCTGCCTCTCTTACATAGCTACCTCAACAGTGACTAATAAAGGTTGCTTGTTTAAATGACATTGAATAATGTTGAGAACAATTTGTGGGCAAATGGCAGGAGAACTCACTTAGGTCTTGAAATTTCAAGTAATGAATGAACAGAAGATTTATTCTGCTGGGTTAGACCAATGGATAATTAACCATAATGGTGTTTTAGCTGAATTAAAGGTTTCTGAGATATGCCTTTCTGATAAAGGATGTATAGATGCCTTCTTGGTTTTTTCTTTTATTATTTTGTCTCTTTTTTAAAAAAAAAAGGACTTATTTTCTATTTTAAAAAAATCAATTACACTAATTTCTTTAAATCATGGAATTCAAAAGGATTTTGGAAGCCACCAAATCCATTTCTTTGATCTGGGATGTAGCACGCCAGATGCACTTACATCTGTTTCAGTCTCTGCTTAAATATGTCCAGTCTAAGCAGTTTGATCCATTGTCAAACAGCTTTCACTGGTATGAATTTTTTTCCTAATGTTTAATTGAGATTTATTAGCCTGCCATTCCCACCTGCTGTTTCAAGTCCTCCTCTCTGGAAATCGAACAAATCCATTCCACCTTCTGTAACATCAATCTTTCAGTAATACTTCTTAATTTTTTTTCTTGGACTAAACATAATGAGCTCTTTAAATCATGGACTTCTTTCCAGACATCTGACTGGCCATCCTTATTTGGAGACTTCCGTTTTGTGGACCATCTTTCAAAATGTACTTTCCAGAAGTAGACATGGCCCTGGCCAATGAAGAATAGAATGGACTTAAAAATCCTGTTCAAAGAAGGACTGCCACTGCGCCCTTCTAGCAAACAATGAACATTCATGGAAATACTTGTGGATATTCAAAGAAGTCATGTGTCAGCTGGCAATATATTGGGACCATGATGGTGAACCTATGCCAGAAGTGGCACACAGAATTATCTCTCCGGGCATGCCAGCCATCACCTGTTGCTCTTCTGGATTCTGGCATGCACATACGTGCTGGCCAGTTGGTCTTCATGCATGTGGGAGCGCTGGCAACCAGAAGAGCATCTCCCTGGCACACATACACGCACTGGGAAGCTGAGCTTCCAGTTTTTGGCGTGTGTATGCACTCTGGTCTTTGTGCACACATGCGTGCCAGAAACTGGAAGAAAGGTGACTGGTGCACATGTGCACGCCAGAATCCGGAAGCTCAGCACATACCGGGGAACTGTTCTTCTGGTTTCCGGTCCTCCCGTGCGCACCTGGTGCCGAAAAGGTTTGCCAACACTGTATTGGGAATTCTTAGAATCATAGGGTCAATATACTTGGTAAGGATCTGCTTATTACTCCAGGAATATCTTATTAGAGTAAAAGGAAACACTGGAATTCTGTCTAAACTAAGCTGTGCACCTCCATTATCCCTTTTCACCAAATTGCAGTGGGACATTGAGACAGAAAGCCAGCTGATGGTTGGTACCTTTGGAAAATAATGTTAATCGCTTTGAGAAAATGTTTGCTGCAATATGTCCTTTTCTGTTTGTAATTTGACAGATAATTGCAATCCCTCAGAATGATACATTATGTCTAGTGCTGCCATAGCTATATCCCGAATTGAAAGTATGTCATTGCTAGCAGCATGGGACTGGCGCCTGAGAACCTCTGCAGAAGCACAATAGAAAGCTAATTGAATCTGAGAGATTGTCCCTTATCAAACTAAGCATTTGCCTACACCTGTATTTATAGTTACAGAAATTCTGGTACTGCATAGGAGTACCACACATACTTACCATAATTTGCAGAAGACAGTATCTTTATGAGTAACTAAATACATGCAAAGTTCTAATGCATATTAGAACATTTTATTCTACATTTTATTCTACACTATTTTATTTCCACATTTGTATTCTAGCTACCATGAATTGAAATCATATTACTTCTGAGTTTTGTGAGAATGTTCAAGCTAAAAATTCTGCACTGAGTACTGCTAACCTTAGTTAAGTACAATTCTCCAGGCTTTGTAAGGGGATAAGATACTGAAATTTCAGTCAATATTAAACTTATGTCCCAACAGTCTATCATCAGGCATATTTAGATGTTAGGACAGTGTTCCTAAATATGAAATCCTCCAAATAAACTATACTTTATCATCCCTAGATTCTAGCCATGGATCCAATGACTTTATTGGCTGTCAATTATGGAAATAAGAATCCATCAGATTGAAATGGGACAATGTTAGAAAAATGTAGATTGGGACATAACCATAAAATAAACCCAATTCAGAAGGTTTTTTTTTTCCCTTTAGTTTTCATTTTTCTGAAAATATAAAAACAGGACTGAGTGACCTATATTTCTGTTAGACTGTCAGAAACAACTGTGATTATCTATTCATCAACTATCCAATTTGCAAACTTACTTTTGAGTTGGCTGTTTTCAGCTACTGCAGTATTGACCTGGTAGAAAAAAATTTAAACAAGGGGGTTTTTTTGTTTTATTTTTTTGTATAAAAGCCCCTTACTAGGGGATAAAGAGAATTGCATTCTACCTGGGATGGGATTCATTTTAACGAAGATTCTTTTGAATGTTTTTAATAAACAAATATAAAATAGGTCACAGGGGATGAGTATGATGAATAGATCACATTGTTTTTTGAGAATTCAAGGCAGAAAATTTTCCTCTTGGATCAGGGAAGGAAGATGGAACTGGGCACCCAGCTTGAACCAAAACAAAGAAAATGAAACTAATGAAGAACTGATGATGGGGAGGATAATTTCATTAATCACAATCAGCCAAGTGAAGCAGCCTGAAATGTGAGAGTGAATAAAACGGAGGAGATTGTTTTTAAATAATGAAGATTAAGGATCTTTGATGTAGCTTTAATGTGAAGAAAATACTATTATGAAGGAATTTTCAAATGATATCAATATGTCCAAATAAACCTGGCTATGGAACAGTTTTGTGGCAGTACTGACATCCATGCCAATGGGGGGGCGGGTGGGGGGGGGGACCCTTTCCACTTGAGAATCTTTTGATGTTTTATATTTTAGCCTGCCATCACCCAGACACTTTACCTTTTGACTTCCTTTAGCAGCTATGTTTTTTTTCTAAAACAAGTCAGCTGTAAGGAGCTGAATAAGGCAGCATGAATGAAAAACAGTGAAATAATTAAATGAGGAAGAGGTACTTGCATGCCTCCTTAATTGATTGTTAGGGGATTTCCCTGGGGAATGAATCATGCTCCTATTAAGAGGGACCATTCATTTAGCAAACACATTGAGAGGTGATAAACATTTAGAGTTCTAGTCCCACCATCCAACACATTATCCAGTTGGGTGATTTTGGGCCAGTCATTCTCTCTCTTTCTCTCAGCTCAATCCACTTTACAATGTTGTTGTTGTGAGGAAAACAGGAGAAAGCAGTATTCAATATTAGATCAGTTCACCAACTTGAGTTACTTATAAAGAAATAAAGGCGGGATAAACTTCTAATAAATAAAATATCTATAGCCAGGGAAGGAACTAATCCATAAAAATTGCTCGACAAAGTTATGTACTGGTAATTCAGTAGAGTAACTCTTACCTACAAGCTCTCATTTGCTATTGAAAGATCAGGCCAATTGAAATGCTTCCCATTCAGTAGCCCAAACATGATTTATCCAGAAACTTTCCATGATCCTCCTTCATTCTTGCTAGTCTAGACTCAGCCATGAATGTTCTGCTTTCAGTCTTTGACAGACTTACTTTCCCATTAGGGTCTAACTCTAAAACCACAGTAGCTTCTTTACTTAACATCTCTGCTTTATGCTGCTCCTTTGTCTCATTAAGAGAATGCTGAAAAGAGAGATCCTTTGGCATTTGTAATTTGAAAATGTGCACCTTTACAGGATCCTGGATATTTTAAGAAAAAAATCAATAAAATTTCTTTATTAATATCTCCAGGCATTCATTTAAAGGATTCTGGGGTTCTAAATGGTCCTTAAAAAGCAGCCTCCAATGAGGTTCATGAATGAGAATCCTTTACTTCCTTCTGATTTCCTTGAAGTCCTCACCTATCAGACTCTAACTTCTCTTTCTTTATTCTCTAAATCTATTATATGCGGCTTTGCTTCAGTTTATTTTTAAATCACTTCTTAGACTAGTTCAATAACAGCAACAACACAGTGTTTCCTCATTTAGCAATTTATTTCAGAAAATGGCTAAGCGAAAGTCACAAACATGTGACTGACAGTGACAGATTGTGAAGATCACCAATTGTTGCCATCTCATTTAGAAAAGTTTTCTTGTGCAGCATCATTCCCATGTGCATTATCAGGTATGGAAACTTGGAGTTAAGTGTAGACATTGGTCAGCAAATGATTTTTTTTTTTATTACTGCTTATTACCATTGTATTTGCAAATTGTTGCTAATAGAGGTAGTAACTGTAATTATCATAATATATTAAATTTGCATGTCACCTAGTTCTCAGTGACTATATATTTTTCTTGCACATTCAGAGGACACTAGTATGTAGAACTTTCATTCAGAATGTTTGGAACAATTTCAATTGTTTGGAGCCTGGATAGCTCAGCAGACTAATGCATTGTAATTAACACCCAGCTGTCTGCAATTACTGTAAGTTTGAATCTCACCAGGCTCAAGATTGACTCAGCCTTCCATCCTTTCTAAGGTAGGTAAATTGAGGACCCAGTTTGTGGGGGGCAATAAGCTGACTTTGTATAAATATACAAAAGTATGAAGGCTATTGCTTAACGCATTGTAAGCCGCCCTGAGTCTCCGGAGAAGGGCGGCATATAAATCATTTTTTTTAAAAAAATTGGAACAAGAACTAAAATTTAGATAGCATTAAGGTACAACTAATATGATCACCTCCTGTAGTTTTCATAATTTTTCAGTTGTCACATAAAAACTACAATTTGTTGATCATTTTCAAGGAGGTTTTTGCCACAATGAAAACATGTTATATCCTATTTACCATAGCTCACAGCATCTCCACTTCTAGACTTCTTGCTTAGCTGTGATATGGCACAGAAATAGGGGCAATGTTGAACTAACCTTGGTAAAAAAAAAAATCCTCCATTTTATTCACTAGAACAGGGGTGTCCAACCTTGGCAACTTGAAGACATGTGGACTTCAACTCCCAGAATTCCAGCAAAGCTGGCTGAGGAATTCTGGGAGTTGAAGTCCACAAGTCTTCAAGTTGCCAAGGTTGGAGACCCTTGCCCTTGAACATAGTTATGGAATCTTTCTCATGACATGACCATGTGAAACTATGGTTTAACATGGTCTGCAGCTGGTGGTCAAAGCCTTCTCTGTTCTACCTTCCTGCTCACCAGCTGATAGGAAAACCATCCACCCATCACAGCACTGCTGATGGGCTTTTCTGGAGCCCTTGAAAGAGTTCCTACTCACAGTGCCTGTCAGCTTTTCAGAAACTTGATTAACAGTTGTTATGTTTGGGGGGAGGGGGAGGTCTTTGTGGTAGTGAGAGAAAGCCAGCTCTTCCTCCTGCACCATGGGATCCTTCCCTTGCATCTATTAAATGTGGCTTCGGCTCCTTTTGAACACAGGCATCATGCTCTCTCCTCTGGCTCATAGTGCAGCCCTCTTCCCCTGCATTGTCCCATTGCTCTTGGGGCTGATCAGAGTCTCTGAACTGGGCATGGGCTCAGTGAACTGGTGGGGCTGGTTGAAAAGAATGAAACTGTTGCTGCTTTAATTGGACAGTTCCCAGGGACCAGATGAGAGCCTAAAAGCATCAATAGGAAAAAAACTGCCATAGTCAGCTGAAGGGGAAAAAGTACTTTAACTCCAGACAGGTATGGACTGGGGCAAGAAGGCAACAGTTTAAGGACTCGGCTGAAAAAGGAAGCCGCAAAGACATGATTTTGCTTGATTAGATGCAAAGGGGCAATGGATCACAATGTGTAAATATAGTATTCTTAAAGACAGATGGTGAAAGGACACAGTTGTGCTTCGATTCAAAGCCTGCCTCTCCGATCTTTCTGTCCTTAGAGAGGAAGAAAGCAGGCTGAAGGGGGAGGCAGCCTTCCCATCAGGGAGAGCAGAGACAAACAAGGAATAAGGAAGGAGTAGCTCATTGACTCTTGTCATTCTTGATTGCTCTAGAACAGTGATGGCTAACCTTTTTGCCATCACGTGCCAAAAGCGGGGAGGGGAGCGCAAAGGGGTCACACGCACGCATGCCCACATCCATAATTCTATGTGTCTCACCCCCCCCCATGCTCCCCCCTGCTTTTGGCATGTGGTGGCACGGTGGGCCCAGTAGGCCCGTTTTTCGCTCTCCCCAGGCTCCAGAGCCTTTCTAGGAGCCTGGGGAGGGGAAAAATGGCCTTCCCCACCTCCACCCCAGAGGCCCTCCTTCAAGAAACAGCATTTTCCTGACTTCTGGTGGGCCCAGAAGGCCCGAAAATCAACTGCCGGCACACACATGTGTGTCGGAGCTGAGCTCGCGTGCCCACTGATATGGCTCCATGTGCCACTTGTGGCACCCGTGCCATAGGTTCACCATCACGGCTCTAGAGAGATCAGTAGCATCAAAAGTACAGTAGTGAAGTCTTTCTAAATCAGCAGCACTAACTCCTCCAAGAAGAGACTCACCTCTTTATTTTGTTTTTCCCCTTTAATATTGTTCACTCTCTGTCCTCTTCACTCCTCTCCTGCATCTCCTGACTTATCTTATTTGAAATCCATTACTGACCTTCATTTTGCTTACTGCCCCTACTTGTCAAGTCTGTGTAATATTTTGAAGAGTAGGCAAACTTTTGGTTACTCATGAGGTTTACCAATTCATTTGTTACATGTGAGCTGTTATTGGCAGATGACTTTAATTATATGCCTTATGTAATTAATCAGCATTTTATTATTTGCATGCTTAAGCTAATTGGCCCTCTATGGAAAAATATAGGCTAATTTCCCCAAAGCTACCCTGTGATTTTTAAAAAAATTCTATGAAAAGAAATTTAGCATGTGAAAAGGCTTTGATTTAATGAATTTGTCCTCATGTAGTCCTCATGATGATTTGGGATTGAGTCTCCTGCCCTAGAGTATGCCAGGAGGTTTAATCTAACCTGTGGGAAGCCTATATAATTACTTTTTACTGAGGAACCCTGGGGAGAAATGGTCTGCTATAAATATTTTAAATTACTTCTCCTCCCACTTTGTAACAAAAAGGCATAGAAATTTCAAATGGGTCCAGATAGGCAGTGTGCATTCACAATGACCCATAGCAAGTATTTACTTTTTTTCCCATAATAACAATGTCATAATTTTGGTTACAGTTGTTGATGATGGTCTTTTGTAAATTGCTTTCAATAGGATATGGACACTAAACAATAGTCTATGAATTTTATATAAATAAAAGTGAGGGTTGTTGATATGCTAAGCACTGTATCCATCTATTTTTATGATTCAGTCTATACCAGGCTTGATTAGATGATGATCTATGGAAACTGTGGTATTGATTCCACAGCAACTTTATGGTATATAATTTGGATCTTGTTCTTTCTAGGTTATTTTAGTAAAGTTTCCTATTAAAAATCCATAAATGTTGATTCCAATCTATGTTTTGTGGGTGGATTTTGTTCTTTTGAAATTATTCATAAAATAAGCCAACAGCTCCTTCATTGTCTATTCTCAGGCAGAAACAAGGTCAATAATAGATGTTATTATATATGCCTTGTCCAAATCACAAAATGCACAAAAAACAAATTACTTAATGTATTGAATGATTTACGCATGGGTAGGAATGTTAAGTTTTCCACATAATTTTCCTAATTTAACGTAAAGCCATATTCTAAGTACCTTATATTTAGTTTTCGTATATACTCCGTAACATATAGTGAATCATTTTCTATGTCTTAGTTCTCTTTCCTTCTACTTTTCTTAGCATTAAAGCCTCATCCAGAGAACTACATCTTCACATAATGTGTTCAAACTAGGGAACTCTTGGTTTATTTGTTCAATGATCCATTTGTTTGTTTGTTTATGTCCACAGTATTCTCGGAAGTCTTCTCCAGTATCAAAATCCCAAAATGTGAAAAGTCTTCCTATCCTGCTTCTTTGAAGTCCAACTTTTATTACAGAGAGCAATATAATAGGAGGAAGAGGAGGAGGAGGAGGAGGAGGAGGAGGAGGAGGAGGAGGAGGAGGAGGAGGAGGATCATCCTAGTTTTGAGCAATCATGAAGAAAGAGGATCTCCTGATCTCTGAACTGAATGGAGAAGTCACTATGTGGATTTTCTCCTTGTTTGTAGGTATTTGTAAGATTTTAGAGGAGGAGGTTGAAAAGAAAGCAATTTGGGATGTGATACAACAGAGAAATTTAAAATTTGAAATTTGAGAAATTTGAAATCACTTGACACAATCCACACCTGACCAATCACAAGATCCTGACCTGATGTGACCCTGACCTGATGTGACCTCACCATCACAAGACCTACTTAAACACCTAGCACTTATAAGCAGAAGAAAACCGACACTGACATCCCTTAAATTTCGCTGATGATATTACCTAGACTGGTAATGAAATGTTTGGAAACCAATGCACAAGCTCACAGAATAAACCTCCACCCTCATCCTACACCTGAGCTACAGATATTTGCCACTATCACAGAAAAGTTGTCATAGAAACCCATGAAGAGATGATCTGCTGGAAAGGTAGAATTGTGTGGCAACACTTATTCTTTCTTTGTTTGGTTTACTATGATGAGGATGGTGCCATTCTGTTGACTCCATTTCGGCTTTGACAGTACTAAATATTGTTGGCCAAGAGGTCAGAACCAGACTCCTTGGTCACTCACTGCCAACTTTGCCATTCTATTGCAGCAATAGTCATAGATGGATCTCACTCATTATTGTTACATCCCACCTTGAGTATGATTCTCCTTCTTCCCAATTACCTAAGTGATTTTTCATCACAGGTTTAATGCTCTTTCTAAAAATAGAGAGATGGGTATGAAGGAAGAGTTTCACCAAGCAGGGAGCTGGTGTGCTCCCTCCTACCTCAACCCACACTCCTCTTTAGCGCTTGTTAATCAAACAACTGGAGAGGTATTCTTAAATGCCATCCTATGCATCTACCACAATACATGCTAGTGAAAGTGATTATTTTCCTATTGGAGGGAAAACAAGGCTGAGAGAACCATAAATCCTTCGTCTTGGTCCAGTATAATGTTAGCTGTAATCCAATAAGTAATCCAGACAAGAAACCCAATTCTGAATGCGAGCTCTGTCTTTGTTATAAGAATCCATTAACAGAATTTTGCAAGTCTGAAAGTATTTCTCCTCTTCTTTACTTTTACTCTCCAGAAAATTAGGTTGGGTCTCTTCTGAAATGCTTTCCATGTCCTTTCTGCTTCTATAGGCTGGGATATCTTTTGAATGATGGGTGTCTAGTTTGTGGCTCTTCCTCCTCTCCCCCAAGGTCATTCCCACATACCATTACAAACAGCAGCCTACACCAACTCCATTACTGTTGCAGAACAGGGATTGAGGGAAGACCATAGTACAATTTATGCCATCATACTTGTTTTGCAGGCTTGCAGTGGATCATCGTTGAACTTGACAATCCAAAAGAGCCACAGGGCTTTCCGATTTGTTTTGATATTGTCCAAGGCCAGCAGCCTTAAGAGATGTTAAATCTGTTGGGATTTGACATCCATTATTTTGGATGGAAGTCAGCTGTCACACAGTGACTGGGAACGGAGGCATTTGAAGGAGGAGAGCGATTAGCAATGGAGGCAGCCAATTTCACATTGGTGAAGTTTTCTTCCGGGTGGGTGGAGAGCTCTTTAACTCAGCAGTGAGAAAGACAAGAAAGCAGCAAGCTGCGTCTTTTGTTCTGCTCAAAGAAAAAAGGATGTATAATGAACATAAAATAAAACAGAAGGGAGGAGAGCTGTTATAAGAAAAGAAACTCAAGAGGCCATGAACTGAAGACATCAGAGTCCAAAGCTTTAGGATGTGAACTGGAATGTCTTAAAGCTATTTCAGGAGCCTTGTTAAGAGCCCAATAGAAAGTCATTTGCCTAAATGACTGTATGAAGTGCCTATCAGTCAATGTTCTTATGGTAATTAATCCAAGGAAGCTTTTTAAACCTGAATGAACCACCAGAATGAACTATCTTCATATTAGTTAGAAGCTGCAGTTGTAGCAGTAGACAAAGAGAACAGAAGGTACAAGCTAGAACAAAGATGGCTTGTCTAAAGCACACATGCACACATACACACAATGCCAGAAGGGCTGTGAAAAGGGGGGAACAGATCAGGCTTCCCATTAACAAAGTAATCTGTTGCACCATATGAGCAGGCAATGCAGACTCTTGCTGCTTCTCTGGGCATAAGTAGAGGAAGCCTTCTGCTGAAGTCTAGGAGAGAAAAAGTGCTAAATGCCATCACTTTCATGTTTTTTGATGATGGATCCCGTTGTCTCTTGCTACTTGTTACTTGCTTTTATCAAATGAGGACATTTATTGAAAGCTTTCACATAAGTTACAGTAGCAGAGTAGCTAAAGATGGGTCTTTAATAAGCATGAAGAGATGAACAAAGGTTTTCAAACCAAAGGTTGAACAAACTTAAGATCGGTTGTAGAGATAGTATTGGATCATGTTCTCCATCAATCAAGAATCATTACCACAGATGATGAGAGGACTCGGAATTGCGAGTCAATAGTTAGAAGACACTTTCTGAAATCAGCCCTGAAAAAGAACAGCAGTCTTAAAGTTAAGACATGCTGGACGGCTAGCCTTGGTAGACATTTCAGAGATAGATTTGCAGCTACTGTAATAACATCCGTTTGTCAGACAGAGGGATTTTTGTGGGACTGGAAATCACTTCCAGGGAGGAGATTCAAATTGACCAGACAAAGTCTTGGATAACTTAATTGGAGATATTTCTGCTATTCTTACACAATATGTAAACATAAGCTGAATCACAAGGGATGTCAGCCTGGAAAATCTATTCATCTAGATTTACTTTAGGTTGATCCATTACTTAGCATGTTCATCGCAGAAGCAGTTAGGTTAATCCCTGCCTTCCCTTTCCATCATCCTCGAAATGTTATCAAGTTCCTACAGGCAGCTACATGGTCAGTGAGATTACTTGCAAGGTGAAATATATTTATATATGTATAACTGCTGGAACATTGCTTGCCATACAGGACAAGACCTTGCGTTACCACAGAAGCACAAATCCTTGTCTTCTGCAGATTTGAGGAGAGCCACTACCCTGGATGTTACAATGCCCCCAAAAGGCTGGTCTGATTTGGTTCTTATGGCTTACAACAAGAAGGAGAAAGCTAGAATTCTCCTTTTAAATATTGATGGCTCTGCCAGCTATGGGTACTAGCTAACTAACAAGCTTGATGGAAAGGGCTATAGAGAATCAATTAGAAATGTGGACAGACAATAAAACAAAAACAAAGGTTCATTTGTGCACTTGAGTAAGATGAAGATGACTCTGGAGGAAGACTTGATGAGCATGCTTGCTATTTTGGGGCAGGAAGCCTGGGGGTGGAGGATAAAAAAATGTTAAGGTATGCAATCAAGTTCCAATCCTTTTGCATCATACACACAATGCCTGTGAAACAAGGGGAACCTTCAATTCTACACTCACAACTGCTGTCTTAACTTTTTGAGAGAGAGAAAAACCTTATTCCCAGATCCCCTACTTTGATGAAATTGCTGCTGCTTAGTAGAATTGAACTCCCTGCATTTTCTTCCTTGCATCTATACTTTTAAATTGTAGATACACAGGTTTTGCTGTGGCTCCAGAGCAGTGGTGAAATGTAAAATTTTTTACTACTGGTTCTGTGGGTGTGGCTTGGTGGGGGTAATATGACTGAGTGGGCATGGCCAACTTTTTTTTTTTTTTTACTTTTAAAACCATTTTTTCTACAACCTCTTCGGCTGAAGAGGTTGTAAAAGAAATGCTTTTAAAGCCTCTGACAATCCCAGCTGACTTGCCTGATTGACAGAGGCTTTCTCTTTTTTTTTTTTAAGCCTCTGATGATCCTAGTTGAGCTGTGTGATCATCAGAGGCTTTTTTTTTTCACTTTTAAAAGCATTTTTTCGGCCAAAGAGGTTGTAGAAAAAATGCTGTTAAAAATTTTAAAAAAGCCTCTAATGGCTGGGCAATGGGGCTGGGAGTGGGCAGGGATTTTTTTGCTACCGGTTCTCTGAACCACCCGCCTCCATCACTACCGGATCGGGCGATCCAATCTGAACCGGGAGCATTTCACCCCTGCTCCAGAGTCCATCTATATCAAGAAATTTACCTTTATCATTTTACTGCAAAAATGAGGACATAAGCCATTATGAGCCACTGTCAAATTTTAGTTTTCATTTCCTTATTTTAATAGCTTGAGAAATGATTGAGACAGACAATTCTGAATCGGCACAGTGTAGATGCTATTGCTGTTATGTGTTACAATTCATTGTAGAATTAAGTAGGCCTGTTTCTGTAATATGGTATGTCATGCCTCCACCTGGCACTTAGTCTCAACAGTACATGCATGCTGCTAACCTGCTGTTTTTCTTTAATCTCATTGGTCCAACTTCCTTTCAGATAAATTTATACTTACTAAAAGAGTGCATAATCACATGCTATTTTACCGAAATGTTCTCTTAGAGTTATGTGTTTGTCAAAATGCTGGAGTACACAGGCTTGTAATCAACCTTGCATAACTCCTTGTTTATTTAAGGAAATAGATTAGTCAAATATGATTCAACTTTACAATATTTATTTTCCCTTTAAACTGTTTTTCAGCAGTCCTGTGTTTCTGATTGCGGCAGTCTAAATTTCGGTCCCCTTGGAGTCATCAGCATCGTCTGCTATAAATTTGTTTAGACCTAAATTTGCAGCTCAGTTTTAACCATAGGTTTTGTGGCAGGGGCAGGTTGATATATTTCTACCTTTTTATTAATTATAAATATTGTTCAATACTGCAGAGTTCAGAGGAAAAGGAAGCTTATAATTTTAAATTATGGTAGGTTGTACCCATGCATTAGTTTGGCAAGTTTAATTTTTGTAAGCATGTATTTGAACTGAAAGTTCAAGATTGTGCAACATTTTCCATTTGTATTTCAAGTGGTTTACAAAACTAAACATTTTAGGAACTGATTACCAGGAATTTACTAATATTACATTGCGTTTATGTCGGATGTTTTGTCTTTGTCATTATTATGGTATTATAATGGCAGCAATGACCTCTATTACAAAGGAATAAAATCATAAAAGATTGCTCAAGTATAATAATGATGGCTATAGGATCTGAAGGTATATTTTAATTGCAGCAATACAGAATTTAGCCACAATATTGGTAATGGTAGCTTTAGAATCAGAAAATAGAACATTTATATATCAAAAGTCTGTCCTAGATATTTTTAAAAAGATACGAAATAAGATAATTTCTTATATCCCCGTAAAAATTGCGGAACAGCAGTACATGGGCAGTGGTTTTAATCTCCTACAAACTCCATGGACAAACTTGTATGAATAAGATTTTGATATTTTTAAAACTGTTATTTTAAATATAGAAGAAAATCAGTTGAGTTTATTTTGGTGTTGCATTGACTTCCATGTGGCTTTTAGAACTGGGTTTCAAAACCTGGATAACCAGGATCTAATGATTAGCTGGATTTTTACAGTGCAGATCTGGTGGGTCTAATTTGTTTGGAAGAGTTAGGTGTTTCCACGCTGAAATCAATGAGACTTAAAAATAAGTTAATACTTTAATTCAATTTACTGCACTTGAGGATCTATTCAATAAAACCTAAAGGGTATAATTCTGAAAGCTTTGGAGTTTGTTGTAATACTGGTCAGATTGTACCATGAGGGTATGCTACCTTGGTTTGGTTTATGGTGCTATAACTTATTATATTCTCATCTGGTTAAGGTTTATATCACAGATTTGCATTACCAGTGTTGTTAACTCTTAGCCATGTTTTACTAATTTATGAAAATGAAACAATTTATCCAGATTATGCCAACTAAAAATAAACAAGATAATTCTATAATAAATTTGTATTTGCAACCCAGAGCTCATTAACAATTCTAGAGAATCTTCTATCATAAACTATATCTCTCTGCCAACAATTCTTTTGAATCATCTCCCTTAACAATCTCAGATTCTACAATCTCTGGTTGCTATTACTTCCCCAGAAGGAACTGTGTACTCGTTTCCCCATTGCAGGAATGATCGAGGAGTGGGGGGTTGGTGACCAATCTGGCATGAACAGCAAGCTGTCTGTTTCAGGGTGGATCAGGTTAGGAAGAAGGCTAAGAACAAACTGTCACTTTTTGTTTTCCTTTGGCATGATTCCTGGGCTTTTAAAGGAAGCTGATTTATACTGAGTCAGACCACGGGTCCTTCAAGTTTAGGATTGTCTGTACCAGCTGTCCCCAATCTGGTTGTGTCAGATTACATCCTTTGCCATCCAACCTATCTGAGGAGGGAAATGCCCACTGGATTGCCAAAGGGTATCCCAGCTTTATCAGCCCAAGGCTTATTTTGAAATGGAGGTGCCCAGTTATCTAGGTTGATGCAGAGGAACTTGTAAAGGTAAGCAGAGACTGAGTTGGTTGGTACTTGAAAGGTCCCCACTAGAAAATCCCCTAGCTGAAGAATAGACCGGGAAATAGAAAAAAGCACCTCAGAAGATGAAATGCAACCTTGTCTTGTGAGGTTGCCAAGTAAACCAGACAAGCGCATCTGCGAAATCATCTGCGTCAAGCTTGGCTGAAAGGAGACATTGCCTCTTTTCTTCTCAGCCCTCACTGGGCCTTCTAGGAACTGCCTTCTAGGAGGATCCAGGCAAAAGCAGGAAAAGAAACTTCATTCAATGTTGCCACATCTGTGGTGGGATGAGGTTTGGTCGATGGTTCTTACACCGAGAGCAGCACAAAAGCCTTTGAAGAGTTCAGGCCTGCAGTGCTATGTGATTTACACAGGAGGTCTTGGAATGCTTTGGGGCAAAGCCAGGAGCTGAAAAAGCCACCGCCACACATTTTCTAGAAAACCCCAACGATGTGCAAAAAAGGGCAGCCGTTTCTTGCAGAAAGTCGCTAGGGGGCACTGCAGCCTTCACTAAAGAGACCCAATGAAGATGTCTACTATCCTAAAAAGAGGGTCTGCTGTATGTATAGAATGAGTTGACAGGCCTGGCAAATAAAGATGCAGTTGTGCTGAGTAGTAATAATTATTTTATCAGCCTGAAAAATCCAAGAAGGGGCTATTTTAACACACACCCAAACATTAACTGTTTGCTCTTCTACTTTTAAATGTTCTGGGTCAGATATACAGTTTCTGTATGTTAGCTGCATTCAAGACTTTGTACGCTACAGGGGGGGGATGCATCAGCCCTCAATGCTGAATATGAACAATTAAATCTCTCACACTCTTGTCTGTTTTTTTCCCCCTCTCTCTCATACACACCGTGTAGTTCTGAAGTACATTTTATGTTATCAAATTTATCACACCTGGGCTGCAAACATCCAGACAGTCACTAGATTACAGCAACGAGTCCTAATTTGCAAATTTCTAGCATGCAAACACATTCTCATCTCATTCTTGGGAAGTACAGAGAAGTCTCTCTTGATAGCAGTGAAAAGAAAAACTAAATTGTTAAAAGATAATCATGCTGAGCACTGCCTAGCAGTGAGTGCCTACAAAAAGCATATTAAAGCAATTGCTCTGAAGGAGCATACCCCAAATACTGAGTTGTCTGCAACAACTTTAAGCACCCCACTTGACTCAAAATCCAGGTACTTTGAAAAGCAAACTGCTGATGCTTCTTCTTCCTCCAATGCATTATCTAGACCAGGGGTCTCCAACCTTGGCAACTTTAAGACAGAATTCTGGGAGTTGAAGTCCACAAGTCTTAAGGTTGCCAAGGTTGGAGACCCTTGATCTAGATGATGAGTGATCATATATATAGAACTGGGTAAGCTTATGTTAGTTGATACAGTATAAATTATAATTATTTTAGAGCAATGCGGATACCAGGATGCCATTGTTTCAGGCAAGAGAAGTGAGTCACCTCTTCTGGGAGTCTTTTCTTTCCCTGCTTGTGCATTTCTAAACCAAATGTCTGAAAATTGACATGTGTAGAGAGATTGGGAGCACTCCTTGCCTATTTGTCCCCACTTCTTTCTTGCAGAATGGAAAATCAGAAATGAGACCTCTGCCTATATCTACTGTCATAGGAACATTCAGGAAGTTCTATCCAAAATCTCTGGAGAGAATTTGGTTAGGTCAGCTAGTGCTGATAACAATGACCTAGATAGATAGGGAAATAGTTTGATAATAGGAGGCAAAGTCTTGTGTAGGCAACTGTTCAAAGGATCTTTTAAGGCAGCCCTCCCTACCTGTTTCTTTGTCATACCAGCTTGAAGCCCTGGCTGTTAATCTACCAAGAGGTGCCAGATTAGGAACAGCTGCTCTTAACAGCAGTGTCTGTAACAAGTCACGTTGATTTCAACTTGGCCACATGTGCACCATATCATTAGTGCACAAATAATCAATTATGTACTTGCATCATGGTGTCTGGTATACAACTACACAAGTTGCATCATTTGTCTGATGACATATAAGCCCTCTCCTACCTCTTCTCCTCTAGCACGCTCACAGTTCTTAACATTTAAAATGAAAAGCAATTCGGTGTTTAAAGCAAGACTAAAATTACTGGGGCTCAGCTAAGTAGCAGAGACTAAATAAAAGTTAGCTGATCTCAAAAGCCTTCAAAACATGTTCCTTTTAGTTTTTGTGTTATTCATTGTCATGTAAGGATCTTGTATGTAACAATGCATAACATCCAGAGTGGTTCTTTGAACACATTTAAGGGCAAAAATGTCATCCAAACCCAGAAAACCATTCTTGTTTTCATATAGTGGAAACACTATTTCATCAGCATATTTAATGTCATCTATTAATTTGCACATTATTTCCATCTTGTATAAATAAATGCCTGTTCAGTTATAGAGGTGCCTCAGTTGCATAATGTCACTTTCTAGACAGAACCAGGACATGGTCATTCCTATTAATTGGCTGTAATTCTTCACTAAACATGCAGCGGGAGACACAGACGAGGAAAACATAGAATTATTGTGCTCAGTAGGAAGGCAGAACAGTCTTATGGCCCTGAAAATGCCACCTGTGCAGCTGGGCAATCATCCTACAAAACCAGAAAGAGCCATTTCACATTGAACACCCAGAATTTCCACAAAGTGTTCTTGAACTTAATTGCTGTTTCTCACCGGCTGTGACCTTTATGGATTGACACCAAGCAGGAGGTAATTCAGCTACTTTCAGAGTGCTCCCCCCAGGCAATTTCATACTTCTCAAGTATTCACAGCTTCCAAGCTTGAAGAGAGTGACAGGCAGAGCAGGCTGGGGGCTTAATGGGACTATTAGATATGGGGTTCCACTTAGGAGAGACAGCTGCATTTAGATGCATGCATTCAGGCCTCAGATATGATGCTGCTCATTGACCAGAACACAACCTGGCTGAGACCTCTGGATTGGACTGCTTGACACACTGAATTGTGCTTTAAAATACATTTAGTTTCTGAAGCATAGCAAAAGAGAGAATGGTTTTCCTTCTGTTGACAGTTGTTCCTACAGCATGGAGATGTTGCAGGAGCAGCGTCTTTTGGAACCATGCTTGCCAAGAGAGAAATATTGGACAGCCTCTATTCCACAGTTCAGGTGCAAGAACCAGATGAGATATGAATATTCCCCCTTGTCTTCAAAGTGAAACATTTTGACCTTTCGTGCCAATCAATGAAATACTCTGACGTTTCCAAAGTTCCAACTATCACTATGTGTACATTTTGCAGGTCAGGGTGTTTCTTCTAATCTCACACAATTTTCACACTGAAAGTGGCAATGGATAATAATTGAACTATTGGGCAAGTAGAGTTAACATATTCAGAACTGGCGTTAAAGTGATCCCATGGTTCGTTATCTGATTTTTAAGCCTTTAAGCCTTCCTCTCCAAAGAACAATTTTATCATTGCGCCAAATTGAGAAATAAACCATTTTTGTTGATTTAAATTGCCTCAAAGCTTTAAATCAAAACACACAAAGGCTTTGGTTTTCAATGTAATTGAAAAAAATAATATATATTTTATCACTTATGGGGATCTTCAGGAAAAGAATGGCAAATACCAGGTGAGTCAAGTATTTATGCATTGCATAATGAATTTATCAGAAAAATCAGTAATTTTTCCACACTTCCTTAGATCTGAAGGAAGGAGAAAGAATTAAGTCCAGAATGTTCCAGGATCTTTTGCATGCAAAAATTGCATCATTTACAACTTTTTAAAATGGAGGAGGAAAGAAACCAGAAATAAACATTTTGTAAATTCCATTTTCCTTCCTCTATCGGGACATTTTGCTTGATCAAAGGTCTAACTGGTCCAGACTTGGAAACTGTGTGGTCTTCTGGGTTGTTATAGTACAACTATCACCATGATTAACTATTGGCTAGTTAGCTGAGGTTCAGTTAGAATTCAAAAAAACATCAGAAAGAACACAAGTTTTCTCCCTGCCCTAAGACAATAGGCAAACAAGCAACCAACTTTGGTTGACTTGCCAATTAAAATAAAACAATGCTGCCTACCCCCCCACCCCAAACAATCAAAAGTTTGCCCTATTAGATGCTTTTATACTTTTTTCATATTTTGGAAAGTCCTCACAGCATAATAATAAACATGTTTATTCAAATGTAATTTCATCTTTCTAAAGGATTGTAATTTGAATTAATTTGGTTCAGGAGAAGCAGGAAAAAAAGATCTAGGTTTAGAGCACAAATTCTCCCAAATTTGTGGGAGGGGATTATCTATCATCTTGAGGCATGGAGGGAAGATCTAGCAGCTGTCGTTGGCTGTCCATTATAGGACCACACAAGAAATGGTTTAATGGGAAACACAGGCTCAGATTATAAACAAACAGACTGTGTTCCAACATTACCTACTGTTATAAATATATATAAAGTTTGGTTTTGAGTCCCAAGAGGAGTTCTATGAATACAATGGGCAGCAAGAAAGCAAACAAATGAACCTTTGAACAAAACAATCTAAAGTTTTCACTTGAGGCACAAATAATCAGCTTCACAGTATCCTAATTTGGACATATTATGAGAAGATTTAGCTTTCTGAAGAAAGCACTAGTGCTGGGAAAGAGAGGAAGGAGATGACTAGTAGCAAGGTAGATGGACTCAGTTAAAATGGCAATAAGTGCACCTTTGGATGGAAACCTGAAAGATCAGATTTGGAACAGATCATGGAGAAAATCTATGCAGTATTTAAGAGTTAACATTGGCCTGATGGCATGTAATCAAGTCAATATATTAAACTCCTTAAGACTGCCCATGCTTTATTCTAATAAAATGCTCTTTTGTTTTTGTTTTTTACTAAATGCAGTAAAATAAAATTACATGCATATGATAAAAATTTGTTAGTCAGAAAAGGTCCTACCAGACGCCTTCTGATTTTTTTGCCCCCATAGACTAACACGGTTCTCCTCCTACAATGACTAAATGTAGGTAACTGTTTAAAAGTGGATATTTGCCAGCATGTTTATGTAAGCACCAAATGCATTTTAGCATCTCCTGGGCGTTTTTCTTAATATAATTTTATTAAAGATTTTTAAAAAATCAAATAAAAACTCGTAAAAACTAATATAAAATAAGGAGGAGGAGGAAGAAATCAAAGACAAAGACAAAATTGCAAGAAAGAAAAATTTAAAAAAATAGAAAAGAAAGAAAAATGATACAAGAAGAAATTTCCAATTTTCTTTATAGCACTTATAAATACAACTATAAGTTTACCATAAATCTTAAGGTGTTTTTGTTTTTTTTCACACAGGGAGTCTATAAGGGGTTCCCAGTATGCGATAAATGTAGACATTGTCTTTTCTCTGATCAAGAAAGTCAGTTTGGCCATCTGAACAAATTCCATCATTTTCACCAACCATTTGTCCACTGCATCTCCCTGACTTTTTAATAAATGTAAATGTCATTGTCCTCCCTTCCTCTACCGGGACTATCCAAAAGAATAAGGTAATGCTGTGTGTTAATTCAGCACTGAATTAGCAGTCAGCTCTATCCATTCTTTGTTCTTTCTGGTTTGGAAAACTGACCTACTTCATGGGCAAACAGGGACAATTCTTTAGAAATGCCTCTGAAGTGATAAATTAGACTCATTGTACGTTAGCCACTTCTAAGAAACAATTGCAACTCTTCTTCTCCTTCTCCTCCTTCTCCTTAACCCATGAATACTTTAAGCCATCATTCTGGGAGAACCATAAGTAGCCCTATGGTGCAAAATACACTTTGTTCAGAAGGCACAAACAGATCTCCAGGGTACTATGAAAAGGAGTACATTGTATACTAAGCCCTGCCAACTGTCACAGATTTTAGTGACATGAAAAAAAAAGAGCCTCACACAGCTCATCAATGAGTTGACAAATCCTAAAAGGGTTCATTCTCTAGGGACAAAAATAACATTTTTTTTAAAATTCACAGCAGGGCTTTCGCCCACACACACTGTACCAACTAAAACCTGTGGATAGAAAAATGTAAAACGCAGTATGTAAGTGTAAATAAAATCAAGCTCCTATGGTTAACTGATTTTAGAGCTGTTTGCCCTCTTTTTGGATAGCATCCTCTTTGGTGGTATACATACAGGAACTGTTTCCACAAAATACCAAAAGGAAATTATGTGATCCAGGCAACCATTGTCACTTTGCAGGAACATTTCAGGGGCTTCCTACCAACCAGAGATATCATCCTCTTCTTAGTCAGGCTGGAAAGTCAACACCACTCTAATTTAAGATCAGCATTTCACTGCTCATCAGAATGTGTCTACATGAGCCTGCGTACAATCCTTCAGCTTCTCTGCCCCAAGGAAGCCCCAGGCAGGCAACACTGCCTATAGCTTTTAGAAGGGAGAATCACTAGTCCAGAAAAGAGAAGAGAAATAGAGTTTAGCACCAGGCTCTGGAAATGTATTCTCTTTAAAAGCAACTTTCACAAGCTTACTCCTGTGTTTGGCAAGGTGGACAGGAAGAGAGGAAGAAAAAAATGTATATAGTTCGAGGCAAATGCATAATGGATCTTAGAAAATTCAAACCAGTATCTTGCTCCTGCAGTGACCCAACAAATACCCATGGAAATCCTTCAAGCATCACCAAACTCTCATATTCCCTGTCAATTGGTATTCAAAGACACATGCTGCCTTAGAGACTCAGGGTAATGTATAATCTTTAGGGCTGAGCAATCTTTGAAAGTGACTCAAAAGAAGTGTTTTGGACCATGTGAAAGCACAACACCTCTCTGCGATGCTTCAAAGTAGTTCCTCTTGCCCAAGACCTCTGCATGAGCCTTAAAAAAGGTACAACTTCTTTAAGGAGTTGATTCATTCAAATGAATATTTTAAGGAGGCCAAACTTTCTTTTTTCAGACTTGCCTAAGATCCAAATATCCTAATTTTTCCAGATTGCTAAATTCTTTTTTTTTTTTTTAGATCAGAAGCTATATAAACAAGCAAGTGTCAACATAACTAAAATATAAGATGGCCAAAAAAGTTCATGAATAAAAATTCTAAGATGACCAGCAATCAGCTTCATTCAGTCTCTGTGTCCCTCAGGTGCCAGCCAGATGCCACTGGAAATTTCTAGAACATTCATCTTTATCTTCAATACTTTGTTTTATGGTTTAAATATGAAGATTTAATTTCACAACCATAACCTAAAATATCAAGATGGTAGACAGTTTCTGCCTTTTAGGATCAACCATCCACAGCTGTTGATGGGAACAGCTGTTAAGAAATATGTTCCCCAATAGCACTTGGCAGAATAGCCCTGAAGACTTTGGAAAAGATATTCAGATGCTCTGTTATATCTACCTACAAAGATGAGAATAATCCATTCAATTCTCTGTCACAATCTATGGAAGCAAAAGTTGTATTTTGAAGAAGCAGGATGGGAAGAGTATTGACCTTTTTAAAGTTTGGTGTTGGAGAAGACTCCAGAGAATATACTTTAAGGCAGCCAAGAAAACAAATAAATGGATTGATGAACAAACCAATCCAAAATTCCCACTTGGAACTCAAAGGATCCTACTTTGGACACATTACGTGAAGACTTAATTCTCTGAAAAGGCTCTGATGCTGGGAAAGGTGGTAAGAAAGAGAAGAAGAGAATGACTGTATGCACCAATGGAAGACTTGAAGGACCACATTAGGGATAGCAATGGCACTTAGACTTACAGTATATACCGCTTCACAGTGTTTTATAGCCCTCTCTAAGCGGTTTAAAGAGTTAGCATATTGCCCCCAACAATCTGGGTCCTCATTTTACTGACCTCAGAAGGATGGAAGGCTGAATCAACCTTGAGCCAGTAAGAATCCACCTGCTGGCAGTTGGCAGAATTAGCCTGCAATACTGCATTCTAACCACTGTGCCACCACAGCTCATTAGAGATGATAGATCATCAATGATCATCAATAATCATCAATGAAAATTTATGTGATTGCTAAGAGCTAAACACTGGCCTAATAGAACATCCTCAAACCATGCATTAATCACCATGATTAACTCGCATTAATAGATAAAATGGACTGGTTTTTTTTTCTTTAAAAAACATAAACATAAATTCAGCCAATAATCATCACATTTGTAAACATTAATTCTACCATTATGAAGAAACTCAAGCATCTGCTCCCCAAACAGTAAGATTTTAACTATTTGTGAGCTAATCATGAGTATTTGCATAGTTTATTTTACATAAAAATTGACGTATGGAAGCAACTTGTTATTACTCTTCTGTATTTGAATAGATCTATAGATGAACAAGTGCTCATCTGCAGTACACTCAAAATTGCAGGAAAGAAAATCTGCATAGTGAAAAAAAAATTATATAAGAGCAGTCATTCAGTGGTAGTAAACAGATCTGTCAATCAATGTAAAAATTCAGCTCTTATCTACTCCTTCTGCATATATAAGATTATGCCCTTAACTCAAGCAACACTCACACAGCCTTTAGTGATGCCCCTGCCCACATATACAAGATGTTTGGCTTTATGCATATTCAGGGGGTGGGGGGAAATTTCACCACACCAGATCTGCATTTTAACTCTGATAAAAATAATTCTCCCAGCCAGGTCTTCTGTATCTACACCCACAGGCACTAAAGTGATCAGAAGGAGGCAACTACAGTCTCCAGGGAGAGAAAAATCCACAATCGCTTTCTGAGAGCAAAAACATTATATAAGATCATTTATGGTCAGCATTCCATGAGTCAATAGCAAATACAGAACAATTTCATCCTTAAGCGATTCTTTCCCTGGGTAAAGAACAATTTCATCTTTGGTTAAAGAATGAGAATGTATATCCTTCCCACTAGTTCCTGAGTGGGATAGTTTAGGTATCTTTGCTGCAATCTTCTAGAATGATTAATAACACATTGAGTACCATCTCGTGTCATAACATTTAAAAGGAAGACACTATGTCAAATAGCAGTTGCAAAGTCTGCCCATATTCAGAATCAGCAATGTTGGTGCTGAAATTGGGGGAAAGACAAAGTGGGATGGCTAGGCAGACTTGGTTATCCCTACCTCACAATAGGGGAAGAAGAGATGATAGTCCATCTCACTTCACTCCAAGTTGAACAGAAAGGAGAATACTCTACTGCTCTCTCCCCCTACTTCCATTTTTTGGAACAGCTCTCTTCCAATCTGACTTTTGGCAAGAACCCAGCCTGTCCCATCTCAGATGCGGTTTGACATCATTCTGGTGTTCAACTTTTTGAAGAAGGAGCGTAGCTTACAGATCTTGCACTTCTTTTTCCTCTTTTTGTTTTTTGGCTTTCCGTGCTCTACTTCCCATCTTTCATCCTCTTCTGTGGCCCAAGGTCCCCAGGCGCCACCGTTGAAGTCAGGGTGAGCTCGTGGGTTTTCTGCAGGATATCTGACAGGGATGGCAGTCTGGTTGTAATTAACTAGCCTAAAAAGCAGAGCCCTGACCACATCAGGACGCTGATCTGACAGATCATAGCGCTCGTATGGATCGGCTGTAATGTTGAAAAGCCAGACAGACTGCCGCATCCCATCTGTCAGGCGCTCTAAGTTCCACCAACTCCCCGGGAAATTGGTTAGAGTCTGTGGTGGGATCCAGTCACTGTAGCCAGGATCTCCAGTAAGAAGTTTCCAGTCTCCCACCCGTAAAGAGGCTTGTACTGCTGTGTTCCAGATGCCAAAGCCATTCTCTAAAGAGCCATATTTGGCATGATTATACAAAGGGTCAATGTTGTGCAGGATTTCAGTGCGGGGTGACTCTTTGCCCTCGCTGATAGCTGGCCACACATTATAGCCATCCAAGCCATCTGCTTCAGACACATTGCCCCCAGCTAAAGTTACTAAGGTTGGGTACCAGTCAGTTATGTGGATGAGCGCCCTGCTGGTCCTTCGCTTGCGTTTAATCAGTGGACTGTGGACAAATCCAATGCCACGCACTCCTCCCTCCCAATATGTTCCTTTGCGGCCTCGCAATGGCCAGTTGCTTCCCCCAGAGAAAGTCTGCCCTCCATTATCTGTAGAGAAAACAATAATACTGTTGTCATAGTAGCCGTATTTCTTCAAGGTCCAGGTGATATTCTTCACAGCTTCATCCATGCATGTGACCATGGCAGCATATTTGCGGCGGGCAACGTTGCCCATGGAGCGATAGCGATAGATGTATTCCTTCGGGGACTGCAAAGGGGTATGCACTGCCTGGAATGCTATGTAGATGAAGAGAGGCTTCTTGGGGTTGTGGGTTGCCAAAATTTTTCTGACTCGCTGGGTGTAAAGGAACGTGGAATACTTGCCACTTTGTTCCCAGGCTACATTTTCCCCATCATGAAGGTCATACCCACATATTCCTGGCCCGTCACAGTTGTCGTACGTATAATAATCCACATTTCCTGTCAGTGAGCCCAGGAAGGTATCAAAGCCCCTGCGTGTTGGCAAGCATTCTTTACGATAAAAGCCTAAGTGCCATTTGCCAACCATGTGGGTAGAGTAGCCGGCTTCCTGCAGCTTCTGTGGGAGAGTGACCTGGTTTAGAGGTAAGCAATTTGGCTGTCGGGGACGGATGATTGAGTGCTGAAGACCTGTATGGATCTGGTACCTAGAAAGAAAGAAAGAGAGACAAAGAAAGCAAAGACATCATCTTAAATTACAATATCTCTATCCCAATGTGAACCTACATTGTATGCCTGAAAAGTAGGTTTCCCCAACAGAACATTACTTCTACCTGGATTCCTTCTAAAAGCTGCATGGCATGGTTTCAAAGAGTCCAAGCTGTAAGCAGACACAATATAATAGTTATCTATTTCCAGGATTACTGGTATACATACATGCAGCATAAACACATTTTTGTTTTTTATAGTAATTTTATTAAACACTACAGTTAAAAAGCTATAAACTTTAAAAAGAATAGAAAATAGTGCAGAAAAGAAAAATATAAAGAAAAGTAAAAATGAAAAATAAGAACATAGTAAATACACACACACACACACACACACACACACACGGACATCACAAGTATACACAATTTTAGTAACGTATCACCTTCTTTTAAAATACAAAATGATCCCTTTTTCCCGTATCTCATTTCTTATCTACAAAAAAAAATGTCATTTCAGTCCTGATGTCAGAAATGGTCCATTCAAGGTTACCAGAAACAATAACATATCTGTTTTAACCTTGATCAAATAAACTAACTTTATATTCCTTTTAATTTTAACAATCCCAATCTTTAATCCTTTTAAAATAATGTGCTAAAATTTTATTTCTTTTCAATTTTTTTCTCTCCCTCCCTCCCCACAAATTCTTCAAAGCTTTAATAAGTCTCTTTTGTAAATCCAATATAGGAAAGTTATCCAGGTCACTTTTTTTGTTGTTGTTGTTGTTGTTGTTTTGTTTATTAGGGAGTTATTTGTATGTTCCTTTTAAATGTAAAGGTAAAAGTTTTCTCTATCCACTTGTGTCCGAGTCTAGGGGGCGATGCTCATCTCTGTTTCTTAGACAAGGGAGCCAGCATTGTCCTAAGATATTTCCACGGTCATATGGTCAGGATGAATGTATGCCAAGGTGAATGGGATGCCTTCTCACCTTTTTATCTTAAAAGGTGAGAAGGTAGCATGCTTTAAAACTGCTAAATTAGCTGGAGCTGGGGCAAATAACAGAAGCTCAACTCTTCTCCTTGTCCAAAGGAATTATGACGAGCCAGTTCTTCATTCCACTGTGGTTGTGGAACCACAACCACAGTTCTAACGGAACTATAACCAACCACCAAGTTTGCCCTTTCTTCTCTGGAAATCTCCAAAATACACATATTTTTAAAGGATGCATAGAATATTGCTAAATTCCAATGTTTTTTGGGACTACCTTAGGCCCTATTACTTTTTCATTTATTTCTTCATATTTGCTCACCACTCCTATTTCCACCTCCTTGTTAGTTTGTACTTCCAATTGAAGAGTTTAACCACGTGCTGAGATCCAAGCCAGAGATGGTAAAAGTAACAGGAGCAAATAATGGAACAAAAACAAAGATCAGTCCATTATATAATACTTTCTGGATGATTTTGCTGTAAGTATATATCAGTGGTGAAATGCAAAATTTGTTACTACTGGTTCTGTGGATCTGGCTTGATGGGGGTAATGTGACTGGGTGCGCATGGCCAACTTTTTTTTTTTACTTTTAAAAGCATTTTTTCTACAACCTCTTTGGCCAGAGAGGTTGTTAAAAAAATGCTTTTAAAAGCCTCTGACGATCAGGCAACTCAGCTGGGATCACCAGAGGCTTTTAAAGGCATTTTTTTTCCTACAACCTCTTCGGCCGACCCCACCGTACCTCGTCTGGCCCCCTCTCCCCGCCCCCTGCCCCCCACTGTAACCATCTGACAGGCTAAGTTGCTGATCTGTAAGGACCCCCCCCCCCAGGTCCATTCTTCGCAGAATAACCCTCCTCCCTCCTGAAACCCCTTAAAATACGTATAATATTATACGTTTGTTCAGTACTATTTGGACGATCGCTAACAAATGGACGTAAGTCAAGGACCATCTTTATCTGTAACTATGACTGATCCACTATGTATAGCACAAAGCCCAGTGAGTTTTACATGTCATATAATTAATTTGATATCATAAATTCTGCATAATGCAATCTTTTTTTCCTTCCAGATGAGAATAATTAGATATGTTTTGGATAGCAAGCAAAAAAACTCAGCATAAGCTTGTTATGAGGCAACACACCAAGGAGAACAGCATCTTTACAGCCTATCGCCTCTGCCACCACTAATGTAGGGAAAGCATATTAAAACCTTCAATAGTGCTGATACTCTGTCTTACTGCAAATTAGGCAGCATCTGACAGAAAGGCTCTTTGCATCAATACTTCTGACAAATTCAGAATCACAATCAACACTATCTAGAAAGTCAAAAGTTAAAATTTGAATGGTTTTTGTTTTTAAGATTTATAATGATTCATATTTAAATACAGATGTTGCAGGTAGTCCTCGACTTACGACCACAAAAGAGCCCAAACCTTCTGTTGCAAAGTGAGAAGTTGTTAAGTGAATTTTACCCCATTTTACAACCTTTCTTACCATAGTTGTTAAATGAATCACTGCAGTTGTTAAATGAATCTGGCTTCCACATTAATTTTGCTAGTCAGAACATTGCAAAAAGTGATCACATGGTCCCGAGACAATGCAACCGTCATAAATATGATTCAATTGCCAAGCATCTGAATGTTGATCATGTGACCATGGGGATGCTGCAATGGTCATAACTATGAAAAATGGTCATAATTCACTTTTTTCAGTGCCATTGTAACTTTGAATGGTCTCTAAATGTATTATTGTAAATCATCCTCATCTGGTGACTACCATTGGGGCTGGCAACTTTGTCATTATGTGAAATGGTCACTAAGAGAAACCATGACTGTTCTTGTGATCTTATTTCTCCTTTCCTTTGCTTTACAGACCTGCAAAGCTTATAAATGAAAAGATGGGTCTTTAAGGTGTTTTTTCATCACTGTCATAACTATAATTGGTTGCTAAACAAGGCAGTCACTAAGCTGCATTGATCTCTATCCACAAGGGATCGATTCAGCAGGAATTAATGTTTCATATAGACATGCTTTGTTTTCTGAAAACTTTTATTTATCAACTTCAAAGCACTTAGTCCTTTTAAAACTGAGGCAAATGGGGGCAAAATCTCTAGAATTTGCTGCAAGGGAAGGAATGCCTTTAAAAAAAAAAAAAGTTGGACTGGGCAACCTATAGAGTGAAATCACATTCATAGCTGCCCAGCAATGAAGCCCAAAGGGCTTATTCACAGATAAATGGTATAGGATTGCAGATTTAATTATGTCCCTGAAATCCACTGTGACATTTATTTTGGAAGTCATTTTATTTAATGTTGTGCCATAGTAGGAAAATGTTAGGATGTTATAGAACACCTTAAATACTTCCAGTTTTGTTATGGAATAAACGATGGGATAGGGCCTCCGGCTAGTTAGGCTCCAATGCTCACAAATCTGAGTCTTCCATAAACTTCATTGCTACTCTATATCTATTACTTTCCCTCCGGTTCAAAATATTTATGGAAGAAATCCACATACTTTTGCTTCACTTTTAATTGTATATCTCGTGATATCCATGCAGGTAATGGCACTCTGAAATTGGATACAAAAGTAAATGAAGATAGTTTAGCTAGCCACAAAGCAAATGTCTACTTTTCTAGAAATGTCAAAGGAAAAGACATTAGGAAAAGTCAAAGATTCTGCACTGAGTCTTTTCTAACCACCCAATAATTCTCCAATCCCCAAACTTTTTTTTCTTTTTCTCGGGAATAATTGCAATTGGCTCTGAATCTGTCCCTCTGCCCCATCCCAACACACACACACACACACACAAACACACACACACACACACACACACACCACATACACTGTTTATTTGGAATGCGTAGCTGTGGGAAATTAAGAGTGTTTTATGTCTGACAGATGCTTGGATGATGAAAATAAGGCAAGTTTCTTTGATTTCTGGCTCATGGACAGCAGAGCAAGCCACTGAAAATCTGGCAAAACATAAAGATCTGTGCAATACAGAGTTTCCACCCAGAATGTTCATTTTGGTGTTTGGCGAATATGTAGGACTGGACTGTAGGACTATTGGTATGTTAACTGTAGCAGCAAAGCGAAGAACACAGTTCATGCGAAATTTGGGCAGAAATTTTCATGATATCCTCTCTGTCTGATGGGCTTCAGTTTGCTAAGGAGAAATAGATTATTCTGGGTTTTAGGAAGCAAGATGTCTTTCTTCCCCCTTTCTTCCCCCTATATGGTACATCCTATATTTTACATGCCAAGGATACTTCCTAGGATGAATTCCCCAGGTTCAAGAGATACAGTGGGAAAACCTCCTTCACGAAATCTGTAAATGGACTTCTGGTCAATGTTGCCAGTACTGGACCAATAGAGTAACTCAAAAGAAAACTTTGCTTATGTTTTAACTAACTTTTCAGCAGTTTATGTAGTCCAATGTTATTATCATGGATCCGTATATTGTTAATCCCAAAACAGACCATTTCTTTAAAAGGGATGTTAAATTGCCTTCACTGCTAATAAAGTAAATGAATTTCTTGTTTTAATGTTAGTGACTCAAGAGCCTTGGTGGTGCAGCAGACTAAAGTGCTATTAAGTAGCACCAGCTGCCTGCAATTACTGCAAGTTCAAATCTCACCAGGCTCAAGGTTGACTCAGCCTTCCATCCTTTCGAGATATGTAAAATGAGGACCCAGATTGTGGGGGCAATAAGCTGACTTTGTATAAAAAAGAACACTGCTTGGGGGGAGGGGCGAAAGCCCTACTAAGCAGGTATATACAAAAATATGAAGGCTATTGCTTAACGCATTGTAAGCCACCCTGAGTCTCCGGAGAAAGGGCAGCATATATATATATATATATATATATATATATATATATATATATATATATATATATATATATATAAATATATATATATAAATAAATAAATAAATAAATAAATTTGAGAGGCTTTGATGAAATCCCCCTGATTCTCCAAATGCTGCTGTTTCTGTCCTCATCATAATCCATTCTATAACTGCATTTTAATTGTATATACAAGTTTTAATTGTATGTACAAATACAATTTTGTACATACAAACTTGTAAATACAAGTTTTAATAGTACGTGGCGTGAATCTTAATGGTAACCAGGTAAGGGATATCAGTAATACTATTTCCATATAAATAAGGAGCAAACAATGTAACTTTTTTTTCAAGACAAACTGGCTTCTCTCTGAAGGGAAAGTTGTTTGAACTGAAAAGTGGTGCCCATCCTTTGGGTAACACTGTCTGTACACCAGTACGGTTACGGTTACGTTTTAAAAACCTAATCCTATGAAATACAGCCAATATTATTACTCATCATTATGCCTCAGGATTCCTGTTTGCACACCAAACACCGTTGTGATTGAACATACTAATGCAGTGAAATCCATTTGCCGTTTTTTTTACTCATTCTTATTCATTCTTATGCCTCATCCCTACTGTCTGCACATTAATTTTCCTCCGCTTTAAACTTCTACTGCAGTAAAAACCCAACTAACATTATCGCCCTCCAAAAAGGCTCGCAAATATCCCGCTCTTTAACACTTTCATTTTGAATCCTGAGAAACCACATTATCCCTTTAAAATAGCGTGGTGGGGGGGGGGGGATTCGCCTTTCTCAATCTGGTCCTCCATTCTGTCCCATTATTTATTTATTTATTTATTTATTTATTTATTTATTTATTTATTTATTTATTTATTTATTTATTTATTATTTATTTTTTATTTGAACGGAACTTAAAGAAGTTTATTCAGGGGGGACGGCCTTGGCTGAAGTTCACGGGGCTTCCTTCGGGCTTCCTCTCCAGCACCCACCGGGGGGGGGGCTTCCTTTTCCCTTTGGCGCCTGGGAGTTGCTTCTCCCGTCCAGTTCCCCCCCGTGGACCGGGTGGACCGAGTGGCGTGAAAGCGGCACTTCTGCCCCTCCTTACCTTCCCGTGATAAGCTGACTCCTGGAAGGCGTGCAGATGGGCTGGATGTAATAATTCTCCAGCTTAACCCCTTCGGCAGCCAACCTGTCCAGCGTCGGAGTCTGGATGTCCGAGCCGTGGTAGCCCACATCGTGATAGCCCTGGTCGTCGGTCAGAATGAAAACGATGTGGGGAGGCCTGGAGAAAGCAGGCGGGAGGCGAGGTTTCCCCGCCGAGTCCCCCGAAACCTCAGCCACCAGACCGGGCTTCATCCAGTCCCAGGATAAGTAGCCGAAGCTTAGCAGGCTGACCAGGGAGAAGCCGGTCAGGGCATAGACGGCCATGCTGGGCCGAGTCCCTAAGCCTAGACGAGAGGCGCCTAAGATGCCGGCATCTCCCGCCAATGGGGGAAATCTCGCCCGGACGCCCGTTTCGGCCAGCGGGGCTCCCCTCGCTCAAGCCGAGCGGAAAAAGCGGCCGAGCTAGTTAAAATCGCCCGCAGGAAACGCCTTCAGGGATGGGATTCATAACGGAGGCTCGATTCCGGAGCAGAGGCTGCGGCGTCGGGGTAGAGGAGAAAAGGGAGAGGGAGAGGCGGCATTCCCGCCAAGTTTTGCGGGCTGTCAGCTCGAGACCTTTTGCCTAAGTCTAAAAACTTTTCCCGAAACTCGCGCCCAAGTTCAGCTCCATCGCCGCTGAGTCCCCTCCTCTCTCGGCGGGACTGGGCTTCCCTTTCTTTACGCCCCGTCCCGACGGAAAGTCTGGGCCAGGAGCGGCTGTCATGTTGCCTCACCCCCTTCCTCGGTGGCTTCCCTTCCCCACCACGTTTTTTCTTCGGATCCCCCCCCTCGCCCCGCCCGCCCGCCCGCCCCGTCCTCCAAGTATGTCAAACTTCCACCCCACCCACCCCAATCCCAGATGTTTGCTTGGAAATATAGGGGCAACGCAGCCAGGGAGAAAAGCCCCCTTCGGAGCGAAACCGAAGGGAAAAAAATGTGAGAAGTTTTACAACATCTGCCCGGGGGGATCCCCGCCAGGTTCTGGAGGGAGCCTGAAAAACTCCGCTCCTCTCATTGATTCCCAGGGAACCGGCCGGCGAGTTCTCGGCCGCTTCCTGGGTCCTAAGACGAGTTCGGTACCCGTCACTCCAGTCCAGTAGATCCAGGCGTCAGTTCTTCAGCTTGTAAAAAAGTAGTGGGGTCTCCTCCTAGCCAAATTTGGATTCCCCCTGACTCTATGAATACGCCGCCGTCTGATCCAATTGTATGGGAAGTGTTATAGAAGTGATTTGCCACCCGCCACCCTTTTTTCTCAGGCTCTTCCCAGTCTGATTTGGGAAACATCCTGGACATAGATTGTTTCAACTCCTAAGGACAACCCCTCAAAACGACGCTATAGAGCATCTAGAACAACTAGACACAAGAACAGTTTTTTCACTCTGCTAAACAAATAATTCCCTCAACACCGTCAAACTATTCACTAAGTCTGCATTACTATTACTATTAGTCTTCTCATGGTTCCTATCACCCACTCCTCCCACTTATGACTGCATGACTGTAACTTTGTTGCTTGTATCCTTATGATTTATATTGTTTCCTAGTATGATTTGATTGCTTATTTGTATCCTATGACTATCATTAAGTGTTGTACCTTATGATTCTTAACGAATGTATCTTTTCTTTTTATGTACACTGAAAGCATATGGACCAAAGACAAATTCCTTGTGTGTCCAATCACACTTGGCCAATAAAGAATTCTATTGTATTGTATTGTATTGTATTGGGTTGGGTTGGGTTGGGTTGGGTTGGGTTGGGTTGGGTTGGGTTGGGTTGTATTGTATTGTATTGTATTGTGTTGTGTTGTGTTGTATTTCAAGTCCTAGGCTTCCTTGGTGGGAGGTCGATCCAACTTCTGACTATAACTAGCTCTGCTAAATCCAGATTAGGTATTCTAATCAATTGGGTGGCTATAGCAAATTTAATAAATTGAACAGAATTGAATATACCCATATGAAAAAAAAAATCACCTGGAAAGGCTCATCAGTTAGGGTGACCTTATCTGGACTGCTAAAATCAATCAATACATGGCATCAGATACTCTTGACCCACCTGCATCATGTAAAGTGGCCCATGGAATGTCTCCAAGTTTCCATGTCAGACACACACAGAGATTTCTTCTTCTCCTGCCATCCTTTCCATCACCAGAGAGCTAGACAGTGGCTGGGATGACACAAGCTTACCACCATGATTTAGTAAATTAACATAATGTTCAGACATTGCCCTTAAAACCTTTTTTTTTCAGTTAGCCGGGCTGTCCTGATTTTATGGTGGGTTTTTAAAATTTGAAATTGGTTTTGAATTGAAATGTTTTAAATTATGGGCCAAACTTTATTTAATTATTTTAAATCTATTTTAACTTTTGTGTACAAATGTTTTACTTTGGCTGTTCACCGCCCTGAGTCCGAAAGGAGAAGGGCGGTATAGAAATCTGAAAAATAAAATAAATAAAATAAATAAACATATAAACTATGAGATCTATAATTGGGGACTGCCGGTGGTCCGTGAGAACATTGTAGAGACCTAAGTGCAGGCACCAAAATATTAATGCTCAATTTATTGAGAGAGTGCCAATTGATTCTATTTTATTTTATTATTTTATTATTGATTTTGGTTTTGACACCTAAGGCTAAAGGCAGTAATTGGTTCAATGATCTTACCAGTTGTCAGTTATGTGAGATTTTAAAGCTGACAACTGGCAGAATTACAAGGATATTCTGCAAACAAGAGAGATATGGTAGACTTTAAAAAATTTAAATGATGCTGTAATATATCTTCATAACAGAAACTACCATAGCAGGAACTTCTGTATCCATCTAAAATATGATAAAACAGATTTGTTTTATAAAGCAGATTTGTTTTATTTGTTCTATGCAGGTTGTTCTCCGGCCAGTATGATTGGGGTATTCTATTTATTTATTTATTTATTTATTGCGATTTATATGCCGCCTTTCTCCCTAGGGACTCAAGGCGGCTTACAAAATGACAACTTTAATACAAATCACAATACAATACCAAATTAAAATCAGTAACCCAATTAAAAAACAATTTAAAATTATCCCAGTGTACCCCAAACGGATCAGTTTAATTATTCTAGGATATGGGATTTTGGGATTCTTCTGGTGGATCATTTATATTGGAATAGATAAAAAAGTCACTGTTGATTTTGATAGTTTCTTTTCTTCCCAGGCTTCCCAGGTTCCCCAGGCTTCTGCATCATCAAACTTTCTCCTGGGTGGCTGAATGGATCCAGACACGGAGAGAACATTTTATGGGAATGTTTCCTGATCTTTTCCTAGCTTATGTTCCAAAAATTGGTGCTCCGAAGAGCTTTAGGTTGTTCTCTGCTTTCAGAGCAGATTTCCCTCTACATGTTTTGGGCTATGGTTTCCAGACAGCATGGGTTATGCCATATTAATTAGGAATTGTTTTTTAAAGAATTTTATTAAGGTTATTGTAACATAAAATACAAATGTAAATAAAGATGACTGGGAAATAAGGAAGTGGGGAAAGGAGGGAGAAAGAAGTGTAGGTTCGGGGGGGGGGAGAATCAAATTCTAACTTTTTTCAGCTCAGTAAAGTACAAAATAAAACTACAACTTTAACTTTTTAACTTAACAAATACTAGCCATGTCTATAACAACAAACTGTATTAAACAGCAAAACCCAATGCAAATGTGTATTCATTACAGGTAGTCCTCAGCTTACAACCATAACTGAGCCCAAAATTTAAGTTGTTAAGTGAGAAATTTGTTAAGGGAGTTTTGTGACTTTTCTTGCCAAATTTGTTGAGTGAATCACTGCAGTTGTTAAATTAGTAACACCGTTGTTAAGTGAACCTGGCTTTCCCATTGACTTTGCTTGTCAGAAAGTCACAAAAAGTAATCATGTCACTCTGCACATGACTCTGCAACCATTATAAATACGAGCCAGTTGTTAAAGTCTGAATTTTGATTACGTGAATCTTTTGCCACACTTGAAAAAATTTGGGGAGCTGACAGCTACAGGTAGGCGGGGGTCACAGTACACATGTAGATACAGATGGGGTTTGGGAAAGAGATTTGTGGATTTCCCCACCCCCCACTCCTTACCCTTGTCATACCTATTTGAGGGCATACATTATAACTTCTCAAGTTCTCCATTTCAGGATAGCCAGAGGAACCCACAAAGAGAATGAGCTTGATGAAGCACTAAGGCAGAGGTCTTCAAACTTGGCAGCTTTAAGATTTGTGGACTTCAACTCCCAGAATTCTCCAGCCAGCTGGCTGGAGAATTCTGGGAGTTGAAATCCACAAGTCTTAAAGCTGCCAAGTTTGAGGACCCCTGCCCTAAGGCTTTAGGCCTGACTGCCTGAAACCTTGGACAGCTGCTGCCAAAAGAGGAATTAGAGGGCTCCCCCCCTCCCATCCATATCAGCCAGCCATCAGGACTTGTCATCCAGATCTCTGGAAAGCATGAAGCTGTCTATTCCAGACATCATTAATAGACAGCATGTCTGCCTGTCTGCATAAGACTCTTCAAGATGCCTTACTGTCCTTTTTATAAGCATGTATCCACGCCCTTCCTCTCCTCCCCAGCCAAAGCCAGTTAACTTTATTTTTTTCTAATCATGAAATTAGTGCTTTATCTTCTCTTAACCTATATGTATAAGTTCACCCGCTCAGGTTGAGGCAGCATGGGCTGGAACCTGCTCAGCTCATACTGACTACTGTGGGTTATTGCAAGCATGCCCAGACTCTGCTCTCTAGTGACGGCCGATTTCCCTCCACAGCTATGTTTATTTGCGCTGTTGGATTGATGTGACACCAGCAGTGCCAATATTATTGGAGGATGCAGTAGACCAGAACCTCTCTAAAGCAACCTGCCTGTCACTCAGGATATTTCTACACAGTTCGGGCAGACAGGCAACACCAAGCCGCTCTTATATTTAAAGGTTCTGACAGATGACTATCACTTCCTCCCCTAGCCTCAGTCCTCATTAGCAATTGGTAAATGTTTTTCCTATTGGCAGGGAAATTGGCCAATTCCTGCTTTAACATAGCCTGCCCTGAACTGCTAGGGCAGCACCACTCAATGGCCTCATTTGAGAGGGAGGGAGGGAGTCCAAGTTATGTAGACAGGGAAAATAAAGTGCATTAAGCTGCCTACATTAGATGGGCTAGGTTCAGGGGTGAAATCCAGCAGGTTCTGACAGATTCTGGAGAATTGGTAGCAGACATTTTGACCAATTTGGAGAACTGGTAGCGGAAATTTTGAGTAGTTCAGGGAACCAGCAAATACCACCTCTGGCTGGCCCCAGAGTGGGGTGGGAATGGGATTTTGCAGTATCTTTCCCCCTGGAGTGGGGAGGGAATGGGGATTTTGCAGTATCCTTCCCCTGGGGTGGGGAGGGAATGGAGATTTTGCAGTATCCTTCTCCTGCCACGCCCACCAAGCCACACCATGCCCACCAAGCCACGCCCATAGAACCGATAGTAAAAAAAATTGGATTTCACCACTGGCCAGGTTCTTCTCTTTCTTTACTAATTTCCAGGAATAACTAACAGGTCTGAATAGAGGAGTAAAAGCTAATGTCATGACAACTGAAATACAAATGAAGTGCCTTTTTACTTGAAATATTTCCTGGAGATTGGCAGAACATGATGAACTAAAAACATGGTTAGCCATTTTGTGCTTCCATGTTGTACGATACAGAAGCAGTTCGTTCAACTGGGCTTTAGTTTAATGTGTGGCAGAAACACATGCAGCTGAATTCAATGAGTTACGATCCAGATAATTAAGGGATTACATGTGGCGTGGACACACCTGTTGAAAAGCCTCAAAGCAGTAGGAGAAAGAGAGGCCCTACCAGAAACTTGACAGTCTCTAAGGCACAACCTTTCTGCTTTGCTGCTAGAAATCACCTGCCCATTATAGTAAAATCAATTAGAAAAAGGCAGCAGATAGACAAACCGCAATATAATGTGGGGTGTTATTATAAACACTTGCCACTCAAAAAATGCTGTACAAACTCCCCTACTTAAAACAAAACGAGACAAATTTAGTCTGCTTAACTGTATCTGTAAGTTGAATCACAGGACAGCAAAGCGATGCATAAACATACCAAATGCCATTATTGGATTAGGGTAATACATCACACGAGAGGAAAATCCTGTTTTAAACAATCGGTCTCAAAAGACTGTCGTGTTCTGAAGTTTTTCCGTCCATGTTGAAGAGATTATAATCTTTTCCATTAACCTCACTTTCAGGCAGTCTGCAAATCACAGTGAAGACATAAGGGAAACTTCTGACTTTACACTAACTTACTTTGAGTTATATAAATCTCTTCCCAAGCAGAAAAGGCATGTGTGGAGTGTGTACCTGGAAGTTAAAATGAAAGTGCTAGCTAGAAGAAGAAAAAATCAGAAGATGTGGAGAGACCTGGCCCATAGAATTGCCCAGGGGTGACCTCAACTGAATGGATAACATCATCATCATAGTAATCAAGACCTCTAAGTACATCTTTAGGTTAAGACCAGCACCCTGAAACACATCTGGAAACCATCTGGTGTCTGGCAGAAATAATAAACTCAGGCATAAAGTGCGCCAAGTGCTGTGTGGTGATTAGCTGCTTGAGAGTTTAGCTTTCAACAACTGAATCTTCAAGGATAATCCCATAAAGTTTTTTTCTCTGGATGAAGAGTTTGTGAGATGGAGTTCATGAGAAAAACTGTTGTAAAGAGCATTGAACTTGCTGAACAGACTGGGCTGTAGATCAAATAAATAGTCAAATATTATGATCAATGATGAGGGATGCCTGGACCTGCAATTCAGCAACAGTTATAGCTGGTCATTTGGGTTTGAAGAAGACACACTGTTGTGCACACAGGTGGACACAGAGGTGGCTCTGAAGTCCCAGTCTGGAAGCCCAGATTCTAGCACAATGGGGGGCACTGGAAGTCCAATGTTGTAATAACTGTGGTGTTGTTCTGTGACATCATTCACGATTTTCTATTACTTTTTGACAGCACCTTCGTAGCTGGTGGAGGCAACATCTATAGCGATAAATGTTCTTCGCCATTGCTCTTGCTCTTATACCACATTGACAGTGCTGTCCCAGAGTAAAAACAATTGGCTTGAAGTTGCGTTGTACATGTCTATGGTTATAATTGCAGTCACTCGTACTTTGGGTCATGTATGCATACGAGCAGTGGTGGGATTCAAATAATTTAACAACCGGTTCTGTGCCTTAATGATTTCTTCCAACAACCAGTTCACCAACCTGCTCAGAAAGTTAACAACCGGTTCTCCTGAAGTGGTGCAAACTGGCTGAATCCCACCACTGCATACGAGTCCACCGTTCAAGTTTAAAAAGTGAAAATAATAATTAATATATTTCCATTATCCAAGACAATTTATATCACTGTCTATAGATACATATCCTGATCTTTTAACTGTTATCATATATAAATGGTAGCAATGATGATAATACATAATTATAAAAATAATAGATTAGTTCTGGCATTCCCAGATACTTCAGGTAGCAGACAATGGGGAAAAAATTGAATCCCCAGAAAAATAACTGAAATTTCCTTTCATTTATTTATTTATTTATTTATTAAATTTGTATACCGCCCTACTCCCGAAGGACTCAGGGCGGTGAACAGCCATGGAATAAAACATATAAATACAAAATTTAAAATAGATTAAAACGAAATTAAATAATTTGGCTGAACAGATTAAAACCCCAATAATTTAAAACCAAATTTAAAATTTCCATTTAAAAAGGGGAAAAAACTTAGGTCAGGCCGGCTTGGTGAAATAGAAAGGTCTTAAGCGCGCGACGGAAGGTATGCAGATCCGGGATCCTCCGTATCTCCGGGGGGAGCTCGTTCCAGATCGTAGGTGCCCCCACAGAGAAGGGTCCCCCCTTGGGGGCCGCCAGTCGACATTGTTTGGCCGACGGCACCCGGAGGAGCCCCTCTCTATGGGAGCGTACTGGTCGGTGGGAGGCTATTGGTGGTAGCAGGCGGTCCCGTAAATAACCAGGTCCTAAGCCATGGAGCGCTCTAAAGGTGATAACCAAAACCTTGAAGCGCACTCGGAAGACCACCGGGAGCCAGTGCAGCTCGCGCAGGAGAGGTGTTACATGGGAGCGCCACATCGCTCCCATCACCACCCGCGCGGCCGCACTCTGCGCCAGTTGGAGCCTCCGAGTGCACCTCAAGGGGAGCCCCATGTAGAGAGCGTTACAATAGTCCAAACGGGAGGTGACGAGGGCATGAGTGACCGTGCATAACGAGTCCCGATCCAGAAAGGGACGCAACTGGCGGATCAGGCGAACCTGATGAAAAATCCTCCCAGTCACGGCCGTCAAGTGCTTTTCTAAAGACAGCCGTGAATCCAGGAGGACGCCCAAGTTGCGAGCCCTCTCCGTGGGGGCCAATGATTCGCCCCCAATAGTCAGCGATGGCACCAGCTGACTATATCGGGACGTCGGAAACCACAGCCACTCGGTCTTGGATGGGTTGAGCCTGAGCCTGTTCCTCCCCATCCAGATCCGTATGGCCTCCAGGCACCGGGACATCACTTCAAGGGCATCGTTGGGGTGGTCTGGGGTGGAGATGTACAGCTGGGTGTCGTCAGCGTACTGATGGTATTCCACCCCGAAACCACAGATGATCTCACCCAGCGGCTTCACATAAATGTTGAACAAAAGGGGCGAGAGAACCGACCCTTGTGGCACCCCACATATAAGGGGCCTCGGGGTCGACCTCTGCCCCCCCGTCAACACAGACTGCGACCAGTCGGAGAGAAAGGAGGAGAACCACCGTAGTACGGTGCCTCCCACCCCCAACTCTTCCAACCGGTACAGCATGATACCATGGTCGATGGTATCAAAAGCCGCTGAGAGGTCTAACAGGACCAGGACAGAGGAGCACCCCCTGTCCCGAGCCCTCCAGAGATCATCCACCAACGCGACCAATGCCGTTTCCGTGCTGTACCTAGGCCTGAAGCCCGACTGGAACGGATCTAGATACGTTGTTTCATCCAGGTACTGGGGAAGCTGTCGTGCAACCACACTCTCAACAACCTTCGCCACAAAGCGAAGGTTGGAGACTGGACGATAGTTAGCCAATACTGCCGGGTCCAGGGAAGGCTTCTTGAGGAGAGGTCTCACCACCGCCTCTTTCAAGGCGGCGGGAAAGACACCCTCACCCAATGAAGCATTTATAATCCCCTGGAGCCAGCCTCGTGTCACCTCCCGGGAAGCCAGCACTAACCAGGACGGGCACGGGTCCAACAAACATGTGGTCGCATTCAGTCTACCCAGAATCCTGTCCACGTCCTCAGGGGTCACAGGATCAAACTCATCCCAGATAACATTCTCAGGACCTGCCTCCGTCATCCCCGCTGGGTCTACCCAGTCGGAGTCCAGATCTTCCCGAATCTGAGTGATTTTGTCATGCAGATACTGCACAAAATCCTCGGCTCTTCCCTCCAAGGGGTCCTCCCGCGCTTCCTGGTGGAGCAGGGAGCGGGTCACCCTAAACAGGGCGGCCGGGCGATTATCTGATGACGCAATAAGAGCAGCAAAATGGGTACATTTTGCTACTTTTATCGCCACTAGGTAATTCTTAATATGAGATCTTACCAGTGTCCGGTCAGATTCAGCACGACTGGCCCTCCAACTACTCTCTAGGCGTCTTTTCCGGCGCTTCATCTCCCTTAGCCCCTCAGTGAACCAAGGAGCCAGGTGAGCTCGGCACCGGGTCAGAGGCCGCAAAGGCACGACTCGATCCAGAGCTCCAGCAGCCGCCCTATCCCAGGCGCCACTAGGTCTCCAGTCGAGGCGTGAGCCAGAACCTCAGGGATTGGCCCAAGCTCCATCTGGAACCTGTCAGGTTCCATCAGGCACCTGGGGCGGTACCATCTTATCGGTTCCACCTCCCTGCGGCGGGGTGCAGCGGTTCGAAGGTCAAGGCGAAGGAGAGAGTGATCCGACCATGACAAGGGCTCGATGACTATATCCCCTATCTCGAGATCACTCAGCCACTGTCCAGAGACAAAAACCAGATCCAGCGTGTTTCCCCCCGCGTGTGTAGGGCCATGAATTAACTGGGTTAGGTCCATAGCCGTCATGGAAGCCATGAACTCCCGAGCCGCCTCAGATGCCTCACCCATGGACGGCAGGTTGAAATCCCCCATGACCATAAGTCTGGGGGTATCAACCGCCACCGCGGCGATGACATTGAGAAGCTCGGGCAGGGCTGCTGCCACGTGGCAGGGAGCCAGGTACGTGATCAGCAAACCCATCTGAACCCCATGACCCCACTTCACGAGGAGAGACTCACAGCCGGCTGTCTGAGGAACAGTGGCCTCCCTCGGCCTAAGGCCCTCTCTAATAACAACCGCTACTCCCCCACCCTTCCCCTGTGACCTTGGCTGATGGAATGCGTGGAAGCCTGGTGGGCACATTTCTACCAGAGGGACCCCTCCCTCCAGGCCCAACCAGGTCTCCGTAATACCCGCCAGGTCCGCTCCCCCCTCCTGAACAAGATCACAAATGAGGGGGGCTTTATTTACTACAGACCTGGCATTGCACAACATCAGTCGTAGGCCCAGGCCCTGAGGGTCTGTGCAACCTGGAGAATGAGTGGAGCCTTGGGGGCCGGAGCGCGCCACCGCTCGAAGACAGCAGGCACGCGCTCCCTCCACATGATATGGCCCCCTGCTCCCGCCATATCTACCCCTCCCACTCACAGTACCGATGGTAAAAACACAATCTGGACAAGCTCGACCCCCCCCATCACCCCCAGATCCCCTACCCCCCCTGCCGCGCGTCATGGCCAGGCCCGACCCTCCCCTTAGTGGGTAATCCCCCAAACCTACTGCTCTAGTTCGAATCCTACCCTCCCCCCCCGGGACCCCTTAAAAATTTATCCAAAAATTTACACAGAAAACCCCTCAGCCCCCTCTTTGCCACATGCCACCTCTCTGGGTTCCAAAGCCCGTCATTGAGGTAGGCCCTCGATAACGTGGAGGGCCAGGCTTGCGAGAGGGGGGAGTCTCGCAGACCAAGAAGCTGAGACCTTAGGTACATCAAAAGCCCTGAGGTAGTAGTGAGGCATGGCCAAGGGCTCCATTATGATAGTCCAGAAATTGTCCAGGAAAAAACAAGACAGGTTGACCATAACGAGAGAGTCTCCAGTGTCCTCTCACGGCAGTGGCAGAGTCCAATGTTCCAACCAGCTCAGGGTAATCCTCCAACCAGCCTCTCACGCTGGTCGGCCAACTGGCAATGGGGAGATGGTGCATCCCATTCGGTGGTGAAACGATGATAAGATACCGGCTCCATTCAACCTCCCATAAACTGCCATTTTCCATACAGCAAGCGTACTGGATGACAAACAGAGCCAGGTCCCAAAGTCTCCGGGAAACTGTCCACAATGTTCGTACAGGCGGTGTATAGCTGGATAATATAGGCCAGCGGGTGGATGGAAAACAGGTGGGAAACCGCCTCCACGAAACAGAAAACCGGCAGGGCAAGCATGTTAGTTAGTTATCGGGCCTAGTAATGGCCCGGTGGGGGAAGGAGGAGGGGGGGAGGGTTGTCCGAGGCGCCGCAATAACCAGTCCGACCACCTCTGAACCCTCCTTAACCCCCCCAGGTCTCCGACCACCCTAACTATGCCCAGTCTTAGTCTTTTTTTCATGGGGAAAAAAATGAAAAATAGATTATATCTGTACAGGGAACCTACAGGGTGGAATGGTTGAATCTGATTCTCAAAGATCATCTTTTGAAAGAAGCATATTATTTCAAGACAGTCAAAACAGGATTTAAAGTACCGTTTAAAATGATGGTACTGCCTATTTTATTGAAAAGGCTTTAATATGTATAAAATGCTCTCCAGTGGGAAGGGATAAAATGACAGAAATGGTGCAAATGCTGCCCCTTTTCTTTGTGTAACCTGATGCAATCCTTTAGCCCAGAATGTACAAAATGCAACAAATAGTATTCTAGGGCAGCACCTAGAAATCTGTACATTGACAACATATCCATATGTCAACTGCAAAAGATCTGCACATATACTATGTTGATACATGATGACATCCTAGGTTTTTGGGAAGAAGTCAATGCATATTAGGACCAACACCAACCAAAGAGCTGGCAGCTGTGACGTCACATTGTTGTTATCAGATAATAATATTAAATTGTTACATTTAATATAGTATTAAATTTATAGGCCACCTGACTCCAGCTCTGGATGGCTGCAAATACCCATGATGTCCCCATCTTCTAAATAAATACTAAAAATCACTTGTGGTTTTTTTTCATAGCTGGAAGTAGAAGGAGGGAGACAGCTACAACAAATATATAACCAGGATATTATATTATAATTATTATTATTATTATTATTATTATTATTATTATTATTATCAAATGGGATGACCATGCTGGATTTTGTATCCCAAATCACTAGTCGAACACTTCCCAAGCATTTAGGACTGCATGATATATCGGCGGATTATGCGAGCAGATCCCAGTAAAGTGGCCTTCTGCAGCTGACCAATGGCGATCTTGTCAGCGCCAATTGTTTTTAAGTACTTGCCTAGATCCTTAGGCACAGCACCCAGTGTGCCGAGTACCACTGGAACCACCTGCACTGGTTTATGCCAGAGTCTCTGCAGTTCGATTCTCAAGTCCTGATTTGGTGACTTTTACAAGTTGTTTTTCATCAATTCTGCTGTCACCAGGTATGGCAATGTCGACGATCCACACTTTTTTCTTCTCCACAATCATGATATCCGGGGTATTGTGTTCCAAAACTTTGTCAGTCTGTATTCAGAAGTCCCACAGTCGTTTTGCATACACATTTTCAACCACTTTTCAAGGCTTATGATCCCACCAGTTCTTTGCTACAGGCAGATGGTAATTGTGACACAAGTTCCAGTGGACCATCTGAGCGACTGTGTTATGACGTTGTTTGTAGTCAGTCTGAGCTATTGTCTTGCAACCGCTCAGTATATGATCAATGGTTTCATCCGCTTCTTTGCAGAGTCTGCAGCATTATTATTATTATTATTATTATTATTATTATTATTATTATTATTATTATTACCAACATTTTGTATGTAGAAAATTGAACAAAGGATGGGTATGCCTAATCACTTTCAAATTGACCCTGGACATATATCTTAACCTTTTTGTTCTCCTTTTACATTAAACTCTGAGCCATGCCCATCTATAACAAGTCTTTTATAAATTATAGCTTCTTTCATTTCTTGGTTTGAATTTTTGAGGAAACTTGCCCAGAACTATTCCTGCTAAGTCCATTGATTGACTGATATAGGATTTTCAGAAGACACCATGAGTGTACTCTACAAAATTCCAAGGAGGTGAGGTAAACATTGGTCATCTCTGCATTTCCATAAATGCCTGAAAGACTCAGTTCTTTCTATTTTCTCTTCCTTTTTTGGAAATTAGGCAGTGCTTTATCTCTGTTATGCTTATGATAAAAATCTAAATTGTGTTCTTTATATATACTTATATGTTCAAAGAACTGCATTTATACGATTTCTTTCTACCGGTTCCAGTTCAGCCTCAGCAATATTTAATGTCAAGTTGTGTGCATTTCCCCTTCCAGATCTTTTAAAATGGTGATGAAATCAGCTGTATGAACTTCTCCATTCCTGCTTACCTCCTAATGCTCAGAGACAGTGGTAACAGTAATAATAATAAAATGTCTTCCAATCTTTGTTGCTGAGATAGCAAGTTGCGCAAGAGGTAATGTTTTCTGAACAAAAGCCACTTTGGCAACTCCTTTGTTGTATTGGAAATCTCTAGAGGTGAAAGGATTAAAATTTCAGAATTTCTGTAGCCAGGTGCTTACCCCAGGATGTCTAAAAATAGTTACATGTGGCTAGAATAGGGCATAGGGAGAGATGGATGTTACTTATTTCTTTATTTACAATAATTAGTACACTGTTTACTCATCTCATTTTTAATACAAGCTTCAGGCTCCAAAAATGGGATATTGAACCTCAGAGTGAGGAAGAAGAACTAGGTCTCAACTGAACCTACAAACTTAGAGGAGGAGTTTTTTTGTTTTTTTTTAAATTTGATTTATATGCTGCCGTGCTCCGGAGACTCAGGGCAGCTTACAATGCGCTAAGGAATAGCCTTCATCCTTTTGTATATTTATACAAAATCAGCTTATTGCCCCCACAACTGGGTCCTCAATTTACCTACCTTAGAAAGGATGGAAGGCTGAGTCAACCTTGAGCCTGGCGAGATTCGAACCTGCAGTAATTGCAGGCAGCTGGTCTTAATAACAGGGTGCTTTAGACCACTGTACTACCAAGGCTCTTGTTAGGTTCTTGTTAAGAGTTCTTGTTAAGAAGATCACAAGCCATCCCCAAACTTGGTTCAGCCACAGCGTTGCAGAAAAATAATAATCTAGCTTTACTGCAGTTTCAAATAAACCAGCACAGAACATGAGTGGGGGGGGGAGCCACAATGCAGCTCTTGAAATAAGCCAGCAGGTTTCTGTAATTGGGCAGGTTTCGAATCATCAAAATAGAGGTGCCTTGTAGAATCGTATGTATATAAAGACCACATGCATAGTTTTTAACTCTAGATACTAATACTACAGAGTCCAGAATTTCAACTTCCATTTTTTTTCCTATATTCATTTGTGTAGCAGGAATTTAGGCTAATTTCAACTCTATCTACTTAACGGATATATTATTGGAATGAGCTATAATTTCTTCAGAAATACAGATTGGCAATATTTGCAATGCAAACTGATGTAGATATATGTGCCAATTCATCACCTATCCCTCCTAGTTGGTGGAATGGAATGGAATGGAATGGAATGGAATGGAATGGAATGGAATGGAATGGAATGGAGGGGAGGGGAGGGGACGGGACGGGAGAGAAGAGAAGAGAAGAGAAGAGAAGAGAAGAGAAGAGAAGAGAAGAGAAGAGAAGAGAAGAGAAGAGAAGAGTTGGAAGGTACCTTGGAGGTCTTCTAGTCCAATTCCCTGCTCAGGCAGGAAACCGTATACCAGCAAACAGCTGAGAAATTATGCATGTAGGATATAAAAATCATTGTATTTAGTTTGACTTATAGACACTGTATGATCAAATAACATTTTAAATTAGGGAACATTTTGTACAACTAAGCAGGTTGGTTGCTGAATATAACAAGAACACTTTATTATAGACATAAAACATGGATGAGAATGTGAAATGCTTAATGAATGGTTCAATATTGAGCAAGAAGACAAGATTGTGATGTCCCTTTTGTTATTTAATGTATTTATAGATAATTCAAAAATTATGTTTGTACTTATATTAGAGGTGTATTGCTTGGGAACATGAAAATGTAGACTTTTATATGCTGATCATTCCTGGTTGTTGTCAATGTATTATTCGCAGTTAATGTTAGATAGACTGTGTGCAACCACAAAGTACATACATCTGAAAATTAATGTATCAAAGGTCAAGGTAGCTGGGTTTGACTGGAAAATTGTTGTGGATTATTGCATGTTATAAATAATTAATGTAAATATTATAACAAGTAGATGAATTTGTGAACCTTGGTAGGATGTTTATTAAAACTTGGAAAATAGATTTTAAGAATAAAAATGGTAATAGAAGGATCTTATGTGGCTTTTGTGAAAAAAATGAATGGCAGTGGGTGAGCAAAAGGAAATTTTGCACATTTTATTATATAGAAGGGGGAGTTGGGTATGTCAGGAAAAGCGAAAAGCAAATTAAATGTGGTGGGACTTGGGTGCTTTAAGAAGTGTGTATGGTAAAATAAGAAGAGATAAGAGTCAGGGATATGCTGATGAATTAAAGCAGACTGAATACAAAAAAGAGTGATTAGAATGAAAAAATTAAGTTTTTTTACAAATGAATCAGCATCAAATTTATTTATTTATTTATTTATTTATTAGTTCGATTTATATGCCGCCCTTCTCCGGAGACTCAGGGCGGCTTACAATGCATTAAGCAATAGCCTTTATACTTTTATATATACCTGCTTAATAGGGCTTTTGCCCCCCCCCCCCCGCCCCAAGTGGTGTTCTATTTTATACAAAGTCAGCTTATTGCTCCCACAAACCGGGTCCTCATTTTACCTACTTCAGAAGGATGGAAGGCTGAGTCAACCTTGAGCCTGGTGAGAATTGAACTCACAGTAATTGCAGGCAGCTGGCAGCTAAGTGCTACTTTAACAGTAGTTTAGTCCGCTGCACCACCAAGGCTCCTTGCAAAATAAGGATTTGTAATTTTGTAATTTGCAATTTGTAATTGCAAAACAAGTACATGAAGGAAGAATAATTAGCTCCAGAGGAAGGGGAAGACAGAGAAAGTTGTGTTTGGATGGAACTGAGGAAACCATTAAAAAGAGAGGTAAGAAGTTGAAAGAACAAACAGCAATATTCAGTATGAAGCACTTTGTGAGGTGGCTGAAGCAAGCAAGGATGATTTTCAAGGGTAGAAGACATGGAGAGGTATAATGAATGATGTAGGTGTTAAACTAATTTTAGCTATGTTTCAGCTTAAACTCTGCTCCTTCAGATTCCTTACCCATTTAAGGAAGTTGCATTATCATACCTAGAAGTTGCTAAAGAGACAAGGTGGTGACTAATACTGGAACAGTTTGGTAGTTTCAACTTTTCACCTGAATTTATTGAAATTGGGAAGCCAATTTTAGTGGGGAGTTGGGAATAATCGCTCAAGCTGCCCTCTGGGGATTTGTAGTATATTATATATTAAATATTATATTATACATTGAAGCTCCCCATTCTGGCTGTAAATGAAGTCAGAAGATTCCTTGGTACACTCTGAATTTGGTTATTTGCTTGCAGACATTTCATTACCCAACTAGATAATATCATCAGTGCATTCTACTGTTCAACGCTGAGTTCCATTGAATTCTCTTCCAAAGAAAAACAAACTCTTAACATGTATCATGAAGCAAAGAATTAAAGAAAGACAAATAAAATAACCAAGCATTTGTAATACCTTTCTATGAGGAAAGCTGAACAAATGTAGAAAAATTGACTAAAGGAAAATATAATTGTTACATCCTCTAACCCAATGGTGGGATTCAAATTTTTTTACACCTGGTTCTGTGACTGTGGCTTAGTGGGTGTGGCATGGCTTGGTGGGTGTGGCTAGGTGGGCATGGCAGAGGAAGGATACTGTAAAATCTCCATTCCCTCCCCACTCCAGGGAAAGGTTACTGCAAAATCCCCATTTCCTCCCAATCAACTGGGACTCAGGAGGCAGATAATAGAGGGGGCGGCAGGCCCAGTCAGAGGTGATATTTACCAGTTCTCTGAACTACTCAAAATTTCCGCTACCAGTTCTGCAGAACTGGTCAGAACCCACTGAATATCACCTCTGCTCTAATGCCCACAGCTTCAGTCTTAAACTTTAGAGTTTAAAGGTTAGAGGATATAGCAATTAAACTGTCTACCGTGGACCTCACCACATTCCTAAGAGGTCCGTAAAGGAGGCGTGCATAAGCGCACCATAGTGCCTACCATCCCTGTCCTACTGTCCCCATTTACTTGTACTCATTCTGAGTTCATGTCCATGTTTATACTTATACCTGTTATCTAGTACATGTTTGACAAATAAAATAAAATAAATAAATAAAAATAAATAAGGGACATACTGCTCTCTGATTTTCACCTCTTATTGTGATTCTAGCGCAGAAATAGCTGGTTAAGGAAGGTTATTCCCTTTAATGCAAATGCGTATGAATGATGTCGATTTTCAAATTCTTTGCAAATAACTTTATTCAAGTATAGTCTTACATATTTTAGCATGCAAATTTGGGGAAAACTATATTATAATTCATGCTGACTTTTAAGATGTTTAAGAAATCTCAATGTAATTGGAGAGTTGTCATCTGGCAGAATTGTTCATAGTGACTCATTCCCTAATAAGGAATATTGGGCAGGAAAATCTCCCTGCAGACTGTTGTGACTAGTTGGCACACCTTTTCCCCTATATATTCACTGACATTCAATAAATTCTTAATTCTCCAGCCAATTTATTTTCTATGTCCAGTGTAACATCTTTTCTCATGTCATTCTTGCAGCCTGTCATTTTTAAATCTTCTTTCAAATCAGTCTTGATCTTGTCAGGTAGAACTTGTTCCTGTTCCATAATACCTTTTAGACACAGTCTATCCATGGAAGAAGACACTCTTGAAATTAACTTCTGTGTCTGTGGTTCAAAAATATCCTTCAATATGTCCAATATAAGTATCAATATATATGAAGATATTGAAGATATTCTGTCTGGGCCTAAGACAGAACCTTATGATACCCCACTGCTTATTTCCATCCATATAGATGTAGTACCATTAAGGACTACTCATTGAGTACAGTTTGTCAGCCAGTTACAAATCCATCTGGTGGCGATGCTGTTTATCCCACATTCTTCCAGCATACCAAGAAGCCTACTTGTGGTCTACTTTGTCGAATGCCATACTGAAGTCTAAGTATACTATGTCCACAGCATTTTGTTGGTCTACTAATTTAGTCACCTTGTCAAAGAAAGAAATAAGATTCATTGGGCATGATCTGTTTTTAACAAACCTGTGCTGTCTTCTAGTCATAACTTTATTTTGTTTATAGATATTCACAGATCTGTTTTTTGATTATCTTTTCAATATCTTCCCAGGTATTGATGTTAGGCTGATTGGTCTGTAGTTTCCTGGGTCTGGGATTTTTTTCCTTCCTTTTTTGAAGATGGGGACATCATCTCTTTTCCAATCCTCTGGTAGTTCCCCAGTGCACCAGGGTTTTTGAAAGATATGGTACAATGGTTCTGAGATAACACCTGCCAGCTCCTTCAGAAGTCTGGATTGTACTGGTTTGTACTGGGATCTGTCAAATCCCAGTGATTTATATTCATCAAGGTGTTATCTTACTATTTTCTTGTTTATTTTATTTTTTATTTCTAGTCTGTCTTTTACAGTTATTTTTTTGGTAGGTTGGGCTATAGGTACTTTTTTGTGTTAAGACCAAGACCAATGCAAAGAATTAGTTTATTTTTTGTTTGTATTAGTTTTTATTGCTGTACTTTAGTAGCATTATTGTAAAAAATACTAACTCTTAATTCTCCACTGAATGACAATTTACAATGAAATGTTTATTGAACATAATAAATGCCTTGTCTCCATATAGGTGTCCCGATATAGTCAGCTGGTGCCATCGCTGACTATTGGGGGTGAATCTCTGCCCCCCACAGAGAGGGCTCGCAATCTGGGTGTCCTCCTGGATGCACGGCTGTCTTTAGAAGAGCATATGACGGCCGTGGCCGGGGGGCTTTTTATCAGGTTCCCCTGATTCGCCAGTTGCAGCTCTTTCTAGACCGGGACGCCTTGCGCACGGTCACTCACACCCTTGTCACCTCCCGGCTGGACTATTGTAATGCTCTCTACATAGGGCTCCCTTGAAGAGCACTCGGAGGCTCCAACTGGTCCAGAATGCGGCCGCGCAGGTGGTTATGGGCGCAACCCATTGTGCCCATGTGACACCCCTCCTGCGCGAACTGCCCTGGCTCCCAGTGGTCTTCCGGGTGCGATTAAAGATGCTGGTTACCACCTTTAAAGCACTCTATGGCATAGGACCCAGGTACCTTTGAGACTGATTTCTGCCACCAATAGCCTCCCACCGGCCAGTCCGCTCCCACAGAGAGGATTTCCTCAGGGTGCCATCGGCCAAATTATGTCAGCTGGCGACACCCAGGGGGAGGGCCTTCTCTGTGGGAGCCCTGCCCTGTGGAATAAACTGCCCCCGGAAATGCGTAAGATCTCCGACCTCCGTGTATTTCGCTGTGCAATCAAGACCCTGCTGTTCTGCCAGGCTGGGCTATCAATGTAATGATTTTAAATTAGGTGTTTAAAATTTTGGGGGTTTTAAATTTGAGCCGAAACTATTTAATAATTTTAATTATTTTTAATTGATGTTTATCTTTGTGCTTTTAATAGGCTGTACACGGCCCTGAGTCCTCCGGGAGAAGGGCGGTATAGAAATAAAATTATTATTATTATTATTATTATTATTATTATTATTATTATTATTATTATTATTATTATTATTATTATTATTTATTGGTTAATCTTTAGTGAGATTCACAGCCTTTGAGGCTGGTTAATAGCTCAGCAGCTCGAGTCCTAACCAAGGACCTAGGAACTGTTAAGGTATCGTCGGAGGATGTAAACTGTTCCGAGTAAGGTGGTTTTTTGTAGAGTCAAAATGTTCAAGTCCGGCAAATTTAGAATTTCTAAATAGCGGGGTAGCCCTTTGGGTATTGCTCCGAGGGCTCCAATTACAATTGGGGCAACACACGATTTCTTTTTCCACAGTCCCTCAACTTCAATTTGTAAGTCCCGGTACTTTGTGATTTTTTCTTGCTGCTTATCTTCAATTCGTGCATCACCAGGTATTGCAATGTCAATGAACCATACTTTTTTCTTTTCAACTATTGTTATGTCAGGTGTGTTGTGGACCAAGTGCCTGTCAGTCTGAATCCTAAAATCCCACAAGATCTTGAGTTTCTCATTCTCTAAAACTTTCTCAACCTGATGTTCCCAGTGGTTTTTGCTGTACTCAAATCCAAACTTCTGGCACAATTTCTAGTGAATGATTTTAGCAACACGGTCATGGTGTTGTAGGTAGTCAGTTTGTGAAATTTTGCTGCACCCACTGATCAGGTGGTCAACTGTCTCCTCTTTCTCATTGCAGAAGCGGCATTTGCTGTTGGTGGTAACATGTTGAATTTTTGCCTTCATGCAGTTTGTGACTAGGGCTTGTTCTTGAGCTGCCAAAATAAAGCTTTCTGTTTCTTTTTTCAGTACTCCTGATCTTAACCAGTTCCAAGTTAGTTTCTGGTCAGCTTTGCCTTCAATACTTTTCAAGTATTGGCCATGCAGAGCTTTGTGTTTCCAATTTTCAGCTCGCTGCTCAATTACTTCTTTCTTATATTCTGCTTTTGTTTTAGTTGTCTTTAAAAGGCCTCCTTTATTTACTTCCTTAATCATTGGTTCTTCACTTTTCTGGATGTAATCATTCAAGCTGCATTTTTCTTCTTCCACAGTCTGCTTTACTTGTAGGAGTCCTCGACCACCCTCTGCTCTTGGTAAATATAATTGGTCAACATCACTTTTAGGGTGCAAGGCATGATTCATTGTCATAAACTTCCTTGTTTTTCTGTCCAAATTGTCTAACTCCATCTTATTATTATTTTTAATTATATATTATATATATTTTTATATTATATTATATATTATTATTATTATTATTATTATTGTTATTATTATTATTATTATATATGTAATGGATGGCTAAGGTGCTCTCTAGAATGAGCTTTGCCACCCATGGCTTAGACAACTGACCTTCAAGACCGCTTTAGTTTCCTGGCAATGTGTGGTTGGCTGGGTTTGAGATGCGGTCAACACATCTTAAGGATGATGCCTACTGCCTTGAAGACCAATAGCGCATACCCTACTTCAGAGGTCTTCTTTGACCCAGACCACTATCACACTGTCATTAATCCCTGCACCAGAAGAAACTCTTTACAAAACAAAATTCTCACAGAGTCTCTTTATATAAGCTTATTAGGCAAGAAAATAATTAGACATTTAATTAACAAGTCAATGGAATCCAAAGATTTGCAGCTGCATTTCTAGTTTGAATTGCAGCTGGAGCTATTCTATTAATCCTTTTATGGTTTGGCTCGTGGGAACTTTCAGGGCTGCAATTGAAACCAGAGGTTTTTCTTGTAAGACTTGATGGACAAATAGTAGGAAAAAAGTCATAGAAATTTGTTTTTGTATATGATAATTGTATGCACAAAGATGGAAATATTCAGCACTACCCATAATGGAGAAATGGCTGGTGAATATAGTGGAACTTGCTGAGATGGCTAAATTGACTTCTTTAACCAGAGAAAAGACAATATCTACATTTATTGCTAACTGGGAGCTTTATAGAATGTTCATGTGAAACAGAAACAAAATCCACTTATAATTCCTGGTTTTGATGATTAGACAGAATAGACAATGGGAAGAAGAGACGTATGTGATAACCATAGAGGAAGAGATAAACTTATAATTGCACTTATAACTCCTGTAAAGAAAATCAGAAGCTATTTCTTTGTATGACTACACTATTTCAAATATCAGGGGAAGCTCACATAACTGACTATTCTGTCATTTAGGAAGAGATCTACACACACATTTCATTCCCACATTGTGACATGTATTTTGCATGGATTCTATGAACCATCAAGCAATGTGCTTGAAATATGTAGTATGTGAACTTCCTGGTAGCAATTGTTTTTGTCACAGAGATGGGCAGAGGGAAAGGATACCCTTACGAATGGGGCTAAGGAAGCAACCTCTCCTTTGAATCAGGGGTGAAATGCTCCCGGTTCGGACCGGATCGCGCAATCCGGTAGCGATGGCGGCGGGTGGTTCGGAGAACCGGTAGCAAAAATCCCTGCCCCCCCCCCAACCATGCCCAGCTGAGCCGCACGATCATCAGAGGCTTTCTTTTTTTACTTTTAAAAACATTTTTTCTACAACCTCTTCTGATGAAAAAATGCTTTTAAAAGTAAAAAAAAAAGTCTCTGATGATCGCGCAGCTCAGCTGGGATCATCAGAGGCTTTTCAAAGCATTTTTTTCTGCAATCTCTTGGCGGAAGAGGTGGTAAAAAAATGCTTTGAAAAGTCTCTGATGATCCCAGCTGAGTTGCCTGATTGGCAGAGAGGCATTTTTTAAAGAGCCTCTCTGACAATCCCAGCTGAGTTCCTGATCGGCAGAGAAGCATTTTTTAAAGAGCCTCTCTGACAATCCCAGCTGAGTTCCTGATCGGCAGAGAGGCTTTTCAAAGCAATAGAAAAAATGCTTTGAAAAGTTTAAAAAAAAAAGTTGGCCATGCCCACCCAGTCACATTACCACCACCACCACCCCCAAGCTACGCCCATAGAACCGGTAGTAACAGATTTTACATTTCATCCCTGCTTTGAATGCTGTGGGAGAGGAAACTATTGAGAGGGAATGGAAGCAAAGAGATTCTACTTGATTGAGGCTAGCAAAGCTTACAAAGCCTGCTGTCCTATGGGGAAAAGAAGTTATGGGCAGGATATTGCTTTTTTTAAAAAAATAAGTATTTCTAATATGAAAGTATGCAGGAATGGGGATTCAAATATGCATAAACATATAGTGATTATTCATTTCATAAATCTTGTTATAGGCCTATTTCAAAGGCAGAGACACATCTAGAACTGGAAACCATTTCCTGTTCACAAACTTTCACTCCTAAGAAACGATGAACCATTCCTGGGAGGGATCACAAGATTAACATGTTGTGAATTCAGAATGGAATGTTTGGAGGAATACAAAAATGATCTGTGACCAAATCACATTTTCCACATTCCTGCATACAAAGATGTTACACACAGCCTAGAAGAAGGAGAAAGGGAAGAAGAATATGTGCCAGCAGTTAGGGCAAATCCCTGGCATCCAGGCCATGCAGCCAAGACTAGGCAGCCTCTGTAAACAGAGCCCACACATTCCTGCTTGTAATCTATGCCAGGTACATGAATGGTGCTCCCTGATGGATTATATTAGGCAGAATCCTGACCATGATTTCAAGGATTTTTGGGACAAGAATCTACCTTCTCATCATCCACGAGGATGGCATTTTCTCTGGCAGCCTCTGATGGACATACCAGAAGCATAATCTGTCAATGCATGTAGATAGTTCTCACAGATGTAATGAATACTAAAAGAAGCAATAATCACATCCGGTCCAACTCAAGACGTGGGTATAAATAATGCCCTCACACTTTAAGACAACCAAATAAATGCCTGCTCTTCGACAGTGTGAGCTTGGCTATGGTAGCTATTGATGAGCAGTTCTTATTAAACGGTGCCATCATAGTTGCTGGATGACTGGATGAACTGAAAAGCAATTTATTAGCATGGTAGAAGAAGAAAAAACTTACTAAAAGAGAGAGAACCTCCAAAACACTGTAATACCAAGGAATGAATAGATGTCCAGGAAATGTCGTTGGAATCCACTATATTCCTTACTATAGTAGAGCCAGGATCCTTTGGTGCCATGATATAAACATAGTGAAGTCAACAGATCCACTCCTGCCTGGAAAAAGTCTACTTTGTAGAATTTCCATATATCTTCCCTCTTTTCCCCCTCGTAATATGTTTCTGATAAATATGTTTCTTATCTTTTTCATCTTTCCTACTACCTTCTCCTACTGGCATATTATGACTGATCACTTATGATATATGATTGCATCTTATGACTTATGATCTATGACATATCACTTTGTTGCTTGTATGTACACTGAGAGCTTATGCACCAGAGACAAATTCCTCATGTGTCCAATCACATTTGGCCAATAAAGAATATTCCATTCCATTCCATAGAAACTAGCGCTACATACTATCTTGCAGATCATATATACAGTGTATTTCTCAATACAAAAGTCAACACTGAATACCAGCTGCTACGAAGACAATCCGGCATGTATTGGCATCCTGCTCATACCCAGGAGGTATCTCAGAGGCAATCTATTTATAAGTTTCTCAATATCCAAGCAGTGTCTGGAGAGATGAGATTTATTGCCACATTTGGTGAAGGCTTTACAAGTGTCCTGCTGCCAGCTGTATATACTAGTGACAATACCTCTCGGCTCTAATAAGATAACCAGCTGATTCTAGTATGGCATGGGTTTTGGTACAAGTCTGCTTATTTTTGATGCACAGAAATGACCTCCTTAAATTGCTGCTTCATAGCTTTCACCCTATCTGTGACGATTGGCATGATACAAATACATGTAACATTCCGAGAAAATTCAGAACTGCATTGATAATTTGATTTCCATTGCTAGGATTTTAGGCAATAAGAAGACGCAAAGGTAGCCACTTTTACCATTAAAAAATATTTTAAAAATCCGTATTGCAGCAATATTTCTTAAAATTCTCAAATTAAATTTATTTTTAAATTTTAAATTAAATTAAATCAAATTAAAATTCTTAAATTTCTTCATGCTAGTAGTATCAGAGAGAATCTTAGATGCACGGTTGGCACAGCTATGAAGACACCAAGCTATCAAAATCTGATGGGTCCTTTACTTGTATTATTTATTATCTAATTTAAGTATTTCACTATTTTTTCTCTACTCTGCTACTGATTGCAAAGAACCACAGGTGATTCACAGAACATAGCAATGGTTCAGGCTAGATCATACATAAAAGCTATAATTATGCTGTATTTATGGATACTGAATTTTCAAAATCCCATTAGTAAGAGGCCCTGATATCAGAAGAAGAGGGGTTTACATTTTTCTCCCTTTCTTATTTTCTTGACAACTACCTCTTTTCATATGCTGTTTGCTCTAGAATGGGCATGAACTGAGCATGATGTTCAGAGAGGAATACCTGGGAACTAAAGCCAACTGCCCTTGCATCACACTGACAGCTGTTACTATTTGAAAGCAGACATATCCTGCTATGTGTCATTAAATATTTTATGGATCAAGCATCAGGTCTGCTTTATTTACTGTATATAATATCATTTATTTTACTGTATTCCTTTTTTATTCCACATTTGATCTGTTGATCCCTTCCTTGCTTATATCAAGTCGGGTTGCCTGTTTGTTTTCAATAATGCAGTTCAAAATATATTTATCTGTATTAATCAATTCGGGAGGATAAGAGAAACTAAAAAATATCTTTAACATCTCAGAGAATGATTGGGATGTTAAATTAGATGAGGGGGTGGTGCCCCAGCCCTTTAAGGAAGCCATGGTTCACCTTTTCTTATGAAGCCATCTCTAGATCCCATCCTAATGGATAATTTTTATCCTGTCTCCAACCTTCCCTTTCTGGGAAAGGTTGCTGGAAAGGTGGTCACCCTGTAACTCCAGAAGATCCTGGATGAAATGGATTATCTGGATCCTCTTTGATTGGGGTTCAGGACTGGATATGGGATGGAAATGGCATCATTTGCCCATTTCAATGATCTCTGATGGGAGTGGGATACAGTTTAATGGGTCCATCCTTGGTCTACTTGACTTCTTTGCAGCTTTCAATACATCAACCATGGTTTCTTTCCCTCTAGGAGTGGCAGTTGTGGCAAGGATGGCCTTTGAACAACTGCAAGTTGCAAGCCAGTTGTCCTCATTTCTAGACTAATGTATCCTCTTCAGAGTCACCATACTCCCTTAAATGAGATTCCATGGAAGCCTGGAGTTTTAGGAGAAATCACTAGTGGTTGCGTAAAAGATTGTGATTGAAAAAAAAATTTTTTTTGAACTTCTTCACATATGTACTGCAGAATGCTAGTGTTTTCATTGGTGGGAATTGTTATGCAGTGTGACTCAGCTTCCCGCCTGCCACTTCGCTGTTGTTGTAAATGCTGTAAACTGAGGATTGTTTAGATTAGAAGTAAATTGTATTGTGGAATTGTTATGTTGTTTGCAAATTTCAAGCAGGCCTCACTGAGACCTGAAAATTATTTCAAGAGTTCCTCAAGAGTAAAAAGGCTATTGGGAAAGGCTATTTAGATGATTGAATCCATCCCTCTGCTCAGTGTAGGAATTTAAAATAAAATAACCAAGAGCAGTTGGCTATCTAGCTTTGGTTTTAATATTTAACTGGAAGGGTAAATATTTCAGCTTTCTAGGTTAACCGCTGAAGTGTCAGCTTGTTCTTACTGGTTACTTTGATTCCTTATTTTTTAACATTCAGCTGGAATTTTCTTCCTGTACTTAAATATATTATGCCATATCCTACACTTTTGACAAGGCCACATAGTTCTTGGCCTTTTTCTGTGTGACATCCTTCCAGGTATTTGAAGAATGTATTCCCCCACCCCCCAACTTCACTTCTCAAGACTAAACAGAGGACTATATCTTTTTTACAAGATACGGTTTTAATTCCCTTGATCATTCTCATCATATTTTCTAAATTCTGTTCTCTAAATCCTTCTTTAAGTATTGTGTCCTGAATTGGACATAATAACTGAGGTCAAATCTGACAATGCAGAATCAAGTAAAATGGTTACTTCCTATGTTTGGGCACTCTGTTGAAGAAGCTTAAACTCCTTTTCCTCTTTTCTTGCTATGGGATGCTATATATAATTGCTAAACAATATATAGGTTTGGAGAGGGGACTGGAGGCTAAAACATACATTGAATGATTTCAAGAACTGGATATGTCTAGTCTAATGAAGAGAAGGACTAGGGGTGATAGCAGCCTTCCAATATTTGAGTAGTTGTCACAGAATGAAAAGGGTCAACTTATTCTCCAAGACACCTGAGGAGAGGAGAAGTAATGGGTGGAAGCTTAACAAAGACAGATCCAACCTAGAAATAAGAAGAAATTTCCTGACAGAGGAAGACATATTGACTTTAAACCGGAGATATTTTTATTAGGGATCTTACCAGAGGCATTTAATAAAGAACTACAATATTTAATTGTGAACAATTTAACAACGGCTAGGATTGTATTTGCAAAAAATTGGAAAGGAGAGAAGATAATTACTGATGAAGAAATTATTAAGAAAATGTTGGACTGTGCTGAAATGGGTAGATTGACATTTGAAATAAAAGAACAGGAAGATAAACAATATTATTTGATATGGGAGATATTCTATCAATGGTTTGACAATAAAGTATGGAGATGAGATAGTATATATGAAATGAAATTACGATGAAATGTTTAAATATCTATCATCTGTTCGAGTAAAGAATAATGGTTGCATGATGAGATGTGGAAAAATGTAAGCACGAAATGATTTTAACCAATTGAGATGCTGTCTGTAATTGTTTGTAAGGATGATATTTTTATGTTGTTTTTTATTTTTAACTAAAATAAAACTTTTTTTCAAAAAAAAAAAAAAAAACCAAAGACAGATCCAACCTATAAATAAGAAGAAATTTCCTGACAGTGAAAACAATTAATCAGTGAAATAGCTTGCCTCCAGAAGTTCTGGGTGCTCCATCACTTGGAGTTTCTAAGAATGGACAGCCAATTGTCTGACATGGTATAGAGCAGTGGTGGGTTGCTCCCAGTTCGGCCTGGTTTGGGCGAGCCAGTAGCGGTGATGATGTGACGTCAGCAAACCAGTTCTCTATGACTGTGAGCTGGATGCTCCCGCCCGCCCCCGCGTTATATCTACCTTTATTTGTCGTTTTTTAGCCCAACTGATAGCACGGCAGAGTGGATTGCTGCGCCTCAGCTGGGTAGAAATGTAATGTGCTTGCGCGGAGTGCTTTGCGATCATACGCAAAGCGTGTGCACAAAGAGAACCAGTGGTAACACTGGTATAGTCTCTCCTACTTGAGCAGGGAATTGGACTAGAAGACTTCCCTTCCAACTTTGTTATTCTATATTCTATACCCTCCCCCAATATTTCTGCTATTCTATTTCCTTGACTAAGTTTTCAAAATCAGTTAGGAAAATGTCAAGGACAGTACTGGGGCCTATACAGGCAAGTCATCTTTCTCAGAAGAAGATAATGCTAATGAACCTGGCAATTGACATGTCAAGGAATCATGCTTCAATACAAGCAGTAAAAGACAGGATGCAGGCCCCATTATTCCAAATTCTGATACAGAGAACACCAGAACTGAAAGCAACACTCCCCAACCTATCAGAGTATAGGTAGCTAAGGTAGGAAGCCAGTTAATCAGACATAGCCAGCAACATATGATGAACCAGAAGTTAGACGGTAGGGGAAGGGGCTTGATGAGAGCTGAAGCATTGTAGAACAGAAAACTAACAAAACTAGGCTGATTAGTTTTAACTAGATTGAGTGGGAAATACAGAAGCCTTAAATATTTCAGGCTGCCTCAGAAGGCAGTTTCTTTACTGAAACAACTTTGGCAAAGTCTTTTTTTCAACTTGGGTATCTTGTGCATAACATCTGACCTGCACTTTCTGAAGCATTTGTCAGATCTGACATAAGCTTTTTATGTACACAATTTACCCACTATTTTGAAAGAGAGGGCTAGGCACTGTTCTGTTGAGAAAAAATTCTGTTCAGCTTAAATTGGGAGAGAAAGTCAAGTTCTGTCAGTGGTGTGCTGCAGATACTGTTTTCATTGGTGCATTGCCAGATTTCCTTTGCTTTTGCCAATAAGGGATTTCATGTGGCTATACTTCTTTACTGCGTTGATGTTTTGGGCTGGGGGGACAGTACCATTCTGACTATTCCCTTAGCATGCGGTGGTCATCCTGGTTGCTGCTGCCCATGAAGACAAGCCTGGATCTGCTGTCAGCACTGCATTCATTACAGTACTAATTGAAGACAGAATATGATGATTATCTATAGCAGTGGTTCTCAACCTTCCTAATGCCGTGACCCTTTAATACAGTTCCTCATGTTGTGGTGACCCCCAACCAGGGGTGGGTTCTAAATTTTTTTACTACCGGTTCTGTGGGCGTGGCTTATTTTGTGGGCGTGGCTTGGAGGTCATGTGACTGGGTGGGTGTGGCTAGCTGGTCATGTGACCGGGTGGCCATGGCTATGTGTATAGGGACTACTCAGAGGGCTGAAAAAAGTCATTTCTGACACTTTTGACTGGTCCTCACACTTATGGCCATCCTCACATTTATGCCCGTGCAGCATTCTTAACAACCATGTCACTCATTTCACAACTGCTTCTCTTCACCATGGTGACAAGATAGGGCAAAAACGTAAAATGTGAGGACAGTCGTAAGTTTGAGGACTGGTCAAAAGTGCGAGGACCAGTCAGAAATAACTTTTTCAGCCCTCTGAGTAGTCCATATGCACAAAAGGACTAACCAGAGGGCTGAAAAAAGTCATTTCTGACTAGGCCTCGCACTTTTGACCAGTCCTCACACTTATGACCATCCTCACATTTATCCCCTGCAGCTTTCTTAACAACCATGTCACTCATTTCACAACTGCTTCTCTTCACCATGGTGACAAGATAGGGCAAAAACATAAAATGTGAGGACAGTTGTAAGTTCGAAGACTGGTCAAAAGTGTGAGGACCAGTCAGAAATAACTTTTTCAGCCCTCTGAGTAGTCCATATGCACAAAAGGATACAGCAATAGAGAGGGATGAAGGAAGAGAAGGGAAATTAGAGTAGGAGTGAGGGTAAGAGAGGGAGGAAGAGAGGAGGAGAAGGAGAAAGGAAGAGGAAGTAGGGAGGAGAAGAAGAGGGTGAGGAAGAGAAAGTAAGAAGGAAAGAAAAGAGAGAGGTGGTAGGTTTGAGGAGAAAGATTGCTGTACAATAAAAAAGATGAAAGGGAAGAAAGGCAACCCCAAACAAATATAAAGATATTAAGATAAAGAATGAATTGTTAAACTTTAAAGAATAAAAGAGAACAAATATGAATAAATAACAATAATTAGAAACAGACATACAAACATACAATGTATTTTCTTTGAACAGAGTATTTGGCCGGTTCATAAATTTAAACAGTGTTTAGTCATTTCAATTAAATTTACAATTTCTATATTTCCTTTTTGCCATATTTATTCCTCATCTATTTTTGTAAAAAACCAATATTACCCTTCATCCTCATCTCTAATCTTAATCAAATTCAATTTTTCCCTTCTATTCTATATTATACCCCTTCCCATTGTCATCTATTTTTATATCCATCCTCACATTGGTTAATTATGTAATATTACAGTTGTTTAATATGAATTCAACATTTTAATATAAATCAATTAGTTATATAACTATCTTTTTTGTATATTAATCAATATGAACATGAATATTCCAATTATTTCCATGCAATCCAATTTCTTACAAATCAATTAATTATATTTACCAATAATAATAAACCAAATAATTTCCCCCATATATTCCTCCAAACCACAACTTAACCATTTCTGCTTTGAACACAATATACAACTAATAGTATCTCAATTATTACAATTCCCTCGTTAAATAGAGCTTTTTTTTCTTTTGTGTTTTAAAATCTCCTCTTTTTCCCTAAATTTCCTGTTGTTTGCACCTACCTTTTTTAGTGAGGAAAAAGAAAAGAAATCTGCCTGCCTAATTTTCCAACGTGCAAAGCCAACAGCCTGCTTTACTTTCTCTTTCGTTTTTCAGTATAGGTAGGGGGAGAAAAAATCAGCACTCTTTGCAAGCAAGGAGCAGATCCGTGAGCAAAACAGCTGAGAGCAAATCTAAGCAAGGGCTAATTAGCCTATGCTGAAGCTCCGGGGGCCAATAAAATTACAAAAAAAAAACACCGAACCCTTTGTTAAATTGCTGGCTCCCCCGCCCCTCGCCCACCACTATTGATTGGCAATAAATAGTGGTGCGGAGGGGCGGGGCAAGCCAGCAATTTAACAAAGGGTTCGGCTGCAGCACTGGCTCTAGGGCGGCCCTTTGAAGCCCCGCGGCAAGGATTTAAACAGTTTTTTTTCCTCTAGCCATCGGAGGCAGCAATAGATGGGGAGTGGGCAGGGTAAGCGAAGGCCGGCGATCCAACAGAGGAGTGAGGGTGAGTGAAGGCGTGGGGGGGCAGAGAGGGCTTTGGCGACCCCTGTGAAATGGCCGTTCGACCCCCAAAGGGGTCGCGACCCCCAGGTTGAGAACCGCTGATCTATAGGTCTCACCTGTTTAATCCCATGCTCATCTCTGTGTCCCAAAATAACCAGGCTGACAGTCTAACAGGTATACAGCATCTTTTTTATCAATCTATACTTATTATTACGTATCTACCCTGTTTTCCCGAAAATAAGACCCAACTGGAAAATAAGTCCTAGTATGATTTTTTAGGATGCTCATAATATAAGCCCTACCCCTCCTCCCAAAATAAGCCCCAGTTAAGATTATGAGCCAGATGGGTGCATTTAGTACTGTATTTCCCCAAAAATGAGATCTAACCAGAAAATAAGCCCTAATGCATCTTTTGGAGCAAAAATTAATATAAGACCCGGTCTTATTTTGGGGAAAACATGGTATTTAATTGACATGAAGTCTGCCAACTTGGTAGGAAATGGGCATGTCATTCAAAACAATTGCCTGCACTCATCTGATCTCTATTTTATCTGAAAGGGAATTACTGATGGTTCTTTCTCCATCAGCAAGCAGCATCTGGTGATAAGAAAAATAAAACCAGGAGAATCCACCAATCACTTTCCTTAATTTCCTTAATTTCTCCTGCATTAGAAGAAGGAGGCACCCATTGCTGGCCTTCTTACTGAGATAGATTAGAGTTTGGCCATCAGGACAGCAAACTTTCTAGTGGCTCAAGGACAGACTTTAATGTGCTAGAACGGTCAGGCTGACCCCTTGCAAATTTGACGTTTGGTGAGAACTGATGTATGGCTTTATAATTGAAGATTGCAGTTGATTTGTAACTATTCTGTTTGTTCTCTTTTGGAGCCTTACCAAATTATTAAATATAATTGATCCTCTAGAAGTCCTCCCACTCTATTATTCTGTTATTCTTGTACTCTCCAGAATCAAAGAAGAAAGTTATCATGAAGACAAGGCAGGAATTTTCTGGGGGGGATCATACTGTGAAAATTGATCTCCCAATGGATGTCAGGTTAAGTAAAATCCCTGATCACTATACTAAGCTGGAAACTACTTTCTTTTTTCTATTTCAATATAGCAATTTGAATTTTCAACATGGTACGCATTTCTATTTAAGAAGTTGCTGTTGCCTTATCTTATAGATCTTATAAATCTTCAGATTAGGAGTCTTCCCAGAAACCAGGCGTTCATTCTCCAAGTTGCCTCATGCAGATTGTACTGTCTGATAAAACAGATTTAGCTATTGAACAGCCATCAGATGGACATCCTCAATTCTATCTGATCCTGATTATCCTGCAAGCAATAGAAGAACGCTTATCCAGTGCAGTTGAGTGGATGGACACCATGGAGTAGAACCCTAAACCTTTTTTCAAAGCCAGATTCCTCTTCTACACAGAACAAAATTCATGCTCATTCACACTGAAGTCAGGTGAAAGCTCCATTGCTTTGAATTTATCAAAATGTCTCTTATAAATCTAATTATTTAAGCACATATATAAGACTTGTAAGACTGTATCTTCAAAAAAAAAATAATAATGGTGGGGAACTAAAACAAAGTTCTCAGTGAACATTATATCCTATAAAAGAGCCATGGTGGCGCAGTGGTTAGAATGCAGTATTGCAGGCTAATTCTGCCCACTGTCAGGAGTTCAATCCTGACCGGCTCAAGATTAATTTATCTTTCCATCCTTTCAAGGTTGGTAAAATGAGGACCTAGATTGTTGGGGGCAATATGCTGATTCTGTAAACCGCTTAGAGAGGGCTGTACAGCACTGTGAAGCAGTATATAAGTCTTAGTGCTAGTGCTATTGCTATCATCACCTTGGCATATTTCCGAATTTGTGTTTTACCATATAAACTAGCTAGTTAGTTATGGAGATTGGTTATACATGTTTCCCAGCTAGCCCAGTATACTATACAGACTACAGTAGCACCATTCCAAAAATGATTAAAAAAAAAAAAAAACCCTTCTTTCAAACACAATTCTATAGTACTTCAATGCTGCCTTTCTCTAAAGATTCAAAGCAGAAGAATTATTGAAAGCAGAACTCTTGTCCTCTACAATAAAACCTCTGTGCAAAGCAGCATGCTGCACACGTTGTTTGCATGGTCTATTGGATCCCTTCCCATTCCCCCATACAATCTTTAACTTGTTATCCCACCTAACATGAAGTTTTTAAAAAAGTATATACAGGGATTTTAGTACATCCCATTTGATTTTCCTTACAACAAAATACTTTGACCTAATAGGCCAAGGGGGTTGAGAATTCAATTCCAGAGATCATTGGTCTTTTAGCCTTAGACCTTTAAGGGCTTTCTTCCCTGCAACGGATGTGTACTGTAGCTTGTTTTTCTTCCTTGAGCCTTTGATTAAAGAGTCTAAGCAAGTCAGAAGCACAAATAAAAAGTGCCTGAAATTCCTTTGAAAGCACTGTGACCTAACCCAAAAAATTCAGAGCTACGTGGATGTTGTATTTGCTCTGGCTCAGACATTATAGGCCATTCCAAACATTTTAAGCCCTACTTTTTTTCCCCCTCTTAGATCTGTGTTTAGGCCAACTGTAACTTACTGTGGTTTTTTTTTTAAGTTGCAACATCTAACATTTATTCTATTATTTTTAATTTATAAAGAAGTAGTAATATCAGGGGTGAAATCCAGCAGGTTCTGACAGGTTCTGGAGAACTGGTAGCAGAAATTTTGAGCAGTTCAGAGAACCGGTACCGGAAATTTTGAGTAGTTTGGAGAACCAGCAAATACGATCACTGGCTGGTCCCAGAGTGGGGTGGGAATGGAGATTTTGCAATATCCTTCCCCCAGGAGTGGGGAGGGAATGGGGACTTTTGCAGTATCCCTTCCCCGCCATGCCCACAAAGCCACACCACACCCTCCAAGCCACGCCCACAGAACTGGTAGTAAAAAAAATTGTATTTCACCACTGAGTAATATATACTCTTCCCACCTGGTAAGCTCACCTGGTAAGTATACTGAACACCCAGTAAGCCAGTGGTTCTCTGGTCCATGGATCTCTGGGGTGCACGTATCCCTGAACGGGCAGCTGTGAGCAACAAATGGTTGCCTTGTTAGAGGAATCCCGTTAGGCGACACAAATCTATGGGGACAAGTGGAATCAGTATAGAAAAAGATATTAGGCCATTCAGAGACCCCTGAGCAAGTGAGAATGATGACTGTTTGGCAAATATTTGTTTAGAAAAAAGGTTTATTTGAAATAAGTGGTTTAAAAATAAGTATTCGTATACAAACATGACAGACAAAAAAATGAACAAACAACTGAAATTGCTTGTTAATGATGAAAGGCTTGGAGAATTAGAATATACGAGGGTGACAACAAGAGGTTTAAAATAGGGGATAGGAAGGTCAAAGCCTGGATCATGAGGAAAAAAATGGACATGGAAGAAAAGGAAGAAAATGAAAGGAATTTTAATAAAAGTAGAAAGAATTGCTGGAAGAAAAAGGATGAATCTCTATGAGAAAAAAATTGAAGATAGATTTATTTCCCAACAGAAAAATAGCAAGTGATTATAAGAAAGGACAGGAAAGCTGCTTAGAATGGAATGAAAAGAGCTGTATATGTTGCAGATGGACATAGAAGTGTGTGGAAGTGTGGAATTACACTTCTAAACATTAAGAAAAAAGGTGTTGATGGAATGGTTCATTTCCAGTGCATATCTGGATGAAGAAAATGGTTTATTTATTTATTCATTCATTCATTCATACATTCCTGAATCGCTTGTCTCCCTCAAAATTATGAGAGAAAAATACTGGGGTGGAAATGTATTTAAGCAAAAAAGACAGCCAAAAGAATATGATCAAAGAGACCGAGGAATAGTTAAAATTAAAGGATGCAGTGCAAATTATGGCTTAGGAAATAGGTATCTCCTGGACCAATTAGTCCAATTGGAATCTGTCAGCCCCAAGATATAGACCAGACCAAGAACTCAACTTCGCATTAAGCCTAAAATTACTTTTATGAAGTTTGCAACCAAACGACAAAATCTTGCAACTGATTAACTTTTATCTCTTTCCTTTCTTACAGTCATGTGGATTTAGGGGGATGTCAACATTCATATATATGTTCTTCATTTTTTTGGACTTGAGCAATATTTCCTCCTCGTTGCTTTGGAAACTGATTCCCCTATCTGCATCAAGGCCATACTCTGTACTCTCTGGAGAATCAGCCTGACAGATAAGGTCATTTTGTGGGGAGAAGGTGATAGTTTCCCACTTTGGAGAAATAAAGGGGATTGAAGCCAGAAGGGGTGCTACTGTGGAACAGCTTTCCAGTAAAAAATACAGTTTTCAATCATATTTAAGAAAATACTACATTTATCATATAACACCTCTAATCTAGGATTATTCTTCAATGTATCTGTTGATTCAACATGATCTTTTGTTCTCTTATATTTGACTGTTTCATGGTTTAGTAATTAGATGTTTTTAATTTATTTACCATGGAAGTTTTAGTCATTTTTATATGCCTTGTAAATTGCTAAGAGTTGTACTTCATATGAAAGGATAGAAATGTAATAAATGAATAAGGTTTCTTTTAGAATAAGTACTGCAACATAACTGTGCAAAATAGATTATTTGCATAATATTAAATGGGTTTTTCAAAGATAGACAATAATGCGAAGCGTCTGGTGGAATGAATGCACCAGTTTTCAAAGAATTAATAAACAATAACAATATTTTTATCAAGTGTGTAATGGGAAGGAAAGCGGGAATTCTAGTTTTAAATTATCATCTCCACTGTTACATATTTACCTGAGTGTAATATTCATTTTAAACATCTGTCAATTAAGTATCAATTTATGTAAACATTTCAGCTCATTATTGAGATATCTGGCTCATTTACCAGGTGCACAATGCACATTTCCTCCTTATAGTCTATTTTCTCTCCAAATATTTGTCTTATTGTATTTATGGGGGGGGGGGGCGGGAGGAGTCATTGGGGCTTTTACACACCACTAAGAAAAATCTGTTTTAATCTTAAATAAGCTAAGCAATAGCTTCAATAGGAAAAAGAGAAATTTTGTATCTGCAAGATATGAAGAAAGGAAGAAGTAACATGGCCAAAGATCCTAGCTAAAGGAAAAATATCAATCTTTTTGCAATAAGCAGCTATGCTTTCACACAATGTTTAAAGGTGGGTAGAAGAATTTGAGTGAGAATGGGAATATCTTGCAAAAATGGAGCAATTTGTTATCACTCCTATACATATTCATTACTGTGTTGAGTGGAATGCATGAATGAGTCAGTATCTCATTATTGCGAGTTGGGCAGCTCTACTAATAAATAAATATCATCATCCCAATTAAAATAATTGTTCATAAAATGTGCTTAATTGAATTACAGACCAAATGAACTTTGCTAGGAATCTTTCCATGTATCTTATTCTCAGGAGCAAAGCACTGATGAACCATCTTGGATGAGCCATTAAAAATAGTAAATTGGGACAAAACTACAACAGCATAGTTGGTTTTTTCTAAAGATAATGCTTGTTTTGATGATAATAGTTTTGCCAATAATATTTTTATTTAGATAGATAGATAGATAGATAGATAGATAGATAGATAGATAATATATATAAGTATAAGCATGAATTGAATACATAAAATGAATACAATTAAAGGGAACATTAGATAGGGATGGTAGGCACGCTGGTGCTCTTATGCACACCCCTTACAGACCTCTTAGGAATGGGGTGAGGTCAACAGTAAACAGTCTTAGGTTAAAGTTTTGGGGGTTTTGGGATGAGACCACAGAGTCTGGTAGAGCATTCCAGGCATTAACAACTCTGTTACTGAAGTCATATTTTCTGCATTCAAGTTTGGAGCGGTTCACTTTAAGTTTGTATCTATTGTGTGCTAGTATATTGTTGTGGTTGAAACTGAAGTAGTCACTGACAGGTAGGACATTGTAGCAGATAATTTTATGAGCTATGCTTAGGTCAATATTGCTCCCACTTCTTCAATGGCAAACTGAAAGAGACAGGGAAAAAAAGTACCGTAATGTTTTCCAGATTCAAAGATATTGTGGGTTTTCTTTCCCAATGGAGCACTTGGAAGGGAAATGTTGTGGTTCTTTAAACAGCAATTTGTGGAACTTCAGTTAAAAAAGGCAGGAGATTTAAAGCAACTGGAGTAATTTGATATGCCACAGCTTTCTTTTCTCCCTACAGTGATTACATTCCCATTGAACCAGAACAAGGCAAGAATATTATCAGCAAATATTCCTGAAATTTTTTAAAGCCAATACTGACACTCTTCTTTTGAAATGTTCCTAAGCAGCAATAGTTGTAGTAGGCCTCTCAACATCTTCTGGTCTGGCAAAGGATTAGTTTCACCATAAGATAATGCAAGGCTATGACACAATGTCAAACTAAGCCACAATCACAAAAACAAACTTCACAGGGTGACTTTGTGCCAGTCACCCTCTCTCAATTCAATCTAGCTCAGAGGCTTTTAGTGGTCAGGATCACTATTAAAACAAAAGTGAGAGACTAATATAAAAAAATGTTAGACATCCATTTGATTTTACTTGTGTGTTGTATTGTATTGTATTTTGACCGAATAAATAGTATTTCAATGTAACAATTACACTTGTATTGAAAAAAGAAGTCCTGTGATAATGCAGTAAAAAGCATTGCTGATACAGAGTTCCTTTCATCCACCCCAGAACCTATTCAGCTGAGCTACTCAACCCATAATTGTGTCTTCCAGGGAAACTGGAGCTGAAAAAGGTATTGCGCTGGAAAGACGGTCTTATTATAACAGAAAATAAGCCAGCAATCTCACATAGAAGAGGCTGCAATGATCATTCTTTCGCTCCTCATATTTTTTTCCCACTGAGAGGGGAATAAAGCCAAAACATCTTTCATTCATCCCTACTTAGCTAAGCCAATATTTTTAGAATGTTTCCAATATTAAAAATGCCTTCAGAATACAATCTTGAAACTGCATAAAATCTCCTTATAACCTATTCCAGATGAAGACAGAATCCAGATGCTTATGCCAGTTCAATCTTCCAATGTGGAGCAGTGGTTAGAATTCAGGCTAATTCTGCCCATTGCTAGGAGTTCAATCCGGACCAGCTCAAGGTTGTCTCAGCCTTCCATCCTTCCGAGGTCAATAAAATGAGGACCCAGATTGTTGGGGGCAACATGCTGACTCTGTAAACCGCTTAGAGAGGGCTGTAAAGCACTGTAAAGCAGTATATAGCAATAGCACTTAGACTTCTGTACTGTACCAACAATCTGGGTCCTCATTTTATCCACCTCGGAAGGCTGGAAGGCTGAGTCAATCTTGAGCCTGGCCAAATTTCAGTCAGCTGGCAGGCAGCAGAAGTAGCCTGCAGTACTGCACTCTAACCACTGCGCCACCATGACTCATATAAGTCTAAGTGCTATTGTTATTGCTATTGCTATCAAATGGCATCCTAACCAAGGACCTGCAACTGTGGACAAAATATATCTGTGCCTATGGCATTGTATCCATAAAATACCAGTTTTGTATTGCAATGGTTACTTCAAAAATAACAAGCTACCAGTTTGGGGCTTGAAAGGATGGTCCATGTTCAGTACAGTTTACTGGCCTTCTTTGCCTCCCATATTCCTCACTGTAGCAGCATCCTGGAGTGATTAGTTAAAGGAACTCAAGTACAGCATTAATTCTGAAGGTAACGGGTTTAATAGCGGCAACATCACCGAGAAGGTGGTCAGACCTATGTTTTCTCTGAATGGTATCTGATTACAAAATAGATTTTAATGAATAATATAAGGCAAAATGGAGGAATGACAAAGGAAGTATAAATCTGCAAAATCCTCCAGCTCATTTGCTCAGGTTAGTAAAAACCGAATGGAGATTTATCTTAATAATCAGTATTCTTAAGCTGACTCAATATATTTAGCTGCAGAAAACAATAGTTGTTATTCTCCAGAAGCCAATTGAATTGTAAGTGAAATATCATTTCAGCACTGGAAATATGATAAGGTTTCCATGACTCCTGAGAAAGGGAAGCTAGTTTAAGAAATGTTCACCTCAAAAAAGGAAATTGACACTTAAAATAAATGACAGGGGAACAGTCACCTAGAATTCTCCACTCATTCCAGCCACGGCAACCTGAGGCAATAACTTCAATCTTTCCAATAATAAAATAATACTGGATACTCTCTGAAACCGGAAAACTCCTATTACTTCCTCTAGGATTTTACTTAGGAATAGTATATTTGATTTCTGAAAATGATTTGACCACTTCTACCTCTGGGATGGTTGCTCCTGATTTCCCAATAGATTTTGTTAGTCAAAAACAGCCAGGATCCAGATAATGGAAGGTTTGCTTCAACCATCCATAGTATGGAGCAGGGGTCCCCAAACTCTTCAATTCATGTACCCTTTATGTGTTAGATAGTTCATCAATTCCCAAATATTATATGAAAACAATTTAATTAATGCTACTTTAATAGTGAATATCATGAATAATAACAATAATAATCAGTCAATTTCAAAAGGCAGTTTACTTGGAACAGCTTACATCCTGCAACAATACTTTTAACATCATCAAACAACAACATCTGCATATCCCAGGTCCTTGGGAAGGACTCAATAGGTGGATAAAAATGCCAGATCCTGTTTAAACATCTGACTGACTGTACAATCAGCAATAACAATGGCAACTCGAGGCTGCTCTCACTGGCAGCTGACCATCCCAACTCTGGGTAACACTCTCTTGCCATGAGCCACCTCACCTTCAGAACTAGGAATTGACATAGAACTTTACCTCAACTGACCTTCCATCATTTATCCATCATTTATTCCAGTATTTGAGGGGCTGCCACAAAGAGGAGGGGGTCATCTTATTTTCCAAAGCACCAGAGGGCAGGATAAGAAACAATGGCTGAAAACGAATCAAGGACAGTGTTAAATCGGCGCAGGAATGGAAGACGTGACCAGCTCGTTACATAAGTAACTTTTATTAAGAACAGAAACAGTAGCAAGACTGCCGGTGTGCTGCCGGAGCTCTCCTTATATTCGCTCCCGGCAGACGCACCGCCCCTTGCCAGGGATTCAAATCTCCCGCCCGATGGCTAGCAGCCAATCAGGGCGGATGTCCTTATAAGGACATAACACTCCTCCCCCCTTAGTCCGAACTGTCAATCTCATCCACAAAAGTCACGTAATCGCGCAGGTACGTAGAACGCCTCGGCACCCTAGCTGACCTGCGCAGTCCCACTTCTTCTCTGTCTCCGGCCTGGACGGACGGGGCTCTTTCGTCTCCTGGTTCCTTCTCTGGAACCGGGCTTGGTTCGGCTGTCGAGTGAGCAGGGTCACACCCAGCGCCTCCGGCCGGACCGCAGACCTTGGATGGCTGGTTCTGATGGTCTTCCTCCTGGCCTGTGGATCTATTGCCTTGTCTCGGTTGCTCGGTTCCGACCCGGGAAGAGCGTCTGAGTCTCGGTAAGTCCATTGCTTGCTCCTCCCTGGTTCCCCGGGCGCTGTGGTTCGGTCGCGGTCCGGCTTGCTGCCGTTCGGGTGGTGGTTCCGTTCGGTGCCCTCGGGCCCGGTCCGCCGTCTGCGGGTGGTGCTGGCTTGCGTTGTGCTGTCCAACCTCGCAGGGGTGGCGTTGGTCCCCTCGGTTGGGCTGGCGTAGGTCTCCCCCATCTGGTTGGCGGTGATCGACCTGGTCGGGATGTTGTTGTGGGGCTACCTCTGCGGGGCGGCGGAGGTCTCCCCTGCCGGGGTGGTGTAGGTCTCCCTGGCCGGGTTGTTGTTGGCTTTCCCTTCCCCCTAGTCCCTGGTCTACCGTCAGGTGGTGCCTGGGGTCCTCCTGGTTGGGTTGTTGTTTCCAGGTTGTCTTCTGCGATGGGCGGGGGTCCCTCTCGCCGGGGAGTCGTGTGCCACCCTCGCCCATGGGTAGTGGGGTGCCCGTCTTGGCTGGGTCCTGGTCTACTTGCCTGGAACTGCGGTCTCCCTGGCTGGGCTGGTGATGGCTGCCGTCACTGGTTGGGTGCGCTGCTCCTCCTCCGGGCAGGTCCCGGTCTACTTGCGGGCTGGGTTGGTGTTCCCTGGCCCTGTTGTGCCGGGTGCCCACCTGGCTGGGTTGGTGTTGCCATCCCCCGTGCGGTTGGCCTGGTCTACCTCGCTGGACTGCCGACGTGACAGTACCTGGTAGTGGGCTGGGCCGACCTCATCGGAATGGCGCTGTTCTGCCTCGCAGGGGTGTGGTAGGCCTACCTCGTTGGGGTGCCGTAGGCCTACCTCGCCGGGGTGTTGTAGGCCTACCTCGTCGGGGAGTTGTAGGCCTCCCTCGTCAGGCTGGTTTTCGTGTGCCCCCCCCACCTTTTTCGGAGTTGGTCGATGTGCCGTCTACAGACCTGTCCATCTTCCAACTTGACGGTGTAGGATTTGGGGCCGGTTGTGCTGGCAATCTTCCCCTTCAGCCACTTGGGAGAGCCGTTGAAATTCAGCGCGAAAACTGAATCTCCGTTGCTGAAGGCGCGAAGCGGGCGGCTGGCAGTTGTGGTCACTTCTGGGCTGTATTGGGGGTGTAGCCGGTCCAATGGTGACCTCAACCTTCTGCCCATCAGCAGTTCGGCCGGGCTCTTGTGGGTGGTGGCATGTGGCGTGATGTGCTGGGTGAGGAGGAAGTTGTCTATGCGTTCTTGCCAATCTCCCGGGCCCATCTTGGTGAGGGCTTCTTTGGTCAGTCTGACCATGCGTTCTGCTTGTCCGTTTCCGGCCGGCCTGTAAGGGGCGGACAGGGCGTGGCGGATGCCCAGTCCTGCCAGGAAGGACTCCATGGTCAGGGATGTGAGCTGGGGGCCGTTGTCCGAGACCAGCACGTCCGGTAGTCCAAGTGTGGCGAACAGACGGCGCAGGGCTCGGATCGTCGCTTCAGTTGTGGTAGATGCCATGGGCACCACCTCGAGCCACTTGGAGAAGGCATCTACCACGATGAGGAGGTGTCGCCCTTGCATCGGACCCGCGAAGTCGATGTGGATCCTCGACCAGGGGTTGCTGGGGGTCTCCCACTTCGCGACTTCGGATTGCGGCGGCGCTGGGCGAACTTCTTGGCACGGGTCGCATCTGGAGACCCATTGCTCAATGTCTTTGTCCATGGAGGGCCACCAGACGTAACTCCGTGCCAGGGCCTTCATGCGGACGATGCCCGGATGCCCTTTGTGCAGCGCTTCTAGCGTCCGCCGTTGCAGAGTGCTTGGAATCAGCACCCTGTCTCCCCATAGCAGACAGCCCTTTATGGTGGACAGCTCCTTCTGTTTCCTGGCGAACGGGCTGAATTTCTCCTCTGGCTTTTCCGATGGCCACCCTCTGAGGATCCAGGACTTCACTTGGCGGAGTGTGGGATCCTTTTGGGTGTGGACGGCCACATCTGCGGATGACACAGGACAGCTGGCGTCGTCATCTATATGGAGTAGATGGAGCGTGGGGGCTGGGTCTTCGACTGGATTCCTCGACGGGCATCTGCTGAGCGCGTCGGCGTTTCCTATGGCTGTGCCTGGCTGGTGCACGAGCCTATAGGAGTAGCCAGCTAGGAAGATGGCCCATCTCGTCATCCGTGGGGACATGAAGGTCGGGGTGGGTTGGTCGCCTGCGAGGAGTCCCAGGAGTGGCTTGTGGTCGGTGACTATGGTGAAACGTCTTCCGTAGAGGTATTTGTGGAAGCGCTTCACTCCAGCCACGATGGCCAGGGCTTCTTTGTCCAGCTGACTGTAGTTACGCTCCGCGCCGGACATTGTCTTAGAGAAGTAGGCAATTGGGGCTTCCGTGCCGTTGGGCAGTTCATGGCTGAGGACTGCCCCCACCCCGTATGGAGACGCATCACAAGTCAGCTTGATGGGCAGCGTCTCGCTGTATTGGATGAGGACGCTTTTGGACGTCAATAGTCCTTTTATGGCCCGGAACGCTGCTTCCTCTTCCTGGCCCCACTTCCAGGAAGCCGATTTCCCCAGCAGGCGGTGGAGCGGCTCAGCAACTGTGGCTTTCTGTTTTAAGAAGATGGCGTAGAAGTTGAGCAACCCAAGGAAAGCCTGAAGCTCCATTTTGTTTTTTGGGCTTGGAGCTTCATGGATTGCTTCCACTTTTGATTTGGTGGGGTGGATGCCTGTGCTATCAGTGAGGTAGCCCAGGAACTCGACTTCCTGTACTCCTATGATGCACTTGTCCCGCCTGACCCTCAAGCCCTTGGCCTTGAATCGCTGCAGGACAAGCCTGAGCCTTTCAAGGAGTTGAGTTCTTGAGTCACCGGAGATGAGCACATCGTCGAAGTAAGGCACCACCCCTGGAACGCCTTGGAGAAGGCGTTCCATCATGGATTGGAAGATGCCGGGGGGCAGCGCTGACTCCAAATTGGAGGCGGTTACATTTGAATGCCCCCCTGTGCGTGACAATTGTTTGAGCCTCCGCCGTTTTTTCGTCTACTGGCAGTTGCTGGTAAGCCTGGGCCAGGTCCAGTTTCGCGAAAATTGATCCAGATCCCAGGGAATGCAGCAGGTGTTGCACCACTGGGACTGGGTATGCGCTCTGTGCCAACGCCTTGTTGATGGTACAACGGTAGTCGGCGCAGATGCGCACAGACCCATCATGCTTCAGTGGGGTCACTATGGGGGTCTCCCATGAAGCATGATCGATCGGTTCCAGGACGCCCTGGGCGATCAGCTTATCCAGCTGCTCGTCTACTTTGGGCCGCAGGGCAAACGGAACTCGGCGGGGCTTGAGCCTAATTGGGGTGATTCCCTTGTCCAGATTGAAAGAGATTGGCCTCCCCACAAATTTCCCCAGCTTACCATCGAAGACTTCCTTGAACTCTTCGATGAGGTTGTCGAGTTCGTCCCTGCGAATTTGGTTGATGCCTTCGATTGAAAGCCCCAGCGGCTTGAACCACTCCACTCCTAGCAGGTTTGGTCGGCTGTCCTTCACGACGGTGATGGGGAGCTTGCCTTCGAACTCTTTGTAGGTGACTCGGATATAGGCTCTTCCTAACACTCCGATGGGGTTTCCCCCAAAGTCGACGAGCTTGGAGTGTAGTGGCTTCAGCTCTCGCTTGGTGATGCTGGGATGCAGGCGCTTCAGCTGCTGCCAATCCATGATGGAGTAGACTGAGCCAGAGTCTACCTCCATGTTGCAGGGTGCTCCTTCCACGTGGATGGTCACGTGGAACTTGGTGGCGTTGTCTGAAGTCGTGTGTGCGATGGTTGTCTGGTGGACCGCTCCACTCCGGGGAAACTCGTCGTCTCTGCGTCTGGAAGGGCCAGAGGACCGTTTGGATGATCTCTGGTACTCCTTCCGATTCTCGCGGGGACGGTGGCTGGAGGGCTCTGGGGCTGGTTCCTCGGCTCTGCAAGCTTTGGCGATGTGACCCCTTCTGTTGCAGCGTCGGCAGGTCGCATCTCTCCACTTGCAGGTCGCCCTGGCATGGTCCCCTCTGCAGCTGGCGCAGCGCTCCCCCTTGTAGCTCCGTTGGGCGGTTTCCTGCCTTGGGGGTCTGGATACTTTGTGTACGGTGGACTCCCCCTCCGACTCGGATCCAGCTGTGGAATCCTCTGTTGATGATTGCGCTGTGGAGCGAATCTTGTGGATTCCCTTTGCTCTGCTTACTGCGGCAGCTGCTTTCTCCGAGATTTCGGATGCGGTGGCTTCCTCCACCACATCCTTGAGCACGAGTTACTTCCTGCTCAGGAATTTCTTCTGCAGGCCTCTGTCCCTCATGCCGAAAACCACGCGGTCAGCGATGGCATTGTCCACGTGGTCGAACTCACAGCTGGCTGCGATCTGGCGTAGGGCGGCCACGAATTCCTTGATAGTCTCACCTTCCATCTGGTCCCTCTGATGGAAGGTGAAGCAGTTCGCCACCGGTGTTCCTGTTGGGGCATAGTGGTCTTCCAGGATTTGCAGCAGGTCTGCCCATGGCACTTCTTCGATGTCTCGTGGTGCTACGAGATCGATTGCCATATCGAGGACCTCGGAGCCGCAGTTGGCCAGGAAGATGCCCTTTTTCCGGTCATCATCGGCATCCCTGATGTTGTTGCCTCTCAGGTATTGCCGGAATTTCACTACGTAGGATTTCCACTTGTCCTTCCCTGGGCGGAAAGGAGCAAGGGCTGGCAAAGTGACTTCAGCGGGTGCCATGCCTTTGGAAATGCCTACTGTAGTTTCAGGTGCCGGAGTCTTGGTCTTGTTGGCTTGGTGCCGTGAGGTTCGTTTCTTCTCTCTAGTCCTTCGTCGCCAGTGTTAAATCGGCACAGGAATGGAAGACGTGACCAGCTCGTTACATAAGTAACTTTTATTAAGAACAGAAACAGTAGCAAGACTGCCGGTGTGCTGCCGGAGCTCTCCTTATATTCGCTCCCGGCAGACGCACCGCCCCTTGCCAGGGATTCAAATCTCCCGCCCGATGGCTAGCAGCCAATCAGGGCGGATGTCCTTATAAGGACATAACAGACAGAAGCAACCTGGAATTAAGGAGAAACTTCCTAACAGTGAGAACAATTAACAAGTGGAACAGCTTGCCTTCAGAAGTTGTGGGTGCTTCATCACTGGAGGTTTTTAAGAAGAGACTGGGCAGTCACTTGTCTGAAATCATGTAGGGTCTCCTGCTTGAGCAAAGGGTTGGACTAGAAGACCTCCAATGTCCCTTCCAGCTCTATGACTGATTGATTGATTGATTGATTGAATCAACCACCTATTGATTCTCTGTTGACCTCCAACCATTTATTGCCCCCTTGGATACACCCATTGACCTTTGCGGAATCAACCTTGATCACTTTGGGGAACCCTACAATTGTATAGCTGACCAACATTTCATAGCCAGTATTTCCTTCCAGGCTGTCAGACGTCAAATGACTAGATACAGAAATGACTCTTTTAATTAAAACCAGCTGGATCTCTAGTTTCTTATTCCCACATACAATTCTAAAAAAATTTGTTCTCTCAACTATTGTATCTTTATATCTACAATTTTGTCATAATGAATCATTTTATTTTCTAAGAAATTTTACTCTTCTCATATGTTCTGAACTTTTCTGCTTTTTTATATCCAAGTTGGTTCTCTTAAATTGCTCCTATTATCATTTAACCTTTTTAAAATCTATTATTCAAAAGCTCTGAAAGTTCAGAAAGACTTTAACTATTGACACAATTATTTTTCTGAGCTAAGAATTTTTTTTTTAAGAGTGTATACCTTGAGAATGCCTTTAGATGCATTCTTAGGCATCTAAAGTAGAGAAATGTAAAAAATAATATTTTTATTTTAATTTAAAATGAATTAATATTTTCATAAAATATTCTGGATTATATTTGAATCTTTAGTCATTCTGCATGGGATCTTATGTGGATTTGTCTGTGTTTGTGTTTTATTCTGAATTTATTGTAGTATTCTATGAATACGTTTTTCAGAAATAACACATTACTATTTATTATATTACTGTGGCAGGAATATTTCACACCTATCATATTCCATTGGCCATTTCCTCAGTAGTGATGTATAGGGGGTGATATTACCTAGCCATCACTGAAGTGATATAAATCCTGGTCTCATTAGTTATTTTGATATAGCAATGGTTGGATAACTAGAATGCTCAAAAGAGCAATAGATCACTAGTAAGAAAATTACCATAAGCAATATAAATAGATCTCTCTTCCCAAAAGATCTGAATGTAAAATTGATAGTGACAAAACAAAGGAGAAGAAAAAAACAACAGTGCGAAGAAATGGAATAATGTGGGTAAAAACATTAGACATATATAAAAACCCCTGGAAAAGAGTTTAGAGAATAAACCAAGTTAACACAAAAATCCTAGAACTTCTGTTCTTTTTCATCTTTTCAGTCTGTTGTTGTTGTTGTTGTTGTTGAATGTATAATATCTTCAAGCCTATTTTTAAAAACCTAATCTAGCTCTTTCAGGTAAATTCAAAGTACTAGCTTACATACTACTTCTATCAGCCTGGCTACATGGTTCCTATTTTACCATGCTTTGTGTTGCTGGAATATTCATTATGTAGCAGAATAACAGAATAATAGAATAACAGAGTTAGAAGGTACCTTGGAGGTCTTCTATTCTTCTATTCCAACCCGCTGTTCAAACAGGAGACCTACACCAGGGCTGTTAAATTTGCGGCCCACGGGCTGGATGCATCATGCGTTGGCCATGCCTACACCTGGTTTAGCGAAGGGGGGAAAAGTCCCAATACATCACATGACAACAATGTGACACCGTGAATTTGACATCCCTGCCCTACACCATTTCAGACAAATGGTTGTCCAATCTCTTAAAAACCTGCAGAGTTGGGCACCCACAATTTCTGGAGGCAAGTTGTTCTGCTGATTAATTATTCTGTCAGGAAATTTCTCCTTGATTCTCTGCTTGATTAGTTTCCATCTATTGCTCCTTGTCTTACCTTCAAGTGCTTTGTAAAATAGGTTGACCCCCTCTTCTTTGTGGCAACCCCTAAGAACCCCCTTATATCTTTACCAAGATGCCTTCTAGTGCTCCATTTATCTTTACTGCTACTATCACTCAATCTACTCCACTACTGCTCTGCCGTTATAACGTATTGCAATGGTAGCCTCTTCTCTTGCTTGTTGGGCAGCCTTAAAAATGCTGCTATCATGTCACCTCTAGTCCTTCTTTTCATTAAACTAGACATACCCAACCATTCTTCATATGTTTTAGCCTTCAGTCCCCTAATCATCTTTGTAGCTCTTCTCTGTACTCTTTTTAGAGTCTCAACTTTTTACATCGTGGCGACCAGAACTGGATACAGTTCTGTACAGTATTCCAAGTGTGGTCTTACCAAGGCAATATAAAATAGCATCAACACTTCATGTTATCTTGATTGTATCCCTCTCTTAATGAAGCAGCTTTCTTCACAGGAAACGTGAGATGAAGATAGCTAAATAAGGGTGGAGTCCCAAATGTTGCTCCTAGCTTGTGGTAAAGAGTGAGGCAGTTGTGTTATTGAATGAAAGTAGGTAGCTAGTAACCTGAGCTTCCTTCCAATTTAACACTTGTCCATCCTCACAGCCTTCCTACAGTTTCCTGTATTTGCTATTCAATTTGAAACAGGAATTCCCCAAGTATAAAATGTATACCTTGTACAAAAGTGTTGGAGAGGTGTAGGTTGGCATGCTAGCAAGGTTCCTTTTCTTGCATAAACCATGCCACCCACATACCAGTTATGATTGTTCTTTGTATGGGCTTTATTCCAAGGTGCAGACTGAGTGCCATTTATTTGCAAAAATATGAATCTTCTTGGAGGCATAGGTTCAATCTAGCTTCCTGAAGGAGCTTCCAGTTCTGACTCAAAATCTATTCTACTTCTAAATGGACAATATATTTTCTTTGAAGAGATGTCAACCTGGAGAGGGGCCTGTGGTTTGGCTGACCTTGTTTCTTCGTGCATTGGATGCTTTCCTCATGGCTTCAATAAGGTGATCCAATCTTATTTGAATTTCTGCCCCTGCTTCCAAAACCAAATTAGGAAAGCAGCAATTTCATGAGAATCTGAGAGTCCCAAGAAAAGTCTTGCTAAGATCCATAGTCGGCTTCCCAGCAGGTCCTAAGAACTAAGTAAATAATTGAATCCTGCTGATATGCCATTTCACCAATATCTCATCCTCTAACATAGAATATTTTTTAAAAAATATGTTATTGAATGAATTTGCACTTTACCCATTAATAAATGTTTCTTATACGTACTGTTTGACCTGAATATTCAAAAATGGGTTTAGGGCCACATGAAATAATATTTCAGGGCAAAAAGCATCACTGTGAGGTTTAAATGTATTATCATTTGCAAAATATATCATTTGTTATATTTTCTGTCTGCACGAGCACTTTCTTTTCATACCTGTAGCAGTTAAAAAGTGTTGATGCAAACAATATGGCTTTGCTTGGAGGATCCTGCTGGCTATTGAGATTGAAATAAGATAGAAGAAGAGAAGAATATAAGTCTTTATAGCATATATGAATCTTAGGATACATTGATTTGGGACTTTTCTAGTTGGAAGCTTGTATGATCGGTCTCATTCTGGATTACCAAAAAAGAAGGAAATGACAGAATCTTTTTCCAAGCAGGAACCATGAACATCAAGAAACCTTCTGCTTTTGGCTGCAACATAAGGATTTTTTTACAGCTAAGATTATTCTTCAGATGGCTCTTCTATTTTCCCATGTTGGGAATTTCTCCATTTAGCACAAGCCAAGTTTAACGTTCATCATTGGTGCCAGATTTTTTGTTGCTTAGCTGGCCTAATTTTTCTTCAAAAGAAATGTGAAGCTCAATAGTTTCCATTTACTCTGTGTTACTGTTACCAGCAGGAATTATTCTTATCCCTTATACATTAAACTGCATACCCAGATTCTAAATTTAAGAAGTGCGCTAAAAAAACCCTAAAAATGAATTACCTAAGTTAGAAAAGATATTTCTCATTTTTAAAAATATATATATGAGAGAAATAGACACACTTGCATTCTCTTGGTTTCATTTATTTCAAGATTCAGGTTATTTGCATGTCATAGCATTTCCACTCTTCAGTCCTTCAGAAAGCAGTGATCATTTTCATTTTTGAAACTCTGGAAATCAGTACTTCTTCTAGTTGACCAAAAGGAAACTGCAAAACAAAAAAAAAAGGAGGGGGGTATTCATTCAATGCATATCTATAGACAGAGTCACCAGACTTCATGAAAATCAGTAGAAGTCTGAAAGGAGAATGAAATGAATGACTGGTGCTTCTTCTCATACATATTATTAGATTGGGAGGCTTATTTGAAAGAAGAAAAGAAAAGAGACATCCAAACAGGTTGCAATTACTTTTCTATTGCATTTAAAGGCCTCTAAACCTGAAATGAGTTTTGCAACCAGAAAAGGATGAGGAGCAGATAACAATGCAGAGAAAATCCAACATATGACATTGATTCCATATGTCAGAGGAGAGAGAACTCTGATCCAGGGGAGGTCTTTAAAAATTCCCAGCCATGGGAAAATTAACAGCACACAAACTCCACAGAGTCACAGCATTACAATGAACAGTGTTGGCTTCAGTTTCCCATAAAATGAAACAAAGTAGAAAAAAATTGACTCCTCCGTCAAAACCAGCCAACGCTGTGTGATCGGACAGCTCCAGAACTTATTCCAAACTGGCACAAAGCCCTGGGGTGGAGATATCCTTCATTCAAACTGCTTCTCAATGTATTTGCAGTGTTTTCAGGCTTTGAAAGAACCTAGGGAAGCACCCACTCCTCATTCCCTCCTGTCTCAGCCATTGTGAGCAGGAAGAGGGAACATTGATTGCTGTCTTGGGAATCACAGCAAGTATCTTATAATTCTGTGAAGAATTAATTTCTAGATATGATGCCATTGGGACAATGTTGTGCTCTGAATGCATACCAGTAAGTGGCAAGTTAAGCATGTACATGCATTTCTTGGACCTCCAGGATTAATTTTACACTGGATGTTACTGCCTGCACATTTGCACCTGAGGATCCAATATTTCTGCTTTTTTTTTTTTTTTTGCATTACAAGATAGATAGATAGATAGATAGATAGATAGATAGATAGATAGATAGATGATAGATGATAGATAGATGATAGATGATAGATGATTAATAGATAGATGATAGATGATTGATGATTGATAGATAGATGATAGATAGATAGATGATAAGATGATAGATGATAGATAATAGATAGATAGATGATAGATGATAGATGATTAATAGATAGATGATTGATGATTGATAGATAGATGATAGATAGATAGATGATAAGATGATAGATGATAGATGATAGATAATAGATAGATAGATGATAGATGGTAGATGATAGATGATAGATATAGATGATAGATGATAGATGATTGATAGATAGATGATAGATGATAGATGATTGATAGATAGATGATAGATGATAGATGATAGATAGATAGATGATAGATGATTGATAAATAGATGATAGATGATAAAATAGATAGATAGATAGATAGATAGATAGATAGATAGATAGATAGATAGATAGCAGGGGTGATATGCTCCCGGTTCGGACCGGCTCGGGCGAGTAGGTAGCGATGGCGGTGGGCAGTTTGAAGAACCGGTAGCAAAAATCCCTGCCCCTGCCCAACATGCCCAGCTGAGCCGCGCAATCATCAGAGCCTTTTTTTCCTTTTAAATGGCTCTGACCAGCCAAGCTCTGACCATCCCAGCTGAGTTGCCTGCTAATCAGGCAACTCAGCTTGGATCGCCAGAGCCATGTAAAAGAAAAAAAATCTTTTTTTCTCCACCCCACCCCCCAGCCTCCAGCTTGCTTACCTTAGCTGCTGGTCGCAACACTGTAATACCTGCAATCCATTGCATCAGCAAGTAACTGAATCTCCCTGCCTGCAATCAAGCTCATCAGTGAGCAGTTCTATCTGCAACTTTAAGACTTGTGGACTTCAACTCCCAGCAAAGCTGGCTGAGGAATTCTGGGAGTTGAAGTCCACAAGTCTTAAAGTTGCCAAGGTCGGAGACCCCTGTTCTATTGGGTAAGTTTTCTCCCCCTTTGGGAGCTTTAAAAAAAATAGTTAATTGGGGGGTTTTTTAGTTGTTCTTTTTTTAGACCTAGCCATTTAAAGTTTAGGAAGTTTTAAATTTAGCTGCTTTTATATAAAAATAAAAATAAAATAAAATAAAATAATATTTGTGCAGCTTTCTGAGATTTAGTGTGTTTCTGTAGTGTTTCAATCTAACTACACAAACGCACAAAATCTCACAAAGCCATATGTGGAATTTTGTGTGTGTAAAGTGTGAAAGTTGGTTTTTTGTGGCTGTGTGAGGTTCCTGCTTGTTGCAGGGGCCATTTTGGGTCTAGCACAGCTGCTTTTACATTGTGGGTGAGCCTGTTGTGTTGTGTTGTGTGTGTGTGTAAAGTGTGAAAGTTGTTTTTTGGGGCTTTTTGTGTCTGTGTGAGGTTCCTGCTTGTTGCGGGGCCATTTTGGGTCTAGCACAGCTGCTTTTACATTGTGGGTGAGCCAGTTGTGTTATGTTGTGTTTTGTAGGTTAAAAAAAGTGGATAAAGTTTTTAAAAGCCATATACTTAGAGATTCTTTGTTGAGAGTTTGGAAGAAGCACCGAAACAAATGGAATTATAAAATACCGCTATGGCTGGATCTTGGTCATACCTTGTGGAATACAAATATAATGTCACTCGGGGGGTTTTTATATAAAGAGGTTCTTTTTACAGATGCGGGCAGATGGCAGCTGAAGACATTACAGACATTGTTGGCTGAAGGGATCAATTTAACCTGGTTACAATATAATCAATTGCAATTGAGATGGAAAGAGGACCAAAAAACTGGTATTATGATGTATGAGGAAGAATTAGTTAGACACATAAAAGAGAAAGGACCAATGCATATTAAAAGACTTTATAATGTTTTGTTAGAAAGGGATTCAGAATCTGAGCTAGTTAAAGACTGCATGATTAAGTGGGCACAAAATTTTGAGGAACCAGTGATGTTGGAAACATGGGAAAAAATTTGGGTTCAGAATGTTAAATTTACACAGTCGCAGAACCTGAGGGAAAATTTCTATAAAATGTTTTATAGATGGCATTTAGACCCCAAAAAATTGTCGTGTATGTATCCTAATGTGCAGCCTAAATGTTGGAGATGTGATTGCCTAGACGCTACATATTATCATGTTTGGTGGACCTGTAAGAAAGTTAAGGCTTTTTGGATAAAAATTTGGTGGGTCATGCAGAATGTTTTGAAGAAAAAAATTCAGTTTTCTCCACAACTGTTCTTATTGGGTATAGTTAAGGGTTTTACATCGGGTGAAACAAAATTGATATTGTATATGATAACTGCAGCAAGATTGTTGATAGGCAAATACTGGAAAAATGAAGCGCTGCCTATGATTGAGGAATGGACTTTGAGGATGGCCAGTTTTGCAGAGATGGCGAAGATTTCAGCATATTTAAAAGATTGTTCTCAAGAGACTTATGAATGGGAATGGAAGAAGTGGATAGATTATGTTCAGCATAAATACCAAACTAGGAAGTACCAAATAGCTTTTATTTGAAAATGTTATATCAAGATAGAAATATTTTAAGGTCGAGGGTGAAAATTTGTTAGAAGATGTTATATTAAGACAGAAATATTTTTAAGGTTGAGGGTGAAAATTTGTTAGAAAATGTTATATCAAGATAGAAATATCTTTAAGGTAAGATAGAAATATTAATGTTAATGTAAGGAAGATGAAAATTTGTAAGGGGGAGGGAAGGGTTCAAGTTTTATATACAAAGGAGGGTTTTTTCCTTTTATCTGATATGAGTATACTAGGAAGTCTGGGGGGAGGGGAGGGTTAGGGTGGGTTAGGGAGGTTGGGAAGATTGGGGGGGTTGTGGGGGGGAAAAAAGGGGTGAAAATGTAACTGTAAAACTTTTGTAATAAAAAAAAAGGGGGGGAAAGAAGTGACATTGACTTGGCCACACCCACCCAGTCACCTTACCACAAACCCCGCCCACTAATTAAGCCACACCCACAGAACCGGTAGCAAAAAAATTTAGATTTCACCCGATAGATAGATAGATGATAGATGATTGATAGATGATTGATAGATGATTGATAGATAGATGATAGATAGATAGATGATAGATGATAGATAGATAGATATACGCGTGCGCGTGCGCACACACACACACACACACATACACCTACCTCTTTATGCACCCCTTCTTTTTATCTTGTGAAAGCTTTCATTTGGATATAACAGTAAACGTTCAAAATCCAATATAAAAAACATCTGTCTGCTTCAGCTATTTTTAACTATCTAAACTTATCTACTCTAAGACTGAAATAGTTGCAGAACCAGGAAAGAAAAACTAAGACCAGGAAAGAAATCCATTTTGAGTTAAAATAGCTGGACGATGAATATGCAAAAAAAAAAAAAAAAAAGACAAATAGGGCCCAGTATAGAAGGTGTCAAATGATCATTACTGCCTGTAATAATTTATGATGAGTTTCATAAGTAGTTCGTGAAACTCGAATGTTTCATTAAAAACTTGCAAACTGCAACAGGGTATTTGATATTTGTGCTTATCACTGAATTTACTCTCAGTCAGTATTAATACCCACTGGTGTAAGCCTATTGGTATAATAGGCTTATACTAATACCCTTAGGTTATATGAGGGTTTTTTTTTCAATTAACGGTAAACTGTCTCTGTAAAATAGATTCCTTTTGCTCTTTGAGGGAAAGGATCCTTACTATTAATCTACTTACATTACTAGCATTCAAGATTCCCCAAGATTACTCCTTTCCCAATTACTTTCTTCCCTTTAGCAATGAAACCACTACAAAGGCCAGGAGATGTTTTTTTTTTTTCTTGGCTAGAAGCTTTTTTCAAAATAAAAAATAAAAACAAACTTCAACAGACAGAATACTTTAGTAAGTGTTTCCCACTCTGCCTGAGGTCTGTTGTTCCCAATAAATGCAGCCAAGCACATTTTTTTAAAAAAAGAATCTTTCTTCACTTGGCTTATGCTTGTGCTTTAAACAAGGAGGTCTTTCTCACTTGAAAACTTTCTGTAAATGTCCAGTAAAAGCAACGCGATCAGCTGGTCCTTCTGTTTATTTGTAAGCCAATCCCATTTCACAGAAAGAAAAACACACCTGTCTACATCAAACTGATGCATAAGCATGAATTCTGTTAACAGGAAGAGGACTGTCTGCCTTCTGTGAAGCATGTTCTCCTGCGTTCCCAGAAATTTTTGCTGAGGTGGTCAGTTTCTAAAGTGAGAGTCGATGTTGTTTTTCCTTTGGTGGGTTAGGATGCAGGCTTTATCTCAGGAAGTTTAAATAGATTGATGCAAGATAACACTCTGTCCAGGAAGAATGCCTGGAAAGCATTTGGCTTTAGAGAAACAGAGATCAAATTTGTGAAATGCTTTATATTGGATTACCTAGAAATTCAGAGAAGGTGCAAGTTTTTGAGTTTCACACCTCTCTTCATCAGGAAAATAACACAAATATTCAGATCAGGAAAAGAAATAGAACAAGCTATTAATATCCGTGTTACTTTCAATCCAAGTTACTTCTGCAGACAAAGGACAAGGTTGGTTGCTAATTAGATTCCCCCCCCCCCCCCCCGGGCACAAGAGACATGTTCTTGCTCATTGCAAGAGTACACAATATACATATGTCATTCAACTAAAAATGAAATCTGCATGATTCATAAAATCACCCGGTTGATAAGTAACTGTACTGGGATTTTATAAAAATATGGGCACACAAGTGACACTGGAGGAAGGTAAATACAGAAGTGGTTCTGCCACAGCCTATTGCTGAACTCCTCATTTATCCAAGGAAAGGGGGGGGGGTTGCGACTCAGTCATAACCTTGAAATCAAGCGAAGTCTGCATTCATAAGAATGTTCACTTCAAAGCGAACGCCCTCAAGATCAACAGGAGTTACTTGAGAACCATTATGTTTTCCTTATGACAGTTTCAGGATGAGAATATTATAGGCTAATGAACCACTTCTTTTCAGAAATCTTACATGCACAATAAAGCTTCCCCACATTCCAAGTCACTAGGATCTTTTCTGTGCCCCCACTCTCTTCAAACATGAACTGTCAGTTGAGTTTCTTTGATTAGACACACCAAGTGGGATAATGTTTTGATATTTCATGAAAGCCTTTCCATGTGCATTGCCTTTTCTCAACCAGCACTTCCCCATATAAAAAAAGTAAACTTTTACCTTCAAAAATAATTTAGGCCATTAAGCAGGGTAATCCCTATTATTCAAAACAGTTCTATTGTTCAAAGACACAAAAGTCAAAAAGAAAAGAAAATATTCAGTGGGCAGCCTTAAGCAGGCTTATAATAAATAGTTCTTTGTATCTTAACAAAATCAGTACACATAATTGAATGGAAAGTCTTGATGTTATGGCTCATTAAAGAAGACCTGCGGAGAGGGGAGCAGAGCCAAACTGTGGTAATTTTGGGCCTGAGAAACTTCATTTATATTAGCAAGAGTGAATGTAGAATAAGAAGACCAAAGATGTTCCAGTGTTTCTCAACCTTGGCAACTTTAGGAGGTATGGACTTCAACTCCCAGAATTTCCCGGTCAGAATTCTGGGAATTGAAGTTCACACTTCCTAAGGTTGCCAAGGTTGAGAAATACTGCTCTAGTCCCACATATTGTTTCTCACACACAGTTAGATGTCTCTGACATCACTCTGATGTTTTTGGGATGCCTGTAAGAAGGACATAAAACAAGCATTCTGTTGGTTTGGCATCCCAGCCACTGGTATTAAGAAGCAATTTGTTTCTACAACTGGAAGAAACATCTAGCTACCATTCATAGGTTAACCATATACAGAGTTCACAATTACTTCCTTTGGCCTTTTCTGCCCACCATACAGTTTTATATAGAGTGATACCAGTTTTCGGGGGAATGAGGGCAATTATCTGTATCCATTTTTTCCCAGGAAACACTTAACAGTTCGATCAAATCGCTCTTCAGTTCCCTTCATTTCTAGCATTCAAATATCCGTTGTTTTCATTCATTTGGGTTGCTTTTTTCAGCATGGTTTCCAGTTCCATCACTAGCCAATGATATTGTTGAACGGTGTCCAAAGCACAATCGTATCACAGATTTATATGAAAGCTCTGCAGTATTGACATTTATTCATTTATCTATTTATTTATTTATTTCAAACCGCCCAGTGTGAAATTGGTCTTTTATATATATATATAGCAAACGTATATTAGGCTATTCCATTGAGCTTCTCAATCTAAACCCAAGAATCTTTCCCTGAGAGTGATTTCCAGCTCAGATTCTACATGCATTTTTGTGACAATGTGTTTCCCTTTACATTTGGTGAAACTGAATTATATCTGCCACTTTAATGCACCCCACCCAACTACTACCTTGGCCTTTGGGAAGTTCCTTTACATCCTTTTGTGATTTATCACCCTAGGTAATTAGTGCCATCGATAACCTGTCCACATTCTCTCAGACTCTAAGCAATTAGTATTCAGGCTGAAAAATAAAAATCCCAGGACAAACCATGAATAAAGCCACATTTTTATGCCTTTGTTGTACAAACTGTTCCCATTTTTTAATTAGCTACAGTTTGCTGTAGTTAGCGAGCCTTTCTTCCTATTTCATGACAGCTGAGTTGGCAAGGGTCATTATAAAAAAAAAACCTTCTGGATACTCAAACAAACCATTACTGCTATTAATTTGGTTTATATGCCAACTTTCTCTTCAAAATGATCAGGCAAGGGAGCTTTTCTAAAGAAGGAATGAGTGCATTCCATGGTCTGAAAGCAACTCAGAAGAGTTGCTTTCAGTGTCCCATTAGGACTCTGAAAGTCAATGAGATTCTTCATAGGAGAGGTGGCTCCTCGGGAAAGTCATGTAAAGGTTAAGATCCTCAATTTTACTTGAAAAGTATTTGGAAACCAGTGCAGAATCTTTCAGCAATCTGGCATCTTGCCTCAATTAGCAATTTCTGGACATTTCTGGTCATCTGACAGAGAATGCAGTGCAGTCATCAAGACAGGATCACTGGAGGGATTCAAAAAATTTTACTACCAGTTCTGTGGGCATGGCTTGGTGGGCGTGGCAGGGGAAGGATACTGTAAAATCTCCATTCCCCCCCACTCCAGGGGAAGGTTACTGCAAAATCCTCCCGATTTTGCATCCATTTCCTCCCAATCAGCTGGGACTCGGGAGACAGAGAATAAATGGGGGCGGGGCCAGTCAGAGGTGGCATTCACTGGTTCTCCGAACTGCTCAAAATTTCCGCTACCAGTTCTCTAGAACTGATCAGAACCTGGAAAGGATGTGACCAGGCCATGGATACCTTCTTCCAAAACCAAACCAATGAGGGAATAACTTCAACTGGTGCATTAACCCTAGCTACAGTACAAATGTTTTTCTTGCCATAACAACAGTGGTGGGTTGCTAATGGTTCACACCAGTTCAGATGAACCGGTAGCAGCAGCGGCGATAGGCTCCACCCACCCAACCAGACATCATCAAATACAAGTGCACGCACGAGCGAACTGTAGCAAAAGTAAGTGAAACCCACCCCTGCATAACAACTCTATCAGAATAAACAACTCCAAGTCACAAGTCTGTTTTTCCTTTAATAATAACAACAGACAGTCAATAGCCTTTCCCTGTAGACATTTTCAGAGAAAAAACAAGTACTCCACATACGTATGTGCATAAAGGCACATATAAAGAACTGAGCATCTTTGAGAATGAGATTTTTACTTCCGGATAAATGGGTAGAGCAAGAGTATGAAATATCTTGTTGAGAATATTGGTGTGGCTTTTTGCTAATATGTTTCATGAATAATAATTGCTTCCTTTCCTTCTTAAGTACGGAAGCATCGGGGTGAAATCCAGCAGGTTCTAACAGGTTCTGGAGAACCAGTAGCGGAAATTTTGAGTAGTTTGGAGAACCAGCAAATACCACCTCTGGTTGGCCCCAGAATGGAATGGGAATGGAGATTTTGCAGTATCCTTCCCCTGCTACGCCCACCAAGCCACGGCCACAGAATCGGTAGGGAAAAAATTTGGATTTTACCCCTGGAAAGCATATATTGTGAAACTCTCCATTACACACGTGTATCTTTCCCTACAAGGCAAACTATGGGAGACCATCTCAAATTCATTTTCAACTCAGGGTCAGATAGTCTGGGCCTTGAGAATAACAATCCAATCAAGAAGCAGTAAAACATTTTTTTCATATTTAACATAATCAAAACACTCACACTTTAAAATATTATTTAGTTATTTATCCATGATAAATTTCAATATAGTTTTCTCAGCATGTCTCCACCCAACCCACCTCCAGAAACAGAATCTCGTACTATAGCAGAATATCACACAGGGCTTTTCCCTACTGCTGAAATGAAGCACTACATGCTTCTCTTTGTGTCTGGATGAAGCTATCCCGCTGCTACTGCATCTCTGTTGTCTATTCTGAATCATTGCTGGATCATACTGCCTTAGCATTATATGTGTGCAGGATATAATAAGCAAACTAATTTGTTTATTCCTCTGGCTGTTTTGCCCTCTCTCTTCCCCAGCTGGTGGAGAAACATCTGCCAGTCATAGAATTGCTGAAGACTGGGGGGGGGGGGACTTTGAATGCAGGAGACTGTCTATCAACTCTAGACTCCCTCTGAACTTCTTCTTCTCCTTCTCATTCTGTTGCACCCAGGGTTAAATAAGGATTATCAAAAAAAAAAAAAAAAGTTTTGAATCACAAGCAACATTTTGCTTGGGGATTCTCTCCTCTCCTTTTCTTTCTTTACATACCCAACAAATGCTGAGTTCCAGATTTATCTATGTAATGCTTGAGAAGCAATGAGAGATGATGGTCCTACCATATGTGATAATATTTCAGCCCTGAGCTTTGCTGATAAGGGCAGGGGTGGGCTGCTGGTGGTTCGCAGGGGTTTGGGAGAACCTCTACCTAAGATGCTGTGAAGTTCAGAGAACCCCCAAATCCCACTCCTGTCTGGACCCTCCCACCTCACGCCTCCCCTCCCAGGAGTCTCCACGCAGGCCGTTTTGGATGCAGGTAAGTGCAGGGTGCATGTGGTGGCTCAGGGAGGGCGAAAAATGGGCCTACCAGAAGTTTGGGTCTCCAGAGGGCCTGGGGAGGCTGTTTTTGCCCTCCCCGAGGCTTAAGGAAAGCCTCTGGAGCCTGGGCCCCCTGGTCATGGTGCAGGAGGCCGACTGGGCCATGCCCACCATGGCCACACCCACCCAGCAACCAGACAGAGAACCCCTTGCTAAAATTTTTGAAGCCCATCCCTGGATAAGGGGTCCAAAATTAAATTATTTATCATGCTGCCAGCTGGATAGCCTATTGCTGTTTCACAATTCTGACTCAAGTCCAGGGCATTGGATGACTTCTTCCAGAGGTTTTATATAGATGTTAAAGAACAAAAAAAAATGATCAACCCTTCAGATACCATTGAGCTGACTTCTCGATCCCCAACATACATTGAGGAAGGAACAGAAACACTATAAAACAGTGCCTCTGATTCTCATAGGCCAGCCTTTCATAACTTCATTATCCTTTGACATAATTTTCAGGTTTCAGGGAATCCTGCATGAAAATTATACAACAAAAAACAAAATAAAAATGTCACTTCCATTTTTCTTCTAACCTACACGATCCATGTTTTACAATATTTAAAACAACAGGAAAGCAACAGATCAGCAGCTGAATCACTGTGTAAAAGTTCCCACCCTTGCAAGCACTGTGGTGTGTCAAGTGCAAAAAAAAATGTTTTTTTAATCACAATCTCTCACAGAAACTACCTCTTTTGAAATCCCAGTTGAGAAAAGCTATAGACAGTCCGGTAAATACCACGCTCAATGGCATCAAAATCCAAAGTCTAATAGGACCAAGAGGGACATACTATCCTATCCAGATCCCTGCACAGGTCATCCAAAAGAGCAACTAATGCAATCTCTGTCCCTTATCTGAATCTGAATGTTGACTGTCAAAGTGCCGAAATAATCCATTTATTCTAGGCTGTTGAGGCATTGGTCTGCATATACAGATATAATTAAGACAGAAAGTCATTTTTGTTCCCTGTTTTAAAGGTCACATCCATGTGCATTGAGTGATATTTACCATGGAGAAAGCAAACATTTATAATTCAGATACAGATGGTTTGAATGAGACATCTCCTTAATCACTGGTGGCTAAAGTTGAGTTTTTATCCTCTCAGACCCTGCATGCTGACATCATGTAGTCTGCAGAAGATTGAGGAGAATGAACCTGGTTCTTGGGTCTGATGCAGTTTCCCACTACTCTTTTAGAGTGCACAAGAGTTGGGGAAAAAATAATGTGTGATTCTGGACATTTACTTAAGAAAATGATAAGATCAGAAACTGTAGGCATACTTGATCAAAACTGGTAGCATGTCTATGTTAGGTCTTTGGAGCAATTCTAAATCAGCTCCAAAACTGTTTGATCTCTTGACATTGACTTTGTTAAATGACTGAGCTAATTTATTTCTGGGTTGGCTATTGGGTATTTGAAGTTGCAGCAAAGTTGGTGTTATGTAAATAGGTTTGTTTGGCGGGAAGTTCGAATTAACTGACCCTCAGCTGATTGGCTGACCACCACAGCTGCAAGGTATATAAGGGGAGCTGGCTCCCTGGGTCAGTTGCTGGAGTCTCACCATATAATAAAGAGCTGTTGTCACTAACTACTCTGGCTTGCTGTGTCCTCATTCACCCAACTTAACATTGGCGACGAAGGTGGGATTTTGAGGCCAGAAGCAGAGGAGAGCTGAAGTCACACTCGAGAAAAAGAGCTGAAGCCACGTTCGGAGAAGGGGACCGGAGACCGCATCCGAATCCAGCCAGGCGAGCGAGCGGAGCACAGGAGAATCCTGAAACGATGTCTGCCTACACCCCGCCAGCGCCTTTCGACCCCAAGGAAGAGAAGTGGGGATCCTACATGTCTCGGTTCGAATGTTTCATGGTGGCAAATGACATGCAAGGGCTACCGGACGTTCGGAAGAAAGCCCTGTTCCTGAGTCACTGCGGGCCAAGGGTCTTCGACACAGCCGAGGCATTGTCGGAGCCAAATTCGGTCCACAACATTTCCTGGTCGACGCTACAGACCCTGCTAAAAGACCACTATGCACCAATGCCATCGAAGTACGTCCAGCACTACGATTTCCGGCAACGGCACCAGCAGGAGGGCGAATCGATCAGCGAGTACGTCGCTGCCCTGCGTAAGGCTGCAACCCAGTGTGAGTACCGAGACCGGGATGAGATGCTCCTAGAGCAACTAATTTGTGGAGTGAGAGATAGCCGGCTCCAGAGAAGTCTGCTCGCGAGGTCAAACCTGATCCTACACATCGCCCTGGACGAGGCACGAGCGCAAGAGTCATCAGTAAAGGCTGCAGAGAAACTAAAGAGCTCCCACCTAACCAAAACAACGCAGAAGACGGCGCCAGTGCATCAAGAGGCCGTAAGCACCGCGAGCGAGGGGGAGTCTGAAGAGGAGATCTACCACACCGAGCAGTCCCGCACAGCCCAGAGAGAGCCCAGAGATGGATGCGCCAGCTGCGGAGGGTCCCACTCACGACAAAACTGTAAGTTCAGGGACTCTGTTTGCCGTTCCTGTGAGAAGAGGGGCCACATCGCTCGGGTCTGCCGATCCAAGACACACCAGAGCTACAAACCACGTGGCCAAACCTTCCAATCCGAGCCAGCGCCACACCGAAGGCCCAACAGAGATGGCAAAAACCGGAAGGGCACGAAATTTGAAGACGCTGGGGCCTACACCATACGCATCGCACAGACCTGCACCTCGCCCGGAGAGAAGACCTACACCATGGTCGAGATCGAGGGACGGGAGTGCCAGATGGAGATCGACACGGGATCACCGATATCCATCATGTCTTGGGAGAACCTAAAGAAAGTCATCCCCAGCGCACACAAGCGACAGCTCCAGCCACAGCATCGCAGACTGAAAGACTACCAAGGGAACCGCCTACCCGTCGAAGGAAGAGGCGAGTTCCAAGTACAGTACGGGGAGTTTACCGAGAAACTGCCCCTCACCATAGTCAGTGACAACCTCCCAAGCCTCCTGGGCATGGACTGGTTTAGAGCCCTAGGCATGGGATTCACCGGAGTAAGGAACGTTCGAAGCACCCTGAAAGAGGACCTGATGCAAGAGTTCCAGGACGTGTTCGACGAAAGGCTTGGCAAGTATGAGGGGACCCCAATTTCATTTAACCTCAACCCCAACATTGCACCCATCCGTTTAAAGCCTAGGCGGGTACCGTTCGCCCTGAAGCCCAAAATTGACATTGAACTGGACAAATTAATCAAACAAGGGGTGCTCGTTCCAGTCGACCACGCCAAATGGGAGACCCCAATTGTAACACCGGTAAAACCGGATGGATCAGTGCGCATATGCACTGATTATAAATGCACAATCAACAAGGCCCTACAGCAAAGCGCCTATCCAGTGCCCATCGTTCACCATTTGTTGCATTCCCTGGGCCCCGGCAAGATCTTCGCAAAACTCGATCTTGCGCAGGCGTACCAGCAACTGCCGGTAGATGGCGCTACTGCAGAGACACAGATGATCGTAACCCACAGAGGGGCCTTCAAGTGAACCCGTTTGCAATTCGGAGTAAGCGTAGCCCCTGGACTTTTCCAAAGTACCATGGAACAGCTACTACAGGGAATCCCCGGGGTGGTGCCCTATTTTGATGACGTGCTCATTACCGCCGACAATGAGCAACAGCTAAGAGAGAGACTGAGGGAGATCCTAAGGAAATTCAGGGACACAGGACTCAGAGTAAAACGCAACAAATGCATGATTGCAGTCCCCTCAGTCGAATTCCTAGGATACAGGGTAGATGGCACCGGCATACACCCCACAGAGAGCAAGATCAAGGCAATCAGAGAAGCACCCACCCCCAAGGATAAGGCAGAGCTACAGGCCTTCCTGGGACTATTAAACTTTTATGCCATTTTCCTTAAAGACAAGGCAACAGTGGCAGAACCCCTACATAGACTGTTAACCAAGAAAGCCACTTGGAAATGGGGGAAGGCTGAAGACAGGGTATTCGCCGGCGTTAAAAAACTGCTATCAGCTGAAAGCTTTTTAATACAATACAACACAACGCTTCCCCTTGTTCTAGCATGTGACGCGTCCCCGTTCGGGGTGTGAGCCGTCCTGAGCCATAGACTCCCGAATGGCCTAGAAGCACCCATCGCATACTACTCCCAAACTCTATCAAGCGCTGAGCGAAATTATAGCCAGCTCGACAAGGAGGCCCTCACCGCCGTTTCGGGAGTAAAGAAATTCCACGAGTACTTGTTCGGGAGGGACTTTGAACTGATCACCGACCATCGACCGCTCCTGGGTCTCCTCGCGGGAGATCGTCCAACCCCAGCAGCACTATCGCCCAGGATGACACGCTGGGCCATCTTCCTCGCAGCATACTCCTATCGCCTGGTACATCGACCAGGGGCGGACATGGGCAACGCGGACGCGCTCAGCCGATGCCCACTACCCAACAGCCTAGAAGACCCCACACCCGGCATCCCCATCCTGCTGATAGACGTTTTGGTCTCTGGGCCCATAACATCAGCAGAGGTCGCGAGAGCCTCAACCAAAGACCACGTGATCCGGACAGTCGCAAGTTGGGTTATGAGGGGGTGGCCGGAAAAGATTGGGAGTGGGGAGTTTAAACCGTTCGCGGGAAAACGGGACGAATTGACAATGCAAGGGGGTTGTTTGCTATGGGGTGATCGGGTTGTTATTCCTTTACGTTTAAGGGAAAAAATCTTAACACTCTTTCATGAGGGGCACCCTGGGATTGTAAGGATGAAGGGGCTAGCCAGTAGCTACGTCTGGTGGCCCAACATGGATACAGACATTACCGAGTGGGTGGGAGATGCCAGCCCTGCCAAGAGTCCAGAGCAGATCCACCAACGGCACCCGTAAGGGAGTGGGAAAGGCCCCAGGGACCCTGGTCCAGGATACACATTGACTTTGCAGGCCCATTTCACGGACAGACCTTCATGGTCGTCGTACATGCATTCTCCAAGTGGTTGGAGATCAAACTAATGAAGGCCACTACCACCGACGCAACCATCAGGGAGCTAAGACAGTTATTCGCCACCCATGGGTTACCGGACATCCTAGTGTCAGATAACGGGCCACAATTCACCGCAACATAGTTCGAGGGATACTTAGCGGGACTGGGAATCAGACATGTCCTTTCAGCCCCGTTTCATCCGGCTAGTAACGGACAGGCTGAGAGATTTGTGAGGTCAGCAAAGGAGGCCCTTTCACGTTTAAGCCCCAGAGACTAGCAGGAAAGGATAGACAAGTTTCTAATAGCCCAGCACTCCACACCCTGTACGGCCACAGGCTGAAGTCCAGCAGAACTCTTAATGGGACGGAAACTCCGGGGTATACTAGATAGGCTCAACCCCAATTACTCCCCAGAGGTCTTCAAGGGTGGGGAGAGGAAGCTTAGAGAGTTTACCATAGGAACACCGGTACACGCTAGAAACTATGGACAGGGCCCACTCTGGGAGTCCGGGACAATCACAGAAATCACAGGGCCCAAATCATACAGGGTAGACATGGGGGATGGGAGAGTTTGGCGCAGACATATTGATCAACTGAGAAAACGGGTAACTGCAGACACCGACGACAAATCAGACGACCCCATCTCTGACCACGACTACCAACCAGAAACACAAACTACAAGCCCGAGTGGAGCGGAGAACTTAACTGAGGATTCTGGTATCCAGCGCCGCCCCATCGAGGTAGTCCAAACAGCCGGAGAAATCGCCGCCCACGAGGAGGTCCCGGAGGCCTCATTGGCGGAGCAGGGAGAAACAGAAAATCCCTCCGACCTGCTCGACGCCGCCCCTCCGACTGAACTGCGCAGGTCAACGAGGACTCGCACACGCCCTAGTCACCTGAGAGACTTTGTATGCAAATAACACCCCAAGTGACTTCTGGGAGGGGAGGAGTGTTATGTAAATAGGTTTGTTTGGCGGGAAGTTCGAATTAACTGACCCTCAGCTGATTGGCTGACCACCACAGCTGCAAGGTATATAAGGGGAGCTGGCTCCCTGGGTCAGTTGCTGGAGTCTCACCATATAATAAAGAGCTGTTGTCACTAACTACTCTGGCTTGCTGTGTCCTCATTCACCCAACTTAACAGTTGGACTTCATATTAGCGTTATGGCAGTTCTACAGAATTTATGGGCAGGCTTTTTTCCCACTGGGGGAAATCTTTCACCTTACTTCCTATTTTTTTTTCCAGTGCCTCAGAGAAATCATGGCTTCTTAGAGCTCAATAGTTGTCCCTCATAGCAGCATTTCAAGGCAGGTGGTAGTGAAGGCAAAATTGCGAGGCAGCTTCAAATTGAGTTTGAAAGACTGGAGAATGTGGAAGTGGCCTAAAACTGTTTAGAAATTTATTTTCTCAAAGCACTTCTGCAGCAGGAACAGGAACAATCAGAATGCATAGTTGGTCCAGTTATTTGTCTGCTATGAGCAGCCAGCATGGTGTTCAAAGATGGTAGCCAGCATCAAGTGAAACTTCTAGAAACTGTGAACTGAAATGACTGGATGAAATTATCCAATCTCAGAAATATGAATTTAAGCATGAATTTCATGCTTAAATTCCTAGCCATCCCAATTTAATTTATCATACCATTAAATTTATTGACTTTGTATTTCATGGAAATAGCCTCTAGGATCAAATTAAAATGACATTACTCTGAGACTGAACACTAACAGAACAATCCAGGTATATCTAAATTGGGGCTCTACAGAAAAGCAGCAGAATGTTCACTCTTCCCCTCCCTCCTGTTTTTCACTTGTGGATATCTTTTTAAAGCTATTCACAAAAAGATCTGAATTTAGCATTGTTGTTTCTCTTGCTTTTAAATTAAGGATCATTATGGTTAAAGAGAAAGAGAACAAAAATAGAATGACGCAATGTTATGCTCTGGGCTGCCATATGCTTAGGGATAAGAGGGGGGAAAGGTTCAGCATCAAGTGTGTTGCAAACACACTGCCTTGTGCCATTTTTAACATTTGACTCTTGACAGTAACTGCAAGAGGCTCTGAGGAAGCTGCTAAGCATTCCTCCAGATATAGTGCAAGAGTTATAGGCCTTGAAATCCAATCCCCAGTATGAGTTGGAGATAGTGCTCATAATTCTAATTCAAAGTTCTTTTTTTTTAAAAAAAAATCTGAGCTTCCAGGCTTTGTGGTTAAAGGACACACGAAGGCAGAACCATAAATTCTTTTTATTTACTTCTATGTCTGCGTACTGAAGGGTCTATTCATTGCTGCTCATTCATCTGATTTTAGTCGGCATTCTTTATGCATGTGTTGTCAGCATCTGCCAAAGGGAAAAAGAAGAAAGCTGCTCTGGAAATGCCCTTGCTAGGCTTATCTTTATTTCCAAAGTATCTACATATTTATTTTCAGGCTCCAGCATTAGAAAAACAGTAGTTTGCACTTTTTAAGTGTATAAATGCTTTGGAACATGTCACTGGTCTGCAGCTGCCATATCGAATTAAATGTAATTTGTTTTGTTTGTACAGTATTTGCTAAGGTGATCCCCACTATTGTGATCTGATGACCAGGATTTCTCACTTAGTATATATGTAATAGAAGCCCATCCAGCTGTGGATTGATTAATCAAATCATTGCTTTGTACACTGTCCGAATGTTTTCAGTTTAGTTGTTTACAGCTCTTAGCACAGTCTTTTGATTGTTCCACTCCTTCCACAGATACATGTCCACCCAGTCTCCATTTCAGAGGTATCTTCCTGTTGGAGTAACATGCAAAACAATCCAATTATTACACTCTGTCCAAAATGAGACATTCCCATATGAGTACATTTGTATGACCTATCAAAATATATTAATTTGGCTGATATTATGTTATTAGCTGAACATAATTTTAATGGAATTTAATGGTGTGATTCACAGACACTAAGCAATGATATGGGGTTTTTTGGCATAGCATGTTATAATAACTCTGGCAACTATAGTTTATACCAGGGGTGGGCAATTAATTTTCCCAAGGGGCCAGAAACTGAGACTGTTGTAGAGTCCAATAGGATCCACACGCACACATGTAAAAAGCAGTTGCTTTCAAAATAAAAGCTACACAGTTGTATTGCATACACTTGTTTATATTTTTTTATTTTTTATTTTTGATTGACCTCACATGGGCTGGGCAAGGATAGCCAAATGGCCAGATGTGGCCCAGGGACTGTAAAGTGCCCAGGTTTATATAGAGACCCATGGCTGAGCCCAATAAACAAATTCAGTTTATACAGAGAGGGAGAGATCACCTGCACACATAGCACAAAGCATTAGAAAGTCACTAATTGGTTTTTTTAAAAAAAGCATGTCTTGCCTTTAAAATGAAATTGTACAGTATTTATTTTAGGCCTCCTTTCAAAAGTTCTCCATTTGACCCACCACAGAACAGTAGAAAACTATCCTACTGATTCTCACCCAATTGTGTGGATATATTTAGGAATAATGCTGGGAATGGTTGAGGGCAAAAGAAGAAGGGGACAACAGAGAATGAGGTAGATGGAGTCACTGAAGCAGTCAGCGTGAGAAAATGGACTCTAGGGCAGTGGTGAAATCTGAACCGGTTTGCTACCAGTTCACTGGCCGCACATGGGCACTGCACTGGCCGCACATGGGCAAACGCGCCCTCTGTGTGTGTACACGCATGTGCAGTACATGCCAAAATGAGGCTTGGGAAGGTAAGTAGAAGCGGGGAGGGGGATCAGCTGTGGCACACGCTTTAGCTTTGCTAGAAAGCAGAATTTCCTGTTTTCTAGTAGAGCTAAACTGTGCTACATAGCTGATACCCCTCCCTCAGCTGTTCTACTTACCTTCTCAAGCCTCCTTTTGGTGTGTGCAGGATTTCCTGCTTTCTAGCAAAGCTAAACCCAATTGCACAGCCGATCGTCGGAAATACCGATTCAGAGGAACTGGTAGCTTTTTTAAACTACCGGTTTGCTTGAACTGGTAGCATTTTTTTACTACCGGTTCATGCGAACCAGAGTGAACCAGAGCGAACCGGTAGCATTTCACTCTTGCTCCAGGGGATAGTAGAGGAGAAGAAGGCCTGGAGGAACATTGTCCATAGGGTCGCGATGGGTCGGACACGACTTCATGAATAACCACATTTAGTGCCATATGGCAACATTACTGGATTTTTTAGTAAGGTCAGCACCAGGAAACAAGTAAGACAGCAAGATTAAAAGGTTTGTCTAAAGTTATAAGCAAAAGAAGAAGAATCCGTCCTTAGTTTTGACAGGAATAAAAAAGGCTTTTTAGCTTTTAAGAACTTGGATTAGAATCTCAGCTGTTCTGGAACATTAGATTCTTTCTTGGCAAATGTTAGGACAGCAAACTAAACCACATGTTTCATAATATCAGGGCTAATCTGATGACCTCTTTCAAATTCCTGATGTCATGATTGTGAATCTGCCTATAATCATTTACTCTGACCTTTTCAACGTGCTGATACTGTGCATAACATTCTACCTCTCTCCATGTACTCAAATCCTTTTTTTTTTTTTTTTTGCTATGAAAAAATATGCTTATAAAAATTTCATGCTGAGAAACTTTATTGCTTAGGTTTCAACAAAGGCACCGAGGAAAATCTGGTCCTTGTATTTCTTTGCATAAATACTCTCGAAGCAATAAACGATTCCAGTAAAAATTGAAATCTTTTTCGTTTATAAAACAAAAAAGGCTGTACTCCTTTGAAAAACAGGGGGAAAAACATTTCAAAGTAAAGTCTAACAAACAGATTTATAATATTCTGTTTTAAATTTAAAGATTCAGTCTTTTCGTAAATTGATGTCAAAATGCAAGATTTACTTCTTTTTATTTTTTCTGTGAGGTGCGGATTTAAGATTCACATTGGAAAACCTTCAGTAGATGTTAAATAAAGATAATGAGGCAATTGTATTATTTGAGATACTTTTTTTAGCCAACAGATAAAACATTAACTAATAAACTGGCAGAATCCCAGTTTTCAACTTGGGAGGTACTGGGTTGTAATAAAGGAGCTTTCAGTGTTGCTCCTGGCATCCACAAATCAAGGACTTTTATAGTTACCACATAATAGTCATGTGTGGTTAAACATTCAAGTTAAAACCATCCTAAACCATGAATCCATTCGGCACTGTGTATATTCTCAAATGTTTGGAAGAGAGAATTCCAGATGATCCTGGTTTACCATAAATGATCATCATAAATGTACACATGATTCATTTGTAGCTTGATTCTTTTCCAATTCTTCACACAACTAGGAGCATTTAAATGAATATGAAATTAAAACTTCATATGTTACCTAAGTAAATTCTCCTGTCTTTCTGCACCCAAAGGAGTCAGAAAATGTAATCCAAGGACAAACCCTGTTCATTATTTTTACAAACCTTGTTTCTAATACAGTTCATGTAAATACCATATACTATGTTGTTGCTGCTGGTGGTGGTAGTTAGGAAATCTGATTCCTAGGAACAGAAACCAATAGGCTGAATCTATTACCTGTAGCTAATTTGCGATAAACTATGGTTCAATGCTATAATCTTTCTTGTACTTATATTCTTACACAATGGCAGCCAAATAAGCTATGATTTGTTGCTATTAGCTGTACAGATACCAGATCTCAGACATTTTGAAACAATGAGAAAAACACTTGAAAACTTAGATTCATGGGGACAAATATGCAATCCTTTTTAACATTTCTTTATAGATCTAAAGAAATAGGTAGGTGCTATTGTCAACGTCTATCCTCAATGCTTTGAAGCCTAGCAAAGCAGATTAACAAATCTACCATAGCAACTTCTTGATAAATATTATGAAGAGGGGAAAGGCCAGGGGTGAAATCCAGCAAGTTCTGACAGGTTCTGGAGAACCGGTAGCGGAAATTTTGAGTAGTTCGGAGAACGGGAAATGCCACCTCTGGCTGGCCTCAGAGTGGGGAGGGAATGGGGATTTTGCAGTATCCTTCCCCGCCACACCCACCAAGCCACGCTCACAGAACCGGTAGGTAAAAAAAAATTGGATTTCACCACTGGGAAAGCCCACAAGGAAAAAAAGAACTGGGCTTTGGCCCTAGATGAAAATGCCAGTCTCTTGGAAAAGGAATACAGTTTGTCCTCTACATATAAATTGCAATGATCTGATGCTGTAAAAATGGCCCTAAAATATATTCCTGTTAAACAGTTTGTAGAAATTTGGTGGACTGGATACTAAGACATAAAAATGTTTCTTATCTACTTAAATATATCATTAGACAATGTATCTACAGTGAATGGGCAGATAAATATTCCCCCACCCCTCTCATTCTCATAGCCTGCCTGCCGGCCCCCTCATGTCAGATGGTAAGCTGCTGGCTCATGTCTCCATTTGACATCTTCTTTCAAGTGTGATCTTTAGTGGTTGCATACAGTACACAAAGCCCAGAGTTCCTCAATATATCCTTTTTTTGCTAGGGAGGTTGTTGCAAAATAAAAATAACTTAAGGAGGAAGAAGCTGAATGCTGAGGTAAGGGAGAGAAAGAAAGACCTAAAAGACTCTTCCAACTTCTAACTTGGAATTCACAAGAAGAAACTTTAAAAAATTGACACAAAGGTAACATCTGTTCCAAGGATCAAATCCAAGGATTGAAGGAACAAGGAAATCTAAGAGTTGCACTAAATTTAATTGAGTTTTCTATGTTTTTTTAAAAAATATATTTTATTACCTCTGGTGACTGCTATCTCTATACAAGCACCCAATATGTTTGGGACAATTCAATCTTCTTATCTCCTTTGTTTTACATTTTACACAGAACTACTTAAAGCTAAGAATCTTCTTTTTCCTCTTCTTTCTTTTAATAAACTTGGATTCTATTTATCTCCTGAAGGAGTGATTTATCTCCCTAACCAAGAAGGAGGAGAGGGGCAGATTTCCAAAATCATACATATTAATGCTTACAGAGTCAAAAAATATGACCTATAAAATATCTTCCCCCTGGGTCATTTTTTTTTTTTTTGCTTTTTACTTCCAAATGAGCTATTGGATCCCTGTCTCTCACATTTGATGTGGTTAGTGGGGAAAGTGAAGGCATCCTTTGAAAGACCAGCAGTGGGAGCAAGAATTGCAGTTCATTACTACCTCAAGGCAAGAAGCACAGCTGTGTAGTGTGGTGCAAAAGGATTTCTGAGAGGAAGAGTTTAAGACACTAGCCTGACACAGTAACTTCAAATAGATACCTGCTGCTTTGCTAAGAGCAGCAGAGCATACTCTTTCCCATAAAAATATATTGATGCCTCTAAAAAATACCAAACCCCCTAATATTAGCCCCTAATTTCCACTCAGAGACACTTGGACCATTGTATGGGTTGCAGATAAATTTGAGAGAGACAGGGGAGGGGGAGGGAGGGAGAGAGAGAGAGACAGAAAGAGAAGACGTAGAAAGTGGAAAGTAAAACATAGGAAGTTTTCTAAGTAATCAATCTGGCTTGCCAAAGGCAATTTCTCAAATATATTTTCCATGTACAGAATAGTTTCTAGGGACTATTTTTGTAATGGGAAGTTAATCCATCTGAGATTTGGCCATCAGGCTATGTATCTCATATGCATTACTACCAGTATACACACATATACCACTCTTTGGCTTAGCCAAGAGAAATTTCCGGAGCTCATTTCCCAATTCATAATGAAATTGAAATATTAGCAGCATCATTAACTTTGCTTCAATTTAAAGATAAATATAATTTAATCATTAAAGAGAAGTATGAAAGATCTCCAACATTTACAGTATGTGTGTATTTTTATTCATGAAAGCAATCTGCTCTCTTACAGGCAGTAACAAGGTGCAGGATCCAATTTCATCTTATGCACAGAAAATATTAATATTGCCTTTGAGTTCCAAGTTAGCAAAAGCACCCTATTCAGCAAATCACGGGAAATCACGGTTCTAGCTGATTAAAAAAAAGTGTATATTATTCCAAATATTCCTGTGCATATTTTAAACATGCTCTAAGTTATAAAAGATTCCAGCAGACAAATCATCTCCAGTACTTTTATATGCCTGCACAAACTCACTAATCCCACCCAGATACAACATACTTTCTACAAGCTCCCACCCGTCAGCATTCTGTAGGAATTCACACCATGAACACAAAATTCATCTTGGTTTGCCAACACTTGCATCTGATCACTGACATATGCTCAAACATATACAGCAGTATCGTTTTTCAAATGGCTCATAGGCTTTAATATTTTTTCCAAGGGACCTTGTTTAAAAAACCAAGTCCAGTCTTCAATCAGAGGCTGAATTAGATGCTGCAAGTAAAAATTGTTTTTGGCAATGGTTCCATTTATTTACTTTTTTTCCTCCCATCTAAGTGTTGGATGAAATTATAAGAGACTTATTTAGAATCTGGGAAGGCGGTGGGGGGGGAGGGAGGAAGACAGTGTTGAAGCCTAAATCTGTGGCATTCTGAGATGTCACAAGTTCTTTTTTTGAACTGTATCCAATTAGACTGACCCAGACTCAAGAGAGCCACAAAAACACTGGAGTCTTGACAGGTATTATATATATATATATATATATATATGTGTGTGTGTGTGTGTGTGTGTGTGTGTGTGTGTGTGTGTGTAAATAGAGTAGAATATAAGACACTAGAAAAAGCATTCACATACAGATTGGTAAATTTCACATTTCAGTTTTATATCTTGGGTTTTTTTCATAATGATATCTCCCCAGCCCTTTCAGGTGTGTGTATGTATGCGTAGGGGGGACGTGGTGGCTCAATGTCTAAGACGCTAAGCTTGTTGATCAGAAAAGTTGGCAGTTTGGTGGTTCGAATCCCTAGCGCTGCGTAATGGAGTGAGCTCCCATTACTTGCCCCAGCTTCTGCCAACCTAGCAGTTCAAATGCATGTAAAAATGCAAGTAGAAAAATAGGGACCATCTTTGGTGGGAAGGTAACAGCGTTCCATGCGCCTTCGGTGTTTAGTCATGCCGACCACTGAATCATCATCAGACAGCGCTGGCTCTTCAGCTTAGAAATGGAGATGAACACCTCCCACTAGAGTTGGGAACGACTAGCACAAATATGCAAGGGGAACCTTTACCTTTACCTTATGTATGTGTATATATGTCACCCTCTAAAAGGATTGGGGGTATACACACCTCTATACTTCTTCTTTTTCTGGATCATCCACTCCCTTTAAAGGAAAAACACTTCTCTCTTTTTTGGCACATCTCCTTTATTCTCCTCTCATACCTGTTTCGAGGGTGCAGCTTTATTGGCAGCTCTGCCCTACTGCCACTGGGGGAAAGGCTCAACAGAGCTCAACAGAGAGGGGAGGAAGACAGTGCTGTCCCATTATCATTGAAATAATCCAGGGAATCTCTTCATTTGAAAAGATTGTGTTCAGAAATGTATGTGTTCTGAATTTAATTTAATTTAATTTAATTTAATTTATCGCATTTCTATGCCGCCCAACTCCCAAGGGACTCTGGGCGGTTTACAGCAAAAATAATGCGAACAATGAACATAGGAAAAATTATTTAAAAACATTATAAAAACATTTTAAAAACATTAAAAACATTATCTGATAAAGTTCTAAAAGTGCCACGTTTTAGAATTTTAATTCTCTGCCTTTTTGATAATGTTGGAAGTTCCAAGCTGGGAGAAAGACACTGTAAACATGGAGGCTGATTGGAAAGAAGGGTTTATTGGTGAAGCAGAGCCACCAACCACAGGTGATTCTGGGCAGCTGACAAAATGATTGAATGAGTGGATGGATCTTTATAGGTTTCTGTGACTTTGAAGTTTTGACTGTTCTGGGGGTGGTGGATTGACGGGGCTTGTGTTCTGAATGGGTGTAGGGCAATTCCTATTGTGGCTAATGGCTTTTATCCTGTGTTGGATCGTGGGTGAGAGGCTGCTTTCTAATCCTACCATTCTGCCAAGGAGTTTTGAAATAGCCTGTCTTGAATGGATTTCTGCAGTATTTGCTTTGGTTATAAATAGAGCTATCTAGATACCTGTTTTCCTCTTTCAATAAGCTCTTTATCTCTTAAGTGCTGGCATCTGCGGTGGACTATTAAGAAAGATTTGGGGGCTGCTTTCTGTTTTTAAGAGCATGTTTCTCCATTTCTCCTTTAGGGAAATATAATATTCTGCCTTTTTAATATTTCCCAAAATATTTCATTCTTCTAGGACAGGGGGAGGGCTTCCACAATAACATCATGTGTGAAGAAAATCAGATTATCTAAGAAGAATGTCATAACCGAAAGGTACTCAAGATGCACAATTTCTTCAGGTAGAAAAATGCTTCTGCACAAAATAGTTTTCTACCTATATGATATTTGGATTTGTTTGTTTTTTACTGAGCATTTCAGCATGTGACAGACCACTCCAACCACTGTTTAAAATAATAGACGCCAGGTATAGATTTGCATGTCAGCCAAGATGGAATGTGAAAGATGGGAGATTAGCAATCTTAAAAGAAATTGAAACATCATACTAGTAGATTATATATTTAATCCAAATGCTAATGGGGAAGGCATTGCTAATTTTTTTCCTCTCCAACTGCTTCTCTATTCATAGAAGAAAAAGAGACATGTCCTTGAACTTTACATTAAATAAAGCTCAATTTTTTAAAAAAGTAGCATAAGATGTCATTTAGTCATAATATAACTGATTGAACATTTGCAATTAAAACTGAATTAAGAGTGAATTGAATTAATACTAAATTGAATATTAGCATTTAAATGCTTTGAAACAAATTCACATATTTTGCATTCTTTCTCTATGATTTTTCATACAGGACAGCTCAATTCTCACATATAAACACAATAAATAGAGTTATTAAAACATTGTTAAGAAAATTTCAGGTACTAATTAGAATATATTTAAGAACACATGTAAATAAACCAGAAAAAGCAACTGCCTGCAAAGCCTAATTTGGTGCTGAAGATGATTATAATGCACATTGTAGCTTTGAGAATTATAGTTTGCAAGTGTGAAAAATTAGATAATTGCCAAACAGGAATCAAATTATATCTATGCATAATATTGTTATCATCTAGAATAAAACAGCTGTCTTGTAGTAATTATTACTATGCTACATATTAAAGCTGCAACTTACATTACTGTAAATCAGACTAAACTCAATTGAGTTTACTTTTGAGTAACTACGGAGACTCACATTAGATCTAGCAAGAATCCTAAGGTTGATCTAAAATAAGCTCACATTTATTTAAGAGAAGTTATGTAAGAGTATTTAAGTTAGTACACATTTTTGTTGTTGTTGAAGAAAGAACTCTTCCACTTGCCTTGGTGAATTAAACAATGATGGCAATTATTGTTAAAATATTGTGGCAGTTATATAATTATTTTTAACTATTTCAATCTTTTTATTCTAAAGACCGGAATGAGGGAATTTGGTGATGTGATGTTAGAGAAATCTTGAAGAATAGATGAAATACCAGCAGCTGAAGAAAGACAAATCTTCTGGTTCCAAAAAAAAGAGGAATAACAGACTAGTCCATCTGATACAGATAATTGGAAAGATTTTGCAGATCTTTGCATAAACAGCTTGATCTGAGTATAAGCATCTTCAAAACAATGTGTCTGCAGCATGGATTTGTCAGAAGCAAGGCCTGCCAAAGTCAACTTATCTCAATTTTTTTTATTAAGTTTCTTAGAGTAATTGATTGTGGAAGTACTACAAAAAATACCCTGATTTTAGCAAATCATGTAATGCAACAGGGTAATTAAATGTAGACTGGATGACATGACAATAAAGTAGATTCACACCACACTCAAGGAGAGCTCATTAGTAGAAAAAATTGGGGCTGTTTAGTGTTGAAAAGAAAAACCTAGAGGGGATATGACAGAACTCTTCAAATACCTGAAAGGATGGTAAATTGAAGAAGATAAAGAGGTGGTCTCTATCATCCTATAGGCAAGGTAGTTTATAATAAATCTCTGTTTAGAGAAAGGCAGAATCTCACTGAATGTTAGGAAGGGAAGTTCAAATGCTAAAAGCTAGATAATGAGCTCTCTTCACAGGGTGTCTTCAAGCAGCAGCGAGAAGGCTATCTGTCAGGGTTTATTTCAGCCAGATTCCTGCATTAAGCAGAGGATTGGAATTGATGTCCTAATTGATGTCTTTCAACGATATGATTCTAAGATGAGGCCAGAGATCTACAAGAAAAAAAACATTTGTCTGCAACAGAAACACAGACTCAGTATTTGAATGAACCAAATTAGAAATCACTTCAAAGAATTCTGATAGAACGAATGAGTAATTGCATTCAGTTAGATCTAAATGGGAACATTTTAATAATACCATGAATTCAATAGGTGAAAAAAGAACAAAATTAGTGATGAGGAGAAGAGATAATGGGAAAACAACTGGGCTCTGCTGAGCTGTCTCAAAAAGTCACGTATGCACCACATGTGAAATTATATTTTATTTTCACCTAGCATTGTTTAAATTGTGTTGTTTATCATTGTTATCAGACAATCTACTCTTAAGCATTGTTGGAAGAAATGTCCATCTGGGTTCAGTTCCAAATGGGAAGACAGAGACTAGAAACGTGGAGGCTGATTGGAAAGATGGTTTAATGGTGAAGCAGAACCACCAAGCATGCGTGATTCTGGGTAACTGATCAATGGAGTTGAGAGAGAAAAGTATTTATACCCTGTCTTGGGCCTTGCCCTTGAGCTTCCTGTTCCTGTGCAAGAAATGTATTCTAATGGTTGTAGTCACACTCCCATGTGGAGTTACGTTTGTCTGGTGGAAACTTGGGCTGATGCAATGTCCCCAGGTGATTTCCCAATGCAGTGAGCCCTGCTGTTAGATGGGTAGAGGGCTAATCCTATTATGTCCTGAGGGGTCATGTCTTAATCCCATCACCCTGGAGGTGGAGGACAACAAGACTTTTGTCTTGCAGGTAGGCTGGCCCAGTCTTAATGTGCACCAAATATCTGACTAGCCTGACTAGGTGGCTCAGTGGCTAAGACACTGAGCTTGTCGATTAGAAAGGTCAACAGTTTGGCGTTTCAAATCCCTAGTATAGGTCTCCTGTGTGAGCAGGGGGTTGGACTAGATGACATTCCAACTCTGTTACTGTTCATCTGCTGGGTCTTTAAAAACATGTTTCTCCTTTTCTCATCGAGGGAAATATAATATTCTGCCTTTTTAATATTTCCTACAATATTTCATTCTTCTAGGAGAGGGTTGGGTGCTACCTTTCTACAGCATGTTCTTCTCTGAACATGTACTTTTCTATTTATTCAATTTCTATAACTGCCCATCTCAATAACTCTAAATTTTTCTAAATACGTTGAATTATTTCCTAATATGATTAGCATCCAATTGATGCTAGCGCTGTGTGACGGGGTTGTGTGTGAGAGCAAGCAGCAAGCTTTTTTTCCCCACATAGGTGAGTGACCACTAATGCTTTCAATGGAAAACAGAGCCCACTGAGCTACTTGAAGTCATTCTTGTTAGTTTTGCCTCTACAGCTGTGAATTTGCATGGTAGAATACCCACCATTTTTCTATACTAGTCTTGCTTGCTTGCTTGATTCCTTCCTTCCTCTTTCTTTCTTTCTTTCTTTCTTTCTTTCTTTCTTTCTTTCTAAAATTGAAATGTTGCTAGAAGACATACTTTTATGTTAAATCACAATAAATAGAATTTTACAGAGTCAAGACATTCTGCATTATTTGTGATCATTTTAGCGGGTTCAAAAAGGGATCATTCCCCTTAAAAGGGGGTAAGCCCTTAGGTACAGAATTAATTCTGTATCTGTGTAAAGGAAACATTACTCTCCCTGTAGATTTTTTTAAATAAAAAAAAAGACATTGAAAAAATACTTTAACATGAAGGAATTAAAATTAAATGCAAATTAAATCCTTCAATAGCAGATTTTAAGAAAATGAATCTACCTACTGAGATATATGACAGAGGTAATAAGAAAGGCCTGAATTAATTAGTTAACCATCAAGAAGAAAATAATCCAGCAATCATTTATGGTGGTGTCTCATATAATTAGCAGTCCTTTAATTTGCAGTTGCAGACAGGTAGCAAAGCCAGGGTATATCGAGTAATTGATGGCTGCTACATTCAGCATCAGCATACATTATAGTCTATGCAGATTTGCCCTACGGAGGACATAAAATACAGCTATAGTACTATTTTCTGTTTCTGCATGCAGTAGAATAAATGAACTCTTAACGCAACCAGCCATATCAGTTTGCAAAAGAGCATGGAACAAAAATATCTTCCATATGTTGGATTTCCAATTAAACATGTGTATTTTATGTCTTCTTTAGTATAGATGCAAATTTGACATTCAAGTTGAAACATAGAATAATCCTGCAACTATCCAATGGCATTTTCAGGGTTATTAATATCTCTTGTACTAAATCCTTATTTTTTTAAAAAAAGATTCTCTTGTGTTTTCATGCATATTTTCTGTTTTATTTACCTTTGTTGAACTTATTGTCAACGTCAAACCAAACCTGGCAGAAGCCATTGTCTTGCTCAGACTCAACCCATCCAAGACCGAGTGGCTGTGGCTGCCGGCATCCCGATATAGTCAGCAGGTGCCATCGCTGACTATTGGGGGTGAATCTTTGCCCCCCACAAAGAGGGCTCGCAATCTGGGTGTCCTCCTGGACGCACAGCTGTCTTTAGAAGAGCATATGATGGCCGTGGCCAGGGGGGCCTTTTATCAGGTTCGCCTGATCCGCCAGTTGCAGCCCTTTCTGGACCAGGACGCCTTGCGCACGGTCAGTCATGCCCTTGTCACCTTCCGGCTGGACTATTGTAATGCTCTCTACATGGGGCTGCCCTTGAAGAGCACTCGGAGGCTCCAACTGGTCCAGAATGCGGCCGCGCGGGTGGTTATGGGCGCAACCCACGTGACACCCCTCCTGCGCGAGCTGCACTGGCTCCCAGTGGTCTTCCGGGTGCGATTCAAGGTGTTGGTTACCACCTTTAAAGCGCTCCATGGCATAGGACCCGGGTACCTTTGAGACCATCTTCTGCCACCAATAGCCTCCCACCGACCAGTTCGTTCCCACAGAGATGGTCTCCTCAGGGTACCATCAGCCAAGTTATGTCGGCTGGCGACACCCCGGGGTAGGGCCTTCTCTGTGGGAGCCCCAGCCCTGTGGAATGAACTGCCCCCGGAAATACGTAAGATCTCCGACCTCCGGGTGTTCCGCTGCGCACTGAAGACCCTGTTGTTCCGCCAGGCAGGGCTGTCAATATAATAATTTTAAATTGGGGTATTTTAATTTTTAGGGTTTTAAATCAGCCAAATCTATTTAATTATTTTAATTTTTAATTATTGTTGTGTCTTGTGTTTTTAAATTGGCTGTACACCGCCCTGAGTCCTTCGGGAGAAGGGTGGTATAGAAATAAAATTATTATTATTATTATTATTATTATTATTATTATTATTATTATTATTATTATTATTATTATTATTGCCACACAGTGCAAGAAGAGGGGGACGGAGGAGACACAAGACAGAGCTTTCTCCTGGAAGCCAAAGTCATCTCCCCAGGTGACGGATGAAGGTGGGAAGGAGTACACGAGGAGCCAGCCAATTAACCTAATTGGCCAATGCAATCAGTGACATGGGGGAGGGGTTTTCCTATTTTAATTATGCTGAAACCGCAGGAATTATTCACAGTTGGTTTTACCCTAAGTGTGCCGATATGATGTACCCAATAAAGAAGTTCTTTGAGGAAGACAGTGTCCTAAGAGTTCTAATTTGCTTGGGTTCATTAGTTGAAACCTTGATACTTATTTTTTGTCTGTTTTTTTTTTTAATCTCACTCCATAGTGCTGCTCTCAAAGATTCAAGCTCTGGATCCAAACCAAAATCAGGACGCCACTCGCTCTGGGTTCCCAATGGCTTATTAAGCTAGAATCTCAGCACACAGTGAGTTTGGTCAAAATGAAGAATGGAATAAAGTTAGTGCTGGGAGCCTCCACCTTCCAGTGCCCTTTGAAGTTTGGAGCTGTGCCCTTCAGCCGTTGGAGCAGCTGACCATCCATCAGATCCAATTAGCTGCTTATCAGGCTGCTGGCAGCCCCGATCAGCTGATCATCAGTTGGTTTGCAGTCAACTGTTCATCAGCTCACCCTTGCTTGCTGCTTGCAGCCTCATCCATCAGTCTGATGGGCTTCATGAGTTCTCCCTACCACTCACCTCCTGTGCTAGGAGTCCCTCCCCCAGGTATGGCAACCCTGAGTTGGCATTTGGCGGGGGTGCCATATCGGGAGTTGACAGCTGCCATAACTGATTCTTATTCTTCTGATTATTTATTTATATTTCATATTTCTAAAGCCCATCTCCCTTCTTCTTACTTTGTATAGCCACTTGATTCACCAAGTTAGATATGCAAAAAAACAAGATACCTTCAGAATTGGAAGAAATTGGATTTCTACTCAAATAAAGTTAACCTATTTTAGGCTGAGCAAACACACCAGAGCAAAAGTTTGTACACCAAGCATATACAAAGGGAGATAGAAAGTGATCTAATCAAATATATGTGCTTCAGGAGATATATATTGAAGGGAGATATTGCCTGTAGGTGGAGTCAATGCAGGGAGTCAAAGTTATAAGAGAAAATAATAGGCTAACACAACTATTCTGGTTTCTAATACATTAAAGTTCAGATCCACATACCTTGTATTATACTATATACTCTTAACATTCACCGGAAATTATTTCAGTGCTTAGTTAACTATGCAGCAGCATCTGCACACAAAAGTCCATATGTATTAATGCTCCAATCAACATTCCTCTAAACAATTTAATTTGGGGAGTGGTCCTGGTTTTTAGCTTTGTCACATATTCAAAATGGTTTGATGGTTGATAGGTGCCCAGGATTACATTGTGCAAGATGGACAGACAGACAGACAGACAGTTAACAGAAGTATTCCTTCTCCGTAAATACATTAAGAATGTGACATGTCCTTCTGCAAAACTTCAGAGAATTCAAAAGGGGCATGCTGTTATTTTTACATAGCTGAACTACCTATCTTAGTAGGTAGTCTTAAATCTACATATTACTGTTACTGCTAAAAAAAGGAGGATATTATTATACTAAACTAAGGTGACCAGACGTCCCGCTTTTGGGCAATTTGTCCCGCATCCTGCGGCGTTTTAAAAAAGTCCCGATTTTTCATTCTGCCTCCTGGTTCCCGGCTGCCTCCTGAATCCCCGCTGATGGCTAGAGGGAAAAAACCTGTTTAAACTCTTGCCGCGGGGCTTCAAAGGGCCGCCCTACGTTAATTAGCTCGGCTTCCCCCTCTCAGCTGATTTGCACAGGGCTCTGCTCTTGCTAAATTGCTCAGTTTTTTTTTCCTCTTTGTGCAAACCAAGCTCAAAACGAAACTGAAAGTAAAACAGGCTGTTGGCTTTGCGGTTTGCTTGCAACGTTGGAAAATTAGGCAGCAGATTTATTTTCCTTTTCCTCACCAAAAAAGGTAAGTGGAAACAATGGAAAATTATTTAGGGCAAAAGAGGAGAGTTCAAGATTTTAAAACACAAAAGAAAAAAAAGCTCTTTTTAACTAGGGAATTGTAATAATTGAGATATTATTAATTGTATACTGTGTTGAAAGCAGAAATGGTTAAGTTGTGGTTTGGAGGAATATATGGGGGAAATTATTTGGTTTATTATTATTGGTAAGTATAATTAATTGATTTGTAAGAAATTGGATTGCATGGAAATAATTGGAATATTCATGTTCATATTGATTAATATACAAAAAAGATAGTTATATAACTAATTGATTTATATTAAAATGTTGAATTTGTATTAAACAACTGTATTACATAATTACTTAATTAACCAATGTGAGGATGGATATAAAAATAGATGACAATGGGAAGGGGTATAAAATAGAATAGAAGGGAAAAATTGAATTTGATTAAGATTAGAGATGAGGATGAAGGGTAATATTGTTTTTTTAAAAAAATAGATGAGGAATAAATATGGCAAAAAGGAAATATAGAAATTGTAAATTTAATTGAAATGACTAAACACTGTTTAAATTTGTGAACCAGCCAAATATTCTGTTCAAAGAAAATACATTGTATGTATGTGTGTTTCTAATTATTGCTATTTATTCATATTTGTTCTCTTTTATTCTTTAAAGTTTAACAATTCATTCTTTATCTTAATATCTTTATATTTGTTTGGGGTTGCCTTTCTTCCCTTTCATCTTTTTTATTGTACAGCAATCTTTCTCCTCAAACCTACCACCTCTCTTTTCTTTCCTTCTTACTTTCTCTTCCCTCCCTCTTCTTCTCCTCCCTACTTCCTCTTCCTTTCTCCTTCTCCTCCTCTCTTCCTCCCTCTCTTAACCGTCACTCCTACTCTAATTTCCCTTCCCTTCCTTCATCCCTCTCTATTACTGTATCCTTTTATGCATATGGACTACTCAGAGGGCTGAAAAAGTTATTTTTGACTGGTCCTCGCACTTTTGACCAGTCCTCGAACTTACGACTGTCCTCACATTTTACATTTTTGCCCTATCTTGTCATCATGGTGAAGAGAAGCAGTTGTGAAATGAGTGACATGGTTGTTAAGAATGCTGCACGGGCATAAATGTGAGGATGGTCATAAGTGTGAGGACCAGTCAAAAGTGCGAGGACCTGTCAGAAATGACTTTTTTCAGCCCTCTGGTTAGTCCCTATACACACAGCCATGGCCACCCGGTCACATGACCAGCTAGCCATGCCCACCCAGTCACATGGCCTCCAAGCCACGCCCACACAATAAGCCACGCCCACAATGGTGTCCCTCTTAGCAATGTTAAAATCTGTTCACCTTACCCTATACACATAGCCATGGCCACCCGGTCACATGACCAGCTAGCCACGCCCACCCAGTCACATGACCAGCTAGCCACGCCCACAAAATAAGCCACACCCACAATGTCCCTCTTTACCAATGTTAAAATCTGGTCACCTTATACTAAACAAACATGCTAAATATCTAGCAGCCTTTTTCAAAATCTTCACTGCAGCAGTGGGACAATATTTCTTTTGAATGATGGACAGCATGAGCAGTCCACCTTAATGGCATCAAATTTTAGTTTTTTTACAAAAAGCCCTCAGCAATTTTTCATAAAAATAAAGGCCACATATTCCACAAAATATTACAAAATTAGCAATGTTTACAGAATATACAGTGCGTGAGAAAAAAAAGAACAGTGCAATGCAGAAGAAAACAATATATTTTACAGTATATATAATGGAATTTAGGAGAAGAAATTTAATTACAAACTGAGGGGTTTTTTAATAATATATGCAATTATTATAAAAAAAGACACCTACCAATATTTCTGCCAGTATGGTTACAGTCCTTCAGTAGAAACTAAAGAAAAGTTTGCAGTCTAACAAAACCCATGAATTGAAAGTGTTCTCCACAACACCAAGATATTTTAAAGCAATAATAATTTACCATTAAGAAATCCACCCACACAGTAGAATGAAACTACAAGGCATTTGTCAGGAATTTAAGTTGCAGTGTCATGGTTAAATAAAAAGGATTTTTTTAAAAAAAAATGTACAAGAAGCTCTCGAAAATAAACCAAGGCCACACATTCACATGAAATGCCATCTAGTTTAACAAACTTTATACATGTTTGTATTCCAGCTCCCATAAAGAACCAAATGTTTTTTCCCCTCGGTGATGATGTAAGTTTTTCCATAGTTCTTACATAAACTGACATTTTAAACAAACTTGCTTAAAGTGCAGGTCTGGATCGGATCAGTGCCTGAGTGAGAAATTATTTGGTAACCGTATTATGCTGCCTTGAATTCTGTGAAAGAAAGATGGCATGGAAGTGGAAAAATGGATCTGGCATCCTATCAGGCTACCCACTCCCTAGGCATCCATCTTTAGATTGCACTGAGCTTTATAGGCTGCCAGCAATGATCTACTTTCATATGAACTAGCATCACTGCAAAAAAAATAAAAAAATAAAAAGAGTTTAAGCAGTGAAATGAGAAGTCATACAGGTCTTGCATTTAAAACTCTGCATCTGCTTCTTAGATTTCATTTATTGTCAGTAAAAGTTGTTGCTTTTTTGCTCCTGTTTAAAAAGTAAAGCAATAAACATATATCGTTCTCTGGAATATCTTGTCATTTGAAAGATATATGTTTACTCATCAAGTATGAAAAAGGACTTAATCTTGACTCTAGCCAATCATGTCAATGTTTTTGGAGTACTAAGAATCAAATATAAATGGCCACAACTTACCTCCCTCCACACACACACAAACACAATCCCAATTTCCCCTTTCAACTCATAAACATAATTCCCATTTATTCTTCCAATAGGTGGCAGCTAATTTTTAGTGCATTTCCATTTCTTTCTCCCTCCCCTTACTAGCCCTAATCAAGTGTTCAGATGTACGGTTTCAAGGACACAAGATGATCATGAGGACAAGCATCCATCACCTTTCACGTGTTGAGGATTAATTTATTAAGTGCTGTAACTTACAAAGAACTTCCTTCTTTCCTCCCTCCCTCCCTCTCTCCCTCCTTCCTTCCTTCCTTCTTTCCTTCGTCTCTCCCTCCCCTTTCTTCCCTCCCTCCCTTCCTCTTCCTTCTTTCCTTTCTCTCCCCCTCCCCTTTCTTCCCTCTCTCCCTTCTCTCCCTTCTCTTCCTTCTTTCCCTTTTTCCTTCCTCTCTTCTCCCCTTTCCTCCCACCCTCCCCTCCTCTTCCTTCTTTCCCTTTTTCCTTCCTCGCTTCCTCCCCTTTCCTCCCTCCCTCCTCCCCTTACTCTTCTTTCCTTCTTTCTTTCCTCTCTTCCCCCTCCCTTCTCTTCTCTCCCTCCCTCTTCCTTCTTCTCAAATCCAGTTTAGATTTCCTGCCGATTTTCCTTTTGACCTAATAAAAAATAATGGGCATAATGCAGGTTAGGGAGGGTGTACATGCGTGCGGTGTATGTTGGGAAGGGTGCACAGGGGTGTGTGAGAGGTGCCGCACAGGTTGCAGAGGACACCCAGGATGCAGTACAGATTGAAAAGTGCACAAGTGGCTGTTAGGGTGCGAGCACAAAGGGACTGTGGAGGTTGTGTGGATGGGTGATACTGAGCAAGTTATGATCTTCTTTGTTGGCTTCCCCATTGCCTTGTAAGAAGTTGTATACTGAAAACGAATATCACATGACTGTGGTAGCGTTACACGGCTGAAGTGGCTACAATTTCCCCAAATTTCATTCTCATGGGAGCCATGGGTCCCAGATTTTTGATGCATTCTGTATGTTAGTCCATTTGAATCCTGTTGATTCATAAAATGGTTGCCCTATGATGAACCTTTTCACCAAACTGAAGGCTACAAACAGACATGAATGAGTTTTAGCAGTATAAAGATTTGTCAACTTTTTCTCATTGGTGTCATTCTTAGTTAACTATTCTATAGGAAATAATGAAACAAAATAAAAGAGTACAAGTAATCCTCAACTTACAACAGTTCATTTGGTGACCATTCTAAGTTACAGCGGCAGTGAAAAAAGTGACTTCTGACCATTTTTCACACTTACGACCATTGCAGAATCCCCATAGTCACGTGATCAAAATTCATCTCCTTGGCAACTGATTCATATTTATGACGGTTGCAGTGTCATTTTGTGACCTTCTGACGAGCAAAGTCAATGGGGAAACCAGATTTACTTAACAACCGTGTCACTCACTTAACAACTTCAATAATTCATTTAACAACTGGGGCAAGAAAAGTCATAAAATGGGGCAAGAAAAGTCATAAATGTTTCACTTAGCAACATCAATTATGGGCTCAATTGTTGCTGTAAGTCAAGGACTACCTGAATAACGTAAGGCCAAAAGTAGAAATAGTGATAGAAAGAGCAAGCTCACCATTTTATCAAAACACCTGTACAGGTTTCTAAAACTTGGCCATTGTAAGTTACAATGTTCCCAAAATACTACAGTTCCCAGAAGTCAAACTGTTGTGTTAACAGTTTGTTAACTATTACAGCTTGTTAACTATTCTAAACCTCCCTTAAACGTTTACTTTGCAACACTTTTTTTTTCTATCCCTCCTCCCTTTTCCTTTCTAAAGCAATAGACATAATGTAATTTAAGAAAGAAACCATACAAAAATGCATTTCCATAATATAACCACAGTTTTTTTCATGTCAAAACTTTTAACTTCATAATGGTGAAAAACAGCAGAAATCTGTATAAAATCATAACTGTGTTGTAACTATTGATGTTGGCCGACAAGATTGAGTATCACTGCCAAACTTTATAATGAGGAACAACTTTAAAAATTAGCCTCAAGGTAAAGCTTTCATAAAAACACTTTTAAAAAGGACAATTAGTGGTAAACCAACAATAAAAGTAGCGGAGAAGCAGCCTATGTTTAAATTAAATACCAGTTGGAACTAATTCTAAAATGCCAAAGTGAGTGATGAAGTGCATGTATATATGTACATGTTTGTGTGTGTATGTCACAAGACATGCAAAGTGATTGGCTTTTAGTTCAGCATATTTATAATACTGTTGATCTGCTTTAGGACATGTTAGGAAATTTAGCTGCCCAAGAAGACAAACAAGATCTGCAAAAGACAGTAACTGCTGGATAAATCTGACATGCTAGTAATGAGCTGGTCTTCTCCATCAAGCATCAGGATAACAGCCAGTTTAGAGGGCGTGGGAATCTAGTTCACCAGCATACATAGCCCTGTCTTCCCAGAGAATGAATTTGGCTTCATTGTGTGAGATTTTTATCTTGTTTATACTGTATTTATGTTTAATTGTTTTTAACAGTTATTTAAGACTGTCTCAATCATTGGTTTTATTGTACACCACCCAAAATCATATTTGTTATTAATCGAAATAAATTTGATGAACTTCCTGAGATAGTTATTTCTGTCCCCTAGTAGGACATACTCATGATCTGAGCATCGTTGAGTCAAAGCTATTTTTCAGCTATTTAATTTAATAACATGTTTTATCATTTGGAAGCCCTAGAATTAGGTTTTTATCTGCTCAAATAGTATCAGTTCACATAAAGTTTTAGTCATACTTTATAGCATCTTTACAGCATCTTTATCCATGATGGTGCTTCTAATGCAATGGCAAGCTGGTTGCAATTATGAGTCCACTGAGCAATGTGTTTCTTCATTTAAATGGTAATGAGACCTGGCACATCTTTAATTTAGAAAAATGAACAAGTCATAAAAGATGCTATATAGCAGGATAAGCATTTTGGGGTAATGGGCTGCACTTAGTCTTTGTTTGAGATGATTGGTGCCACATTTCCAAGGGGAGGATGGGAACAGAATGAAAGGTGAGTTCAGCTAAAATAGAAACAAAGACTGACTTTCAACATAAGTAAAATTAAATTACAGCAAATGAACATGTTTGCTTTTGAAATATTTAATGATCTATATTTTACTGATCTGTCATATTAAAAAAAAGTTGGAACCCACTAGTAATTTTATCAGAATTTTATGGGACCATACAAATTTAATTTCACCTTGTAGATTACTTTGCATAAGAGATATATAGGTAGGTATAAATATATAAAAATATCCACCCACTGAAAAGTTGTAGACCTGTTATATAAAGGGAGGAGAATTTATCAGGGTTTTTTTTGTTTATTTCTTTTTCTCAGAATCCAGCTGGGGTGGATTCTTTATGTTTAATGTTAGATTTATTTCGATATTTGGGTCATTCTTTTCCTTTTTTGCACCTGATTTTTCCCTTTTTTGTTGTTAGTGTTGGATGTATATGTTTGTCTGTTTAGCATTTTATTCTTGTTGATAAAACAAATAACTATATATGAACACATAAAAGTAGTCACCCATGACTTTAATGGTAATGCAAGAGAAAATGAAAAAAAAATCAATTTAATAAGAAAAGCAAGGAGAACATCCAAACTACTGAAGTCAAAATAAGTAACAAGAGATGCGTTTTCTAATTCCCACTGAATATGGGAAAATTGATTTATATATCTCCAACAGAAGAGAATATTTGTAGCTCCTAGTTGAACTGTGGGGTCCTTGGTGCTTTCTGAACTTGGTTGGTGGTGGGTTTTTTGTTTTTTGTTTTGCAGATATTTCATTACCCAACTACCTAGGGCTCCACATATCTAATCTTACTTCCACCCAGAAAAGATTAACAACTCTGTATAAAGGGAGGAACTTTTATATTGATCTAGATATAATCCTAAAGGAAATTCCTGAGAAATACAGCCAAATTAGGAGGCTCCAGCTGGTCCAGAATGCGGCCGCGCACGTGGTTATGGGAGCGACGGGGCGCTCCCATGTGACCCCACTCCTGCACGAGCTGCACTGGCTCCCGGTGGTCTTCCGGGTGCGCTTCAAGGTTTTGGTTACCACCTTTAGAGTGCTCCATGGCTTAGGACCGGGGTATCTACGAGACCGCCTTCTGCCACCAGTAGCCTCTCACCGACCAGTACGCTCCCATAGAGAGGGGCTCCTCAGGGTACCGTCGGCCAAACAATGTCGACTGGTGGCCCCCAGGGGGAGAGCCTTCTCTGTGGGGGCACCCGCCATCTGGAACGAGCTTCCCCCGGAGATATGGAGGATCCCGGACCTGCGCGCTTTCCGCCGTGCCATCAAAACATTTCTTTTTCGGCCTGGCCTAACCTCTCTTTTAAACTTTTTTTAAAAAAATTTTAAATTTTTAAATTTTAAATTTGCCTTATGAATTAGGGGTGTTTTAAATTTTGTTTTCCGGGCCAATTATTTAATTGTATTTTAATGGTTTTTTAACATTTGTATTATATGTATTTTATTTGGCTGTTCACCTCCCTGAGTCCTTTGGGAGTAGGGCAGTATACAAATTAATTAAATAAATAAATAAATAAATAAGTTTGTAAATATTTAGCAGTTTGGGAGTAGTGTGGACAATTATGGGATTCATTTTTTTCTTGAACAATTTACAGACAGACAACAGAATAACAGAAGAAGTATAAAGTTCTAAAGAACATAAAGTTCTAATATATGATTTAACACTGCAAATTTGAATAGTATCTTAATGGCATTCTCTCCTATAACCAAGTATTCTTCTCATTGAATTTATCACAGGATTGTCAGTCTATCCAATGAGTTGGTGGAGAACTCACATAGGAACACAGAATGGGATGGCAAGGGGATGGCAACATCACCTAGGTAGTGATATCTCCTTTCAATTAATTCTATTAATTCTATTAATTCATTAATTCATAGACAAAATTATTGCAATTTTGAAACCAGGGAAAGATTCCCGGAAGTTACAGGTCAGTTGCTTTTCTCTGTGTCATCTACAAACTTCTAGCAAGACTTGTGTTAAACAGGATAGCCCTAGCAGTAGAATCTGTAATCCAAGTAGAACAAGCTGGATTTTACCTCAGATCTGGCTGTAGTGATCAAGTCCTTGTATTAACTTCCTACCTGGAGAATGGATTCCAATGGAAAATGAAAAACGTTGCTATTTTTCTTGGCGGCCTATGGTACTGTCTGGAAAGAAAGACTGCTTAAACTAATCAAGGTTATATCTTTTCATAACACCGTCACCTTGATTGACAATGTGTTGAATATCAGGTTATGTCAAGTTTTCACAGAATTCAATAGAAGCAGATATCAAAAGGCTACCACAAGGATCAGTTCCATCCGCTGCTCTTTTTAATTTTTACATCTATGAACTGCTGAAAATGTTTCTTGGAATTTTATTTATGCCCATGATGTCAATCTCATAGTCCAAAGAACCAACTTCAGTGATGCAGATGACATCATCTCTCAGGATCTCCAGAAGCTGGACAACTACTTCAAAAAAAATGGTGCCTCCAACCAAGACTAACAAAAACAGAAGTAGCCACATTCTGCATCAGCAATAGGTATGCAAATTACCAGCCTTCACTGAAGTTCCAGAACTGTATGTTACAATGTAATAACTCTCTGAAGTATCTGGAGGTAACAGTGGACAGATCACTAACCTTCCAGCAACACCTGGAAAAAACAGTTGCAAATTGAAAAACCACAACAATTTACTGTACAGATTGGCTGGAACATCTGGGAGTCCTGATGCACCCTACAAACAACAGCCCTGGCTTTGGTTTATTCCACAGCTGAATATTGTGCCAGTGTGTGGCTTAACAGCACCCAGACCCAAATGGTTAATGTCCAACTCCACCAGACAATGCGTACTATCTTCGGCATGTTGCATCCCACTCCTGTTCACTGGTTACCAGAACTTAGTAATATACTTCCCAACATTAGAAGACAACAAACACTTGTTCAACTACGGTCAAGGATGCTGAACAAGACCCTCCCTATTCACCAGGACAATGCACAGCCCATCACAAGATTGAAATCCCCTAGGCCATCTTAGAAAACAGCTCTTCACTTAACATCTACCCAGTTTAACCCTGAGAAGAGGAATGGTCCAAGGTACCTTCTTGTGTCCTGACCATTAATGATCCTTTTACCAAACCACCTGGTTTTAGAAGTGCCTCTGCCTTGTATCAGTGGAGATGGAAAGATTTCCCTTGTTGAAATTGTGATGCTGATATGCAACTATTAAACATATTGTGCAAGATTGCCCATGACATACATTCTCTGTTTCCCTAGAAGAACTGCATGAAGCAACTCCAGAGGCAATTGCCTGGATAGCTGAATTGGATAGCCAGTTACGAGGCCACTGCCATACCACCATAGATGTTTTACTTATAATTATATGGACTGTATATATGTTTACTTCTCTTCTATTATGTTATCATAATTCTCATCAAATAATAATAATAAATTACTATACAACTTGACTTTCTAATGTGTGGACTTCAACTCTCACAATTCCCAATATGTATGCTTATTGTTCTACTTATAGAGAGTATTCAAGTGGAGAAATCAAGTAATACCTTTCATAGGTGTTTCCATAATGCATTGCTAAATGAATATTTTGCTTGTTTTTCTCCAGGCAATTCAGAAACCATCCAACCTGCTTAGTAGTGAGGTTGATGTTCTGCTACCTGCAGAAGTGGCAAGCAAAAACTCAACTATTCTATCTGGAAAAAAATTTTTTTAATTTGATTTATATGCCGCCCTTCTCCGGAGACTCAGGGTGGCTTACAATGCGTTAAGCAATAGCCTTCATACTTTTGTATATTTATACAAAGTCAACTTATTGTCCCCACAAACTGGGTCCTCATTTTACCTACCTTAGAAAGGATGGAATGCTGAGTCAACCTTGAGCCTTGGAGAGATTCGAACCAGCAGTAAATTGCAGGCAGCTGTGTTAATAACAGGGTGCTTAGACCACTGTACTATCAAGGCTCTTGTTATATTGAAAATATTATTTATATTGAAAATATTATTTTCCAATAATATTTTCCAAATATGATTGGAAAATCCACGTGAGGGGATGAACTCTAATTATTTTTCTATTTGGTTTAATGTTGTGAAAATTGCCATACATACACACACACACACACACAAAACCCAAAACCCTCAACTACAATGCTTATCTAGAAATCAGTCATATTGAACCTGTGGTGGGAAATCTAAATGAAAGTGATGGAATGGGTCTTTGTTACATTTGTGGTTAACAAAAATCCAACAGTATTCAAATCACTAACTCAGAAAGAATTCCATTATTTTTCGTTCCCAGAGAATGCAAATGAGTTACATTTGCCAATTGGTATCTGAATCATTACTGCAAAGTTCCATGTAAGAAATTAATGTCCAAATTTATTTACTTTATGTTTTTCATTGTGGTGCAGGCACAGAGGACTGTGAAAATATTTACAGACCCCTCACATCCTGGACATAAATTGTTTCAACTTCTATCCTCAAAACCATGTTATAGAGCCCTGCACACCAGAACAACTAGACACAAGAACATTTTTTCCCCAAATGCCATCACTCTGCTAAACAAATAATTCCCTCAACACTGTCAAACTGTTTACTAAATCTGCACGATTATTAATCTTCTCATCGTTCCCACCACCCAACTCCTTCCACTTATGACTGTATGACCGTATATTTTCTTTTATGTATACTGAGACCATATGCACCAAGACAAATTCCTTCTGTGTCCAATCACACTTGGCCAATAAAATTTTTTAATTTTAATTCTAATTCTTTGTGGAAAATGAGTCACCCTCTTGCTACTTCCTGATGGATCTTAACATTACCCCAACTACAGTAGCCTACACTGCTGTATTTTAATTCCTCCAAAGCTTCCTTCCTTTGTCTTGGTCCATTATATACATGTTTCTTCTTGTGGAAAGGACTGAAACTAAGTTCCAGGCAATGGACAGGACTGAAATCCAGTTCTGATGCTGCCCACATTGTTCTCTCCTAAACTGACCAATCAAAGAAAATTTGATTGTACAACATTATTGTTATGCCAGACTCTATTTCACTTGTTCTTGATGTGAGCTTTGCTGTGGAGATTTCCTCAAGCAGCTTTCCCTTCTCAGAGAATGCTATACTTCCCGGATATCTGTTTCATCCTTTGATGTTTCCCATATTACTCAGCTACTACCGTGTTTCCCTGAAAATAAGACCCTGTCTTATATTTTTTTGAACCCTGAAATAATGGCCTTATTGCCATGCGCTCAAAAGCCTGATTGGGCTTATTATCAGGGGATGTCTTCTTTTGGGGGAAACAGGATAGCTAGACATCAGCACCTACAGACCAGTAGTAGAAGAACAGATATATTTTTAATAGGGAAAAGACTTTGAAGTATAGACATGCATGATTTTTTTTTTAAAAAAATCCTGTTATTTGTTTTTGAGAATAGTTAACCTGGGGAATGCTCTGCCAGCAGTTGTGTTAATGGAAAGAAAATGGGGAGGAGATTCTCAGCCGAACAGTAAGCATCCTCTCCCTACATCTTGGGAACGTAGTAATTAAAATAAAACAAAGCCAACTTCTCATTTCAGGATGACTGTTCAGATTGTGGGAAAACATTTTAAATGAGGTCATTTGAGGAAAAGGGGAAGCTACTTTTCCTTCTCCATCCTAGGTACACAAAAGCAGGAAAAAGGAGATCTGTATAGATACAAATGTGATGGTGAACATTATTATATCAGTGGAAGACAGGATCGATCAATGATTAGCTTAAACAAAAGGCTTTATTCAGGTAATCAAATTTCATGACTGCAGGTTGTGATGAGCTAAACTTCTGGAAAGATTATGCCTGCATTTCAAGATTTAGTCTCTTCTAATCAAACAAAATTCACAATACTTAGGTAAAAAAAGCTGTCTGTTTACATAGAGGGGGTGCAATGTCTCAGTGGTTAGAGATGCTTGGCTTGTCAGCTGGAAGCCTATGTTCGAGACCTGAGCGCTGCGCGACAGGATGAGCTCCCATTACTTGTTAGTTCTCTCCCACCTTGCAGTTTGAAAGTATGCAAAATGTGGGAAGATAACAGGGTCCCATTCACCTCAGCATATAGTCCTGACTGGCCACATGGACCATGGAAGTGTCTTTGGACAATGCTGGCTCCCTTGGCTAAGAAACGGAGATGAGCACCATGCCTTATAGTCAGAAACAACTGGATGGAGGTAAATCTTTATCTTTTGTATACATACATGTAAATGCACCACCACAATAATGATTCATATCCTATCCTTCCTTTTTGACTTAGATAAAAAAAAATAAAATAATTGGTAACTGGTTTACCTTTGAGTCCTGCTTGAGTTTTGATGATAGAAGGGCTTTTTTTTTTTTTGTATTGGAATAGAATTTTCCTTTCAACTTCAGGATATCATTAACAAAAATATATTTTTTAAAAGCTTCATGACAGTACATGTATCCTAGATACAGATTTCACAAAAGTCCTTGTCACTGGATTTAATTGTGAATATTCTATGTATACCAAGGGATTATAATTTCACTCTAGCTCTCTCAGTGACCTTTCTCACATTTGATTGAATGAGGATGTTTATTTTTTTCAGTGAAGCTATTTTTTAAAAAAATAATGCTTGTTCCTTCTTGGGGCAGCATATCCAATTACTCAAAGTATCAAAGAACAGCTTTATGATTCTAACCTATGTTGACAGTGTAGGTGTACAACCCTTTTTTAGGCTAAGGATTTCGCTTTCTTTTAAATATATTCTAGCTTTGCATTCAGAAAAATATGCAATGAGTAATGATAAATGGCACTTTGATTTCAATTTAATAATATTCCTCCTCTGTTATCTTAAAATTTTTGATTCATGGAAGCTACAATTTTTGAAGGTCCCCTTGAAGCCACATTCAGGGCTGGGCAATTCTGTTATAAAGTTACAGGGAATCTTGGACCCTAATTCAAAATAACCTTCTGCCTAAAACAAGGTCAAGATACTGAAAATTAAAAATATAACTTGATATTTCATATATCTTCTTGCAAAAAAGAATTATTGCCTCTAGACTCTATTAGATAAAGAGTACACAAACAGGGATGGAAGGAAATATTTTTTCTTCTTCTGTACCATGATTCTAACCCAAATCCCTTATCACTACCAGTGCTAGATTATTAAATCTGAAAGAAGGCTTCCTTTGGCACTTCCTAACAGTAACTGAATGGCAGTTGTTAGTCAGAACAGTTAGGCTGGAGAAATGGATTAAAATCCCATTTTCCTCTTCCCAATGACCCAATCCTCTTCTTATTCTGGAAAACTTACATGAATATGAGAGACAACAGAGGAATAATAGAATAACAGAGTTGGAAAGGACCTTGGAGGTCTTTTAGTCCAACCTCCTGCTCATGCAGGAAGCCCTGTACCATTTCAGACAAAAGGTTCTCCAATCTCTTCTTAAAAACCTCCATTGTTAAAGCCCCCACAACTTCTGGAGGTAAGTCATTCCACTGATTAATTGTTCAAACTGTCAGGAAATTTCTCCTTAGTTCAAGTCTGCTTCTCTCCTCAATTAGTTTCCATCCATTGCTTCTTGTCCTGCCTTCAGTGCTCTGGAGAATAGACTGACCCTCTCTTCTTTGTGGCAGCCCCTTAGATATTAGAACACTATTATCATGTCAACTCTAATCCTTCTTTTCAGGACAGGGGAACCTAGCCTTCTATGGTCCATGGGGTTGCGAAGAGTCGGACACGATTTAGCAACTGAACAACAACATTCCATTTCTTAGGCTAAGAAAGGCTGACTGGGATTAAGCTGATTATTAAAGAACCTATTATGAGAATTAAATGCAGTTTCACTCAATGCCCAATGGAGAACTAAGTTGAATAGTCAGAATTCAAGTTAGTGAGTGAGATAAACATCTGGATGAAATCCACAGTGGATAGATGGGTGTACATAGGGGAAGACAATTGCTTGGCAGTTAGAAGCTTGAGAACTCTTTTAAGTCCTGGTGTGGAAATATCTCAATTTGCCAATGTGGAGACCTATCATAATTAGGAATGAAAGGACACTCCCTGTTGTAGGAGTGGATTATATGCCTGCCGGGTCTGGGAAGCAGAAATCCAGGTGATCACTTCATGACTGAAAAAAAAGATAGTTTTCTGTTTGCCACCATCTAAGGTTGTCAGGATTTGTTGTGGCCTAGATATGGTAGTCTAAGAACACTATATCCAAGAACTGAGGAGTTTCAACTGCTTGTTTCTCTACATCAAAAATTGTTTGGAATTTTCCACCATAATGAAAAATCCATAGTTATGAAACACTGCTTAAGCTGTAAAATGTTCATGAATGTGTAGAAAAGTGGCAGAAATTAATATTCAGTTTCTGTTCTGACTAGGTTACAGGGATTTTGCCTTATGTCTCTTAGACTCACAGAGTAAGAATTCTCAAGGCCTTTGGGTTCTTGCAGACTAACACTAAAACTTGCTCATTTCCATACATCAACATGAAACAAATTATAACAGTTCTCCAGCCTCCTGATAAGATTCTAACCAAAAGCTTTCTCTGGTGAATGCAACACTGCGTTAAACCTTAGAAGAATGAAATCCAGCAAGTAGGAATGAATATTTACAAAGGACCAAGCCAAAAGCAAAGAAAAACCTTTTCTCAGAGATTGGGGATAATGACTAGTCTACAGACTGATCTCTTGGTCACTGCATCTCTATCCACCAGCTCACCTGATCCACTTCCTGCTATTTCACCCCTGGCACTGAATCACTTATCTAACAATCTGACATCTTGAAACCCCTGTTCAGGGACATGGCATGCTCCTAAAAATACAGTGAACAAATAGTCTGCCTCCAGCTGAAATGACATGAATTTAAACTCTCACCTTTTGATAATTGCCCGGTGGCGTTCCTTCTGTGCCAGAGTTTCGTCATGGCAGCTTTCTTTCCTATTTATAATGATGCAAATGTTTGCTTAACTGAATAGTTCTATTTATTATTTGCCATGTTTATGAAAGCACTCAAATGCCTTCTGTGCCTCTAACTATAGGTCAAGAAAATTCTCAGATTCGTCCATTTAAGTGGGTTCCATAACTGTAATGTCTCCGCCCCACCCCCCGCAAAATGTGCTGATGGCTATTCATTCATGAAGCTGTAAACCTTCTGGGCTCAACTGGCTTTGAAATGAAGCAGATTTGCAGTCTGCCATTTCTATAATACAAGCTTTAGCAAAAAAAAAAAAGACGTTTTTCACTTAACAACAATTTTCATGAAGATGGTATATGTTCTGAAAAATGAGATGCAGCAAACCTATGTATCCTCAACTCCTCAATTTCTTTTAATGCGCTCACAAAAAGACATAGAATGCTTCAGTATTTGCTTGAGATTAGTTTAGCACTGCCCCCTCCAAGCTCTAAATGGCTGTGATTTAAAAAAAAATACATTATGAGTTTTACAACAAACCACAATCAATATTAATCATATCTGTCTACTGCAGATTAAACAAACAATAGCTCATGTAAAAATGAAGTGAAAATGTTATATAAAGTTATAATGGAGAAAGAAAGGGAACAGTTCTTGTAAAACTCAAGCGTTTTAGTGATTCTGCATTCATAATGGTAGCACAGACCAAATGAACTGATAATTTTCTATCCACTGCCTGTCTCCCATTTTCCATTATGCTATTATTGGAACTAGCAAAATGTAGGCATACTGTACTAAGGAAGGCAGTCAGGATATATACCGTTCTTTAAGCAATTCCCGTCATAGAGACAAAACAAAGAATGGGCTGTTTTCTAAGGAGGCTCTTTTTTGTTTAATGCTTTAGCTATGGAAACAACATTATAGTACCATCTAGTGACAATTTGCAAATATTACAATACAGTAATATTCTGCACATAAAGCAGGTCTGACTTTGTTAATAATAAAACACACCAAGTCACCATCGTATACTGGAAACAAGCCTGGTAAACAAGTTGCCCCTAAGTCCAGAAATAATACAAAAGCTGCCACTGTCAGAAAATAATGAAACTCTTGTGTTGGCTCCATACAGGATTTTGCTCTCTCTCCGTATTCTTACGAAAAGATGGGCAAATGAAACAGGAAGCAGTGATTACTCTTATTCAGAGTATTCTTCAGATCCATACTGATATTTTGTTCCCCCAATCACCCCCCAACCTGGTCCTCCCAATCAGCATGTCTACTCAAAGGGAGTGAGGTTTGAGAGGGCTGCTCCAAGACACCCAGGAAGGTATTATTTTCTTCCTTTTATAATATATATTATACTTTATTGTTTTTGAGGATAAAATGTATGACAGAGAAAAAGAGAAAAACTATGTATGCCCGATCAGGACTACAAAAATATAGATGACTGGGAGCTAGATGGCAGTTAAGAGTAGAAGTTGGTGCTTATACTACCATCTTGTGGTCATCTAAAGTTTGTAACCTGGATCATGGAAACAGGCACATATGCCTAGATACATCTCATATTTTGCCATCAAAATATTATGTTCTCTATATTTCGTAATGTATTTTAAGCCCAGTGGTTAGAATGCAGTATTGCAGACTGTCCTAAGTTCGATCCTGGCCAGCTCAAAGTTGACTCAGTCTTCCATCCTTCCAAGGTCAATAAAATGAGGACCCAGAGTGCTGGGAGCAAGATGCTAACATTGTAAACTATTCATAGTGTACAGAATGATGTAAAATACTATGTAAAGTAAACACATAAACATATATTAAAGATTGCTTATGGTTTAACACAATGCATAAAATGTGTGACATTATGGGTTAGTGTTATATATGATCCAGGCTATCATGATTTAATAAACCATAGTTTATAAATCTGGCCTACTGTAATGTTTGAACAGCAATTTTAAGGTTAGGATTTAGCCTACATTGATAAAGTCACATCTGAAAGAATCTATAACTTTAGGTCAGTGTTTCTCAACTTTAGCCATTTTAAAATGTGTGGACTTGAACTCCCAGAATTCTCCCTAGAATGCTGACTGAGGATTTCTGGGAATTGAAGTCCACACATCTTAAAGTAACTAAGTCTGTGAAACACTGCTCTAGGTGTGTTCTACTTACGGCATTTTAGGAAAAAATCTTGCTCTTTGCCTATAAAGTTTAAATTGCTTCACATCCTCTGTGAAAGAGAAATGGGAACAATTAATAACAAATGATAAAGGCAAATTCCACTTGGAGTTTTGCTAATCTAAACTAGTGTTGATCTACATTCTTAAAGTTGCAAAACAGTATTATACTGTAATGCACGTCTTGATATTTAAAGTCCAATAAATGTAAAACGGAAGGTCATTTCCTGCCCTAATAATCTATTGCCCTGACCATTTGTGCTGAGAATTAGAAACATGGTCTGCATTCAGTAGGAGGTTTGGATCTTGAGTTACTTATGACCCAAAGTATGGATATGGCAATTTGTTTTCCTTTTATTTGTTTTCTCTATACTTTTTAAGATACAGGTGATTGACTAGGTAGTAGAGAATTGATAGAGTACCAATTTTCTTTCCCCACTTTGCTCACAGGAATTTATAAAATCTCAAACCACAAAACAGTTCATGAGAAGTCAGTTATATGGGTGTTTGGAAGGTCCACACAGCTGCCTTAAAGTAAGGGCACTTCTATTTCACAGCTGTTTTTATTTCCCAACCCTCAGAAGCTGTTTGCTTCTGGAGCTCCAAAAGTATATTCTGTGGATCACAAAGCTGTTGGGAGAAAGCAAACAAGAGACTTCCTCTTTGTTCTTTTCTGTATCTCTGTTCAGCTTCCCCTTGATTAATACTCTTAAACTCTATTTTTCAGCTTGTTTCCTTCAGGACAAATAATGTATTTCCTTCTAGGAATGCGGTGGTTAGGATGCTGAATCTTAGATTAAAGACCTTAAAGATCTACAACTCAGTAGTTTGAAACCTGAGTGCTGTAAGATAGAGTGAGCTCCCATCACATGTCCCAGCTCCTACCAGCCTATCAATTCAAACACATGCAAATGCAAGTATATTAAATAGGTACCATGTGGGAAGGTAAAAGCATTCTGTGTTTCATCATATGCTTTGTACTGCGTCATGATGTCTTGCTGGCTGTGGAAATGTTTTCAGGCAATGCAGGCTCTTTGGCTTAAGAAACAGAAATGAGTACCGCCACCTAAAGTTGGTCATGACTACAGGATAAAAGCCACAGGGAAAACCTTTCTAGGAAGATACAAAATATTTCACGTACAAAATATTCTATAGATAAAGAGCTAGATCCTGGTGCTTTGTATTTGGACTAAAATTCAAGAGCCAGGAAGAATATAAGAGTTTTTTCCAACTTGGAAAGAGGATGTCTAAAAAATTCCTAGCTTTGCAATAGTTTCTTATTTTGCAAAACTTCCTTAAGTTTGAAAGAAGATAAAATACAAGGAAATGGGGGGGAAGGAGTTGAAAGGAAAAAAAGAGAGGTCAGGGAAGAAGCAAAATTGGGTTTACATGAAAAAAGGGGAAAACACATAGAAAAGAATAACTTCCAACTTTTTTGGGGGAAAAACATAAAATACAACAGCCTTTTGCTCTGAAATTAACCATTAGCAAACAGTAAATAAATAGAAATGAAATAATAATAGACAATTTTAATTGTCACATTCCCGTTAAATGTTTATTTCAATTTCAAGCAAAAACTCCAAAAATAGTTTCAACATAGAAACAAAGCTAGACAAAGTCTTTTGTTTAATCAGAGCTGTTTTGCCATCTATGCAATCCCATTCCATGAAAATTTGTGAATTTTTCCATTTCTGGGCATAGTAAAGTCTTGCTGCTAAGCTTTGCAGTAGTTTTAGCTGCAGCTGAACTGAAAATATATCAGCTCAGCTTATAGTCATGATAGTTCTAGAGTTACTTTCAAAGTGGAACAAAATATTCATGTGCAATATCTTAAATCATACCATTTGATCATCGATGGAGATTCTCAGTCATCCAGGTCATGGTTGTCTCAAAGGTGCTTTTTCAAAAGGCAACTGGACTTTCTTGTTTTTCTTTGAAGACATTTTGCTTCTCATCCACATACCATTTGATCCTACAGCCTAGTCATTATATTGATTGACAGCACTTCAGGCATACATTTTTTTAAAAAAACAAAGAAGAGTTTGGAGTATTTTATGTGATGGTGCTAAGATCTGAAAATTGTGTTCTCATGAATCGTGCATGAAAAGCATTTTTTTTTGTAAAATGGAACTATGATTCCTCTATGAGCAATGTTTAGTTAATTTAGTTTAGTTTACTTTATTGTCATTCCACCTCATACAACGAAATTAAATGCCATCTTCAGTGTACATTGTAGCTATAAAAATAAAACACAAACACATATCCTTCACATTCTATACAATTGAATTGAAAACCCGATATTGCATTAATATTGCACTATGCAGTAGAATTCAATATACAGTAGTTACTGTCCTGGGATAGAAGCTGTTTTTCAGCCTATTTGTCCTTCTTTTTATTATTCAGTACATCTCCCAGATGGTAATAGTTCAAAAAAAGGGTGCCCAGGATGAGGTAGATCTTTAAGAATGTTTTGAACTTTTTTAAGGCAGCGGGAGCTATAAAGCTCTTCCAAAGAGGGGAGAGGGCGACCAATGATCCTCTGTTCTATCTGCCATTGTGCAATTGGCAAACCATATACAGGTGCAATAAGTTAAAATACTCTTTATGGTGCAGCGGTAGAAGGTCACCAGCAGTTTTTCATTCAGTTGTTGTTTCCTGAGAAGTCTCAGGTAGTGTAATCTCTGCTGGGCCCTTTTGACCAGTGCTGCAATGTGATTGCCCCAGGTCAGGTCCTCTTTTATGATAACACCCAGAAACTTAAAACTGGCCACTTGCTCCACTCAGTCTCCATTTATAAGCAAGGGCTGGATATCTGCTCTATCCCTTCTATAGTCCACTATGAGCTCCTTGGTCTTATTGGTTTTAAGGACCAAGTTATTGTCTACATACCACAAAAGCAATCGGTCCACCTCATCTCGATAGGCAGACTCATCCACCCACCCACCCAGGAGATGAGTCCCACCACTGGTGCATATTCTTTGTCAGCTGTCTCAATATTGTAAACTTGTGTGTGTGCGTGTGTGTGTGTGTGTATGCATATACAGTATATCCCATATACATATACTATGTATACATGTACTATATATACATATACATATACTACGTATACATACACACACACACAGAGAGACTGTATTTAAAGAAGCCTTCTCTGGGTGTTATTAGATGTCTAAAATAGTAGCATCTTTCTTTGCCAAGATTGAACACAGTCAAAATTATCCTCTAAAGTGCTAACTTTAGCACCTTCACAATCTAATTGCTCTATAGTTTGTACCTATTTATGAACTACCTACCTGCAAAACTAACTTTATTTAGCCAGATGGTCAGATGGTCTGGTATAAGCGTTCATATATAATCAACTATTTTGAAATGAGGAAGTGCTATTAACATAGAACAATATTTACATAAAATATTGAATATTTACAGGCAATGTAAATAAGGATTCAGGCTATATTTGGTTAAGGAATATTTCTAAATAACAGACCGTCCACAGTACACTGCGATTCTTGAGAAACCAATGAGGTTATTTGTAAATGACTGGTTTCCTGATAACCAATAGTAGTTAGGATTGAAAATTAGAAAGAGATGTTGCTTATCTATGTATAAACCTATATGCTCTTCAGGTGAGGGGTAAAAAAAACATCTTGCATAATCTAATACTTGTGTGAAGTGAATCCTGTCTTAGAACAGGAAAAAATTAAAATGACCTCATACCAGTGGTGGGTTTCAGCAGGTTTTGACCAGTTCTGGAGAACCAGTAGGGGAAATTTTGAGTAGTTCGGAGAACCGGTAAATACCACCCCTGACTGGCCCCACCCCCATCTATTCTCTGCCTCCCGAGTCCCAGCTGATTGGGAGGAAATGGGGATTTTGCAATAACCTTCCCCTGGATTGGGGAGGAAATGGATATTTTACAATATCCGTCCCCTGCCACACCCACCAAGCCACACCCACAGAACTGGTAGTAAAAAATTTTGAAACCTGCCACTGCCTCATACATATAGAACTATTTTGCCTTCTTGGTGAACAGCTTCTACTACAATTTTGGCATTTCAATTCCAATGTACTTTTCAAAATTAAAATTAAAAAACCCAAAGCATTATTTTGTTTCAAATCTGTTACAGAACAGATAATATAGAGTTTGATGATCAGAGGCAAACTCAGAAGCCATCACCTGCAACAAGCATTTGCAAGCCTGTCTTTTTGTTGCTTTTTTTCTGAGTTAGCTTTTCATACTCACACATAATGCTGTTCTCATAATGGACAGAGGTTATAAATGCCTACTGGTTAGAAGGATCCGGGGAATATGAATGAGAGAGACTGTTTAGTATAGTGCTTTAAGTCACCAGGCTAGAAATTGGGAGATTGTGAGTTCTAGTCTTGCTTTGGGCAAGGGTCACCCTGTGGTAGACTTTTTTCTCTTGGCCCTAGGAAAATGGAAAATCACTTCTGAAAACTTTCCAAGAAAACTGCATGGACTAATCCAGGCAAGGGAGGAAGGGAGGGAGAGAGAGAGAGAATGGAATAATCCTGTTCTATCCATGCTCTTTGTGGACTTCTCAAATAAGAAGGTATATTGCAGGAACCAAATGCTGGATTAGAAAGGTCTTTGATCTAGAATCATAGATTTATTGGGCTGCAAGGGACATCTTCTACTCAAGGCAGGGGACCTTATACTATTCCAGATAAATGGTTGCAATCCAATCTTTCCTTGAAAATATCCAGAGATGATACACCCACAACTTCTGGAGGCAAACTGATTTAAGTGTTCCCACTGTCAGGAAATTTTTCCTTAGTTCTAGGTTGGATCTCTCTTTAATGAGCTTCCATGAATTGCTTCTTGTCCTACCCTCAGGTGCTTTGGAGAATAAGTCAATTGCCTTTTCTCTGTGGCATTCCCTGTGGCACTCCCTCAAGTACTGGAAGACAGCTATCATGTCACCCCATTAGGTTAGACATCCCTAGTTCTCTTAATTGTTCATCATATGATTTAGCATCCAGACCCCTTATCATCTTTGTTGCTCTTCTCTGCACTCTTTCTAGGGTCTTAGTATCTTTTTTTATGTCATGGTGACCAGAACTGTATTCGCCTCACTAGTAGACTGTAAAACGGTACTCTCTTTTCTCATGATCTTGATGCTACCCTTCTGTTGATGCATCCTAGGACTGCATTAGCCTTTTAAACAGATGTAGCACACTGCTGGCTCATACTTCAATGGTGGTCCACTAGGACACCTAGATTCCTCTCATAGTTACTACTGTTGGTATTGTCTATTCTAAACTGTGCATTTTGGTTTTCTGCCTAAATACAGAACCTTGCTTTTCTCCTCAAGGAACTGCATCTTGTTGCAAAGGGCCCCATGCTCACATCTGGAATCTTGAGTCGATCTTTCAAAGTGTTAGCAATTCTCCCCCAGCTTGGTGTTATCTGCAAATTTAATGAGCTCTCCTTATATCCCTTCATCAAGATTATTTGTGAAGATGTTAAAGACTACTGGCCCCAAAACAGAACCCTGACGTAGCCCAATGCATATTTCCCTCCATGTAGATGTAATTCCATTGAGGGCTACATGCGAACTGCGAATCCATCCAGTGGTGGCACTATCCCACATTTTTCTATTTTACCAAGAATGGTCTATTTTGTCAAATTCATTACTGAAGTCCATGTATATGCATCCACAGCATTATCCTGACCCGCTAATTTAGTCACTTTATAAAACAGGCAATAAGCTTTGTATGGCATAATCTGCTTTTAACAAACCCATGCTGGCTTCTAGTAATTGCCTTGTTCATTTCTAGATGCTTACAAACGTGTTGCTTGATTATCTTTCCCAGGATTTTACCTGGATGTTGCTTTGATGCCAAGCTGATTGCTTTTTAGTTTCCTGGATCCACCTTTTTCCCCTTGTTGAAGATTGGAACCATATCAGGTCTTTTCCAATCCTCTGGCTCTTGTGCTCCAAGAGTTCTGAAAGATTCTGGTCAGTAGTTCCAAGATCACTTCTGCCAGCTCCTTCAGAATTTTGGATGTAAACCATCCGATCCTGGTGATTTGAACTTATCTAAAGTGTATAGGTGTTTTCATCTGAATCTATGTTGCTAACAGTTAGTGCTGTATGTGGATAGTGAGATGGGCAGCATATAAATTTAATAAATAAAATTTTTAAAATAATTTGTATAACCATAAAAAGTTATAGGGAAAAAAAACCTATTGACACCTTAAAGATATAACATTAATATTGTAATGCAATGTAGCAAGAGACTTATTCCAATTAAGATTTCAGATGGGAGTGTTTCTCTTCCTGTTGCTCCAGAAAACAAATACCAAGGTATTTTAAACCTTCCCAAATAATCCGAATCCTGGTGCTATTATTTCAATTGCTCACTACCGTTTTATTCTCAAAAAAAAAAAAAAAAAAAGACAAAACATGGCGAAAAGGACACACACCGAGTAACCTTTCGCGCTCAGAATACATTTCCCAGAAGCCCGAGGACCGGTAGGGGTGGGAGGAGGAAGTGACGTACGCGCTGGTGCAAAGGGTAGAGGCACAGGCAGCTTGGGGCATGTGATTAGTCCGCCGCCTGCTCTACACGCGGGGCCTGCGGTCGTAGTCATGCCTGTGGGATAGTAGAGCTTGTTGCTTCCCACGTCTCTCCCCACCACACACGTGCGCGCGCGGCCGCGGGGCGAGAGCATGGCGACAGCTGCGCGAGAGCAGAAAGAGCTGCTGGCTCTGATGCACCAGCAGTTGATCCAGCTGGGTTATGAGAGCGCAGCCAAGGAGTTGCTGGAGCAGAGCGGCCAGGTAAAGGCGCCGTTGGCCCACGTGGCTGGAAACATGGGGACCTGCAGCATTGCTGCTTTGTAGAAAGAAAGGCAGCTTTCTTGGAAGTCAGCTGTGGGCCAGGTTGCAAGTTGAACCGTTCCTTCCCTTCGCAAGGTTTCTCCTTTAGCCTTGCAAGTAGCTTCTTCTGGATCTTTGAAACAGGGCGCCCTGGTCCTTGGGTTAGTTTTATTGTGGCTTCCCCCTCCCCTCCTTTTTTTTAAATTTGGAAGCCACATAATTCTAAAGGGACTTAAGTAGAGGATATATGTATGTATGCATTCATTCATACAAACCTACGGTTTTGTGGTGCTCTCCTCCTGTAGCTTCACCATCTGGGCTTGGAAATCGTCACTAATCATCTGCTTTTGCAGAGCTGTCTGGAAGAATTTACTTTTGTGATTAAAAACAGCCTCTCCTTTCTCTTTGGATACTTAGGGGAGTGATCAGATTATGTACATTCTCCGGATATGGATTCTATTGAAGAGGTCGAATACTTATGCATGGTACAAATTTTAGGCATACTTAATGTCTTTTAAGCATTCCTGTGGCTGTGTAGCATACCTAAATAAAGCAATGGTCATTGTGCGGTGATATGGAATAATCAAAGTAAAATGATCATCTAAAAGGTATAAGGCAAATTTGCACCTTACTCTAATTTTGCCTGTTTCAGCCTTTGAGGGATGTATTTCTAAGCGTATGAATTGCCAGATGCCCTGATTCTACCTTAGAAATACTGTCCTTCTTCAGGTTCATAACTCACTTAGAGATGTGATACTAGCTTATGTAAAATGAAATTTAGTAAAAAACTGCACTGTAGTGCTCATCATAAACATTTTGCTGGAAGAATCTTTTCTTCCCCTATTTTCAGTTCGGTTTCATTGTGGAAGAAGGCCATGATGGCAACTGTTGTCTAATTAAGTAGCACATGGGTCCTCCATCAATTTGGGTATTTTGTTTATAAGTTGAGATTCACTCAACTGCAGTCAGAGGCTATAAGTAATTAAGACTTTTTGCCCATTGTAGGCATTCCTATGTCTGTTTGCAAGACAAATTAAACCATATGAGTTGGTTGATAAGCGTGCTCTATCCTGTTATTCCCCCATCACGTATGACTGAAACTGTGATTTTGAGAGCTGAACTGAATGTCCTCTTGGATGGATTGGAAATCAACCTTGTCACAGATCTCCATGTTCAATTTCCAGATATACAGGATGGCATCTATTTTAATAGTGATATCAGTTAAAGAAACACATCAGAGACAGCAATATGAAAGTGTTAATATGCAGTGTGAACAGACCACAACCTCTGAATGGATTATAATTCATAAATTTTTGCTTTTAATTGTTACTACTTGACTAATGAAAATAAAAATGCTATGTTTTTCTATAAATGCTACGTATGTCTCTGCTATGTTCTTTTTATATTCCCACTGAGCATAGATTTGTAATGATGCTCAAATGGAAAGATAAAGAACTATATTAGAAGAGCTAAGGACTCATAAGGCATTGCCATTGCTTATTACAACTTGGGCTAATATCTTTAAATTTGTTAACTGGGTTCTTTATATTGTACTTGGAATGCTTGAGATTCTACTCACTGTGTATCAAAAAGGCAATCAATTAGTGTAATATGCTGACTCTGTAAATCGCTTAGGGCTGTAAAGCACTGTGAAGCGGTATATACGTCTGAGTGCTGTCGCTAGTGTAATATAGAAATATTGATTCATCTAAACTGCCTCTACTTTCTGTTCCTGTAAGGCTACTGGCACAGCTTTGCAGACATTGCTTAATGAGTTATAGATGAATGAATACAGCATTAAGTGGGGAAAATGTGGTTTTTGAATAAGAACTAATCTGAAAGTTCTTCCCATTATGTATTTTACTTACTTACAATATCTATTGCATGCTTGTAGGGTTTTGTGGCAAGTGACCATCTCTGAAAGCAAATCAAGGAAAATAAATAACTTGCTATGATTTGTATTTTTTTAAATTAACACTGACAAAGAAACACTTGCAGATTAAAGTCATGGTCAGTCTATGGATGCTGCGGCAGGTGGCATCAGTGCCAACCTGGTCTCCACGGAAATAGCCAAGGGGCTACAACGGTCCCCTGTGGTCCCACATAGTACGCAGCCTCTTGTGTCAGGATGCTAAGAACAAGAGCCGTACTTAAAAGTCTTGATTTTGGGGTAAGAACATAGCGGGAAACACTTGTTTCCTCAAGTTTTGGATTTCTAAACCATTTGAGATTGAAGCCATGGTTACAGCAGATCTTGACCAGCAAGAAATCCCTCTGAGAAGAAATCTGCATGTTGAAATGAATTCCACTCATCAGTGGGTCCCACATCTTCTCCCTTGATGTTAGCATTGCCCACTCAGAGTTGCATGGGAGATGTGTTTCTTCAAGAATAGCATTTAGCTCCTCCACAGATGTGGGTGTTCTCTGGCAAATAAAAAAAAATATCCTTGCAGCTGTCAATTTGCTCATAGCATAATTCATGTGCTCCGGTAAGGATGCTATGATAGAGGGCCATGGAATTGAGAATTAGCAACTAGTTTTCAGAACTTTGCAATACTCTTGGGAGTTCTTTAAATAGAAACTTTTGTTCTGAATTTAGTTAAGTGGGACAACATGAACTTGGATTCAGTTATGGACTCTTTGACAATTTATTACTTTTTAAATTCTTTTATTGATGTTTAAAATAGTGACAAAAATGAGAAAACCAAACACAAAGATAAAAATACATTGTCAAAGAAAAAAAGAGAGATAGAAAGTGCTTTTTAAAAAGTTGGACAAGATGTAAAATTCCAGGAATAGATAAACACCTATAGAGCGGTTTAAAGCAGTTATAGATCTTTTGATGCCAAACCTTTGCCAAATATTATGACAGCAATCTGATGGAGAATGTAAGGATAATGCTTCTATAAAACATATTTTTGCCGTGTCCTACATATACTAGGTTTGGGGAGAAAGTACTGAATTATATAAGTAAGACTGTGTAACAAAAGCTAAACTTTTCACATGCTAGTATTCTTTTTTGAACTACATATCTAATATTTGGAATTTGGCAACCAGGCAACATAAATGGATTCTTCATGTCCTTATTGACAACTATTAATCACTAGAAAGATAAATGTATGCCCCTTTCACTCCATGGATTTACACTTGTTACTTATGAGCATATTGCCTACAGATGTAGATTTTATATGGACAAGTATAATGATATATAGAGTTCATTTACACATAGCTAAAAATGATAGCTATATGTACCTGAATAATAATTGTATTCAATAACCATGCAGAGAATTGTAACTACTGCTAAAAAAAAGTATTAATTATAATATGATGAAGAATAAGAATGCTAAAAATATTACCATTTCTTGCAGTGATGTGATTAGCAGTTATCAGGAATTTGTAGAAGGATGTTTATTATTGCTCTAGCCACAGTCATCAACTATTTTAATTAATTTATCAGTGCTGTTAATTTGTATTTATTGTTGCTCTATTTAACATTTATTAGTCATTTTGATCTATCAATTAGCAATGACATTACAGTATGTGTGGTATTAGAGTCTTCAATATTCTAAAGATATGAAGGCCTTTTTGCCCTTATTTTAATTTTGTGTCAACTAAGAAAATTGAGAGTTCGGGGACCACTGAAAGAAATACACTTGTAAAATACCTTGGAATTAGTAAAATGCTCTTTAACACCAATATACTCATTTTTTAAAAAAAATAAAATAAAAGTTGAAGCAATTCTCACCAGCTTTCCACAATTTTGAGTAGAATTATTTTAACTTCTACCATACCAAAAACATGACCAAGAACCATATTCATATATCTGAAGGACACAAGATTGGAGAAGTTTTGGTTTTCCAGGTATATTGTATTCCAACTTTTAAATAGGTTTGGGATTATTTGAGTTGTGATCCATAACATGTAGACAACTATTGCCTACCCCTATGTTAGAAGGATATAAAGAACAACATTTAAACTCCTCAAATTTAATACATTTTTGTTCTTAGGAAAACAAAGATTGTTGTTGACTTTTATAAGAGCCATACACGTAATCTTGTTTCATTCATTTTTTTCTAGTTAAGTCTCTGGTGGCAAATACCCTATTAAAATTGCCCTTTTAATCTGTTTCCTTCCTATTGATTGGAAGGAATTGACCCATCAAACTACAGATTAAGAAGCCAACAACCATTTACCGTTTTGTTTTGTTGAAAAGTAAAAAGTAGGAAATGAGGTGGTTCTATTCTGAATATTAAAGCTTATTAAATATTAAAGGGGCAGTGGCAGTCCTCCATGATAGTTCCAGTTTCCTATGTGGCCTTTTGGAAAATTAATTACCAACCTCTGTTTTAAGGACTAAAGTTCTCCTTAATAGATGCATGTTTAGAATTGTAACTTTAATCTAGTGTTTTTGTACTAAAGATTCTATAATAAAATGATTTAATTGTATTGGTCCAATATTTTTTCTTCCTGTACAGAAGTCTTTCCCATCATCTCATATTTCTCTGAAAGAGATCATCACTCAGTGGAAAAAGTAAGTTTTTCTCTTTAGTATTGGAGAGTGGTTAGAGATGTTTGCCTTTTGCCACCTTATAGCTATACTTAATTGTTATTTAATTGTTTTTGCACTTGATTTAACAGTCCTGATCTTGTGAATAATGTATCACAGATCCAGTACTGGGTTCTGAACTAGTTTCAAACAACAGTCTAAGAAGAGAATTTGTTTGTTGTCAATAACTTATTCAAAAAAGCTGCTTATAGTTGCAACTATATTAAGACAGATATTTAAATTAGCTTTCTTACTTCAGAATATCACTGTTTTAAGCTTTTTTGAACTGTTGGTACCCAAATAATCCTTTTTACTCAATAAATTTGTACAAAGCCCAGTAATCTCCTGTGCATTGAATTACAATAGCAATATGAATATAAAACTATGATACATTTAGTTAAGCTGTTTTGTCTTTTGTGTTTGTTCTCTTGTATGTGATATGGCTTAAACGTTTACATGATGTGTAGAAATACTTTAAGAAAATCCTAGGACCATGTTCTTGCAGCTTAGATTATTGCTGGACTTAAGTTTTGCGTTGTAATTTCATGGTCATGCATAGGATGTGTATAACTCTAATTATATTTTTAATATTAAATTTGAAGTCTGCTGGCCTTATATTTTCTTGAGAAAATGATCAAACTGTATCAAATTAGATCAAGATTTTTTTGTGTGTGTAAGGTAAAGAAATGCCAGCTTTTATTTCTGCCACAATAAAGAAAGTGCTTCTGAAGAGGAGCACACAATTGAATACATTTTGAGAATCTTAGCAGGCCTTATTAACTCCAATTCAGCATCCTTATAAAATCTGCTTAACAGGACTTTCTCACAAATTCCAAAACAAAAGACCGTAGAAACCAAGAGAGGCACTCCAGTAAAGCTCAGAATTTCTGACCCCAAGAGCAGCTCTGAGAGCTCAGAGGAGGAGGAGGAGGCAGCACAAACCATAAAAAGTAAGAACCAGTGGAAATGAACCATTCAGAAATGTATTCAAGTGATTGACTTTGAGAAGATAGGTCCATAAAAAGGGACCCGCTGATTTATGATTTCTTAGTGGAGAACAAAGAAAGTTGGAAGGCTAGGACATTAATGCCCTTTCCGTGATGTCCCGATGCCTGGAGGCGGTGCGGGCCTGAATGGGCAGGAATAGACTCAGACTCAACCGTTCCAAGACTGAGTGGCTATGGATGCCGGCATCCCGTGTTCTAGAGGACCCGTCACTTTTGATGGGGGGAGAGGTACTCGCCCCCGTTGAAAGGGCCCGCAACTTGGGTGTCCTCCTGGATTCCCGGCTGTCCCTAGAAGACCATTTGACAGCCATGACCAGGGGGGCTTTCGCACAGATGCGCCTGGTGTGCCAGTTGTGCTCTTTTCTAGACCGTGATGCCCTTTGCACGGTCACTCATTCCCTGGTTACCTTCCGCTTGGATTACTGCAACTCCCTTTACATGGGGCTGACCTTGAGGTGCATTCGGAGGCTCCAACTGGTCCAGAACGCGGCCGTGCGGGTTGTTACAGGAGCTCCTCATTACTCCCGTGTAACACCTCCTGCGCGAGCTGCACTGGCTACTGGTGGTCCTCCGGATCCGCTTCAAGGTGCTGGTATTTATCTATAAAGCCCTACATAGCTTAGGTCCAGGGTATTTGCAGGACCATCTCCTGCCTGCTTCCCACCGTCCTGTCCGCTCCCATAGGGTTGCTGTCCTCGGTACCGTCAACCAGGCACCGTCCGTGGGCGCCCCTACCCTCTGGAACGAACTATCCACCGAGCTCCGGACAGCCCCGGATCTCCGCTCCTTCTGTCGAGGCCTGAAGACTTGGTTATTCCAACAAATGGGCTGATTCTGATCCTTGGGTTTTTATTATTTATTATTTTAATCTGGTTTTAGTGGGTTTTTATTATTGTATGTTTTTAATCTGTGTTCGCCGCCCTGAGTGCTTCGGGAGAAGGGTGGCATATAAATTCTGTAAAATAAATAAAAATAAAATAAATAATGGCATGGGTATCGTTTAAGAACATTGTATCTCATTCGCTATAAACTCCAAAAATGGTTAAAAAGTGTGAAATAAGCCCCCACCTGTATTAATGTAATATAGAAGGAAATGAGATTGGGAACAAGAGGGAAATTTTAGTTTGTTTGTTTTTTTAATTTATGCATTTATATTATATTCTGGCAACATTACAAGTTCACAATATTTGGAATACTAGTTCACCACAACTTTGTGACACCTTAGTTCTATATAGTGTAAGCATTCCAGAGTAATTAGAATTGTGATTTGACACTTTAGGTATTAAAAATTCAAATTGCATCTATGACTTTTTTAAACCGTATCTATAGAACTTACCTTTGAACAACACTTTTTAATCATTGTTTAAAAGCTTCCATTGTTAAAGTACTGATTTGGCAATTGTAAATGTATTTTTAATTTTGGAGATCAGCTGTTCTAATTAATCATTTTCTTGAAATACTTGGTTGAAAGTCTGTTGTATTTCTTCACAACTTCCCATATCTGAAATAATAAAACTGAGAATTCAAGAGTAGAAAATAATTAACTTTGAGAAGATTTAAATCAGGACAACCTCAGTAGACTTTCATGTATTATTGCTATTTAACATAGCTTGTGCACAGAGTGGCTTATATTGAGATTATTGAGACCGTGTCCATTTGCACTAGCATGGACAAAATCATTTCAATCAGATGCTTAAAAGAAACTTTTTTTATCAGTATATTTTATTTCCTACCTATCAGTGGTCATTTATCCTTTGATAGAAAAGGTAGAGAGCAGAGCTCTCTTCAGTGATTCAGTTTGGCATCTCCTTTTCTAGAATCTTTTCCATTGGTTGTAATATAAGTTGGTTGTAATATAAGTTGGTTGTAATATAAGTTGAAAAAAAATTGCATTCAGTCTGTCAATATGTTGTGCTTTTATATGGGTGTTCCAGCTAATCTGCATGTGAATAACGGTACCAAGCCAACAAAGACAGTAACTAAAGAAGAGAGTAGCAGCGAAGATTCAGATTCAGAATCATCTTCGGAAGAGGAAGCAGTTGCCAAAAAAACTGTAAGTAAAAAGACTTTGATTATTGCTATTCTGCTGGAAAATATCAGGAATGTATCTAGGATGGTCAATTAGGACTGCACCTAGGTGTCTGTTATTTTAAACATTATCATCATCACCTTCATTTAATGACCCCCATAATCCCTTGCTGGGTGGAGTCTGTGCAACTGAATGGAGCTAGCAGAGTGTTTTAATGGCCGGATGCCCTTCCTGTCACCAATGTGGAGTTTTGTTCAGCAGATATATTCTCAATATGCCCAGAAAGAGAAATATCTGCCTCTACCTAGGATCTAATTCACAGTCTCCTGAGTGTGAGGTGAGAACTCCATCTCTAGGCCACCACACCACTCGTTATTTTAAACATGTCCTAGAAAATATTTAAAATCTGCAGTCAGATGCAATTTAGAAAAGTGACTGTCTTGACTAGAAACTTACCTGCATTTCAAAAACAGAGTCCATAGGTTGTATTGTCACCATTGTTTTTTTACAGATAAATGCCTCAGTAACAAACTACATCTTTTTTGGAGTTTAAGACACTCCGGAATATAAGACGCACATTAGTTTTTGGGGAGGAAAAAAAGGAAAAAAAAATCTGCCTCTACCTACCAGCATCCATCGGTATTCATCTGGCTAGCGTCCTTGCAGCAAACAGCCTGGTCAGCTTCAACACGTTATCGCAGTCTGATTCAGCACAAGCAGCTAATTGGCGGTTGGATCAGCCTCCTGAAATACCGTCAGTCAGCTGTTGCAGGCTGCAGGGATCGCCACAGCCCATCGCCACCTCTGTGTGTCACATATTTGGCTGCCGTGCGTCTTGTTTTTGGCCTCTGCACTCTCTGTTTTAGACCCGTTCCAGGCTGCCGGGATCGCCACAGCACATTGCCGTTTTTGGCTTCCATGCATTGCGTTTTCTGCTGGTTCCAGGTAGCAGGGAAATGGCCGAAAATGGTGATGCGTGGAGGCCAAAAACGGCCAAAGGGTGGCTGAGGCTTCGACAACATTCGCTGTATAAGACGCACAGATATTTCCACCCACCTTTTTGGGGGAGGGAGTGCGTCTTATACTCCGAAAAATATAGTATATGTTGCTTAACTTAAAGTGTTAACTAAGAGAAAAAAGTAAACATGTAAGTTTACTTGGGAAAAGTTGTCTTCAATATTGCTTCAAAATGATGTCTTTAATTCAGTGCTATAAAGTATCAAAACATTCCAAAGACACATACACAGAGAGAAAAAGTTCATAATTTTAAAGTATACCATTAGCAAGGTGTCTTCAGCCATTGAAAAGTTTAAGATATAATTTGTTCCTTAATTTTCCCCACTTAAAGGTGCGGGGCGGGGGGCTGAAATAGCCTTCTCTGGTGACCACAAAGGGAATGCTGGCATTCTCCAGATCCTACTTTTATATCCTTGTACTAGAATCAGCCTCTGTAGAGATTCTCAGTCATCCAGGTCATGGTTGTCCCAAATGTGCTTTTTTCAGGAGGCAACTGGACTTTCTTGTTTTTTCTTTGAGGAAGTTTCATTTCCCATTCAAGAAGCTTCTTCAGCTCTGACAGGATAGTGAGGAATGGAAGGATTTATATTCCTTGCAGACAGCTGGTCATTTGCATCCTTTTAGAGGGTCATTGAAGCACTTGGAGGTTTCTCTGTGCCCTCAGAGTCACCTGAGTAGTGGTCCTGGTTCCTGGAGTCTGCACTTTTTTTTCTCAGAGAAATATAAATCCTTCCATTCCCAAAGCACCTTTGGGATAGGGTCAACCTCATTTTAGCATACAGAAGATCTCTATCACTATTGATGGGAAAGGATTCATTACACAAGCCACTAAGTCTGCTGGTGACAAAGTGTCTCCTCCAGCTCTTGACTGCCACGCCTGTTGAGGTGATTGCTCCTGAATGGGAGAAGAACAGATGTGTTCATCAATTTAGAACTGGAAGTGAAGAGTGTGAGGTCACCCCAGAGCACATATTAAGCAGGCAATTGTTGTTATGAAATCTCTGGGAAACCTTGAGTCAGAAAGTTTCTTTGAATGTAGGATATGCTGAAGTATCTATAAAAATGCTTTGACAATATCATGGAATGTCTTTCTCTTTTAACCAACTTTTCTTGTAGGAGAAAAGTCCTGTGGCTGGAAAAAAATTGGCTGACCAAAATACTAATTCTGTCCCAGGAAAGGGGGTGACTGTTGCTGCTGCCCAAGCAAAAGGAGAGAAGGACAAATCTGCTTCAAATAAGACCCCGCCTCCAGCTGCTAGAAAAGCAGGGCCAAATAAAGGCCTTTCTAGTAAAGCAGGACCTTCTTCGGAGTCACTTATTTCAGGAGGACAAAAAACAACACAGACCACAAAGACAGCAGAGAGCTCCGAAAGCAGCAGCGGCAGCGGCAGCTCATCTGAGAGTGAGGAGGAAACAACGTTGACCACAGTAAAAGCCCCACCTTCCAAACCAAGTAAGTATATGGCTTAAGATTCTCATTGCAGTGTTGCATAGATAGCACTCTAAATTTGCAGAAAGGGTCTCATCTTTATTATCTTATCGATAACAGTGAAGATTTATTTTATTTATTTATTTATTGGTTCGATTTATATGCCGCCCTTTCTCCGGAGACTTAGGGCAGCTTACAATGCGTTAAGCAATAGCCTTCATACTTTGGTATATACCTGCTTAGTATGGCTTTTGCCCCCCCCCCCAAAAGCGGTGTTCTTTTTATACAAAGTCATCTTATTGCCCCCACAAACCGGGTCCTCATTTTACCTACCTCGAAAGGATGGAAGGCTGAGTCAACCTTGAGCCTGGTGAGATTTGAACTTGCAGTAATTGCAGGCAGCTGGTGCTACTTAACAGCACTTTAGTCTGCTGCTCCACCAAGGCTCAATTCAAAAGATCTGCTACAGTAGTTTTGTGTCTCTCCCTCACTTAGGTAATCTCAAAGTTCTTACTCAAAGCCGAAAGAAAGTTCTAAATTCACTGTCAAGGAGAACATTCCTATTGCCAGTTACAAAAGTATCTTAAGATACCTTTGCCCAAACAATCCTGCAGAAAGGCTTGATGGGCTTACTGGAATTTTTGGAAATTCCAGAAAAGGAGTCTGCCTTAAATGACCTATTGGATGGGTGTTTATGCAGTATAACATCTCTATACTGAGCTGGCAAAAATAAGTTTCTTTTGATGCCAATCCGAATGCTGTCTATAAAGACTGCACTTCAAGAAAAACAGGCTTTAGAGTTTTTCTACAAATTTGGGACTCAAAACAACTTTTTGAGCCAAAAAGAAGCTTGTCATGATGGAGTGTATGTAATTGACATCTAACATGTGATCATTGAGTTCTGAATATGTAGATAAGGATTGAAGGGTATCTTTGCAGTGTCACAGAAACATCTTTTTTTTTTTTTTTGCATCAGCATCTTTCGCAGAGGTAACAGAACATACCTCTTACAATGCATGAACCTTAGATGCTGAATCTACTTCTGGTTACTATGTTTGGTGATGGTAGGAATGGATTGACCCCAAATTTGTACTAATATTTTAAAACTTGATATGTGGAGCAACACAGATGACTATAGGATAAAGGGATATCTATACTATACTATACTATACTATACTATACTATACTATACTATACTATACTATACTATACTATACTATACTATACTATAATATAATATAATATAATATAATATAATATAATATAATATATAATATATAATATACTATAAAGGGATACTATCACTATAAATGCTAAACATTTTTAAAAGTGATCTCCTTTGGCATCAAATCCTCTTTTCTATATTTTAGCTTTAAAGAAGGCGACAAGCACAAGCAAGGAGTCGAGTGATGATTCTGACTCTGAGGACGGGACAAAAGCACCAACAGTCCAAGTAACTCTAGTTAACAGTTTTCTAAATTAGTGGAAGGGTGTGTCCTTTTTGTCTGTGCCTGCAATAATAATTCACTAACTAAATAATTTACTCACTTGACAAAGGCAGAGCAGGGAAAGTGCCTTTGAGAAAGAATGCCCTTTGCTTCTTCCCATTTGGCCATTTCCAAAGGGAAAATTGAGGAAAATTTCCAAAAGATTCATACATCAACTCCATAGTATCAACCTCCAGACACTGCTCATTTGTTTAGTGAGCATTTTTGTCTTCAGAAGATGCTCAAAGAAGACATTACAAATCCAACGAATAGAGATGGGGGAATAGATTGGTCCTCTAATGACCAGTAAACACTGTAGAGCTAATTAAAATATGTACTCAAGTTTAATGAGGTTCTAAATTAAATGAACCTATCCCCATTATTTGAATCTCTTGCCACTTGACTACGTTTTTGTCTTAAGAAAACTTGAGATGTTGGGATGGAGCTTTCCAACCTTTGCTCTTGTGCCAGACACTAGCTTTTAAGGCTATCAGAAAATTCTTATGCTTGGATACTTTCAGAGGAATTGTTTGTCTCATTTCTCCCATGTGCATTTTTGAATCAACAACAACATTGTCTCCAGTGCTGAAGTCTGAATTGGCACACAAGGACTTTGTTCCAAGAATGGGGAAGGGGATACATTCTAAGCTATTCTCCTACTTCTGTAAAGGGGGAAAGTGGACACCAGGATGATTATGAGAATATGAAATTAAAATTGTGAGCAGAATGGAATTCCCATTCCAATAATGGGAGAGCAGGCAGACTAGCATTGATTATTATAGTTAACTTTAGCATCTCACTTTGAAGAGAAATTCCTCTGTGGTGTAGTTTTGTTTGACCAAGGATGAAATTGGGTTGATTTATCTCTCTTGACTTTGACATGTGAGCCATGGGCAGGTTCAGTTTTCCTTTTCTACCTCCTTCCCCAATCATAATTATTTTTACATTTTCTTTTTTTCCCCCTTCAGGTTCCAAATTGCTTTTCTCAAGAGGTTCTCTCCCTAAGCTCACCCTCTTATTCATTTCCTTCTCCTAGTGGGAAAGAAAGAAAACTTCTCCTGCCTAAAGGGGTTCCAGGAAATGCAAGAGAAAACAATACCAACCTTTTGCTTTCTTTGTCCTAAACCTACATAAGCAACTTTCCTGAGTTTTGTCAATACCAAAGAATAACACTGGAATATGAGTGGATATATTGTCCTCTACTTTAACTCCTTCAATTTAGAGCAATAGACTAGACTTGATAGAATAATGTTACTCAATGGATCAAATATGCTTCCAGTATTAACTGGGTTTTATCCTCCTCTTGTCCCAACTTGACTATTCCAATGCATTAGCTAGAGCAGGGGTGTCAAACTCACGTTGTCACAGTGGCATAACATGACATATCGAGACTTTTTTCCTCTTCACTAAAGCGGGCACGGGCGTGGCCAGTGTGTGACACATCCAGCCCATGGACCGGGAGTTTGACAGTCCTGAGATAGGGTATGCATCTTTAGTTGCCAATACCTATGCTGTTTACCTCACCCCGCAATACAGGGAACATTTTTTATCTTTTCTTCTAGATTAAAACAGCTGTACAAAATTCCCCGATCAATAGTCTACTGCTGAACAAGTCACCAGTCACTCCTGGCTCTTGTGCAAGAAATACAGTAAAGGTAATCGCAGCAAAGCAAGCCAGTGCAAAATCTGGAAATGCAAACAGAAGCCCAGAATCAACAGACACTTCAGAAACTACTGACTCATCGGATAGTGAGACTAAAGCACCTGCTTCAGTATCACAGGTGAGATGCATTGGTAAAGTTGGCCAAGACACTGATTCCAACATCTGAAGCCAATGGGTACAAAATGTTGGAAAGGAAAACCACTTGAAACTGGTCAGTCCAATGAAGTGTCTGGAAATCCGCTGTATAGGAATTATTAGGCAGATACTATCTCATTGCCAACTATTCCTGTGGAATCTAAAGAGCTGTGAGAGCTGATTTATAATTTGGAGAGATAAGAATGTCATAGTGACAACTAGGTTCTCACTTTGGTATGATAGATTGAAATTGGAATATAAAGTAACCAAGTGTTTAGTTAACATAATCTTCTGTAAATTTCACCAGACTTTAAGATTACAGACAATGCCCACAAAGATAATTATTTTCACTTGCTGCTGAACAAAGATTTCACCCTTGTGGCTGTTTTCAGGCTGCAAATTTACCAGATTACCTTTTACCCTGCTCATACAGCATGTGTATTCTATAGGTATATATACACAAAATATACACACAAACAAATTATATTTTTTTTAAAAAAAATATATTGCTCTGTATTTAAAAATAAAGTTCAGGGAAAAGAAGTTGACACAGCTTCAGAATAATTTAACCTGCTTCCCAAGCCTTCTCAAGATCTATTACACCAGGATGTCTTGGTCAGGAACTCTGACTTTATACCATTTCTCTAATCTCTTAACAATAGTTAAAATTATCTCAAAAAAATCCTCAGGCCGCCAAAGCAACAGCAAAAAATGCAGCATCAAGCCCATTAAAGAAGGCAGTTTCTGCTTCTGTTCCATCAAAATCCACCCAGAAGTCTCCCGCAACCATCTTATCAAAGCCACCGCCTCCTTCAAAAGAAGCCAAGAGCTCAGACAGCAGCGACTCATCATCTGAGAGTGACGACGAGACTCCACCGGTTCCCATAAGTCAGAAGGTTGGTGTTCTTCAAAAGTAGGAATGGTGATCTTTGTTTTTGCATGAGCCAACCATTTGTAAGTTGATTTGCTTATTTTTTAATAAGACATTTACAGCCCTCCAGGGTAGTATTTCTGGATAGTGTAACAAAATAAAACAATATGAATGCTAAACAGCTAGTTCAGATCACTTTTAAATACCAGTTCTGTTTGGTAGGTTTTATTATGCATGTACAGTATATATAGTATAATTCTATTTTTACCCTGGAACTGCTTGAAGCATTTGGAAAATTCTGTAGATATATACACACAAAATAGTTATATTTTTCTTTATTTAACTTGTCATAACGTTCTGTACTTATAAATAAAGTTCAGGGGAAAAAATTGATGTAGTTTCAGAACAATTTAACCTATTTCCCAAGCATTTGTTTTCATTTATTACACCAGAATGGCTTACTCAAGTTCATGAACTCTGATTTATATCATTTTTCTAATATCTAACCATAGTTAAAATTATCTCCAAAAAAAATCCTCAGGTCTCCAAAGCACCAGGAAAAAATGCAGCATCAAGCCCATTAAAGAAGACAGTTTCCGCTACTGTTCCATCAAAATCCACCCAGAAGCCTCCCGCAACCATCTTATCAAAGCCACCGCCTCCTTCAAAAGAAGCCCAGAGCTCAGACAGCAGCAACTCATCATCTGAAAGTGACAGTGAGATTTCGCCGGTTCCCATAAGTCAGAAGGTTGGTGTTTTTCCTCTAGGAACGGTGGTTTTGGTTTTTGCGTGAGCCAGCCATTTGTAAGATGATTTGCTTATATTTAATAAGATATTTACAGCCTGCCAGGGTAGCTTATTTGGATGGTGTAAAAAAAACCATGAATATTAACCTGCTAAAATATACTAACAAAAATGTCATACCGGTAATTCAGATAAAATGGTCATCCTCTCTTTCCACAACTAGACATCAGAATCATCAGGTTTTGAACGATTTCCTAAAAATATAAAAAGGGGTGAAGACAACTTTTGGAGTGCATATTCCATAAAGCATGACAAAAAATGACAGCCTTCTGGCCCATGGCCTTTTAGCTCTCATGTCAGTGATCTTAAGCACGCTTCCTCTAGAGCAGAGATGAGGAATGATGGCTCTTTAATGATGTGGAATTCTGGGAGCTGAAGTCCACAAGTTATAAAGGTTCCATCGTTCCTCACCTCTGCTCTAGATGTTCAGACAGAATAATTTCGCATTCAAAGGTCCTTTTCTTTGCCAATGTGTGTACCCCACATCTTAAAGCAATATAGTTCTAGCTGTCTCCATTGGCATCTCGGAAGCCTAGTGTATGGTACATCTATTATCTGCCCCATCTTCCATCTGTAAAATTTGGTCTCTGCCTCTTGCTGCACCTTCCTGATTTTTCCCTCCATTGAGATAAGTCTGTCATTCTCCATAGCACTGCTTTTGAACACTTCTCAGTACAAGGTGAATGGATATGTTCCTTTCTGAATGTTTCGCATACGTCTCCTTTGATTGCTCCACTGTGAGCGCCATGGGAGTCAGCAGAGCCAGGTCTTCGAATTCTTTTGACGGGCCAGGAGAAAATATGTATTATGAATGAAAGATTTGTGTAAAAGCAGAACGTCATCCAACTTACCCGTTCAGTTAACATTGTTAGGGTAATTACATTGATTTGGAAAAAAATAGGCCAAAAATGACAAAATTGTGCATATCAACTGACTAGTAATAACACAAACATCCAAATTACTGGAATCGAAGACTTACAAAGGGGGAGGAAGGAAAGAAAAAGATCCAATTACATAACTCCTTTTCCCTTTTTAGAGAACATGTGTTTTCTCGCCAGCGATTGTCAGGTGTGTTTTGCAACACATTTTACACCGTCTTACAATATTCATTGTCACACAGAGGAATAAGAAAGAAAGAACTGCTGTTAGAGACCTAGCAGCCTTGGCATTGCCCTGTTTAACAAAGAAGCTGCTCAGAAAATGATTTCTTTTCTTGCCTCATTTTTTGTTATTCTCCCCAGAGTCCTTAAAAATACAGCAGACCAGATGCTGAGTTTCTTGAAAAGACAGCTTTGATTTAGCTACCTTTGGGGGGCTTTGAAGTCTGGTGTAATTCAGGCAACTGTAGCTTGTATCGCTCACCGCTGCGTGGCTTCCTTCTAGGGCAGTTGAATGGCTAGTTGTCTTTTGTAAAAGTAGTGCTTTATCCCCCTTCTTTCCAAAATAAACTCAATTGCAAATACATCTCCATGGGGTTGTAATGTTTATACCATGGGCATGGTCCATCTTTAGTTACTAGCAAGACCAAAGGATTTCAAATCAGGTATTTGTTGTGTGTCATTTAAGAAGCAGTTGCTCTGACAAATTAACCAAATTAAATGTTAATCATTTGTTTGTTTATAAAATTTATTGGCTGCCCATACTGCCACAAAGTAACTCTGGGCATCTTACAATCTTAACAAAATAAAAACTATACAAAGCTAATAGACATTCATAAAATACCATGAAATGTATTATATTGTAAATAAAATGTTACACCCAAAAAAATCTGATATTCAAAGATATTTAAGAAGCTTGACAGGCAGATTAGGTTTTTGTATCTGTTTCAGGCTATACAGGTAATCCTCGGGTTACTACTCTAATTGGGACCAGAATTTCTATCATTAAGTGAAGCGGTTGTTAAGCAAACATCATACTTAGCCATGGCAATCCCAGTTGTGATCATTGCTGTTTTTAATGGTGGGAATATATCATTTTGGTTCTGTTAGAAATTGAAGAAGGAAGGAAAGGTATATGAGAAATCAGTGCATTTTATCTGTATGTCTGCCTGTTTTTTCCCCTTGTGGTGCAGGGTTTATCAACTCCACATCCTTTGGTGAGGACCAGTCAAAATCAGGCCAATCAGCCTGGGATCCTACCCAAAGCTGCACCAGGTGTTCTGAAGAAGAAAGAAGCCCAGAATGAAAGCAGCACCTCGTCTGACAGTGAGGATGAAACTGACCTTACACCATCCAAATTGCCAGCTCCCTCTAGTAAGAAGGCTCCAGCCCTATTGATGCTCAGGAAAAAAACCTTTTATTTTCAGCGGCTCTACTAATTTCTTTGCTTAGCAGCTTGACAGGGAAAGGACACTAATAACAAGGTGATGCACAAACTGCATTCTGAAGTGCCAGCACTGATGCCAGTTATTTCAAAACTGACACGAGAGATGTGTTAGCATCTTCAATTTTTCCTGATGGCGAACCTGTGGCACGCATGCCACAGGTGGCACGCGGAGCCATATTAGTGGGCACGCCAGCTCAGCTCTGGGGCGCATGTGCGCGCCGGCCAGCTGATTTTCGGGCCTTCTGGGCCCACCAGAAGTAGGGAAACAGGCTGTTTCCTGCCTCTGGAGGGCCTGGGGGTGGGGTGGGGAAGGTCCGTTTTTCTTTCTTACCTGGCTCCAGATCTTCTCTGTGTATCTGGGAAGGGCGAAAACAGTCTTTCCCACTCCATTGGAGGCCCTACGGAGGCTGAAAGGGCCCATTTTGGTGGGACAGGATGTTTTTTTCCTGTCCCCAGCCTCCAGAGACTCCTAGAGACTCCTAGAGAGGCTCCTAGAGACTCCTAGAGAGGCTCCTGGAGGCTGGGGACAGCAAAAAATGTCACTTCCTGTCCCACCGAGAGTTGGGAAATGGGCCCTTTCAGCTTCCGTAGGGCCTCCAAGGGAGTGGGAAAGGCTGTTTTCGCCCTTCCCACCAGGCCATCATGTGCCAGGAGCGAGGGGGGAGGGAGTTGCGCACGCATGTGCATGGGCACATGCGCACGCGACCCTCCCCCACCTCACCCCCTCTCCTGGCACGCGATGGCAAAAAGGTTAGCCATCACTGGCCTATAGTGTCAGTGTGTCTCACCAATTAACTGATGCTCCCTTGAAGGAAATTGGATGTTCTTGTCCTTTGTGGTATTGGCAATCCCAGATTCATTTCTGAATGATTAGTTTTTCTAAAGATGGAAGAAAACCAGTAATAAACAGATTCATGATTCTGGATTATTCACAATTGAAAGCAGTTGATTTATCTTAATATGATTAATTTTAATGGTTCTTTTTTCTTATGAAGAAGCCCTAACAAGGCCAAGCATAGCTGTTTTGTGATTAATGGTGTCAGATATTGGAGCATGGAGGATCTTGTTAATTGAACAGTAGTATAAATAAGAATCTGCTAAGTGTCTTATGTTTTTTGGCTTATTTTCCTCCGTCATCTGTAGGCAGTATTTTCATCTGTTAGAGTGAAAGGGTACAGATTTTTTTTTCAGCTGCATTAAAGATAAGTTTCTACTTTTATTTGCAACTTTCTTCACCATTTTGTACATAGATTTTGTACAAAACTTCCCTTTGTTAATATAAACTCCTTCAGAAATATTTTCAACTTTTAACTGTTCTCATTGTTACTTTATGAAAATTATTCTTTTAAACCTGTGCCCTATTTTACAAACATCACATTCTTGATGTTTTCCTGTGCGCTGCTCCCACTATCCATGCATGGGTTAATCCTTCAGTGCTTGGCAAACAACTGAGTGAAAACAAAAGGCTTTTGTTCCCCTTTCCGGCTCCCAAGCCACGCCTCTAGTCCCATGATGTTTGCCAGCAACTCACTCAGTTGCTGGCAAACACTGTAGTGATTTTTGGAGCTCCACAGATCGTTAAGGTATCGTGCTTCTGTGGGGGTTCCTTCTTCCTCTAAATTTCTTTAAAATTTTATAATCCTACTGGCTTTCTCCTTTCTCTTTCTGCGCCTAGGATTTTGTTTTATTTTTGAATAGCTCCCCTTCGCGTTCTATCCAGCTAGGCTGAGGAACTTGATCAGCAGGAGGGGGGAGTGGAGCAGAGCGCTCACACGCTTGCTCGCCAGCCCCCCAGCCTAATCCAGGCCAGTTCGGTGTGAGCGCGGTGCTACCGGCACTTTGCCCCCGCGCCGGAGAGGCAGCGCGCTCATCAGCTGGCCGGCGGAGCCGGAAGCGCCGGCTCCCCACGTGGCGAGGAGCCGAAGCCGGTCTCAAGGCTCACCCTCACGCAGCGGCCTCATCAGCTGGCCGGCGGAGCTACCGGGAGGATCGGTGCCTGCTCCAGCCAGCAAGGGGGCTCAGAAGCTCGCCCCACGCCAGGAATCCTCGCTCAGCGGCGGCGCGCTCATCAGCTGTCCAGCAGAGCCGGAAGCGCCAGCCACCCACGTGGCGAGGATCGGAGGCCAATTCCAAGCGGAGCCTCCAGGAGGGCATCAAAGCGAGGGCGCAGGGCGGGGCAGCGCTGAAGAGAGAGGCGATCTTCCCCTGCGCTACAGAACAACCCCTCGTTAGGGGATTGCGCGGCGTCTGGTCGGACCCTCGGGCCGCCATTGTAAGACCGCTGCCTAGTCTGCCCACGTGGAGCAGCCCCATATTGGTGGACCTTCGGGCCGCCATTTTGGGCCTTACGATTCAGCTTGCGCTTCCCTCCACAATCAGGGAGCCAGCTGCAGACCTGCACCCCCCCCCTCTCTACTGCGGAAAGGGGCATCAACCTCCAGCCTCCAACGCCTGAAGGGTTCCCGGGCAAGGTCGCTACCAACCGCCTCAGCCATGTCTCGCACACCCCCATCGTCAGACATGGAGCTGGAACTAAGCCCACCACGTATAAGCAAAAAAAAGGGAAAAAAGAAGTCAAAAAAGAGGCACGTGAGTTTGGCCAGCAGGGCGGCATCCGAAGGCTCCCTTCCCTTCCAAGATAGGGATGCCCTAAGGAGACACAACGCCCTAGAGCGACAGTGGGAAAGGGCGCACAGGGTGGCTGCAGGTAACTCACCCAGGGAGGTGGCACCTGGGGAGCCCATCCCGATCTCCCCAAGAGAGGCGGAACGGGGCCTTACATCTGTGAACGACATCACAGCCACCCCTACAACCCCGGAAGGGGTTGGGCCGCCTCGCTCAACACCTTCAGGTCCCGCACTGGAGGCCTCACTCGCTTCTACACCAAACCAGCATCGTCGGGCTAGAGAGGCAAGTGCCACACCGTCAAGGACAGACCCACAGGGTCCGGGTGGCCTGGGGTTGGCACCCCCAGTGGACTTCCAGGCCATGTTCTCAGCGGCCCTGTCATCTTTCTTCACGGCAACGATGCAGCAGGCCTCCCAGGGCCCCGCTCAAGTAGCACCGGGCCACCCATGGCCTTTCCAGCCTCAGCCCCACCCCATGCCAGAACGAGGCCGAGACTCCTCATCAGACGAATCGGACCAAGCGAAGGAGGGCCCAGAGGAGATGGAGCTATCGGAGGATGAAGGCCTAGCACCGGACACACCGGCTTTTACAGGCCTCTTCCGCCCGGCCCTATTCAAATCGCTCCTCCACAAGGCACGGCTCACAACCAACCTGGGGGTGCCGGGAGATGTCACAACACCCTCCACGTCAGTGGCGGGCCCTCACGACGCCCTTTTCAAGTCATCAAAGCCGCAGAAGGACTACATCCCCTGCCCGCAGTTGTTTACAGACGTGATCCAGAACCCCTGGGTGCAGCCGGCCTCCCTGGCGACACCCAGCAACCTGGATAAGAAACTCTATTGTGCAGCCCCGGAGTTGGAGGACCTCCTGGTTCTTCCCTCAATAGACCAGCCGGTGGCAGCTTTAGCCTCCAGTTCCTTGATCTCCACCGACCCGCTAGACACACTCAAGGCGGAGGAGAAGAGGATGGAATGGGCCTTTCGCAAATCACACCAGGCCGTCGGCTGGGCAATCAGAACTGCGACAGCCTCTTCCTTCTTCAATAGAGCGTCGCTCATCTGGCTTCGTCATCTGCAGGACAGACTCCCACCGGAAGACACCAGATTGCACCAAGACCTGAACAAAATAATAGCGGCTACCGAATACACGGCTGACAGCTCTCTGAATTCAGCCAAGTTCGCCTCAAGGGCGCTGGCCTCAACTCTCACCGCCAGGAGGCTATTCTGGCTTCGGCCATGGAAAGCCGACTTCAAAGCCAAGTGGAAGTTGGCAGCTTCCCCATATAAGGCACCAGACCTGTTCGGGGCCCCGCTGGAACCTCTACTAATTGAAGGGAAGGACAAGAGGAAGATCCTCCCATCAACCTACCGGCGTCAGGAGCGCAGGTACACGCCTTACCCGCTCCAACAGCCCTTTCGAGCAGGCGCCGGACCCAGGGGGTCCTCCTCACAGCGTCCCCATTACCAGGGAGGGGACAGATTCAATGACAGACAACAGTTCCGAGACCGAGGACGACACCAGCAGCCTAAACGCAACTTCCGTGGTGCCGGCCCTAAGCCCCCCAGAAGGGGGAAATGACTCCAGGCCCACGGGGCCCATAGGGGGGCGGCTCATCCTCTTCCATCAACAATGGGCCAAATCGACTTCGGACTCCTGGGTAAGGCGTACGATCTCTTCCGGTCTGTCCATCGAATTCTCCGGCCAGCCGCCCCACCGGTTTATCCATTGCCCAACCCCCCGATCCTCGGAGCTTCAGGACTTAATGTCGCAGGAGATTGCCCACCTCCTGGAGGTCAGGGCCATAGAGCCAGTACCGCACAGCCAGCGGGGCTCAGGTTTCTACTCGACCCTCTTCTTGGTTCCCAAGAGCTCCGGGGGCTGGAGGGGCATACTGAATCTAAAACGCCTAAACCTGTCGGTACTATACCGCAGGTTCAAAATGCACTCCCTCAAGTCCATCTTAGCAGGAGTGAGACAGGGCGACTTCCTCCAATCAGTCGACCTCCGGGAGGCCTATCTGCACGTGCCAATTCATCCGCACCACCGTCAGTACCTGAGATTCGAATACGAGGGCCGGCATTACCAATACCGGGCGATGCCATTCGGACTCTCGTCGGCCCCCCGCACCTTTACCAAGCTGGTGGCGGTGGTGGCGGCCAAGCTCCGAGCCGTCCCGATCCGGGTACTCTGTTATCTGGACGACATTCTGGTCTTGTCGTCCACGCCCAGCCAGGCTCACAGAGATATGGAGATGGTGATCGAGACCTACCAGGATCACGGCTTTACCATAAACTTTGCAAAGAGTCAGCTGCTACCTACCACCAGACTCCTTCACCTGGGGGCACTGATAGATTCGGCCAGCGGCCAGGTTTTCTTATCACCGGACAGAGTCCAGAGCATCCGAACCCTAACTCTGCAGTGCCTGACGAGGAGGAGAGTTGCCCTGACCCACCTCTCAACCCTCCTCGGGAAGATGGTATCCTGCTTCGGCATCGTACCGTGGGCACGCAGGCACTCGAGACCCCTACAGTGGTTCCTCCTTCCCTTCCAGCGAACGGGAAGGGCCAACTCCAACAGGGAGGTCCGTCTCACCCTACAGGCCCACAGGTCCCTCAGGTGGTGGACGTCGCCGTCGCTCCTCAAGGGCTCCAGCTTCCTAGAGCCAGACCGTCTGATACTCACCACAGACGCCAGCCTTCGAGGGTGGGGAGCCCATCTCCACAACCTGGTCGCACAAGGGCAATGGTCGCAAGAAGAACAGCAAAGCAGCATCAATCTTCTAGAGCTTCGAGCGATCAGACTGGCACTCCGCAACTTCCAGCAGACGGTACAGGGGCATCACGTCTTAATCCTGACCGACAACATCTCGGCCAAGGCTCACATCAACAGGGAGGGGGGCACGAAGTCTCGTACCCTGATGAACGAGTCCGCGGAGCTGTTCAGCTGGGCAGAGAGGCACCTGCTCTCGATCAGAGCAGATCACATCTCCGGGGTAACCAATGTGAGGGCGGACTGGCTCAGCCGCGAGACAATAGATCAAGCGGAATGGCAGCTCCACCCTCAGCTGTTCCAAGAGCTCTCCTCACGCTTCGGAAACCCAGTCGTGGACCTCTTCGCAACGCCGACCAACGCTCAGCTTCCACACTTCGTATCGCGCTACCCGACACCACAAGCGGAGGACCACGATGCGCTGCGCTGCAAGTGGCCCGAGGGTCTCCTGTACACATTCCCACCAGTCCTGCTACTCCCGCGACTCATTCGGAAGCTACTAGCAGAAAAAGCCGACCTACTCCTGGTAGCCCCAAACTGGCCCCGGAGACCATGGTTCGCCGACCTAGTAGCCCTGTCTGTAGAACAGCCATGGCTGATCCCGCCTCAGCAGCTCGTCCTGTGCCAAGGAGCAGTCACGCACCCAGAGCCCCAGTGGCTGCAATTAGCCGTCTGGCACTTGAACGGGTCATCCTGAAGAAGGACAGCCTACCAGACGAAGTGGTGGCCACTATCCAGACGGCCAGACGTCCAGCTACGACCCGTATCTACGAGTCTTCATGGCAGGCGTTCTGCAGATGGAGCGCTCAACAGCACGTCGACCCCACGTCAGCCACCATTCGGGACATCCTGCGGTTCCTACAAGCTGGCCTAGACAAGGGCCTGGCCCCCGCAACCCTGCGGAGACAGACAGCGGCGCTGTCAACAGTCATTGCGTGCCCCCCGTACCAATCCCTCGCACACCACCCACGCATCAAGGGGTTTCTACATGGGGCCACCAACCTGCGGCCCCCCACAGTCCACCGCTACCCCTCATGGGATCTGTCTCTAGTGTTGAGGGCACTGACGGGGCCCCCCTTCGAGCCCCTAGACACGACAGCGCTTAAGTACCTATCGTTTAAGGTGACCTTCCTGCTGGCGATCACCTCAGCGAGGAGGGTTTCAGAGCTCGCGGCCCTGTCAGTCCGCAAAGACTTGTGCATTTTCCACGACTCCATGGTGACCCTGCGCCTGGACCCTGCCTTTATCCCGAAGGTCAACTCGTGGTTCCACCGAGCTCAGGAACTCATCCTGCCGGATTTTTGCCCCACACCTCGCGATCCCAGAGAGGAGAGGTGGCACACTCTAGATGTGCGACGCGCCCTCCACACTTACATCCGGCGGACCGCTCCTTTCCGCCGTACGGAGGGACTCCTGGTCTCCTTCAACCCAAAGTCCATGGGTCAGAAGATTTCAGCAGCCACAGTTAGCAGATGGATCAAGGCCTGCATTGCCCTGGCATATGACCTGAGCGCCGAACCGACTCCCGGTAAGATCCTACCGCACTCGACACGCAGCGCGGCCACCTCGGCAGCCTGGGCCACCCAAGCTTCGGTCGTGGACATCTGCAGAGCGGCGACGTGGTCATCACTCACACCGTTCATCCGCCACTACAGAATCGATGCCTACAACTCAGCGGAGGCATCCTTTGGCCACAGAATTCTGCAGAAAGTACTGACAGAGGAGGACTCTGAGAGCGGGCAGCCCCCCACCCAGGGAGTTTAAGCTTGGGTATATCCCATGCATGGATAGTGGGAGCAGCGCACAGGAAAATGGACGTTGTCTTACCTGAACGTCCCTTTTCTGGGCGCTGCGTACACTATCCATATCCCGCCCGTGAGGGCTGCCTGTCACTGTTATGGCTGAGACTAGTTTCTTTCCCTTACGTTAACTCGAGTTAATAAAGTTGAGTTGTATACGTTACTTGTAGCGTGGTTTCTTGTTCTGCTGCGCCTTCGTTCAGACTGGGGCATCATGGGACTAGAGGCGTGGCTTGGGAGCCGGAAAGGGGAACAAAAGCCTTTTGTTTTCACTCAGTTGTTTGCCAAGCACTGAAGGATTAACCCATGCATGGATAGTGTACGCAGCGCCCAGAAAAGGGACGTTCAGGTAAGACAACGTCCATTCTTTCAAATGTATCTTTCTCAAATGTATCTCAGAAATAGTTTCTTGTGTGGTTTTGCCTATAGCCATGATGGCGAACCTATGGCACGTGTGCCACCTGTGGCATGTGGAGCCATATCAGTGGGCACGCGAGGATTGCCCTAGCTGAGCTCCAGCGTGCATGCGCGTGCTGGCCAGCTAGTTTTCGAGCCTTCTGGGCCCACCGGAAGTCAGGAAACAGGCCATTTCCGGCCTCCGGGGGGATTGGGAAAGGCCGTTTTTGCCCTCTGAAAGAAAGCCTCTGGAGCCTGGGGAGGGTGAGAAAGGGGCTTACTGTGCCATCACGTGCCAAAAGCAGGGGGGGCATATGCGGGGGGGCATTGAATTATGGTTGTGGGCACGCAAGTGCGCGAGCCCCCCATGCGACCCCGCTTTTGGCACACAACAGCAAAAAGGCCTATAGAAATACAGAGATTAGCAAATTGTGTTGAGTGTTTCTATCAGTGCTACAGCAGTTGACAGATCTCATAAATTTCTTCTTGCCGAAATTGTGAAAAATCTGTTACAGCAGTAACGAGTGTTGAGTTGTTAATAACTATGAGAGATGATGTCATGTGGTGCTTTAAAACAATTGACTGAGGAATTCAAAACACCTTTAGAATATATTTTTAAACAAATCTGATTGTCTTGGAATTTAAAGTCTATCATCTCTTCACCAGTTCCTTGGTATAGTTAAAGTAGGTTTGGCACACAGCTTTAGAACTGTAGCAGTTTTTAGTGGTGTGTATTTTGAAATTTTAAACTAAAGGCATCTTTCTGCAGTTAGATTTTATTATTATTATAATAAAAACTATGTACAGTTAGTCCTGACTTACAGCCCAAAACTGAGCCCAAAATTTCCGTTGCTGAACAAGACAGTTGTAAAATGTATCCCATTTTTTACAACCTTTTTGCTGCAGTTGTTAAAGGAATCGTTGTTGTTAAGTGAATCAGAATGTTAAGCAAACTTGGCTTCCCTCATTAAGTGCTTGTTGGAAGCCCGCTGGGAAAGTTAAAAGGGGTGATCATATGACCCTGGGACCTTTCATAAGTAAATGCCAGTTGCCAAGCACTCAAATTTTGACCATGTAACCATGGAGAGGCTGCAACCGTCGTAAATATGAAGTCCTTGTTTCAGTGCCATCTGAACGGTCACTAAACAAATGGTTGTAAGTCTAGGACCACCTCAATTTGTTTATTGAAAAAAATTGCAGTATCCATAGTCAGCCCCGCTGTTACGGTGACTGACTTCACAGTGAGGAAAATACTGCTACCAGGTAACTGCTAATGAGATTTATTAAATTTCAATGCTGTAAATTGAAATTGCGCATAGTTCTCCTAACCTTTTTGTCCCAAAGCTGCCTTGGGGGAAAAAAATCAGCATGACTGATTTTGTTTTTTTTCAGTATCAGGAAATTGTGGATAGTTTCACAAAATAATTTTTTGAAGAACACAGTGGCTGTTCCTAAGATGTGTTTGGCTTTTGTGCCTAAGGCAAACATTCAACATTGTGTCTTCCCTCTCCATTCCACTAACTTTTTTCTGATACAGGTCCTCGACTTACAAACTGTTCATTTAATGACAATTCGAAGTTAAAAAAGCACTGAGAAAAGTGACTTATGACTCAACCATTGTAGCATCCCCATAGTCACATGATCAAAATTCGGAAGCATGGCAACTGGGTCCATTGCAGTTTCCCAGGGTCATATGTGAACACCTTTTGTAACCTTCTGACAAAGTCAACTTTGGCCTGGCCTAATTTTCTCCCTCTTTTATAAAAGATTTTTAATTTTTAAATTCTTTTAGTATTTTATACATTCAATTTTAAAATTGGTTTTAAATAGTTTGGGGTTTTAATTTGTCGGGGCCAAAATTATTTAATTCGATTTTAATTCTACTTTTAAATTTTGTATGTATGTGTTTTATTGTTTGGCTGCGCACCACCCTGAGTCCTTCGGGAGTAGGGCAGTATAGAAATAAAATAAAATAAATAAATAAATAAATAAACTTCACTTAACAAACCTGTTACTTACTTAGCAACGGCTGTGATTCACTTAACAACTGTGGCAAAAAAGATCATAAAATAGAGCAAAATTCACTTAACAAATGTTTTACTTAGCAACACAAATTTGTGGTTGTAAGCCGAGGACCACCTGTACATATTTAAACATATTTCTAACCTGCGTGTGATATAAAAATGTATTTCAAAAAGGCAGATCATTACATACCAACAAAATACAGTTATCAGAATGTGTATCGTCTTGAAATCGTATTGCTTAAGCTGCCTTATCAAACATTTAAGAAAACCACTGAGAATCGATGCATCTTTGGGGCTCTTGGCGAAAGTCAGCAAAGAGAAAGAAGGAAGTGAGGCTGCAACCTTTTAGAACTGGCCGAGTTATCACTTTTCTGTCTCTTGATTGCTTTCAGCCCCCAAAGCAACTCCTGCAGCACAAAGTGTATGTACAGTGAAGCCCCAGCCTCCAAAGGGACCACATCAGAAAGCCCAGCAGAGCGAAGATAGTAGTGAAGATTCAAGTGATGACTCTGACTCTGAGGAAGATAAAGTGGCCACTCAGGTAACCATAGAGAAATCTGTGGAAGGGGAAAGACTGTGCCCTACCATTATTATTATTATTTTTTTACAAAACCCAATGGGTTTTTTTTTTGGTATTTTTAAGCTGTGAATGTTCTGGCATTGTTTGTAATCATTTGTTTTATCAGTAAGAAGGAGAACAAGGGGCTTGAAAGGGGGCTTCTACCTCAGGAACAAAGCTGTGAATGAATTAAGATACAGATAAGAGTATTTGGTTAATTTTATTATTGCATCATCATTGTACAAAAGTGGGCAATTAAATATGTGAGGTAAGAAGATATGGTGTGATTAAAAATACCACAATTAATACCACAATTATAACCCAGTACCACAGTTGCCTTTTCATTTTTTCCCCATCTACAAAGTAATACTTACTTTGCTTTGCTTTAAACTTTTACAGTTCCATATACCCGAGTCATTTTTTCCATTTTTTAAAATCAGTTTTTCTCTTTTCTTTACACTGTCTTAGCTTGCCTTGTTATGTAATATGTTATATGTAAGGAAGTCATTCCTATTTAAATTTGATTAGATTTCTGTTGCTAATATATACAGTAAATTTCTCAGTTTTTGTTTGCTTGTGCTTCTTGATGCTGTATGTTCTTGGATTATTTTTTTCTTTGCTATCAAAAATATAAGTTATATACTTGAACTTGTTAAAAACTGTTCTTTTTTTAAGTAAATTGACTCCATTTATATTTAATGAGATTAATAGTATTTTGGATTCAGGGATTTCCCCCCCCACCCGGTTAACGCTGCAGCTAAGTGTCTCCTTTTTTTCATCTCTGTTGGCAATCTGAACACTAGAACATTTTTGTCCATTGAATCTTTCATATAAGGAGGAAGCCTCTGTAATTGTTTCAATAATTGCTTCCTTTCCCATTTTCTTTGTAGGTAGTAAAAATATTTCCTATATGCTTTGTTTTCTTATACTGCTCTAATCTCATAATTCTTTGTGTCACAAGTGTTCACAGAAGCAGTTAGTTAAAATCTGCAAATTCCCTTTTAACAAATGGTGTTAATAATTCAAATCATATCCAACTGCTATATGAACTGAATGGAATCTATTTTTCAAGTACTTTCCATTCCAGAGCTCATCTTTACTGAAGTTTTTCTTGTATAAGAAATTCTTTTGGAATTTCTTTACATCCTTCCACTGGAAGAAAAAGGAGGAGGGAGGTTGGCAGCATCATTGGTTGATTTTGAAAAAAATCTCATCTGTGGTGCTACTGATGAAAATGTGGCCTGTGGGATACAAGAATCCTTCAGCCATGGTTTCTTAGCTTAACTCCATCCCTTTAATGCATAGCAGTTAATACAGATACCACAAATTTCAGAGCAGGAGGCAGGAGAAAATCTTCTGGCAACAAACTGCCACCCATCCATTCCCCAGCCCCAAGACTCTTGCCTGAGAAAATGGAATGGTAACTGGAGTGAAAGAGTAAGGTCATGAAACACAACTGTTTCCTGTTATCTGATTCCCTATTACAGTTCTCTATACTAGTATTTCTCAACCTCAGAAACTTTAAGAAGTGTAAATTTCAATTCCCAAAATTCCCCAGCCAGGAATTTGGGGTTATTGTAAAATTGAACCGCTGTTTCCTCAATTTCTGGGCCAAGTGGGTGCACTGTGAGTAAAGCGGTGCCGACAGCAGAAGTAGCAGCAAGTTTAGAATTCCAGTCTAGAAGTGATACCTTGGCTGTCCAAGTAATGTCTGCAGAAGGGTAGAATGGATTCCTGTCCAGTTATATTTTCTTTTTCTCTTGCCCTATTTCCAGAGCCTGGTGACTCAGGTTCTAAGTGTCAGAATTGGCTCCCTAATACGAGTTCTTGAGTAGAACTGCCAGTTGCTGCAGTTGTTCTCAAAAATAGAAATGGGGTGAGAAGGCCAGAATAAAATCATTGCAGGAAAATTGCCTAGAGAGTTCTTGATGGGTGATTGAGGGGGGATGTTAATATGCTATCTGATCTGGCTTTGAGAATGAATGAGAGAGAGGGGGGGAGGGAGAGAGAACAGTGCTTTGTTACTTAGAAAGCATGTCTATTTTTTAAAAAATATGTTGGATATATACATTTGTATGTTGTTGCCTCAGGTGATGAATATGAAGGGTACATGGGAGCACACACAAAAAAATCTAGTGTTTAGAATTGATCAAGAGAAGTAAATTTGAAAGACTATTTAAATGACAATTTAAAAAGTGACAATTTTAAAAAAAGAGACAGGATTGTAGGTAGAAGTATAACATTAGGCTGTAAAAACAGTCTAGTGTGCTTTTACTTTGAATTAAGCCCCATTGAGTTTAATGAGTGTGCCATCTGGGGAAAGTAAATGCAGTTGGTGATTAATTGCTACTGATTGTGAATACCTTAAAAATACAAAGTGGGTAGTTGACAGAACTCTCAATGGCATGGAGTTCAGGAAGAGGCTATAGTTTGTAGTCTAAGAATCTCTTCTTTCTCTGTTTTGACACAGTAAAATGACTTACTGTGTCAAAAGTACTCAGGGCCAAAAACTGACATTTGTTAGGTTTTTGGCTTTGGATTTTTGAAAGGGACGTGGAAATATGTCACGCAAAATCTATTCCATTCCTTGAATTTACTTTTGTAGTTCTGACTCTCCGAAGATTTGAAAAGTCTCGGCAAAGGGGATATGGACAGGTGGAAGCATTTGTATACAATTAGATGTGCTCTAAACCAAAAAGAAAACCTCTAAATCTGCCATGTATATAGTAGATGGAAGCCTATCTGTGCACACTTGCTTAATATTTGTAGTTTCTCCTCCCTTTTTTTAATGATGGAAACAAGAGAAATTCTGCAGAACACTCTTGTTTTGCAGCTCTTGGGAAATGTTGGTCCTCAGACTGGAAGCTTCTTTTTGTTGAAAGAAGAAAAGACTGAATTGATGATTTATCCATTGATGGATTAAAAAGGGTCAGAGAAGAAAAGGAAAGAATTGACAATCAATAGAAAGCATAATTTTAGGGAGGGTTCATTTCATTATTATTATTTGTATTGGGAAAAAATTGTATTGGAAAAAAATCTATTTTAAAAAAACGTTAGTCTTTTAAAAATTCAGCTTTGCAGTTTCTTCCAGATGAATCCTGAAATTTCCCTAAGTACTTCATTTTGTTCCACTTATTTTCATCACCTTAAGAGGCTAGAATCTGAGTTTTTTTTAAAAAGGAAAAAAAAAGTGACAGTCAGATTTTTCTCTAGAACGCTATAATTTGTTTTCAGTACAGTTCCAATATAGCAGCCCAAACCCAAACAGCAAAAGAAGTAAATAAAATAACAATGTAATACTCTTAAGAGTAGTACCTGTAGCTAAAGGACCGAAGAGAATCAGCCTATAGCTCTGTTGACAACACATGATCTGTATCTATTGACAAATACAATCACATTATGAACTGAATGCCATGCGTTTCCCCCAGATGGAAGCTCTTAACACTCTGTATAGTAGATTGGATTCCAGTTCCAGCTCCAGGAAGACAATAAAATCACTACAAGGCCCTCGAATAAGCTTGTCCTGAGTGCAAAACAAAAACTCTTCCCTCACAAAGGTTCCCATATTTTGAGCTGAAATCCCCATTCCTACCCCGTCTCCCCTGGTATCTCTCCACCTGATAGGAGGGACAAAATTCAGAAAGCCCCTTTCTAACACGATTGTTGTTTGTGCTGAAGGGAACATAGCTTTTTTTTTTTTTTTTTTTTTTGCACATTTTAAAAATAGCCCTGAGATTGCTGACATTAAGCCCTAATCAACATCCTAAATATTTATAACTCAACCACACACCACACACCCATACCTTTTTTGCAGTTCTTTCAGGTGAATTAGGGAGAAAATTATAGGGTAGAGCAAGACAGATGAAGTAGCAAACTTACATTTTTCCCCACACGCCTTTCCTTTTAATAGAAGGAAGATTGTGGCTGAAACAAGATGGCGAGCTGCTTAGCGGTTGTGGGGCCTCCTGTAATGGAGGTTGCATGCAAAAATATAAACAAAGTCTGTTGGCATCTTGGAAACCAAGCAACTACAAATGTGTAGGCACACGGGGTATTTTTTCTGGAAAGGAAAATGAAGGTTGACATTTGCAGATTGAACACCATCTTGGAAGCTAATGTAGAAGCAGATTACAGCTTTTATAAGATTCCTTTGTTTTGAAGCAGACCCTTAAATGCATTGACATTGGGACAAATGAAGGAATGCCTGCTCAAATTCCTGCCCGACCATGTTTTAGGCCATTTTCTGCTTCTATAGAGCTACCACCAGATAGGAGCAGCTTGTGTGTTGAATGCTGCTACAATCTAATTCCTACACTTACCAGGCCTCTAGAAAACAATTGGAAACAACTAGTGATAGTGGTTAGGCAACTGATTGATGATGTGTCATCAAATCAGTATCATCTCTTAGCAGCCACAAAGATCTTGTCCATGACAGTCTGTTCCTAACCTGTTCTTTCAGGTCTTTTAATAATATGCCCATTGCCACTGTTACTTGAATCCATTCGCATTGTTGCAGGTCATCTTTTCTTTCTTTACTCCTTTCCCAGCATTAGATCCTGTTCCTAAGAGCTAGGTCTTCATATAATGTACCCAAAGTAGGATAATTTGAGCCTGGTCACTTGTGCTCAAGGGAGAACTCTGAGTTGATTTGTTCAATGATCCATTTGTTTGTCTTTTTTGGCTGTCTGCAGTATTCTCAGGAGTCTTCTCTAACAAAAAAAAAAAACCTTCAAAAGCACCAGTTTTCTTCCTATTTTGGAAAAGTTCTTACTTTTCAAAATCCTGCATATTTTTCCATAGAGTACCTCAGGAATACTAAGATTTGTGTGATTCTAATCTTTGTAGAGATTGTTACGCACAATATTTCAATATCTTTTCCAAGACTTTCATGGTTGTTATATCAAGTGCTATTCTGTTGCTTATCTTGACTGCTTGCTCCTTTATTGGCTTGATCCTAAAAGATGGAAGCTGTCCACCACTTCAGTATCTTCGTTGCCAATTCTAAGGTGGCTATTCTCCATGTTCGGGCAACTGAATTACTGATTTCATTCCTTTGAACCGGGAATTACTCTTATCTTCGCCACAGTCTAATTCTGCAATATTTTATTTCCATAGAAACCAGCTCAGGTAACACGTCAATCTGCTACCAGTCCTGTGAAAAGCATGACAGCCAAGAATGCAGGGCTCACATCAAGCAAACCTCAGCCAGCAGGGAAAGGGGGGACAGCCTCAGCAAAAGCAGGAACTGTCCCTGTTCCAAAAGCTTCTGAGAGCTCAGAAAGCAGCAGCTCTGATTCTTCAGATAGCAAAGAAGCTGAGAAGCCAGCAAAGCAGGTAAAAGGAGAGGTCATTCTTCCATACAAGAAGCCACTCTTCAAGAAGGTTGTTCTTAAGGTAGATAAGATACTATAAGTGAAGCCACGCAGGTCAGGCTAATCTTACAGGTTCTCTTATTGGAACCAGGGGAGGTATCAACATCTTGACATTGGTGGAGTTGGCAATCTAGTGGTTCTTGGTGGGTTTTTTTTCTGCAGTGCAGATAATGTAGAAATTATTTATGTAAATTTTGGAATGGCTGATTGCTTTAAAGATAAAACAATGTTATCTTCAAGGGTATTTTGTGTATGTATTGAACTTCTGTGAAACAGTCAGCAATAGAAACTGGAGCATCCTGAGCAGATTTGCATAGTTTTATGATTGATGACAATTCAGTATTGGTTTTGTTTCAGACACAAATGTCTTGTTGTTTCTGAGAAAATACACGTTTTAAAATGCATTTCTGGTTATGTTCTCCCCCCCCCCCCCCAGCCTCCTATTCACCCTTTTTTTAAGCTGGTGGCTGGCAAAGTAGCCATTCCTTCAGGAAAGGATGTACAGACCAACTTAAATACATCCGGTGCTGCTTCCAACAAACCCCGGAGATCTGCCACAAAAGCAACAGGGAAGGAAGAACAGATTCCCTCCCCAAAGGTTAAACAGAGCCAGGGACAGGCTCTGACTGCTAAGTCCTCTGGAATCACTATACATAAGGAGAGCTCCTCGGACAGTTCCTCAGACAGCAGTGAGGAAGAAGCAGAAGCTTCGACAACAGCCAAGCATCAGACCCGGCCTGGTAAGAGAAGCCCGATTCCACCAGGGGTGGGTGGCAGGAGGAGCTCTTCACAAACACTTGAAGTTTGGAAGCCCAGTGAAGAGTAGATATTTGGAAGCACAGCTTGTTATGCACATAAGATGGCATTACCCACACAATGCAGCTTGCTCCTAAAATAAAAAAATGTTGCCCACTTGAGACATGTTTATGTCAAAATCACACCTCTGCACTTGCTTTTAGTTTTAGTTTTAGTTTTTTAATTTATTTTTTAAAAGGCTGAGCTCCTGAAATTCTTCTTTCTTTTCCTTGAAGTGTTTCACCACTTCAGCCTCCCCCAGTCTTGGGATATTTTTGGTGCAAACAGTTGGGCATAACAGTTTATCATTCTTTTTTTATAACAATAGTAAAAGAAAATGCAAGTTAAACATGGAAAGAAGTGAAAGTAAAATAATAATAAAAGGTGTACAGAAAAAAGAAAGGAAATGGGAAAAAAGAATATAAAAAGGTAGCTTCTGATCTTCATCATGAGTAGAAACTTAATAATTCATCATCCCCCATAATATATGCAAATATCTCTTCTTCCCATAACCCATCCCTTAAATACATAAATAGTTAACATTTCAGTCATAGTGTCATCAAAAAGCCCATAAAAGGATCCCAGATTTATACAAGCATGTCTTATTTTAACCTTGGTCAGTGCGCTTTAAAAGGCTTTGCAGTTGAGAGCAGGATGGTTCCCTTTGTCTCCCAGTCCTCAAACTTAGGGGAAATCACTGTCTTGGTTTTCTTGTAAAGAGCAGTCATCTGGAGCACAGGTGGGCGATCTTCTTATCCTCTCCTTATCCAGAGAAGTTCCATGAGACTGGTCTCCTCATTGATCCTTGGGTCTTAGCTGCGGTTGTCATCTCAGCTCATTCACAGATGTCTTAGCTCGCCATTCTTCACCCAGAAGAAGCCCACCAATTCCTCAGATAGAGTCCCACAACAGTTCATATATCCAAACATTTAAATCACCAGTATCAACAAGTCTGGTTCAAACTAACATTTCAGTTCTCCATTGTTGACGTTTGTTACTAATTGTTCTCGTGAAAGACATGATAGTGTGATTGAAATAGGAATAGAACTGCTGCAAGGACCTCTTTCATTGCATAAGATAAATGTACCTCTGCAATTCCCATCTCGTGAACTTTCATGAAGCCTTTATAATAAGCAAAGCTAAATATGTTAAGAGTCACATTATGTAACTGGACAACGAACATAAACCTTAATTTGACTTGATCTTCCCAGTTCCCACACTCTTTATGTCACAGCAGCTTTTAATTTTTCGAGGACTCTGAGGTCACTGTTTGCTTTTTGCAGCCACCCAGCAGAAACAAGAGCCAAAAAAGGAGTCAGAGAGCTCATCTGAGGAGTCCAGTGATGAAGAACAAGAAGCTTCTCAGGTATTTTTTCATGGTCTCAGGTACAAGTTCACTTGGCATCATTGGATATTTTGACTTATCTTACAGAGAGGGAGGGGAAGGAGAAAGCAAGCAAACTAGGTACCTGAAGATGGAGGAAGTAGTCATTAGGAAAGAGTTGTCTGGAAGATCTGTTGTGCCGATGAATCCAAACATGGACAATGAGTGGGCTTGAGATTCAGATGAATAGCCTGGCCCAGTGGAGAAAGTCAGGATTTTGTACTAGTATTGTTGTTGGGAAAGGCCTCAGATATGAACAAGTAGCCAGACATCAGTCCTGGAAGAAAGCAGTCCTGAAAGGCCTGGCAATCAGATCAGGACTGGGACATGGCAAGTAGCTTAACCAAGTTGAAGAACTGCACTTACTGGGGATGCTGGGGAAAGCAGCAACTGGTCACATATGGATGGAAGGCCAAGTGTGACGGCAAAGCCAAGAGCAGGGACTGTCCTAGAGTGAAAAAAGATCAAGGAAAGGGCAACTTGCAAGGAAGAATGCCAGAGCAGCCAGAAGGGAGTTGAGGTAGATTCCTGGCAGGAAAGGAAAGAGCTGAGAGACACAGTTATCAAGTCATGGTATAAGTAGGCTGAAATTGAAGCCTCACAAGGCCTAGAAAACACTGTCCCTGTGCTAATAATACCGTGTTTCCCAAAAAAATAAGACCCTGTTTTATATTTTTTTGAACCCTGAAATAAGTGCTTGGCTTATTGCCATGCACTCAAAAGCTCGATTGAGATTATTAGGGGATGTCTTATTTTGGGGGAAACAGGATAGGAAACACTAAAAGCAGTGCCCAAACCAGCAGAAACCTCATCCATGGAGAGCTGGTTGATGGGACTGATATCAATAGTACTAAGACAGAACTGACAGACTAGAATAGGATGCACAGAAAAAAGTCTAAATGAAAGAAAATAGTGTAAGGGAAGTATATTTAGGATCTACAGATAGGGGGATAAGAATGGAGGTAATCAGAACTTAACTAAAGGAGAATAATATAATAATAATAATAGTAGAAAATAGGACATAAATGGTAGAAGATGGGGGAACGGCCATGAAGGACAGGAGGAAGAGCTGCTGCTAAGACAACAGTCAGATAAAAGTGGCCTGAAAATAACTTGGGAAAGCATCTTAGGCAGGCTTCTCCCTGGTTCACATGGGGATGGAGGGAGAAGCACATTTAGACTTTAAAGATTCTGTTACTATAGAGTCTACCTGGTAAAGCTGACAAAAATAGAAATTAAAACAGCTAATTAAAGACAATAGAATAGAGTTTAAGAAAGATCTTAGAATGGTAAGATGAAAGATAAAGAAATGTATTGTAAATAAAAAAGGGATATGTGGTCTTTTAATTTATTTAATTTAATTTAATTAATTAAATTTATACGCCGCCCCTCTCCGAAGACTCAGGGCAGCTCACAATACATTTGAAAAATCATTATAAAAAGACATTGAAAAATTAAAAACATTAAAAACTCATTCACACCATTCATGGCCGGATCTCGCCAGATCACAAGAGCGAGATCAACAGCCCCAGGCCTGCTGGAAAAGCTGTGTCTTCACCGCTTTTCGGAAGGCCAATAGGGTGGGGATGGTCCGGACCTCAGGAGGTAACTGGTTCCAGAGAGCTGGGGCAGGCACAGAAAAAGCCCTCCCCCGCGGGCCCGCCAGCCAACATTGTTTAACTGACGGGACCTGGAGGAGACCAACTCTGTGGGATCTTATCGGTCGCTGGGAGCTATGCGGCAGAAGGCGGTCACCATAAAATCACTTGGGAGCAGTGGTGAAATCTAAAATTTGTCACTACTGGTTCTGTGGGTGTGGCTTGGTGGTGGAGGTGGATAATGTGACTGGGTGGGCGTGGCTTTTTTTTTTTTTTTTTTAACTTTTAAAACCTCTTCGGTATAAAAAAATGCTTTCAAAAGGCTCTGACGATCCCAGCTGAGTTGCCTGATCGGCAGAGGCTTTTTAAAAAAATCTCTGCCGATCAGGCAACTCAGCTGGGATCATCAGAGGCATTTAAAAGAAAACAAGGGTTTTTTTCTTTTAAAAGCCTTTGAGGATCCCAGCTGAGCCGCGCAATCATCAGAGGCTTTTTTTTTTCTTTTAAAAGCATTTTTTGGCCAAAGAGGTTGTACAAAAAATGCTTTTAAAAGTAAAAAAAAAAAGCCTGTGATGATTGTGCGACTCAGCTGGGCATGGGGGAGTGGCAGGGATTTTTGCTACCAGTTCTCAGAACCACCCGCCTCCATCACTACCAGATCGGGTGATCCAGTCTGAACCAGGAGCATTTCACCCCTGCTTGGGAGTCAACAATTGTGCCTTGTCTGCACCATCCATGAACCTACAATATGCCTCTGAACAAAGGATTATAAAATCAGAACCTGCATAGTTAACATGTTGGCTGCATGCCTTCTGAATGTGTACCAATCAGGATTGATTTAATGAAAATGAAAAATAGAGAGCATTAAATAGCTACAGGAGGAGCTGTACTATGCATGCAGCAGCAGTTTTCAGTTGCAATTTAAGCCATGCCGTAGCTATAAAAATTGTCTTTATGAGCAATGTGTGGTACCAACTGTAGATCTGTGACACATTAGACTTGCATGCAAGCATGGGACTGTAGTAATCGCCAACAACCTCCTGTATGAATATTTAAAAGGCAATGAACAGAGAAGCGAATTTATCCTGCAGGTTATAAATCCATACAACATATAAATACTTCCCCTCCTTTTCTAGAAAATTGAAGCATTTAACAGCTCCCCACTCCATTTGCCCTTTTTCAACAACTGTGCTGACAGCCTACACATTTTTTCATGGCTTAGCCTACACATTACACAAGCTCGTTAGAGGAAGAAAGCAAAAGTTTTGAAGGAATTTGGATTTGCATGGCTGTATGTGCGCAGCTTGAGCCTTGTGTTGTGTGTCTTTTTTTTTTTTTGTCAAGAACTTAAGTTTGACAGCCCTGTCCCTTCAATTTGTAGCCAGAATGTCGCCCCCTAAACACATGTATCCAAGTAACTTATTGGGGGAGGCACACTTAGAAATGATACAGGGGAACTTGAGTCCCATGGGAATGAAAACTGACTAAATTTAGGCTCCCGTCTATTGCAACTACTGACTGCCCACTAGGACAGGAAAACAGGACATGTTACAGGTTCCATCAATTAGGGTAGTGATGGTGAACCTTTTAGGGACGAAGTGCCCAAACTGCAAACCAAAATCCACTTATTTATCGCAAAGTGCCAACATGGCAATTTAACCTGAATAATAAGGTTTTACTACCAGTGGTGGGATTCAGATAATTTAACAACCTGTTCTTCTTAATGACTGGATGGGAGTGGTTGGGGGGGTGTCATGTGACTGAGTGGGCGTGGCCAACTCTACGTCACTCATGTGGGTGGTGCCTGTATGAGACAGGCAGGGTTGGGGAGGGAATCCAGGGGTCTCTGGTGGGAGGGGGGCAGGAGGAAAGAAAGATCCAACCTGTTTTTGTGTGTGCACATGTGTGTGTGTGAGAGAGAGAGCACTGCTGCACTGCCGCCAGCTTGATATAACTCTCTGAGATTGGATTCGATCTCTCTCTCTCTCTCACACACACACACACACACACACAGAGGGAGAGAGAGAGGGAGAGGGAGAGAGAGAGGTTAAATCGGATCTCTTTCTCCCTCCCTGCTTTAGGCAGGCTTAAAAAGTCTGCCAAGCCTGGCATGCTGCGGACGCCCCTCGCTCGCCCCTTTGCTGGCTTCCCCCCTCCATGGGCTCCTCGGTGCTTGTTCACGTTCTCCCTTCCCAGTTTAGCTTGACGCAGGCGGCAGCGCAACTCACATTGCACTTTCCAAGCCTGCTGTCGGTGAAGCTGGGCACCAGTAAGGGTTGGCTTTTTGCCTAGCTTTGTCTGGCTGTTGGGGGGGGGGGGAGGATGGACGGGGGCCTGGGAAGGAAGGCTGCATCAAGCTAGACTGGGAAAGCTGGCTGCAAGAGGAAGAGAAGCCAGGTGAGCCGGACCCAGATACTTCCCGGGTCCCCTTGTCCCAGAAGCAGCAACCTCGCACTCTCCCCTCTCTGCTAGCCCCCTTCTTCACACGGGATCGCCCAGCAGCGGGAACAGAGAGGGAGAAGGGGGCAGCGTTCCTGCATGCTCCCCTTTCTGTGTGGGCACTCTCCCTTCAATGCTAGCGGCCGCTGCTGTCTCTTCTCTCTCTCCATTCCCGCTGCTGGGCGATCCTGTGCGAAGAAGAGAACAGCAACATTAGCACACAGAAATGGCAGCATGCAGGAACGCCGCCCCCTTCTCCCTCTCCGTTCCCGCTGCTGGGCAATGCCCACGCATGCCATAGGTTTGCCATCACAGAATTAGGGTTTGTCATCTAATGGGACCACAAAAAAGAGCCTTCTCAGGTATGACAGCTTGATGAAGAGCAAGAGAGCTGGGAGAGAGTTTGTGCCACCACACAAGGCTGTGCACCCTGAGAAAGAATGTGAATTACGCTAAACATCTTGGCATTAGCAAAACACCTAGGCCAGGGGTCCCCAAACACCAGGCCACGGCCCATATTGCACCGTGACCTATTCAAAACCAGGCTATGTGAGCGGCAGGCCGGTTCCCCTCCCCCCCTCCCCAGCCAGACTGCCAAGTCTCAAAGATTGGGGCCTGCTGACCTAGGCAGACTCTTATTGTCTGAAGACATACTGGTCATGGGGGGAAACTTTCTATATCTTTTGAGCACAGGAATTTTAGTTGTAGCCTGACTTTACTGCAACCAACATCTTTTAGTAAAAGAATCTATCACTTCAACCAAATGGAGTTGAGGGTCTTTCTTTCCTAAGAGATCACTGGGGCAGGTCTGACAGGTGCCGCCTTCTTTTGGGAACAATTTTTTTTTTAAATAGTCTTTATTTGCATTTTCCTTTAAAAACAAACAAACAAACAAAAATAACAATACAGATAAATAGCATACAACACAAAGAACATTACAAATAACACGCAAGTGATAGGTACAAATGGTACCTTCATATCTAAGTATTCAATATAATATTACATTCCAGGGGAGAAAGAGCAACTCATCTCTCTTAAAATTTCAATTAGGTCTAACCGACTTCACTTAATATAGTTTCCTTCTTAACAATCCTTCCATATTTATTTTGGGTTATGATATTCTTTTCTCTAGCCAAATATATAATTTCTCCCAGGATAAACATGTTTGTGTTTGGTCTTTATCTTTTAATTTTTTGGTTAATTTATCAGCTTCTGCACAATCCAGAATCTTTTTTATGATTGCTTCCTCTGATGGGATATTCTGGTTTTTCCAATATTGAGCGTATATCAATCTCGCCGCTGTAATAATGTGTAAAGCTAATGTAAGCCTCCAAGACTCACCTATGTGTGAGTTGAGGAGCTAGATAAATTTGTTTAATAAATAATACATCTAAAACAGCCTTCCCTATCCAGTATCAAGAATGGAACTCTTTCCAAAATGTCCAGTCAGAATAATGGACATCAGACTTGGAAGGCAATTAAAAAAAAAGCTCTGGTAGATCTTTGTTTCATGCCATTTCTCTCATGTGACAGCACTGCTATGAAGTTTATTTATGTATGTTTATATGTATGTTTGTATGTAATTTATATGCCGCTCTTCTCCCGAAGGACTCAGGGCGGCTTACAAAGAGACATTCAACAAATTCGAAAATTACATAAAAATTAAAATCCAATTAAAAATTACTTAAAATTATTCCAATGTAAAAATCCTCCAACGGGTCAGCCCATTTGGTGAAAGATCCACGTCTACAGTTTACGGCGGAAGGAAAGGAGATCAGGGGCTGCCCTAAGCTTGGTGGGCAACCCATTCCAGAGGGTCGGCACTCCCACAGAGAACGCTCCTCCCCTGGGGGCCGCCAGCTGACATTGTCTGGCTGACGGCACCCTGAGGAGGCCCGCTCTGTGGGAGCCCACAGGACGATGGGAGGATGGCAGGAGATGATCCTGCAAGTACTCCGGGCCTAAACCATGTAGGGATAAGTTGTGAAAAGTATTGAACTAAACAGATACTGATAAATTTTGCTAATTGAAGAGATTGGGATATATCACTCTGTTGACTGCCCTTGCTATTAATCACATGTTCATACATTATTTCTCTCTCTCTCTTTCTCTTTTCTTCACTCCTAGTCTCTTTTAACGGGGCTACCAGGTCCTCACAAGATCCAGGCATCCACTGTGGCAGCAAGTCCTCTGCTCTCCAAACAGGGTTCTGTCACTGCTCAAGCAAAGTCATCTGGGAAGCCAGCTCCTGCTGACAGCACCTCATCAGCTGATAGCTCTTCAAGCGATAGTCACGCTGAGGAAACATCGAAAACAGGTTAGCTTTAAAGGAACTTGTTGGTACAGAAGACTAAAAGGAAAGCACTTTTTAGGGGGTCTATAACAATTCCCATGTAACACCTCTCCTGCGCGAGCTGCATTGGCTTCCAGTGGTCTTCCGGGTGCGATTCAAGGTGCTGATTAACATCTTTAAAGCGCTTCATGGCTCAGGACCTGGGTACCTAAGGGACCGCCTTCTGCTACTGACAGCTTCCCACCAGCCAGTACACTCCCACAGGGCAGGGCTCCTCGGGGTGCTGTTGGTCAGACAATGTCGACTGGCGACTCCCCGGGGGAAAGCCTTCTCAGTGGGGGCCCCGCCCTCTGGAACTAGCTGCCCCCGGAGGTACGGAGGATCCCAGACTTGCGCACCTTCCGCCGTGCCCTGAAGACTTTGTTATTCCAGCAAGCCGGGCTTGCTAAATTTTTAAATTGGATTTTAATGGGATGTTTTTAATTGTGGGCCAAAGTATTTCATCTGGTTTTAAATTGTTTTTAACTTTTATATTTATGTATTTGATCTTGGCTGTTCACCGCCCTGAGTCCTTCGGGAGAAGGGCGGTATATAAATATAATTAATAAATAAATAATAAATAAATAAAAATTCACCATAGCCAACTCACCATGGCCAACAGTTGTTCAAGATTTCCCTGCTACTCCAGCCTCAACAAAAAGCTTTAAATGGTTCATCACAACCCTAGTATCTAAAATGAGGATTTTGATTCCACTGACCATATCACCAGGGATATTTCATTCATGTCTGACGAAAAGGAAAAAGTCTGCCTTTCAGATAAATGATTAAAATAAGGACCTGCTGACAGCCTCACTGAGAGACTTTGGTTGCTATCTACCAGATACTCTTCAAAATATGCCAAACTATTTTTCTGCTGTGTGCTCAAAGAAGGCCTGGAGAGAATAAGATTTTGCAGATCAGTCCCAGGAGTGCTGGCAGATAGAATAGGTAGCATATTTATATGTCAGATTTCTCTTTCCTTTTCTGCTGCCTGCTTAAATTATTTTAATGGAGGTGGCTGTGAAAGCTTGACAAAAAAAAAAACCTTCACAATTCAAAGATCTATATTGTGTGAAGAGACAAAGATCAAGGGGCTGTTCAAAAATGTTGTTGAATTTGGTCCCTTTTTGGTTTTCTGGCAGCACTGGGAAAGCATGTTAATGCTGAGTTGAATTCTCAGTTGAATTAATGCTGAGTTGGTTCTGGGACCATTTGACTTATCATCAGTAAAGAATCTTGTGACACCTTAAAAGCTAATAATCAAAAGGATTATTTGGAACATGAAGCTCAACATATACTTTTACATGTGATATACTTTGAACATGTGCATAGGTACACTACAGAAATTTTCTTTTTAAGATAATCTTGATTTAATTCCCTCTTTTAAAAAAAGTTAATATCAGATCCCATACTTCCCAACCATTGGCCAGATTGCCTAGTAATTTTAAGACAAACATATCTGAAGAGCGTGGAGTGGTAAAATGGCATTCAAAATAATTGTACGACCAGAAGATAGAATCTTGTATTTGAGAATTTCCTGAAGCAAGCAGAAACGGGAATGTAGCCATGACCGAGTAAAATCTTGGATTGTAGCATGCTCAGTCAGCACCTAGAAAGCAGCAAAGCACAGAGAAGCAAAAAACTTTTATAGCTTATGCCATTTCTTTAAGTATCATTTATTCATATTACATCACATGTTTTGATGGTGAGTTGGAATGATTTACCCACAAATTAGCAGTACTTTATAGGGATCAGGCTCTTAATAGTTGCTAAATAGTAAAAATTTGTTTCTACAGAGATCATCTCATTGCCTTCTTCTGGAAAGGAAGTAGCAGCTGCTAAGGGAAAGGGGGCAAGGAAACAAGGGCTGCAGAGCACCAGCTCCAAGCTGACCCCAGCAAAGAAAGCTGCAGCAAAGGCTCAGAGCAATGGCCAAGCCCAAGAGACATCTGCAGCAAAGTTCCCAGAATCACTTACCCCATCGTTCAAAGCTTTCCTTGGGAACAAACAGCAGGACACAGAACAAGAAACCCCAAAAAATGCCCAGGCTAACCCTGTGGCAAAGGCCAAGACATCGAAAAATGGAAAGAAAGAAAAACCATCCAAGAAACGGAAACTGTCAGATGGGGACACTGGCCCTTCAAAGAGCAAGAAGCGTAAAATGCAGAGCGCGGAAGAGTTAAAGCTAAAAAAGAAGAAAAAGAAATCCAAGGCTTCAGACAGCATCAAATCAACAAAGAAAAAAGACAGTAAAGAAAAGAAGTCTGATAAAAGTAAGAACTCCTTCCCTATTCCATGTGGGCATATCAAAGCTGGGTGCTAATGTTCCTGGTCCTTTTTTTATTTTTTTCATTATCTAACCTTTTTGCCATCGCGTGCCAGGAGAGGGGGGGGCGGGGGAGGGTTGCGCACGCACGTGCCCATGTGCATGCGTGCGCAACCCCCTCCTCCCTCCCTTCCCCCCTCTGCTCCTGGCACATGATGGCCTGGTAGGCCCGTTTTTCTTTCTTACCTGGTTCCAGATGTCTATCTGGGAAGGGCGAAAACAGCCTTTCCCACTCCCTTGGAGGCCCTACGGAGGCTGAAAGGGCCCATTCCCTGTCCTTCCTGGGACAGGAAGTGACATTTTTTGCTGTCCCCAGCCTCCAGAACCTCTCTAGGAGCCTCTCTAGGAGTCTCTGGAGTCTGGGGACAGGAAAAAAACGTCACTTCCTGTCCCACCGAGAGTCGGAAAATCGGCCCTTTCAGCCTCCGTAGGGCCTCCAAGGGAGTGGGAAAGGCTGTTTTCGCCCTTCCCAGATAACACAGAGAGGATCTGGAGCCAGGTAAGAAAGAAAAACGGCCTTCCCCACCCTGCCCCCAGGCCCTCCAGAGGCAGGAAACAGCCTGTTTCCCTACTTCTGGTGGGCCCAGAAGGCCCGAAAATCAATTGGCTGACGCACGCAAGCGCCCCAGAGCTGAGCTGGCATGTCCACTAATATGGCTCCGCGTGCCACCTGTGGCACGCGTGCCAAGGGTTCGCCATCACGGATCTAATGCATTCTTCTGCCCCCATGTGGTAAAGAGGTATTGCTTACCAATAAGCAGTTGTTACCAATGCTTTACCAATTCATTTGTGTTGGTAAAGGGAGTAATACGTGGGGAAAGGTTTATTCAGCATATGCAACCTTAGCACTCTGATGTCCCCCCCCCACCTTATACCTGTGTAAAGAAACTATCCCAACATACCTCTTGATTCCAGTCTAAAGAAAAGCAATTAAGTGAAAAGGGTAGGCAAGAAGGCTTTTCAGAAGATATATTTAGGTCTGTTCTTTAACATTCTTCTGCTTCCTGTTTTTTTTTTCAGCTTCTTCCTTCCTCATTGTATGGGCTTGTTCTGCTTTAACTACTTCCCCTTTTCTATGATGCTCCCAGTCCTTTTTGAGCCCCCAGAATCGAACAGAACAGAATAGAATAGAATAGAATAGAATAGAATAGAATAGAATAGAATAGAATAGAATAGGAGCTGGAAGGGACCTTGGAGGTCTTCTAGTCCAGCCCTTTGCTCAAGCAGGAGAATCTATATCATTTCCTTCCAAGAGCCTTGGTAGTACAGTGGTCTAAGGCACCCTGTTATTAAGCTGGTTATTAAAACCAGCTGCCTGCAATTACTGCAGGTTCTAATCTCGCCAAGGCTCAAGATTGACTCAGGCTTCTATCCTTTCTAAGGTAGGTAAATTGAGGACCCAGTTGTGGGGGCAATAATCTGACTTTGTATAAATATACAAAAGAATGAAGGCTATTGCTTAGCGCATTATAAGCTGCCCTGAGTCTCCGGAGAAGGGCAGCATATAAATCAAATTAAAAAAAAAAATCAGACAAGCGACTGTCTAGTCTCTTCTTAAAAACCTCCAGTGATGGAGCACCCATGATTTCTGACAGCAAGCTGTTCTACTGGTTAATTGTCCTCGCTGTTAGGAAGTTTCTCCTTAATTCCAGATTGCTTCTCTCTTTGATTAGTTTCCAATCATTGTTTCTTGTCCTGCCCTCTGGTGCTTTGGAGAATAATTTGTCCCCCTCTTCTTTGTGGCAGCCCCTCAAATACTGGAATACTGCTCTCATGTCACCCCTAATTCTTTTCTTTAGACAGACCCAAAACCTGCAGCCATTCTTCATATGGTTTAGTCTCCAGGTCTTTGATCATCTTAATTGCTCTTCTCTGAACTTTTTCCAAAGTCTCAACATCTTTTTTCTGAATGGTGACCAAAATTGGTTGCAGTATTCCAGGTGTGATCTTACTAGGGTTTTGTACAGCGGCACTAATACTTCACATGATGTTGATTCTGTGCCTCTGTTTATACAACTCAGGATTGTATTAACTTTTTTGGCTGCTGCTGCACACTGCTGGCTCATATTCAAGTGATCATCTGAACTGATTCCCAATTTTCTGATCCCACTGTGATCCTCGGGATCACCTTCCTTTATTGTTCGTCTGTCCAGGGTTGGTCCAGAACATTTGGATGCACCAACTTAATAGTTTTCCTTAAAATGTGATGTTAGATTTACCTACTTTGTGTTTGCTCTGTAATGTCCCTTATTTTTATCATAGGCACTTTTGTGAGCAGGTGTCTTCAAGTCAATTCACTAGTTGGCCTAGTCCAGGGGTGTCAAACTCAAGGCCCTGGGGCAGGATACAGCCCACAGAGTGCTTAGATCTGGCCCGTGAGGCCAGACCATGTGCTCCATTTTTGCTGGCAGAGGGCTTCAGGAGGCCATCGCGGTCAAAAACAGAGCCTCGACAAGTGACGTCGAGCTAGCCACCCCTGCGACCATAACCCGGCCCCCTGAGATCAAACACAACTGATGCAGCCCTCAATGAAATCGAGTTTGACACCCCTGGCCTAGTCCCTACAGTGTTCTTGCCAAGGTTTCCCAGAAGTGGATTACCATTGTCAGCTTCCTAGGGCTGAGAGAAAGTGACTGGCCCAAGGTCACCCAATTGGCTCTGTGACTAAAACAGTTAGAATTTGCCTGGTTTCTAGCCTGGTGCCTTACCACTACACCAAATTGGCTCTCCTATTTTGGGGGTTGTTTTTTTAGTAGAACAAATCAACACAGAACCAAAGTTAAAAACAAGTTTAACCAGTTCCTTTATTTTATCCCCATGTGAATTAGCCCACCAGATCAGTTTTCCTCTGGCACCATCCAAAACTAACAGTCCTTTGGTTTTGGAGTTGTTCACCACCCCTGAAATAAAATGTCCCTCAGTGTTCCCAGCTGGAGCAGTGCTTTTGGTAAAACACTTCTACCTTCCAAAGTGGAGGTACAGTAGCCCTTTGCTGTACTGTAGAAGAAAAGCACATGCTGGCCTGAGTGCAAAATACAACACTCCTGTATTTAACCTGTTTTGATACATGATTACCCATGATTCCTTTCTGATTTTCTGGTGGGAACAGATGGAGGAGGCTGAAGAGCCTAGCTCGGATACGTTTTAGGAAATGGCTTCCTTTGCCTCATGGCTTTAAAACTGAAATGGAAGCAACTTTCCCAGCTCAGGCATATGCTCACAGTTTTCACAGATAGAGCCGAAAAGGGTGCTTCAGCTACAAAGGCTGCTGAGTGGTCATATTCAGCAGTACCTGAATAAATCATGAATATTAGTGCAAATGAGTCGATCTTAAGAAGGCTGCATTTAGAGAGCCACTGTAAACACTGAGAGGAAGTTGCTGGGACACTATTAATCTTGCTATTCAAAGAGCAGCTCCAGCCAATTCAGTAGTTCCTGCTGAGGCATTTGAGTTGCCTGCCGGATTCTCAAACAGAAATGGTCGCAGGCTTGCTCTAGGAAAGGGAGAACAAGAAGGAAACAGGCTCTTGTATGGAGACTCGGATTTTACTGATCTTGAAATTTTACTGATCTTGATATAAGTTATCCTCTTTACTGAGGGGGAAAAAGCCGACTTTTTAAGACATGAAAATCTTCTCAAAAGTCGGGGGTCGTCTTATACACCGGGTGTCGTTCTCCTGTAACCAGGCAGACCAGCCCAAAAGACTCTAACGAGCCTTAAATGGCTCTGGCGATCGAAGCTCTGACGATCCCAGCTGAGTTGCCTGCCAATCGGGCATCGCAGCTGGGATCGCCAGAGCCCAGAGTCCTGTAAAAAGAAAAAAGTTTTCCCCCTCCAGCTTGCTTACCTTAGCTGGTAATCGCAACGCTTGCCTTGCTTCGCTTGCCTGAATCCATTCCATTAGCAAACCACTCTCTGCCTGCAATCATGCAGGCAGGAGTTGTGGACTTCAACTCCCAGAATTCCTCAGCCAGTAAAAACAAAGCTGGCTGAGGAATTCTGGGAGTTGAAGTCTACAAGTCTTAAAGTTGCCAAGGTTGGAGACCCCTGTTCTATTGGGTAAGTTTTTTCCCCCTTTGGGAGCTTTAAAAAAAATAGTTAATTGGGGTTTTTTTTAGTTGTTCTTTTTTAGACCTAGCCATTTAAAGTTTAGGAAGTTTTAAATTTAGTTTTCATATAAAAATTAAAATAAAATAAAATAAAATAATATTTATGCAGCTTTCTGAGATGTGGTGTGTTTCTGTAGTGTTTCACTCTAACTACACAAACACACAAAATCTCACAAAGCTGTATGTGGAATTTTGTGTGTGTAAAGTGTGAAGGTTGATTTTTTGGGGCTTTTTGTGGCTGTGTGAGATTCCTGCTTGTTGCAGGGGCCATTTTGGGTCTAGCACAGCTGCTTTTACATTGTGGATGAGCCTGTTGTGTTGTGTTGTGTTGTGTGTGTATAAAGTGTGAAAGTTGTTTTTTGCGCTTTTTGTGGCTGTGTGAGGTTCCTGCTTGTTGCAGGGGCCATTTTGGGTCTAGTACAGCTGCTTTTACATTGTGGGTGAGTCAGTTGTGTTGTGTTGTGTTGTGTTGTGTGTGTGTAAAGTGTGAAAGTTGTTTTTTTTGGGCTTTTTGTGGCTGTGTGAGGTTCCTGCTAGTTGCAGGGGCCATTTTGGGTCTAGCACAGCTGCTTTTACATTGTGTTGAGGCAGTTGATGTTTTTTAATTTTTATTTGGTGTGTGTTGGAAGAGGGGTAGTCTTATATGGCGAGTATAGCCCAAACCCTATATTTTAACAGGAAAAGTTGGGGGTCGTCTTATACGCCCAGTCGTCTTATACGCCGGAAAATACGGTATATCGGCATAAACATATAAAAAGACCAAGTGCAGAAATAGTGATGACATTTGACATAAATGACAGATTTCATTCACTATACTTCAGAAACAAAATAGCCGAACATACAAATAATTGATACAAATACCTTAGATTCAGTAACTATTTTACTCTTTTTGTAGTTGGCAGTGTGTCTTTAACGTTGTGTAAGAATTCTGGCCTATTCATCCATAGCATATTGCTCTTTCCATAATCCTACACAACATTTCCATGGGGTTTAGAGCTGGAGTTTGCCTTGACCATTCCAAAATATTGAATTTTCCCTCCTTCATCCATTTTGTTGTAAACTTCCTTGTAAGTTTGTACCTTTGAGATCATTGCTTTGATTTATGAATTTCAGCTTCAGCTAATGATGGCAGATCATCCAGGTCCTGACACAGAAAAACATTTGCCAACACATGACATTGTTATCGCCACACTTAATAGCTGATACGAGATTCTTTGTCCAAACTAACATTACTATGTTTTTCAAGGAGACTCTAGTCTAAATCAACAGTCTTCCTTTCTTCTATCAGTGAATTCTACAGAAAAATTCACTGATCGTAACAGTAAAAGTGTAAAAGTGGGAACCTAATCATGAGTTAATAATGTTCTTTTGCTCTTCAGAGTCCCTTGTTTTTACTCCCCTAGCACTGTCTCTATAATTCTATCTTGCTTTTGGAGGCTTTCATCTTTCATTGTCTGTAACATGATTTATAAAAATTCTTACTATCACTCAGAGAGGAGAAAGGAGTACATTTTATGGCAATCATAGCAACCTGCCTTTGACCACGCTGGCAAAGGACTTTAGGGAGCTAGGTTCAATATATTCAGAGGATCACAGTTTAGGTGAATTAGGATTTTTTTTCAGGGTTTCAGGAAATCATACCATCTCTTCTATTTGAAGCCACTCCAGAATGAGTGTATAATACATAATGAACTCAACTACAAATACATTGTTAAATCAGATTATAAATACTGAAAATATTAAATTTTCAGAGGAATACCATCTTATTTCCATAGATGGAGCAATCTTCTCTCCTAGGAAGAAGAACCAGGGAGCTGGAAATGGTCAGCTGTTGTATGCTCTGCATTAGTCTTGTTTATGGGTCCAGATAGTGAAGCAGATTTGGTGTCACTCTGGATACACTTTAGCATGGTGTTATGTATGGGTTTTAACGACTCTGTTAGCCAAGTTCAAAGTTGAACAAATGATGGTGTAGATTATTATTGGGATTTTCTGTGTGGTGCCATGTATGTGAAGCTTGAACACTAACATGGTACAAGCCAAGCTTAAGAGTTATCTTTATGCCCAAGAAAGACTTGGGAATTATCCTCCTAGGAATTCATAGAAAATAACAGCACATAAATGTACAAATGTGCCCATCTGTTCAGGGAAAAAAGAGAAGGTGTGTTGGATGGTGGTGATAATGGCATCGTAGTGACAAAAGGGAATGATAAGGAGCATTAACACCAATTAGCCTCCTAGTAAATGGCTATTTTATAACCCTGATTCCCCAGAGCAGCTATTCTTGTGACATTATCCCAGGCATGCTGTTAACATTCCAAATATGCCTGAATTGAAAGTTTGCAGTGTGAAATGAAACGGGGTGACGAGCATAAAAATAAACTGTCAAGTGCTTGTCCCTGCCAGCAAGCAACTCCGGGTAGTCCTCAAATTACACCACAATGGAGCCCAAAGTTTATGTTGTTCAGTGAGAAATTTGTTGAGAGATTTGTCTCATTTTACGACTTGTCTTGCCACAGTTGTTAAGTGAATCACTGCAGTTGTTAAATTAGTAACATGGTTGTTAAGTGAACCTGGCTTCCCCGTTGGCTTTGCTTGTCAGAAGGTCGCAAAAGGTGATCAGATGACCCCGGGACACTTCACCTGTTATAAATGTGAATCATTTGTCAAGTATCCAAATGTAAATCACATGACCATGAGGATGCTGCAACACAGCATAAGTGTGAAAACTGGTCACTTTTTTTCAGTGTCATAACTTTGAACAGTCATTAAGCGAACTGTTGTAAGTTGAGGACTACCTACATTAAAAGTTCTTTGTGGACTGATTTCAGTTGCCTAATCCTGGCTTAATTTTCTTGCCTTCACAGGACTTCCTTATTCTACTACCTCTTGCTATCCTAGTTAGTGAGAAAATAAATACCTGAGGCCTCATGCCTAGATTAAATTAGCAACAACACAGAGAAACCTCATTTTAATGGTCCATTTGAGGAGAGGATTAATGGTCCATTACTGAGGCAGTTTATAGGCAAATGTATTAAATTGCTCTGTAATGATTAAATGAAGGAAAATTAATTTAACTGTCTCATCTGGAATATTCATTTGCAATGCATTTATCCCTTATTGGGGCAGGGGAAGGATCTTTGGATGGTAAATTGATCCATTGCTCTTGAAATCTGCCAAATGAGGGTTTGTTCAAATCAAGATATCTTTGCATTTAATTTTAGCTCCCCGCCCCCCCCCAAAAAAAAAATCCAGTTGCAATAAATAGGAGATTCTGGTGCAATCTGGATGTTTGTAGAAAAACAACTGATTTAGCACTAGATTTTGGCACTCATTCACAATATGCAGGTTCTTGACATGATGTAGTAATCATTTCCTTAAATGGCGTTGGAATCCAAGAAATAAAGTATCTTGGGGAATTTGGTACCAATGGTCCTGCACTTAAAATCATTCAAAGCTGGGAATGTGCTTTTATGTGGCCCCAGAATTTTTTTTTTTTTAAGATGCAATCTGAATTGTTTACCCTGTACTCTTAAATGTCTTACAGAGAAAAAGAAGAACAAAAATGTGGAGAAACTTGATGCAGATGGGTCACAGAAGAAAAAAAAGAAAAAGAAGGTAGGAAAGAATATTCTTATTTTGAACTGTCTATGAAGATTCTCAGTCATCCAGGTCATAGTTGTCCCAAAGGAGCTTTTTCAAGAGGCAACTGGATTTTCTGGATTTTCTTTGAAGACATTTCTGTTTCTCATCCAAAAAGCTTCTTCAGCTCTGACTGGATGGTGGGGAATAGAAGGATTTATGGTATATTCCTTGCAGACAGCTGGTCATTTGCATTCTTATCGAGAGTCATTGAGGCCACTTGGAGGTTTATCTATATCCTCAGGATCACCTGAATGGTACAAAATGGGTGTGGAGCCTTCTTGGAACTGTTGAAGGGACTGTGTTGTAGACTAGAGACAGATCAAGGGTGAAATCCAGCAGGTTCTGACAGGTTCTGGAGAACCGGTAGTGGAAATTTTGAGCAGTTCAGAGAACCGGCAAATATCATCTCTGGCTGGCCCCAGAGTGGGGTGGAATGGAGATTTTGCAGTATCCTTCCTCTGGAGTGGGGTGGGAATGGAGATTTTGCAGTATCATTCCTTTGCCACACCCACCAAGCCACACCCACAGAACCGGTAATAAAAAAAATTGGATTTCACCACTGAGACAGATGATGTCGTATCCCTCCCCCTCTGATGAGAGAGAGATGTTCAGTTTTGACATAGATGAAGGGGTGAAATCCAGCAGGTTCTGACAGGTTCTGGGGAATCAGTAGCAGAAATTTTGAGTAGTTCGGAGAACCGGCAAATATCACCTCTGGCTGGCCCCAGAGTGGGGTGGGAATGGAGATTTTGCAATATCCTTCCCTCAGGAGTGGGATAGGAAAGGGGATTTTGCAGTGTTCTTCCCCTGGAGTGGGGTGGAAATGGAGATTTTGCAGTATCCTTCCCCTGCCACACCCACCAAGCCATGCCCACCTAATTGGTAGTAAAAAAAATTGAATTTCACCACTGCATAGATGGCCTCTTTGAGGCCATCTTTCAAACCAGTGGTCCTCTGTCCAAAATGCAAACTTTGCTGTCTATAAACGTGTCTTAAATGCAGATGGATTGCTGAATCTTGTCCTGATTGGTTTGTTCTTCTATGTTGTGCCATGCATTTATGAAGTGGTTGTTTCGTTTCCTCAATGTACAGATCTGCACATGGTTTCCTGAGAAATGTTTTCAAAGAAAAACCAGAAAGTCCAGTTCCCTCTTGAAAAAGCATCTTTGGGATTTTTTTTGAACTGTTTTGTATGATATATGTATCTGGTACAAATTAAACTCTTCTTATCAACCAGTATAGGATTGAGTGTGCAGAGGGCAAATCACCCCACCATTAATTGGTTTTGTTACAATCCTGAACAGGTACATATTGAATGACTTTGAGCAATTGTTCTATATTTATATGACTCAGGCATATATTTAGTTCAGTGAGTATATACAGCTACCATTAGACTCATGACATTATTATTATTTTTTATGCTCCAAAACTGTTTTCAGAGTACAGGTGTACAATTTGAGGTCACACATGGCCCCCAGTAAATTCCCTAGGTTGATCGTTACTAATGTGATGGAAAAGGAAAATTATTAAATGGAAGAGTAATTTTCTTATGCAGTTCTGCACAAAAGCAGTATTTCTAGGAGATTCTTTTGAGGGAAGTGGTGCTTTAGCCTAAGTAGTAGATTGGGTAGTATATCAGAGGTGGGGTACTGAAAAACATCCCTCATTTGGAAATACAGACAAGGTCATAAATAACTCTTTTAATATAATCTAAAAGGCTTGCTTCTTCTAGAGTTAAGTATTGGAAGGGATTAAACCAAATCAGAAAGGAAGTGACAGATTTTGTTGTTTTTGTTATTTTAGAGGCCACGGATTCTTTAGTATGAAATATTCCATCTGTTCTTTTGAATACATGTTGAATAGACATGCGTGCATGTCTATTCATGCAAGAGCCTATAGCCGTGATGGCGAACCAATGGCACGGGTGCCACAGGTAGCACGCGGAGCCATATTGGCACGCATATTGGCACGCAAGTGTTGCCCTAGCTCAGCTCCAGCGCGCATGCGTGCACCAGCCAACTGATTTTCAGGCCTTCCGGTCCCACCTGAAGTCGGGAAACTGGCTGTTTCCAGCCTCCGGGGGGGGGGGGGGGGGCATGGGGAAGGCCGTTTTTGCCCTCCCCAGGCTCCTAGAAAGCCTCTGGAGCCTGGGGAGGAGGAAAAATAGGCCTACCGGGCCCACCGTGCCATTGCATGCCAAAAACAGAGGGAAGTGGGGGAGGGTCATCTGCGCATGCGCAGGAGGGTGGGGCGCATTGAATTATGGATGTGGGCACACGCATCCATGACCCCCCACACTCCCCCCGATTCTGGCATGCGATGGCAAAAAGATTAGCCATCACTGGCCTACAGTACAGTGGACTAAAGCACTGTTATTAACATCTGCTGCTTGCAATTACTGCAAGTTCAAATCTCACCAGGCTGAAGGTTGACTCAGCCTTCCATCCTTTCAAAGGTAGGTGAAATGAGGACCCAGTTTGTGGGGGCAATAAGCTGACTTTGTATAAATATACAAAAGGATGAAGGCTATTGCTTAATGCATTGTAAGCCACCCTGAGTCCCCGGAGAAGGGTGGCATATAAATTAAAGCAAAAAAAAAAAAAAAAAGGGCAAATTACTCTTGTTCAGCTTGCTTTGCTTAGCTTTTACCTATCCTCCAGAATCCTCAGAACATATTTACTCAAAATATAGTCTAATCTTACCCCAGAAATGTATCTTTCTTCAACACAAATGAAAGCCAGACTGTGCTTTTGAAACTGAGGTCTTTTCCGTTGAAGAATTGAGGAGTCTCTGGGTGTTTTTTACCGCATTTCTTAGCACATTATTATCTCTGTGTTATGTGTGAAAAGAACAAATTGAAGTCATTTGCTTTGTGATTCTTTCAGAAAATGGATAACCCTCAAGAGGCATGAACATGTAAGTATGCTGAGCCATTCCTGAAAATTATATGTTGGATGTGCACTCCTTAATCTATTGCCATCATCCTTGATCCTTTCCTGTGCTCAGTTGGAACAAGAGGAGCTGTAGGTATGTCAGGAGATTATTAGACATAGAAAGGCAATTAGGTGAAACTGAGTTCAAAGTGGGTGAATGGGAAAGAACTTTTTTTTCTTCTAGAATTTAACAATGATTTTCAGTGCTTAGACGAGAACAAATAGAAATAAAACTCTTGCAGAATAATTTTTCAAGTTGTAATAAAGTCAGATAACAGAATAACGGAGTTGGAAGGAATCCTCGAAGTCTTCTAGTCCAATTCCCTGCTCAAGCAAGAAACCCTATACCTGTAACCCTATAGACAAATGGTTGTCCAATTTCTTTTTAAAAAACCTCCAATGCTGGAGCACCCACAACTTCAGGAGGCAAGTCGTTCAAACTGTCAGGAAATTTCTCCTTAGTTCTAGTTTGCTTCTCTCCTTGATTAGTTTCCATCCATTGCTTCTTGTCTTGCCTTCAGGTCTTTGGAAAATAGGCTGACCCACTCTTCTTTGTGGCAGCCCCTTAGATATTGGAACACTGATCATATGACCTTTAGTCCTTGTGAGATGTGGGAATGCATTTAATATATGGTGGAAAGGCTATAGACGCAGTGAAAGGAGCAAAGATAAAAAGTAAGATGGGGTCAGGATTTTTATTTTGTTGCAAATATGTTTGAAATGAATCAACCTATTTAGGACATACACATGTCCTAAAATAGAATGTTTTCTGTTGTTTCCCACCTATAAGTATCAAGGAACTGCATAACTAAAATTCGTGGACACAATCAAGGGAGAGAAACAAAGGGATTGTGGCCCATCTCCTGGAGGTATACCTTCAAAATTAAGCAAGATTGGGCTAGGTTAATATTTTGATGAGAAATCATGGAAATCCCATGGCAATTACAATAATAGAGAGTAACTGTGGCTCAGGGTTGAATTGTGGAGTCCTTGCTACTCTTTGGGCTTGGTTGTTTGCTTGCAAACATTTCAGTATCCAAGTAGATTACATCAGTGCCAGTGAATGTGGAGTTTGCTCCCTATTAATATACAGTACCTTATTCTGCCAGTTTTAGTGGGGGGTGTGGTTTTCTCCTTGATAGTTCCTTGATTAAGGGTATTGTTTCCTGCTTGATTGTTTACCCAGTGTTTAATCCCTGCTTATCTGGTCATTGGTTGCTGTGGAGTGTATATGCGTTCTTATATTTTTCTTAGGGTTTTTTATTGTCTCCTTTGAATGGTGTGTAAATAAGATTTATTTCCATGTGACAGTTCATGGTGGATTTGTCTGAGTGCCAGGCTTCCAATAATTCTCTAGCATTTTTCAACTTGACTAGGCCTAGGATGCTCACAGTCTCCCAGTTGAAACTATGGTTGAGTCTGTCCATGTTTTGTGATATTAAGAAGTTTTCATTGTGTCTTTTGACTGCTAGTTGGTGTTCATGGATGTACTCAGCTAATATTCTGCCTGTCTGCCCTGCATAGTGTAACTGTTGTATTTAAGATGTTTTGGAGGGCTTTAGATGGTTTGGGTTGGCCAAACTGGGCAGCATCCAGACTAGAAGCCAGACAATAAAAGTGCAAAAGAAGGCAGTTGCTAACTTTCTTTTTCATTCCCCAAAGAATAGCATGTACCATGTATGTGAAACCATCTTGATTGAAAGGAGAAGAAAGCACTGGCAAATACTCCTGTGATGTTGTCAGGAAATCTGCATAGCTATAATTATCAGAGTTGAGCTGAAACTGATCTCAGTTTTACCTTGTCTTTATTAGTTATGTTTACTAATGTATGATTGTAATATAGTAGAGTTTTAATTAATTTAATCAGTGTCTTAGCATTGCAGACAATCCTGTTTACATTAGATATTTATAAATTAGATCTCTTCCCAGTCAGATGACCTCCAGATATTTTTGACTTCAAATGCCCCATAATGCCCAACTCTGTTACCATACATGGAGGGCATTGGGCTGTTGTACGTTGCATTACATAAATTTTCTGTACTTCAGATCACCATAGCTTTGAACTTGATACCCTACTGATTTCATCAAGTTCTGCCTCTGCTACTTTTAGCGTTGCTGTTTTTTAAGGTTTTCTGGTACTTTCCATTTTAGATAACTTCAATCAGAGATGAAAAAGAGAAATCTTCTTTTCTGGATTTGCTGAATATCCAAATCTGTTTGAAACACTTTTTTTAACTACCTTCCTTTTGAGAAGAAACTTTCATTTCAGGGCAAAATGATTGCTAGAATCTAAAGTAGAGCAATTAAGGGTTTTAAAGAATTTCAGGAATACCACTTATTTTCTCTTACCTCCCCACCACAGTGCTTTTCCTAATTTTGTCTTTTTTTTTCCTTCTCTCTGCAGTGGCTTTGTAATTCAACCTGAAGAATGGAAGTACATTAATTAGAAAGGAATTATTCATTTATATTTTTTAAACAACAAAACCAAATGTCGGAGATTGAATTTAATTTATAACTATTTTTACTGATGACTTTTAAAGCTAAGAAACTGTGTGCTTCAAGTGACCTGGATATGGGCTTGATAGAAGGATACAACTTGTATCATTAAGTGAAACGATCTGTCTGAAGAGATCTCTCAGAAGAGGCATGTGCAGAGACAAAAAGTTGGCTTTATTTACTGAAGAATTTTTAAAATGCTGTTTCTCTTTGCTTTCTTCCCTTTCCTCGACACTTAAGAATTCTATTTTTAAAGGAACACCTCATCCCTTCCCTCCTGCTATTTTTCTTTAATCAACTTTTTATTTTCATTTTCAAGAAGGAACAACCTTGGTCTCTCTTTATGTCCAACAGGTACAAAATTGTGTTGTCTCTGGATTGTCTTTCTGTCTCATCCTTCCTCTTTTTATTAATAAAAAAGATTTTGACTGGGAAAAGCTGATTTGCGTGTGTAAAAACGAGTGCACAATTTCTCCACCACACCTGAATATTGCTGATAATTTGGCAAAGTTCTGATCTCATACTGAATATGCTCATGCATTTATGTTTGCCTTTTTAATTTTGAGACAGTCAGGTTCCCAGGCCTCAGATTTTCATGGAAAATTTATGGAATCTCACTGTATTCCTCTAACTTTTTAATGCTTAGCAGGACTAAGAGTTGTTTTTGTATTAGTCCTAGATATGGAAAAGGTCCTTAGTCATCCCATCACCTCCAGAGTGCCTCTCCCACTCTATCCCTATATAGATTTCCAATTTCATACTCTCTACAAGTGTCTCAAAAATGTCTGAAGCGTGGAATATAGGAAGTCAAGGGGTATCTATTCAAAAATAGCCAGGTTGTGAAGAGCATCTACATTCTGCATAAGAAGCAACTAGATTCTGCAATGTCAATAAAATAAAGTCCTCTTGTGTGGTTTTTTTCATACCCAACTCTTCTTTTATTCAATCCTGTCTTGTATTAGAAGCGAGACTTGACAACATTGTAGGAATTCTGGTAGGAAATTCCAACTTGATTAAAGGAAGTTACCCCTTTGCAGCCTAATCAAAAAAGTCATTGAAACATTAAGGTTGTTCCTGCCCCATTACCTTCATCACGACAACACAGAACTTTGCGATGTTGGGGCAAGTTATTATTAACTGACCTTGAAAACGGTTGTTATTATTTTGGGATTCCTTTAATCCAAACTACAAAGGATGTAAAGAAGAAGCATTCTACCTGCTTCCACTATGCATGTCTCACGGCCTGATTATATTGTCCTGAAGGAGTGGAACCTTAGAGAAAAACAATAAATTAATGCTTCTATCTAAAACTACTTATGTCACTCTAAGAAAGGAAAAAACCTTTCCCAGAAGAGCGGGAGAATCATAGACAATCTCAGATACACAGTTTTTGCACATTGTGATTTTAGAAAGTGATGACAATGAAAGATGCATGTAGAACTCATCTCAACTTTTTAAAAAAAAAAAAATTGTAAAGTGGGATTGAAATGTCTTGAAACCAGAAACTAAATAGAGAATGAAAAGGGGGATAATTTTTTGTTCCTTTGGGACTCGATGGCTTCCATTGTCACCAATCATGTGATGGGGGACTTCTGCAGTGATTCTGATCCTTTCTGTTGGATTATATCCTCCATTCTATGGTGCTGAAGTTTGGCACCTTGGTAAAAAACCCATGATATTGCACGGAATTTCAAATTCCCCTATGCTGTTTAATATCTACTTAAATCCACAGGATAAGCCATCCAGAGTTGCCTCAAACGGTAAGAAGGGTGGCATAAGACCAAAGAGGCCTCAGAAAGGAGAATAGGGACCTTTCTTATTTATTTTCAACTGATCTCCTGGGCAATGGAAAGATGCCAATTCTTCCATTGTTGGGCCAGCTCTGGATTACCTCCCAGAGGCCTCCCCCCTCTCTTTCTATGGGGGGGGGAGTTAAACCTTCATGCATAAAAGACCTAAAGAAAGCTAAGGAGATTAGAAATGATTGTTATGTCTGTCATGGGGGCTTTGCTTCTACAAAGTGACTGCCTTATTCCATCTCCCCTCCTGTATTTTTATCTCCTATCGCCCTTTTATGACCGGATATTCGGCTTTTTTGTGAATCATTTGCTATCCAGGTTTGTTGTTTCCTGTATATCAGGATGAGAATTTCCTTACTTTTATTTCATCTGAGTCTCCCTGGATTTTCGCCTACTATATATATTTCCCACAGACTATCCGTATCTCTAATCTCAAGGATTGGCTATTCCATCTATGCCTAGGTACAACATTGAAAGAACAGGACTATAGCTGCTGTTTTTCTCCCTTATATCTGGTTGCCGTGAGAGGGTGATCGATATTCACATCTGAGTTCAAAATGGCTCTTTCTACCGCTGATATGAGAGTTCAGCGGGACTAAAATGACTTGTACCTCTAATTGATACTCTCTCCACAGGACCCTGTAAAACTTGGACATGCCTACCAGCTATAGACTATCCAGCTACATAATGTACTCATTGGGAGAACTCAAACTGCGAGATGCCCCCCTCTCGCAGGTCTGGCCCTCTTCTTTATCGAGGGCCTATCTCAATGACGGACTTTGGAGTCCGGAGAGATGGCATACAGCAAAAAGAGGGTTATGGGGTTTTTTAGGGAAATTTCTTAATAAGATTTTAAGGGATTCTGGGAGGGGGGTAGATTACGTGGGTTCGGGGGAAGACCCGCGGGGGAGGGTATCTGGGCCAGCCGTAGGGCGTGGCGTGGGAGGTGTGAACTCTGGGGTCAAGGAGATGATTAGATCTTACAATACAGATGCCCATAACATCGATACTGTAGGTGGGAGGGGCAGATATGGCAGGAGCAGGGGGCCACATCATCCTACGGGAGTGCGTCCTCGCTGTTTACAAGCGGTGGCGCGCTCCGACCCTCAAAGCTCTTCTCGTTCCCCAGGTTGTACGGAACCTCGGGCCCCAGGCCTTCGGCTGTTGCTGTGCAACGCCAGGTCCGTGGTTAATAAAGCCCCCCTCATTTGTGATCTTATTCAGGAGGGGGGTGCGGACCTGATGGGTATTATGGAGACCTGGTTGGGCCAGGAAGGGGGAGCCCCCCTTGTTGATATGTGCCCACCAGGTTTCCGTGCTTTCCATCAACCAAGGTCTCAGGGGAGGGGCGGAGGGGTGGCGGTTGTTATTAACGAAGGTCTTGGACCAAGGGAGGCCACTGTTCCTCAGACGGCTGGATGTGAGTCCCTTCTTGTGAAGTGGGGTCATAGGGTGCAGTTGGACTTGCTAGTCACATACCTGGCTCCCTGCTATGTGGCAGCAGCCCTGCCTGAGCTGCTTGATGTTATAGCCGCGGTGGCTGTTGACACCCCCAGGCTTATGGTCATGGGGGATTTTAACCTGTCATCAGTTGGCGAGACATCTGAGGTGGCTCGGGAGTTCATGGCTTCCATGACGGCTATGGACCTGAGCCAGTTAATTTATGGCTCTACTCACATGGGGGGACACACACTGGACCTTGTTTTTGTCTCTGGACAGTGGTTGAGTGATCTCGAGATAGGGGATATAGTGAGTGAACCCTTGTCATGGTCAGATCACTCCCTCCTTCGCCTGGACCTTCGAACCGCCACACCCCGCCGCAGGGAGGCGGAACCAACCAGGTGGTTCCGCCCCAGGCGCCTGATGGATCCTGAGAGATTCCAGATGGAGCTTGGGCCATTTCCTGAGGTTCTAGCACACGACTCGGCTGAGGACTTAGTGGCCGCCTGGGATAGGGCGGCGGCTGATGCTTTAGACCGAGTCGTGCCTTTGCGGCCTCTGACCCGGCGCCGGTCTCACCTGGCTCCTTGGTATACTGAGGAGCTGAGGGAGATGAAGCGCCGGAAAAGACGCCTAGAGAGCAGTTTAAGGGCTAGTCGTTCTGAATCCGACCGAACACTGGTAAGATCTCATATTAAGAATTACCTAGTGGCGATAAGAGTAGAGAAGAGTAACTACTTTTCTACTCTTATTGCGTCATCAGATAATCGCCCAGCCGCCCTGTTTAGGGTGACCCGCTCTCTGCTCCATCAAGAGACGCGGGAAGACCCCTTGGAGGGTAGAGCTGAGGATTTTGTACAATATCTGTATGACAAAATTGCTCAGATTCGTGAACAGCTAGACTCTGACTGGATTGATCCAGAGGAGATGACAGGGGCAGGTCCTGAGAATATTATTTGGGAAGAGTTTGATCCTGTGACTCCCGAAAGCGTGGACAGGATACTGAACAGACTAAATGCGACCACATGTTTATTGGACCCGTGTCCATCCTGGTTGGTACTGGCCTCCCGGGAGGTGACACGAGGCTGGCTCCAGGAGATTATAAATGCTTCTTTGAGTGGGGGTGTCTTTCCCACCGTCTTGAAAGAGGCGGTGGTGAGGCCCCTCTCAAGAAGCCCTCCCTGGATCCAGCTGTATTAGCAAATTATCGTCCTGTCTCCAACCTTCGCTTTGTTGCAAAGGTTGTTGAGAGTGTGGTTGCACGACAACTGCCTCAGTACCTGGATGAATCGAATTATCTAGATCCGTTCCAGTCGGGATTCAGGCCCGGGTACAGCACAGAGACAACATTGGTCGCATTGGTTGATGATCTCTGGAGGGCTCGGGACAGGGGTTGCTCCTCTGTCCTGGTCCTACTAGACCTCTCAGCGGCTTTTGATACCATCAATCATGATATCATGCTGCACCGGTTGGAAGGGTTGGGGGTGGGGGGCACTGTTCTACAGTGGTTCTCCTCCTTTCTCTCTGACCGGTCGCAGTCTGTGTTGACAGGGGGGCAGAGGTCGACCCCGAGGCCCCTTATATGTGGGGTGCCACAAGGATCGGTCCTCTCGCCCCTTCTATTCAACATTTATGTGAAGCCGCTGGGTGAGATCATCCGTGGTTTTGGGGTGAAGTACCATCAATACGCTGATGACACCCAGCTGTACATCTCCACCCCAGACCACCCCAATGATGCCCTCGAGGTGATGTCCCGGTGCCTGGAGGCCGTACGGATCTGGATGGGGAGGAACAAACTCAGACTCAACCCATCCAAGACCGAGTGGCTGTGGTTTCCGTTGTCCCGATATAGTCAGTTGGTGCCATCTCTGACTATTGGGGGCGAGTCGTTGGCCCCCACAGATGGGGTTCGCAACTTGGGCATCCTCCTGGACTCGCGGCTGTCTTTAGAAGAGCATATGACGGCCGTGGCCAGGAGGACTTTTTATCAGGTTCGCCTGATTCGCCAGTTGCATCCCTTTCTGGATCGGGACTCGTTGCGCACGGTCACTCACGCCCTTGTCACCTCACGCCTGGATTATTGTAATGCTCTCTACATGGGGCTCCCCTTGAGAAGCACCCGAAGGCTCCAACTGGTCCAGAATGCAGCCGCGAGGGTGGTAATGGGAGCAATGTGGCGCTCTCATGTAACCCCCCTCCTGCGCAAGCTGCACTGGCTCCCAGTGGTCTTCCGGGTGCGCTTCAAGGTTTTGGTTACTACCTTTAGAGCGCTCCATGGCTCAGGACCAGGGTACTTACAAGACCGCCTCCTGCCACCAATAGCCTCTCACCGACCAGTTCGCTCCCATAGAGATGGACTCCTCAGGGTGCCGTCGGCCAAACAATGTCAACTGACGGCCCCCAGGGGGAGAGCCTTTTCTGTGGGGGCACCTACCATCTGGAACGGGCTTCCCCCGGAGTTACGAAACATCCAAGACTTACGCATATTCCGCCGTGCCCTGAAAACATTTCTATTCCAACAAGCTGGTCTGGCCTAACTCTCCCTTTTAAATTGGCTTTTAAATCAGGTTTTAGACCTCTTTTAGATAAATTTGGATGTTTTAATCTTTGAGCCAAATTACTTAATCTGTTTTTTAATAGTTTTTTTTTTTAACTTCTATATGTATTTGTAATTTATTGTGGCTGTTCACCACCCTGAGTCCTTCGGGAGTAGGGCGGTATACAAATATGAAAAATAAATAAATAAATAAATAATATAAATGTAATAAATCACGAAAAGCTTTGGAGATGCTTCCTAATTCTAGGGAAGCAGTTGATAGATCTGCACTACATAGTTTCCAATACTTCTTTGGCATATCCAGAAGATGACTTGGGAAGGGGGCATCACTTTTGTTAAGAACTTGATAAATATGAATAGCGGAAAACTTGCATAAAATATGCTCAATTTTTCAAACAATATTTGTTGGGTATGCAAGACAGGAGTTTCTCCTGTACTTGGAATCCTCTGACTCCATGGTTAGAAGTTCATTCAAACAATTCTTGAAGTGAAGCATGGAAAGTTACTTTATGCTACAAGCTACATTATTTCAGTGTTATTCTGACAAGTTGGCTACTTCCCATTTGCTTCACTCCTCCAAGAGATCCGCTAGCCCTCACAACTAGTTATAACAATAGCACTGAGACTTATATACTGCTTCACAGTGCTTTTATAGCCCTCTAAGCAGTTTTACAGAGTTGACATATTGCCCCCAACAATCTGGGTCCTCATTTTACCCAGCTTGGATGGATGGAAGGCTGAGTCAACCTTGAGCTGGTGACTACAAAGAGCCTGTAATACAGTGGATTAAAACACTGTTATTAACAGATTAACATCTGCTGCTTGAAATTACTGCAAGTTCAAATCTCACTAGGCACAAGGTTGACTCAGCCTTCCATCCTTTCAAAGGTAGGTGAAATGAGGACCCAGATTGTGGGGGCAACAAGCTGATTTTGTATAAATATACAAAAGTATGAAGGCTATTGCTTAACGCATTGTAAGCCGCCCTGTGTCTCCGGAGAAGGCCGCATATAAATTAAAGCAAAAAAAAAAATTGAACTGCCAAACTGCAGGCGATCGGCAGTCAGCAGAAAAAGTGGTTGTATTGGCTTAACCCACGTGTACGGGTTTTTTTCAGTAGTGTTCCTTGTTCATACAATGCCCTGAATCACAAACTAGTTACACGGGCAAAAACAGCAGATGTTGGTTTATGGTTTAATGCAGGAGTCCCAAGCTCCCAGTCCACAAACTGATACTACGCCATGGCTCGCTGGGGATCGGGACCCTGCAAGCAGCAAGCGAGTGTGCAAAATCATCCCTTCTTCTCCCACCACCACCACCCCCTCTGCCATTGCTGGTCTGCAGAGCTGGAAAGGTTGGGGACCACTGGTTTAATGTATTAGGCTACCAGAGACAATACTGTATGTTATTACAAAATATGCAAACAATCATACGAAAGGGGAAATGGAAGTGTTTGGAAAGGGGTTCTTCATATAAGTATTTTTATGTAAGCCAACTGTTATGTTTTGATCCCTTAACTACTCCATCCGCACCTGTATAATTATGCAGTGGCATTTTGCATCCATTGGATCTGATCAACGTTTATTAAACCCATCTCTATACATCACACCTTGTGGCGGCCAACCTAGTGTGGATGTCAGCAAAGTGCAAGTGACTGACAAGCTTCGCTAACTCCAAGCAGAATTCAACCATGGCCTCAATCCTTTGCACTGTTACTATGGAAGGAAGCCCATTAAAATGGTTGCAGCTTGCTTCTGAAGGTCATGCATGGGGCGTTCCGTGAAAGCTGTTCTTTATGTAGATCCCCCTTCCCTGAAGTCTGCAGTGGCCAAAAAGAAAGGCAGCATCCCCATCAGGCTTGCCTTCTGATTGTATGCACAGTCAAATGAAAGCATGTCAGGAATAATAACATCATTAGCAATTACTGAGCAAAATACTGCAGCATCTTCTTTCCGCAACTGCAGTTTTTTCAAAGGAGAGGATATTCTGGCAGCCTGTGTGTTGCTAGAATGTGAAAGGGTCAATCATCCACTTCAGCAGAAGAGTGCTTCATTAGCTGATTACTTTTTTATTTTGCAAAAGCTTGTAATTAAAATCATCTTAGTTTGTTATCAGTGATTATATATTCAGTGTGCATCATTAACAGACTATAGACTAGGATTGGTATATAAACTTGAGAGCCTATCATCAATTAGAAGTATGTTTTAAAGACTTCTTTGCTTATCGTAACTTGCTCAATAACTATTCTAAAGATTATGTTAAGTATACTACTAAAGAAAGCATGCATACACATCAGCAGGCCAAAGTCTAATACTCTACTAAGCTTTTCTTGGAAAGAAAAAACATGCTACCTATGCCATCCAGTTAGAAAAGTTGACCTTTCTGGAAGTAAGGATGTCTCCTTCCCTGTAAAATAGTATGCCCCATCCTGGTGTCTGCCAGATGGCTGCAAGTTCCAGAATCCCTAGAACAGGTTTCTCAACCTTAGCAATTCTTGGCTCAGTTGAAGCCCAAACATCTTAGATTGCCATGGTTAAACTGTCTTAGAGAGTAAGATCAAAGATCATGCTGGCCTAGATTTCTGACTTTGTAATAATACATCTGGAGAGTGCCACTTCAGGAAAGTTGTTTTAGAGATTTTGTTCTAATCATTCACATAAAATATAGTAAATCAGTGTATCTCAACTTTGTTAGCTTCAAGATGGGTGGACTTCAAATTCTAGGAGTTGAAGTCCATCCATCTTGAAGCTGCCAAGGTTGAGAAAATAATGAAGTAAATAATGATATGAATAGGTGGGCTTTGTAAAATCAGGAGAGGCAATCTGAGGGAAATAAACCTTGCAAAGAAAACATTGTGGAGAAATTGCATCTTTGTCATGTTTTAAATTCCTGTTTGATGGCAAATGGACATATGGAATAGGATTGATGTTGAAATATTTGCACTGAATGATCTTAACTGATTAAACATCAAAATCGGGGGGGGGGGGGGGCATGAACATTGCACAGGGAAATATCTAAATTTCTTGTTTATTTGTTAAAGTCCTGGATAAGCAAAGGTCACTTTTCTAAAAGAATAATTCTGCACTGAGCATTGTTGACAGTAATAATTAAGCTACTTTCCAGCCTTTCCTCCTTTCCATTTAAGATAATTCTTAAACTGATAAATTTAGAAGCAGGTTGCTATTACAGTAATTCTTGAAATCAGCATCCAAGCAGAGCAAAAGTGAAACAAGATGAAGACAATTTGACTTTCTTAGGCCAATGTGCTGGCCTCCTTGTTTCATATTTTCTAAGGAGAAAAAAAGAAAAAAGAAAGATGAATGGTAACCACACTAGTTACAGAAACAAAACTATTATTTAGAGGTCTGAGTCTAGCTTGGTCTCTCTAAAGTGGGAAAGTCCACATATTTTCAAGATACCAAACCAATCGTATATGTTTTAATCATATCCTATGGATTACTGTAGCATTGTACAGGGATCTAAAGGCCTTGGGAACAGACATTAATGACTGGGAAACCTTGACCTCTGATCGTTCAACTTGGAGGCTAAAGACGCAGCATGGCCTTCTCCAATTCAAAGAGACACTTGTTCGGCAGGCTGAGGCAGAGAGGCAGTCCTGGAACCAGCGAAATCTGGGGGCTGGGCAGGGGACAGAATATATCTGCCTTCAGTGTGGAAGGGATTGCCACTCTCAAATTGGCCTTTTTAGTCACACCAGATGCTGTTTTAGGACCTCTTTCCAGAGCACGATACCATAGTCTTTTGAGACTGAAGGATGCCAATGTAACTAGCATTATTCAACTTACCCATGTACTGCCACAAGCTTCTTTTGTTCAGACCTTTTCCCCTGCAAGTTATTCTAAATGACATTTATTTAATGCAAAGCTCTAAATATTTAAGGTGCCAGTTCAATAAATTTGGTTAAACCGATTCAAGGAAGCTGCTTGTTTAACTTGTATATCCATACGTTCTTCACACATGCATATAGCTAAAAAACTTTTTTTGTTGTTCCAGCATTATGAAGCGTAAAGTCATTTGTATGTTCTGCAATCTAGTTGGACATGCATCTAAAACATTATAAGCATGGAATCTTGAAACCTACACATTCAGCAGTGTATTAGGCCAACTGGACCTAACCAAGATTTTTTTCCCCTTTCCTTCAGAATAACATTTGAACTGCAGTTCTTTATTGCATGGTAGATATTTTTAGCTAATGTAAGACGCAACTCGCTACTACTAGCCATGATATCTCTACACCATTTCTGAATCAGAGGTGGGCAATGAGGAGTACGGATAAGGAGCTATGGAGTTTATGTCCTTTATAGTCCCCCTAAGCCAGCCCTACTTAACCTGGTATCTCCATATAGCTGGGATTTCAACACAGTTCCTAGTCAACAAGCCAAAGAGCGTGCAAACAGAACATCCAGCCATCTAAAGAGTATTAAGTTGTGGGAGGCTGCCATGGCTATCTGTAGCTAAGCATTTTGGGAAGCAGGATACTGCCCTGGAACAGGGGTCTCCAACATCTTTAAGACTTGTGGACATCTTGGCATCTTTAAGACTTGTGGACTTCAACTCCCAGAATTCCTCAGCGAGGTCTCCAACCTTGGCAACTTAAGACTTGTGGACTTCAACTCCCAGAGTTCCTCAGCCAGCAAAGATGCCAAAGTTGGAGACCCCTGCCCTAGAGAGCCCTCTGCGCAGATTGAACAAGGTTCTCCTCAAGTCACCTGAAGAGATCCATCAGTTTTGGTCTCCAGAATAGGTTACATTCTCAGGATCGAAAATGCCTGCGAAAACAAAACATTGGCACAATTAAAGAGCTGAAAACGTCTATTTCTTAAATTTTTAAAGAATGTATTAGTGCAACAAATATTACCTCCTTGGTGGGGGTTTGTTTCAGGGAGGCGCTGAGTGGGGTGGACTGGTGCTTCAGTGTGACCGGCTATTCCTATAAATATAAATATATATATATTAAATGTTTTACAAAGTAAAAAAAATACAAACTTAAAGAAGAAAAAGAAAAGAAGGAATACAAGAAAATAGACAGAAAATGCAAAAAGATATGAAGAAGTGGCTTCTGATCTTTACAGCTGTTATAAATGCATTTATATGTTGTCCTCCATTTCTATAGTTTTATCATCACTTCCTTCTTTCCATATTCTATTTTTTCTAATCCCATAAATTCCAAATTACATTTTTTCCATTTTCAGCAAAAAAAAAAAAAAATCAATAAAGGGTGTCTAGTCACTGACAAATGTAGTTGTCTTTTCCCTAATCAAATCCCTATCTCTGCAAATGCTCTCGTCTTTACCAACATTCCTTTATTGTGTGTATTTCAGAATCTTCAACTATTCCTTTTCCAGGAACTGTACAACTGACACATTGTTTAAACCTGGGATGATGCAAAGATATTTACTGCCATTATAAGTAATAGATTAAGTAGATTTATAGATAGATATATAAGTTATAACCAAGTAGGTTTTGTGAAGGGTAGATATATGAGTGATATTGTCAGAAGAGTATTAAATATTATAGATGTTGCTGAATATAATGCTGATAAAATAGGTATAATATCATTAGATATTTTTAAAGCTTTTGACTCTGTACAATGGGAAACTATTAAAATAATTGTTGAGGTACTAGGTTTTGGTAATAAGTTTATACATGTTATTTCAAAACTGTATCAAAAAAGTAGTGCAAGAGTGAAGGTGAATGGAAGGCTGACAGAAGAGATAAGATTGGAAGCGGGTACAAGACAAGGATGTCCCCTGTCTCCAACATTATTTTTATTGGTTATGGAAATTTTGACTAAAATGATAGAAAAAGATGAAGAATTGGAAGGCTATAAGGGATATAAGATAAATCTGTATGCGGATGATACTTTGATTATTTTGAAAGATATAGAGAAAGATTTGAAAAAGATACATAAGCATTTGGAAGAATTTGAGGAAATGACAGGTTTGAAAATAAATTGGTCAAAATCTGAATTATTAATGAATAATAATGGTAAGGAGTGGGAGAATATGCAAGAACAACTTGGGATAAGGATTAAAAAAACATTGAAATATTTGGGCATAACACTTTCACTCAAAGTTAAAGAAATGAAAAAATTAAATTATGATGTGGCGATGAATGAAATTGAGAAAAAGATAGATAAATATAAAATGATAAAGTTGTCTTGGTTTGGTAGAATTGCAATGTGTAAGATGATGTTGTTGCCAAAGTTTAATTTTTTATTTGAGATGTTACCGTTAAACTTGACAGAGAAAGATATTGAAGGATATCAGAAGAAATTGGATAAATTTTGCAATGGTGGGAAAAGACCTAGATTAGTGAAGAAAATGTGGTATCAAAATCAAAAGGAAGGTGGATTAGGAATCCCCAAACTACTCAATTATTATTGGGCTTATGCTATTCGGACTGTGGTAAAAATATTTAAAGGTGAAGATAGTCATTGGAGAGATTTAGAATTAAAGGACATTAAGAGATTTGGCTCAACATGGTTTTTAGATAAAGCAAAATCAAAATGTGTAATTAATAGCTATTGGTTAAAGGGATTGAGTAAAATTTGGAACAAATTTGTTAAAATTTTAATTCCAGATATAATTTTCTTAGGGAAGACAATTGAAAATTGGCCGATTAAAATTAATATAAGTCGTGATAGGGTAATGGAAGATGAAAATATACAAATTATAATAGATTGGTTAAAAACTTTAGAAAATGAAAGGAGGAAAAAAGAAATCATTGAAAAATTGGGTTTGGGCTGGTTTGAAAAAATACAGATAGAAAAATGGACTAAGAAGGTAAGGGACAATTGTTCGATAAGTAGAAGTAAAACTGAATTTGAATACTTAGTATTCCAAATTATGAAAGATGAAATTGGACTAAAGGGACTCGTTAGTAAGATATATAAGATTATAAATTTTGATGGAAAACCACAAAGGGTGATGAAGATGAATTGGGAAAAAGAACTTAATATTAAAATATCAGATTTAGATTGGAACGTGAATTGGAAGAGTAGAATTATGAAGACTTTATCTGTAAGGATTAAAGAGCACAATTATAAGGTTGTTTGGAAATGGTATTTGACTCCATTAAGATTGTCATTGATGGATAAAAAAATTAGTAAACAATGTTGGAGATGTGACATGGAATTAGGGACTTATGAACATATGTGGTACAAATGTGATAAAGTTAAAAAGTTTTGGCAACAATTGGAGGAAAGGATATTTGAAATGATGGGGAAAGCAATAATATTGAGACCAGAAACTATATTACTGTTGATAATTAAGGAAATAGAACCAACAAAATATGAAAAAGAATTGATTAGAATTATGATTATAATGGGTAGAATTATAATAGCCAGATATTGGAAATTAGATGTGAATTTTAGAATAGAAGAATGGTATTGTGAAATGTGGAAATTAGCTTTAAATGATAAAATGACATGTGATATTAAAATTAGAAATGGTGACTATAAAGAAGATATTTTCTGGAAAATTTGGAAACCATTTGTGGACTATGCGCTGGGAAAATTGGATGCTTCGGTACCTGTACCCCGAGAACGTGGATTTTGGCGATCATGAGGATATATCCGAAGAACCAAATCTTCCTTTCTTATGTATAGCACAGGGTGAAGTATTGTATATGTTGTTTGTAATGTTAGTAATTTAAAATATAAAATGAATAAAAAAAAATAAATAAATAAACCTGGGATGAAGCTGTCTTGGCTTTACAAAAAGCCCCCTGATCTTCTAGAAGCAAACCCCCGCCCCCCAATCTTCTATTAGTACATGAAGACTAGCTTTTCCCTGATCAGGATGTACCTATATTCCTAGTTTAGCTTGTCTATTAACCAACAACCCTTCTAACAAAATAACAGAGTTGGATGGGATCTTATAGGTCATCTAGTCCAATCCCCAGCCCAAGCAGGAGACCCTATTCCATTTCTAACAGATCTCTTCTTAAAAGCTTCTAATGATGAAGCTCCCACAACTTCCGAAAGCAAGCTGTTCCACTGGTTGATTGTTCTCACTGTCAGAAAATTTCTCCTTATTTCTTGGTTGAAGCTCTCCTTAATCAGCTTCCATCCATTATTCCTTGTCTGGCCTTCAGGTGCTTTGGAAAATAGGTTGTCGGACTCCTTTCTGTGACAGCCCCTCAAGTATTGGAACACTGCTATCATGGTCTAGATCAGGTGTGTGTCCAACCTGCAGCCCACATACAACCATGAACAGCTAGTAATGCGGCCCGAAGATGTAAACTTTTAACATGTGATTTTTAGCTATATTTTTCATGACTCAATTGCACAATATTCAAGTATGTACTACGTAGGCAATAATCAAATGTTGTGTAGAGCTGTGTTAACTTCACCTCCCGTGCCCACCACACATAGTCGAATAGAAATCCATGTGTGTCAGACATTAGATGTGCTTCTGCAGCTTGGCAAGTAAAATGCAGTGGTAACAAATTATATGTATGTGATAATATAATGTATGTGTATGTGTGAAGACAGACATTTATTAATCCAGCAAAAAAAAAAAAATTAAGTTTTTTTGTTGGGAAGCAGACATGTAAGTTTTCTGATTTAATTACTGCACTTGGGTTTACTGCATTAGTTTGTAAAACAATAAGTTAAAATAGTTTTTTAGCAACTGCAGTAGAGTGGTGCAAAAATTAATTAAATAGTTCTTTACTCATGATATTGATATAATTATATATGCACCATCACTAATACTAGAAAAATAAATGGTTGCTTATTTTTTTTATGAAAGCACAACTTCAACATCCTGTCAAAAAACCCCAAAACCTTAAAAAAGAAAAATTGTGGATTAAGAAAGAATTTTCAACAAAAAATTGAGAGTTTAATACTTTTTTGTCAAAACAAATAATAAGGCACTATGCTTAATTTGAAGGGAATTGTGTCAATTTTAAAGATTACAATTTGGAAAGACATATGTAAAACATGCTGTCAAATTCGATGCATATCAAGGGATGTTTTGTAAAAACCAAATAGCAGAACTGAAAAAAGTATGCCATCTCAACCATTTTTTAAACAAATTTACGACTATTGTGAAAGTTATGTGGTAGAAAATCTGATTGCAGAAAAATCAAAACCATTTACTAGCGGTGAGTTTATTAAGCAATTTATGGAAAGTATGGCAGAAATAATTTATCCTAATTTTTTAATGGATTTTTATAAAATCAGTTTGTCTCACTGGACTATAGCCAGGCAAATTGCAAAAAAATAGAAAATTCTATCTTTCTCTATTGAAAGAGATTTGGAGAGTAAAATTAGTAATTTCAAATTTTATGCTTTGGAAGTAGATGAAGTAGTAATGCTACAAACGTGACTCAATTTCCCATTTTTATTAGGGGTATTGATAACAAATATCTCACTGAAGAAAAATGGTTTTAGTACCATTAAAAGACACAACCAAACTTGATTTACCTGAAGCAATAGAAATTACATTAAAGTGATTTTTAAAAAATCTTTGGTAACAAATCTGGTGTAGCTACTGATGGTGGCCTGGTTATGGTTGGTTCCAGCCCTCTGAACTCACTCCCAGACCATCTCAGTAATGTACCCTGGGGGGGTTAGAATTTGGCAATAACCAAGGCCACAGGAGAGGGGCAGTGGTGGGTTTCAAATTTTTATACTACCGGTTCTGTGGGTGTGGCTTTGTGGGTGTGGCATGGCTTTGTGGGCGTGGTGGGGGAAGGATACTGTAAAATCTCCATTCCCTCCCCAATCCAAGCAAAGGTTACTTCAAAATCCCCATTATCTCCCAATCAGCTGGGACTTGGGAAGCAGAGAATAGATGGGGACAGGGCCAGTCAGAATTTTTACTACTGGTTCTCTGAACTACTCAAAATTTCCACTACCGGTTCTCCAGAACTGGTCAGAACCTGTTGAAACCCACCTCTGGACAAGGGGAGTGGCAATTGTCATTCAAGAATCCCTTTTGGCCTTCAGGAACCATGCTTCGCATGCTTCTAGATGGGAGACTCTGTTTCTGAGACAAGGATCAAGGATCAAATGGGAATGTTGCCACTGTAACTGTACCAGCCTCCCTGGTGTGTAGCAACCTCCCTGCCTCAGCTGCTGGAGGCTAATCTGCTTCCAGGTGCAATTCAAGGTGTTGGTTATTTCTTTTAAAGGTCTCTAAAGCAGGGCTGTCAAACTCCCAGCCTCCAGGCTGGATGCGTCACGTGCTGGCCACACCCACGCCCAGTTTAGCGAAAGGGGAAAAAATCCTGATACATCGCATGATGCCACCATGACAATGTGAGTTTGACACCCCTGTTCTAAAGCATGAATCCAGGATATCTGTGCAACCACCTTTTCCCAGTGGGATTGGCCTCTCCCATTCGTGCTGCAAGGGGGCCTACTGCAGATCCCATCAGCCAAGGAATTTGACTGGTAAGATCCAGGAGAAGGGCCTTTTCTGCCATGGCCCTGTTCTTTGGAATATCTTGCGCAGGAGGTAAAATCTGCCTTCTCTTTTTTTTAGCCTTCAGAAAATACCTCAAAACCTGGCTATGGGGTCCTGAAGGAAAAGCTGTTGGCTGGAGATGGTTGGTGGTGCATTAACAGAGAAAATACTCCTACTTCTCCACTCCAAACCTATGGATTTTTAGTTTAATTTTTATATGCTTTTATATTTCTAATTGTCTGGATATTTGTATCACACTGTAAGCAACTCAGAGTCGCTTCAGACTGCAAGATGGGCGGCAAACGAATTTAATATTCATAACCATAACCATCACATTAGGAACTCTCCCACTTGATAGCAGAAAGAAGCTCTTTACCAGCACAGTCTGGACGTCCAAAGATTTTAGAGCCCTCAATTATTGTGCCATTTTTGTAGACACACCAGCAATAGCCGCTGCTGGAACTGCACTGCAAAGGCAGATAGTTCCCCTTTTCATCACAATGGGCACAGAATCTTCCTGGATGGACACCTTTAACACACTCTTCCTTCTGGCACTTGGTTTTCCCTTTAAAAAAAAAAGGGGAGAACCAAGGAAATTTTAATATTTAGAGCTGATTGCCAGTACTCTCGCTGTCCTTTTAAAGCACTTGTAAAGCACAATAATCACATCCCTTGTCTTCAGAAGAGCACATATGATAATACAGAATGTATGGCCTTTAGTGCAGGCTTTGGTGCCAACTCCCCTGAGCCTCACCTAGCAAGGCCAATAACAAAACAACAGAGTTGGAAGGGATCTTTGAGAGCTTCTAGTCCAGTGTTTCTCAACCTTGGAAGCTTGAAGATGGGTGGACTTCAACTCTCAGAATCCCCCAGCCAACAGGGAATCTGGGAGTTGAAGTCCCCCCATCTTCAAGCTACCAAGGTTGAGAAACACTGTTCTAGTCCAACCCTCTACTCAAGCAGGAAATTTATACTATTTCAGACAAATGGCTGTCCATTCTCTTTTTATAAATAAATGGCCAGGAATGGTTTGAGTTGTCAAATATCTAGGACAGGGCTGTCAAACTCACGGGCCATGGGCCAGATGCGTCACGTGCTGGCCACACCCACGCTGGTTTAGAGAAGGGGGGGAAACTCAGGATACATCACGTGACAACACCGTGACAACGCGAGTTTGACACCCCTGATCTAGGATATTTGATCCTGGACAAATCAGAGTTAATGACTACAGTGGTGTATGATAGAAGTCATTGTGGACTTTCTGTGAGTTAATTATAATAATCAATTGTTAACAGAGGGCTTTAAAGTTTAGCTTTGCTGTTGGGTTTACCTGTTAACTGTTCTTATAAACTGTGGACCTGTTTTGCAAGGGGGGAACTATTATTGTTGAAATATATTTATCAGTATTCAGCTAGCGGAGACTGTATGTGTGCATGTTTTTTCATTGTTGTTTTATGTCCATTTTTGTCTTGTTCATGTTTTTGCCTTGTCCTTTTTTTTTTTCTTTTGGAGTTTGTATTTTAACTTGGGATATAATTAAAAAAAATATATGAGGAGTGGTGGGAGTTGTACTTCAACTACGTATGAAGAGATGCAGTTCTCCAATGCTGATGTAATTAAATATGACAAATTTATATATGGAGCATAATTCAGAAATGAAGTGTTTCTCGGAATGTGGCACAACTACACTCCAGAAAGCCAGTCTCTCAGGGAGCAGCATTCAGTAGAGCTTTTCCCAGGATGGTGGGGCTTTTGCATACACAATTCACATTAGAAGGGAAGGGGAGCAACCAAGTCTACTGTATAACCATCACACCACACATAAGCAGCCTGGAAGCTCCAAGCAAAGTTTTAACATATGACTTGGCTGACTGTGTTGGCTACTCCTTAATCATCAAAACAGGTTGTTCCATTGCAGCTATACCAAAGGAAAGGGAAGGGTAAGGAAATAATGCTTTTTGTAACAATATGCCACTTTAATTAGGACAGCTATTTCATTGGGATGGCTCCCAAGGAAACCATTTAGCCTAATGAGAGCAAACGCTAATGAGTAGTTTAATGGAGGTTGTATTAATATAAATTCTGCTAATGGGGGCAGTGGCTGATGACTGCTGGGTGGCTAATTGATATGAAACTCTCAACCACTGGGTTTGATTTCAAAAACTGCAGAAATCACAGAAGGAAGAATTCTTCTTAAATACAAGATTGGTGCTCAAGTTTGTTACATAACCTACTGAAGCATTATTGAATCATTTGCGGAGGGAGTTGCTGAAATGCCTAAGATGTTCCCATGGGTTTTAAATTATATTGAAGAGGCTTTTAATTTGCATCTTGGGTCTTCCTTCCTCACAGATGCAACGTCTAACTTGTAACTGAAGTATTAAATGAATCACTTATTGCCAGACGTGTGTGAGAGAGAGGGGTGGGGAGAGAGGAGGGAGGGAGGGAGGGAGGGAGGGAGGGAGGGAGGGAGAGAGAGAGAGAGAGAGAGAGAGAGAGAGAGAGAACATTTTTCTGCTTTGTGACTTCCAGTGCTTTCTCTTCTCTTCTCTTTCCATCTAAGTTCTGGGCTCTACAGCATGAAAAGTTCATCAACCAACAGACTCAACAAGTTAACAGGTAGTCCTTGACTTAATACCACAATTGAGACCAAAATGTATGTTCTTAAGTGAGTTTGCCCCATTTTACAACCTTTCTTGCCACAGTTGTCAAGTGAATCACTACAATAGTTAAATTAGTCAAACTGTTGCTAAGTGAATCTAGCTTGTCAGAAGGCCGCAAAAGGAGATCATATGACCCCAGGACACTGCAAGCATCACAAATATGAGTCAATTCTGATCACAGGACCATGGGGATGCTGCAACGGTCATAAGTGTGAAAATTAGTCATCAGTCACTTTTTTCAGTGCCGCTGTAACTTTGAATGTTTGGAAGATGGGAGGACTGTGTAGGATGGAGAGCTGCAACTCAAGAAGAAATTCGTGGAAATGGCAAAATTCCCTTTGCAACAGAACAAGAGATTTTCATTTACAAGATGGCGCCTTTGAATTCTTTCATAGAACATGGGGCTTCTCTCCAGTCAAAAAAAAAAAAAAAAAAAGCAGTAACTGCTGAGTTCCTTCCCTAAAGGTAAAGGCCTCTCCTGTTTGGTAGTGTCTGACTCTAGGAAGCAGTGCTCATCTCTGTTATTTAGACAAGAAAACCAGCATTGTCTGAAGGCATTTCTGTGATCAAGTGGCCAGCACAATTATATGCTGAGGTGCATGGAACACGGTTAACTTGCGGGTGAAATGCTCCTGGTTCGGGCCGGATCGCCCGATCCGGTAGCGATGGCGGCGGGTGGTTCGGAGAACCGGTAGCAAAAATCCCTGCGTGCCCCCCCCCATGCTCAGCTGAGTCGCACGATCATCAGAGGCTTTTTTTTTTTACTTTTAAAAGCATTTTTTTCTGCAACCTCTTGGCTGAAGAGGTGGTAAAAAAAATGCTTTGAAAAGTCTCTGACGATCCCAGCTGAGTTGCCTGATCAGCAGAGAGGCATTTTTTAAAAAAACCTCTCTGACAATCCCAGCTGAATTGCTGATCGCCAGAGGCTTTTCAAAGCATTAGAAAAAATGCTTTGAAAAGTTTTTTTTTAAAAAAAAGTTGGCCACGCCCACCCAGTCACATTACCCCACCACCACCAAGCCACTCCCACAGAACCGGTAGTAACACATTTTACATTTCACCCCTCCTTCCTACCAAAGTAACGTGATACCTATTTACCTATTTACCTACCTGTATTTACATGCTTTCAAACTGCTAGGTGGGCAGGAGCTGGGGCAAGTAAAGGCAGCTCACCCTGTTGTGCTGTTGTGAGTCTTCAGGTCTCAAATCCGAGCTGTCAGCTTTCCAGCTGATAAGCTCAGCATCTTTAATCAATGAGCCATCGCATGCCCCCCGTTCTTCCCTTATGAACCCTGATAATACGTATGTGTACATTACAATGTGCCCTGATGTGCCCACGCTGTACATTGCTTTGACCTCATCATTCAATATTGCTAAACCACGGTGGTGCAGCGGTTAGAGTGCAGTACTGCAGGCTACTTCTGCTCGCTGCCGGCTGCCTGCAATTTGGCAGTTCAAATCTCACCAGGCTCAAGGTTGACTCAGCCTTCCATCCTTCCAAGGTGGGAAAAATGAGGACCCAGATTGTTGGGGGAAATATGCTGACTTTATAAACCGCTTAGAGAAGGCTGTAAAGCACTGTAAAGCGGTATATAAGTCTAAATGTTATTGCTATTGCTGATTGGATGCACTTCAACCAAAGGCATCTTCCTGCAATTGGCTTTCTTCATTACTATAATGCTATGTATGGGTAGTCCTCAACTTACAACCACAGCTGAGCCCATAATTTCTGTTGCTAAGCAAGGCAGTTGTTAAGTGAGCTGTGCCTCGTTTTAGAACCTTTTTGCCACAGTTAAGTGAATCACTTCAGTTATTAAGTGAACCATGTGGTTGTTAAGCAAGTCTGGCTTTTCCCATTGACTTTGCTTGTTAGAAGCCAGCTGAGAAGGTTACAAATGGGGATCACATGACCCCAGGACAGTGCAATTGTCATAAACACAGGCTAGTTGCCAAGGGCCCAAATTTTGATCACGTGACCATGAGGATGTTGCAACGGTTGTAACGGTGAAAACCGGTCATAAGTCACTTTCCTTAGTGCTATTATAACTTCAAATGGTCACTAAATGAATGGTTGTAAGTCAAGGACTACCTGTACTGTACAGTACTGATGCTAAACTTTGAAATAAGCAAAGCTACATAAAATGGGACTGGGGGAGACAAACCCTATTCTATCCTGATCCTTTTGCATATGCCTCAGTATTTAACTTTCCTCACAAAGCTTGATAACATCACGACACTTGGAATATTCTAGAATATTGTTGCTGTTCCTACTCATTTCCTACACCTCTTTAGGATGGTAGGCACAAGTAGGACATGGCACTTTGATCTGCTCTGAGTTGAATGGATTCATCCTTTGCTTCCAAGAATTTCATGCTTAAAAGTTGTTTGTTTCCTACAAGTCTAGCATTACATACCTTTTTCTTCGGTATTCTGTTTTTGGGCCATTTGGAAGATCAGCCACTTGTGCATCCAGGTTTCAAACTCCTGCAAACGGACCAGATATCGTTACTGAAGGTTAATTATACTAAATTAAGACCACTATTGTTCTGCCCTTCCTTGGTAAACCTCTTGGAGAATAATCCGTATCTCCTAAAGAAGGCTGTTGAAGATCCATAGCAGTGGTGGGATTCAATTTTTTTTACTACCAGTTCTGTGGGTGTGGCTTGGTGGGTGTGGTATGGCTTGGTGGGCATGGCAGGGGAAGGATACTGTAAAATCTCCATTCCCTCCCCACTCCAGGGGAAGGATGCTGCAAAATCCCTATTTCCTCCCGATCAGCTGGGACTCAGGAGGCAGAGAATAGATGGGGGCAGGGCCAGTCAGAGGTGATATTTGCCGGTTCTCCAAACTACTCAAAATTTCCGCTACCGGTTCTCCAGAACTGGTCAGAACCTGCTGAATATCACCTCTGCTCCATAGGAAGATGCAGATGTTTCTTATGTAAGTAGAGAGGAAGCAGAGGATTTCTGGTAGGACTATACTTGACTCTCCTATAGATAGTGGAAATCAGAATAAGGCAGTCCAGGATCTTGATAAGAAAATGAGAGAATCACAGAAGAGAGATGAGGGTTCAGGAAAGAAAATCAAGGACATCCAAGGAGGAGGAACAAGACTCTAGGAATGACAGAGATTTACCTTCCAGTCATTGTAAGCCATGCGGATCTTCAGGTGTCCCATATTTTCCAGGAAGTTGCTTTTTAATTGAGGAAAGGTTCTGGTTGGGTTTTCTCGCTAAAGAAAGAGACATATTTACAGTACAGATACAAGAAGGGCTGTTGTTCAAGAGCATCAGGGTCAGGTTCATATGCTGATTGTTCTTTTCATTTCATTTCGGCTTATGATGTGGCTAAGCCTTTGCAGCTATGTTTAATACGTAGTTTGGGATTATGCACGAATCCACATGTTATGCCAAACTACAATTTGTTTAACTATGGTGTATTGAAACAACTGGTGTCAGTTTCATGCCACAATGTTTAACCCAAATGAAGCAACGTGTATGATGACTTTTTATGTTGTATGAACCAGGTTGAAGACTAGGCTTAGCTTACACATTATGAGCAACTTGGTTTCAGCAGTTTAAGAAAGTCCCTAATATGTAAGATCATCTAGACAGGACTGCGAGACAGTTCTGTACGTTTGAACTGGACCACCACTTCATTCTTCTGAATGGTATTTTAAAATAGAAAGGGAGATGCCGACATCCCTAAACCATAGTTTTCCTCCCTCCAATTCCCTTCCTAAATTCTCTAAATTCAAGGAAGCGGACCTTGATGGAGACAGGCAGCCAGTGGTGGGTTTCAAAAATTTTTACTACCGGTTCTGTGGGAGTGGCTTGGTGGGCATGACATGGCATGGCATGGTTTGGTAGGAGTGGCAGGGGAAGGATCCTGTAAAATCTCCATTCCCTCCCCATTCCAGGGGAAGGTTACTGCAAAATTCCCATTTCCCCCCGATCAGCTGGGACTCGGGAGGCAGAGAATAGATAGGGACGGAGCCAGTCAGAGGTGGTATTTACCGGTTCTCTGAACTACTCAAAATTTCTGCTACCGGTTCTCCTGAACTGGTCAGAACCTGCTGAAACCCACCTCTGCATGCATCTGCTACCTAGACCAAAGAAGCTGAAACATTTTTTAAGTCCAGGAACAGATGACATTAAGAAGTGGCTTAGGCAGATACCTCCCTGATTCATTGATTTATAGGAAGAGAGAGAAGGTATAGCACAATGAGAGTGTGGCAAAAGATTGTTATTACATCCAACCTCAGAGTACATTTAACCTTCCTAGCTAAAGGAAGGCTAAAGCTACTGTAGAGTTTATTTCCTAGTCTGGTCTACTTAATAGCGTTGACAATCTGTTTCACTGGGATTCCAAATCTGAATGTAATTCTCATCACGAGAAAAGCAGATATAGGCCAAAGAGGTTTTGAAAATATCAATTTCACTCATCTAGCACAATTGACATTGAATACATGTGAATACCTAGGCTGGGGAGTGGTGCTAAAGCACACAGATCAAGCAAAAAAGGAATTTGAAATAAAAAATACAGCTCTCTTTGCACAGTTAAAGTGAGAGCACTTAGCAAGAGGAACTCTCTGGCCAGGGTCCAAAGCAGTTAAACTCCTGACTGTGAAAAACCGGCACAGAATTACAGTTTGTGCTTTGTTGCTTGAAGAAGAAAAAAACTGCTAATCAACTTATCCAGTGCAAACTGGTGTACCAAAAGTTCCAGCTTGATATGCTGTGCTTTCATCGACAGCTTCCTTAAATCTTGGCAGAAATTACTGCTAGGTTCTGTAAAATTCACTAAAGAAGGCCCTTCCTGCTCCCATTTTTCTTTGAGTTTCAGTTCTTCCACAGATTGTATGTATCTGCAGTCAAGGATCGTTGCTGATTCTCATGTCCGGAAAAAATATTCATCGGTCAACTTCGCTGCTTGAAAAGCAAAGTAGATTAATGAGATTTATAAAAGTAGTGAAAACTCAGAACTGATTCTAACAAGGTAGAACTGCAAATTCTCCCCTGCCTAATGCTGGTAGGCTCAAGGAGGAGCCACAGCCTTAAGAGAGAGCATCACACTGAATGCAGATTTGCTGGAGCATCCACAATCAGGACACAATGCTTTGTCACAAACACAAAAGTAACAAGGCGAGACCCCTTACCAAGAGCAGGCGTTTGACTTGATCCTCGGTGCTATTAGTCAGTTTGTTTTCCATCTGCAGAAACTGTAGAAAAGAAAATAGGGATTTATACCAGGAAAGGAGAACATTAGAAGGAGTTCCCATGTCTCTGGAATTATAGTAGGCAGTGGCAGGAAGGGTTGCCTATTCTTGTGGTCATAAGGGAAGGAGGGAGGGACTGAGATAATTTAAACATAATGGTCACCTCACTTTGTGTGCATCAATTCTAAATATACTTGTGGGTAAACTTCTAAACAATTCTAAATTGTGTCTAACCATGATACGTGAAAGTTTGTGCAAAAATAAATGTGTTGCCTTGAGAGTACTACATAAACCTTCGTTGCAGTGCTGTGAAAGGTGAACTTTTAAAACTAGCCAGTTTTTCAGAAATTGCAGAACTGCCCACTGAAATCATTCAAGAGGAACTATTGGGAATCCAACATAGATAGACAACAATAAGTCATGGAAGGGAGCAGTGGCCTTCACCATCTGTCCTATTTACCTCTGGTTCGTTCAGGGCCAAAGGCATCACATTAGCTATTGCCATCTTTGGGCCTGATCTTTGGACATCTGTGGGAAGAAAGAGAGTTGTAAAATACATACAGAAAGGGATAAACATAAGAGCATTCACAAGTGCTTTCTACCCTTATAGTTGTGTCAAACCAGGGTCATTTGAGTCTCTGGTTATAATCCAGACAAATCCCTGAAGCAAGACAAGGGCATGTTTACCTTTGTGCATGTGTGAGTATGCCCAATAGAAATTTTGGCTAGCTTTCTTTTAGCCAGAAACCTTGTCCTTTATAGGTAAAGGTAAAGGTTCCCCTCACACATATGTGCTAGTCGTTCCCGACTCTAGGGGCCGGTGCTCATCTCCGTTTCAAAGCAGAAGAGCCAGCGCTGTCCGAAGACGTCTCCATGGTCATGTGGCTGGCATGACTAAACGCCAAAGGCGCATGGAACACTGTTACCTTCCCACCAAAGACAGTCCCTATTTTTTTTACTTGCATTTTTTACGTGCTTTCGAACTGCTAGGTTGGCAGAAGCTGGGACAAGTAACGGGAGCTCACTCCGTTACGTGGCGCTAGGGATTCGAACCACTGAACTGCTGACCTTTCAATCGACAGGCTCAGCATCTTAACCACTGAGCCACCATATCCCTCTGTCCTTCATACTCAACCACAAATTACTTTCAAAAAGTAATTTCCAAGCAGGATTAAATAAAGAGATCATGATGAGCCTGTGCAACTGCAAACAAAATGTCACAAGTAAACCTTGTCTAAGGGCCATCCATCATCTTTGCGCTCTGCAGCTGAAAGTGAAAGGAAGGGGAGTGGGTAGCTGACTAACTTTTAGAGATGCTGCCAGTCAGGGAGTCCAGTTTCAGTTGCTGGGTGTTCTTGGTCAGTTTGGTGATCTGGTTGTCATGCTGATACACAAAGTAGACAGTCACAGCCTGGCCAGCAAGGAGCAAGACTCCCAGGAGAGAAAAAACAGTGTAGGCAGTCCCCTTGCTGCAAGAATTTCTGCCAAATATAAGAGGTTTGTGTCAGTGCTCACCCAGTCATCCTAATGTCTGTCCTTCCCTCTCTAACCTGAGGTCCTGCACCAAAACATCTGCATGATGAATGCACATCTGCAGGATTCTGCTAGAGATACACGTTGCTTAGACAGTTCTTCTATTTATAATGCAGACCTCTGCCTGTTGCAGTAATTACCGAGTTAGTTGAGATAGCAAGAAGACTCTGTGATCCACCCCCTTGCGACTTTGTTAAAATTAAAAAGAACTATGGAGAAAGAGCAAATGAAGTCATTACAGGTAGTCCTTGACTTACAGCAGTTCATTTAGTGACCGGTCAAAGTTACAAAAAGTGACTGACGACCGTTTTTCACGCTTACCACCATTGCAGTATCCCCATGGTCAAGTGATCAAAATTCAGGAGCTTGACAGCTGATTCATATTTATGATGGTTGCAGTGTCCTGGGATCATGTGATCCCCTTTTGCGACCTTGTGACAAGCATAGGATATTTGATTTCCCTATTGATTAGGCTCCAGTTTGTGCGATTTGGAAGAAAAGTCTCCAACCCCATCTCGAGTACGGGTTCCCCACAGGACTGTGTCTTGAGTCCGCTACCGTTCACCTTGATGATCAACAACTGCTGTGCAAAATCTGCTAGGAATCATATTGTGAAATATGCGCAGAGGTGGGTTTCAGCAGGTTCTAACTAGTTCTGGAAAACTGGTAGCGGAAATTTTGAGTAGTTCGGAGAACCGGTAGTAAAAATTCTGACTGGCCCTGCCCACATCTATTCTCTGCCTCCCAAGTCCCAGCTGATCGGGAGGAAATGGGGATTTTGCTGTAACCATCCCCTGGATTGGGGACGGAATGGAGATTTTACAGTATCCTTCCTCTGGAGTGGGGTGGGAATGGAGATTTTACAGTATCCTTCCCCTGACATGCCCACTAAGCCACGCCCACCAAGCCATGCCATGCCACACCCACCAAGCCACGCCCACAGAACCGATAGTAAAAATGTTTGAAACCCACCACTGAATATGCGGATGACACGGCAGTGGTGGGTCTTATCCAGGAATGACAATGTAGATTCTTATAGGAAGGAGGTGAAGGCTCTGGTGGATTGGTATAATAAAAATAATTTGATTTTGAATGTTAATAAAACAAGGTGATCATTGTTGATTTTTAGAAAGAGCTGGCATAGTTATTACTCCACTCTGTATCAAGGCTGCAGCTGTGGAGGTGGTCAATAGTATTATGTATCAGAGGGTGGAGTTAACTAACAATCTGACTTGATCTCTTCATACATCATCCTTAGTGAAGCGTGCAAACCAGTGTTTGCATTTCCTGCTTTGGATGGGGAGAAAACATCTTTCTCCTTCTGTCCTGGCCACTTTTTACAGAGGCACGATCGAGAGTGTTTTAACAAACTGCATCACAGTTTGGTTTGGTGGCTGCAGTGCCTCAGATAGAAAGTCCATATTAGAGAGTGGTAAGGACAGTATAGGAAGCTCGCTTCCTGTTATTCAGGATACTGCTTATAAGCACCATGTGCTTAGAGTGCAAAGCATTGTTAGAGACCCCACACACCCACTTCACGGTTTGTTTCTGTTGCTCCCCTTTGGGAAGAGGTTCCGAAGTATTTCTAGCAGGACTACTTCTATAGATTCTGTAACAGCTTTGTTCCTTATGCCATCCGTTTTATAAATTCACAGGATTCGTTTTTTCCCTGCCATGTATATGTACACATTCAAACTAGACTGTGATGTTTCTCTGTCTCATATATGTGAGTATATGTATAATGGTTATCTTTTGAGAGCTGAATGCAACAAAATTTCAATTTAATGTATACTGATTAGTGTACTTTTTTTTTTTAAATTTGATTTATATGCCGCCCTTCTCCGGAGACTCAGGGTGGCTTACAATGCGTTAAGCAATAGCCTTCATACTTTTGTATATTTACAGCTTATTGCCCCCACAAACTGCATCCTCAATTTACATTTAAAGTGACAATAAAGTTTTGTTCTGTTTTGTTCTATCAGGTGATCCTCTTTTGCGACCTTGTGACAAGCAATTTAACTAATTTAACAACAGCAGGGATTCACTTAACAATTGTAGCAACAAAGGTCGTAAAATGGGGAAAATTCATTTAAATGGCTCACTTAACAACAGAAATTTTGGGCTCAATTGTGGTTGTAAGTCAAGGACTACCTGTATTTTTTTTCCTTTATACCAAAGGATTAATTTCCCTCATGGAAATCCCTCCCTCCCCCGCCTTTGGAAGTTGCCAAACCTAGCATAGCATAGAGGCAATTAAGTATATACTCTACCACCACCCTCCTAAACAAACAGTGCAAGATAAAAGTGTGCTTTATATATATATATATATATATATATATAACACAGACCAAAATGGATACAGTGGAATAGGCTTCAAATTTAAAAGAAAACCATACATGGCCAATAAAAAAAAAGTCCCCTACCAAATTAAAGAAAATCCCTATTTTCCCCAACCTGTATCTTATCCCTTCCATAGCTCACAAAATAACCTCCTGTCCAAAAACAAAACTGGGAAATTTCCAAGAGACCTTTATCTGATTCATTAATATGGATTTGTTGCTTGCAAAATAGAAGCTGAAAGTGAAAACGAAGAAATGTTTGCTAGCACAACGTAGAGTATAACAAATCAACTCTTGACTACTTCTCTTGTACTTTTGCACTTTAAAAAATAAGTGAACATTTTTTACTGCTTAGAAAGGAAGGAAAAGGAGACGGAGAGAGAACTGAGTTATATTTCCAAAGTACCATTGTAAAACAAAATTGAAAATGGTGATATACCGGAGAAAATGGATAATTCGTTGCCAGTGATTTAAAAATAGCTCCAGTACTTAATTGGTTTTAGCGCATAACTTAATATATTGTTAAACTGATAACACATATTGTGGCTTCCTTATAACCTGACTGGTTTTCTTAAGCACCAAGCACAGTGTCTAAACTTTTTGATGAGATTGAAAGATTGCCCTAAAGTGATTGTGCTAATGAAGCAAGCCCAGCATGAAAAGATTCAAGGTTAGAAATATGACTACACTTAAACAAGGTTTATAATCTTGTGAATTGAATTGAATTATCCTAAGCCTAAATATGGTTGGGTTAGCATATAGCGTGAACTATATTGTGATTTATAAAACATAGTTTATGACGTGACAGGAGTATAAAAGCCAATTATAGGTTATTCAATAAATCATAGTTGAAGACAAAAACAAGAATAATCTAAGCAATATAATCTCACCCATGTTTATTCACACAACCCCATGGACACAAAATGGGCTTGTTTCTATGTACCTTTTCATAATGCTACAGTTTCAGTGCTTCCCATGTTTTCTGTTCTTCCGTTTTGAAAATCCATATAACCCAGCCTGTGGCTTTTGCCACCAGATTCCCTCCAGTTGGAACAGGCTACCTCCCATTTAGCGCAACCACCAGCATATAGGATGGGATACTGGAAATTGTAAACCAACCCAGGTGGAGGGCATCATGCATGGAAAACTGCCACTAGCCTTTGGCCAATGCACTGAGGGTCTACTTAAATGCTTGTCTTAATTCCTTCTTATATCAGCATAGATGTTTCTAGACACATTGGGAGGTTTGCAGAAAGATACCCCCCGCTCCAATTACCACATTTCTCAGCTACATCAAATGTCCCCTATTTTTCAATACGATAGAGGGTGCAATACTGGAAACTCAAAACTCAGCCAAAGGAAATAAAATGAGTGGTAGCTACAAATACCTTGCTTGTTGTCTTGTAGAACCAGTTGGTGGGAGAAGAATATGGTCGTCCTCCATGGTCTTTATTGCCTCAGGAGCTGAGTTCTGGCAATGTAGTTGATGGCTGGGAAATGGGAATTTTTAAAAGTTTGCTGGGCTTTTCAAGTGTTTCTTGAAAGGCAAATGAGGGAAGTGAAAGTAGAAAGACCTAGGTAGCTGGAAATACCCTTCAATATTCTGCCCACATTATTATCATAAAGGAATCTAATTGGGCATTTTTATTCTAGATTTAATTTCTAAGAGATGTCATTGGGTATTCAAATGACATCATCTGTTGGCAGGTAACCTGTGGCTGTTCCTTGTTCCATCCAACTGTTAGCGTGCAGTAGCTTTCTCAAACCAGTCTTTATCATAGTTAATGATTTGGTAGCTACTTCACTAAAGAATAAAATGCTATTGGGAACAAAGGATTGTGAGGTGTTAGGAACTCCATACAGATACATAGACATTCCTTTAAATTCAGGTCAAATAACAGTTGGAATAGATTGTAGTTCATGTTCAATTCGCACAGCTTTTGTTCATGTTGATGTTGCTTTCCTATTCCAATTATTTTGACTCTCTCCATACTCAAAATGGTGTCTCTTCCTGAGAGTACTTTTGCATGTGTTTTAATAAGTGCCAACTGACAGAGAGCTAGCATCTAGTTCATTCCACCCCTCAATGAGAAATGTTTCATAGGTAAAATTCTCACAGAAACTTCAACCCCAGAACAGGATGTAGAATTCTGAATTTTGGAAAGTCTTATCCTCAACTAGTTCTTGCTGGGAAATGATTGAGGGCAATTTCCAGTTTAGTTTGCACCCAACAAATTCCTAGTCAATTCTTATATTCAGATCAGAGCAAGAATACACCACTCCATTCAAGATCTGTCTTGGTACCTGTATCATTTTATTATTTATTAAGTATCAGGAAATATCAAAACATTAACTGGTACAAACAATTAAAGGGCAGGAAAAAGCAGGAAAACAGACATTAACAGGCAAGAATTTACATTATCTATAATAGTGGTCACTAACCAGTGGTACGGAGAAAATTTTGGTGGTCTGTAGAAATATTATTTACATTTCTTATATTGCACTAAATTGGGGTCTTCAAATTAAGGCCCCTGGGACAGATACGTGCAATGAATATTTGTGTTGCTGCAGAGAGTCTCCCCCTTTGGGGTCTTTTTGTGCGGGTTGGAGGGGGGCAGAAATTCCAACTTCGGGTCTGCTTCAGCCTCCTGGTGCAGGGCTTTGGGTGAAGGCTGGAGGCTGGAGGGAAGCGCCACTGGTGGCAAAGAGCCGGAGGGCCTTTTTCCAGTGGGACTGCATCATGGCCTGGAACTGGCTGACCATCTCAGCCCGCTGAGCCTCCAGGTGCCGGTACCTGGCCTTGCACTCCTGCAGGTCTTCCCTCTGCTTGGAAAGCCTATGCTCCTAGTCCTCCATGAGGTGCTTCTGCTGAGCCTCCTTCTCGGTCAGATCCAATTTGAACTGAGACAGCTGTTTTGCCAACTCTTTCTCGTGGTGGCTGCTTAGCTCCAACAACTGCTTCCTGTTGGGGCCCTAAGGAGCCCGGGCGGGCAGGCGAGGAGTGGCTGGAAGGGGCGAGTAGAGGCTGGCAAGGCACCCCTCAACATGAGTGACATCAAGTTGGCCACACCCACCCAGTCACATGACCACCTAGCCATGCCCACCTAGCTGGTCATTAGGCAGATCATATTAGTGGTCCACGGGTTTTAAAATTATGAAATTAGTGGTCCCTGAGGTCCAAAAGGTTGGGGACTACTGATCTATAACATTATCTATGAAAAGGTCCATTCCAAAGAATATTCCAGAGACACTGAATCAATACATTAATCAATTAGCAAAAACATCCAAAAAGGAGTCATTTTTGGTTATTCCAGTTATAACCCTTTTTTATACATTATGGCAGAGGAATAGAGATGGGAAGTAGGATGTTAGCTGATAGCTCCTCCATTCTGCATTGTAGAAATAACAGTTTTCTGGATAGGGATAATGCAGTATTTCTCAATTTGAGAATAAGAAACATTGGAATTATGTACCCAACAGTTCTTATAGGCACCTTAGCAGTGCTAAAACAAATAGCAATATGGCCGTTATTTCGTTCATTTTAAAATAAGTTTTTGAGCTAGATCAGAGGCCCAGTTTTAATGCAGTCATTTTATCTAGCGGCTTATGTTAGGCAGAAATTTAAATTTAGGCTAGAATTTGTAACAGATTAAAATACAACAGATGATCTGAGAATCTGGACAGTTTCCTAATCTATAGTATCACAGCACAAGATAAAATCCAGCATCATGAGTAGACATTGCTGATCAATTGTGCTTTCCACTCATCTTTCTTTCCTTTGAAGCCCTTTTTAATCTAAGATGTAATTGAGAGGAGTCCTAATCCTCAGGAGCAGTTTAAATATTCAAATCATGATTTAAATAAATATAGTCCTTTGACTATTTTTCCCAACCAGCCAGAAGGCATAGTTTAACTTATATGCTTTCTTTAATACCTGATCAGGTAATCATTTCCCTGATCAGCAAGTTCGATTGAGAGATTAAACCAGACCAGGAATATTCCCATACTAAAAGTATCAGAAAAATCAGCTGATCTCTGGTAAAGACAGGGCAAAGGATATGGGTACATGCTCCCATGGTTTAGTGCACACGTTCTGTGGCTATCATATATCACAGCAAGTTACTCAGTCCTTTGTGGCCAGATTTTCCACCAATGCTCAACAGTTTTGAAGAAGACCTGGGGTTCTTTAGGGGCTGCTTCTGAGCAACCCCTGAACTGATGGGCTGCTTCTGAGCAAAATGGGTCTTATTAAGAGTAACTTTTCACAGTTCAGAAGATAAAACTTCACAAATGTGGGTGTTTTTCATTCAGACCTTAAAAAGGCACGTCTCCAAATCAAATATATTTCCTGGTGCTCCAAGAAAATACTCATATAGTTTAGATTTATGGGTCCCGGTATCATTATTGAGGCTGCTTCTGGTTCTCTTCTTGCCTCTGGGTGGCATTTCTGAGTGAGAGGTTGGGAGGTCTTTTCAGGAGCTGCTGGCTAGGGCCAGCTTGGCTCCTACTGATTTAATACTTTTTAGCTTTTTTAAAAAAATATTGTTTATATCCCACGCGCCTTATGTTGGGCTATGACTCTTAATAAAAAGATTTGATTGATATGGATGTAGTTTTCTCATTAACAACAGAGAAGTGGTTTTATCGTCTTCTTCTTCACAGTCTATTGTATAGGGCTGGGATTCATTGATGGCCTCTTATCCAAATACCAACTAGGTCCAACCCAGCTTTTTTCAGAGAGCCGTGGTTAGATAGTACTGCCACCTAGTGATTATATTAAGGGAAAATGTCTTATTAAAGAGAATATTAAACACTTTATTAAAGAGAAATATATTGGAGAGTATGGACCAGAGGTGGGTTTCAGCAGGTTCTGACCAGTTTTGGAGAACCGGCAGTGGAAATTTTGAATAGTTCAGAGAACTGGTAGTAAAAATTCTGACTGGCCCCGCTCCCATCTATTCTCTGCCTCAAGTCCCAGCTGATTGGGAAGTAATGGGGATTTTGCAGTATCCTTCCCCTGGAGTGGGATGGGAATGGAGATTTTACAATATCCTTCCCCTGCCACACCCACCAAGCCACGCCCATCAAGCCATGCCCACAGAACTGGTAGTAAAAATTTTGAAACCCACCACTGGTATGGACCATGGGGTATGTCTTGCTACCTCCAAGAGATAGAAAATACAGCCTTCTTTTCACTACATTCTGCTGATTAGGTTAATATTAAAATAGATTTTTATTAGCAATAGTGGTAATAGCCAATACCAACCCCCTATTGAAGTGAAACTCAGCATTTCAATAGACATTGTGTTTTTTTGTTTCAGTTAGGAAACAGATCAACTGGTTTTGGAGATGTTAAAAGGAGAATTCATTGATAGAGGAACTACAGAACATTTTAGAACAAAACCACAGTAGCATACTTTGCAATGTGCTATATTCTCAAAAGCTTTACATGATAGCATTCTGTTGTGAATGAATGTTGGCTTAGTAACATTACATTGTGAAATGACTGATTTCTTACCATCTACCTGGCCATCCGGTCTTTATATTTTGGTTTTTACTGGCAATTTCATATTTGTTTTCAAATGAGTCACTTCTACATTAACAAGCATGCACACAAGAGGAAATTTTTTTCCAAGATGCCATTTTCACAGAATGAGACTTCAAAGAAATCATGGGATTGCTTCTCTAAACTATTTTCAGAAGGGGAAGCTGTCTTTTAAGTATACTTAATGTCAGTGGGCTCCAAAACAACAAGAGGCAACACAACACTTAAAGCTTCACAATTGTGCCATTTTCAAAACTTGATTCCAGATGTAGACTGGAGCTATTATCTTCAATAGAGCTAAAGTTGGGAAAGATTTGCCTACCAATGTCAGCAATGGACTAAATATTGGAAAATAAAAGTTCAGGTCAGTTTCCATTCTGGTTATCTCTGTTGTACTAGGTTATAATTTATACCCCAATACTATAAACTTTAATTATCTTAGAATTTACATATCTGAAGTGTCACACAAAAATCTAGTATTGATTCAATAATCCTGCTGTAGAGATGATCTAAGAGCACCAGGCCTTATGATCAGGTAAAAAAAGAAAAAAGACAAGTTTCTCACAGACAGGGACATTTTTTTTAATGGTAGTATATAATAGCCTAAATTAAGGAGTTTGGCATTAACAAGCGAACTGTGTTTACTTATACAGGGTACTGTAATTATAGAATTGGGTCATAACATGGACCACCAAGATGGGTAAATGCTTCTTGCACAGAAATTCTATGGTTGGTTTTTCCCTCCAAATTTAAACCAAGACTATTTCTGTTAACACCATGCCTTCTTACATGTCAGTCAATTCCATTGCATAGTCAAGGATATTTCTGGGTGGTCTTTGAATATTGTTGCCCAATCATATATATGCCCAGTTTTCCCACCAAAATTAAAATTTTGTCAGGAATGAGGATCAAAAGATTTGAGGCTATCTACTGCTTTCCAAAATGTCTTTTCTGAGAGAACTTTAGAAATTCAATTCACACTGGCCAATTTTGTATAGCAGTCTTTCAGACTGGAGGCTGAGCTCATTTGGGGAATCAGTCATCCAAGAAGACAAAGAGCTCAACCTATACAAAGAATGCAGCCATTCTCTGCCTCTACTTTTAACTACCAAGATTATGCATTACCTCCAAACTCTACTTAACTGAGTCTTCCTTCGCAATGCTGTTTTATTGCTTTAGGGTTTAATTTTGCACTAAGCAGCTTCATAGTAAAACAACTTTTAAGTGAAAAGGAATACACTAAAGTGCCTGTGGGAGCTATTAGGAGGCAAAAGAAAGAAAAAAAAACTCCGTCCAGACAGGGAGGATGTTTTTCATGTCAATAATTATTGAGAAAAGACTTAAAAGGCAAGTCAAAGATACACTTCGCAGAGCAGCAGTGGTGACTAAATTTATAGAAGAGAAAAACAAATGAGAAGAGAGATTTATTGGAAAGCTTTAATGATGAAATACAACAGCCCCTATTTTACAGACGACGACCACGGCGACCGCCCTTTCTGCGAGTGCTGTCTGAAGGAATGGGGGTAACATCCTCTGTGGAGAGAAAATTTTTTACTTTTATTATTTTCACTCTTTGTTTATACAAGTCCTCAAAATATCACAGAGTAACATGGAAAATAATACTTTAAAAGAGAAGAGGGAAGCATTCAGAACGCAACAGTAAGATCGCAAAGTTTCGTGAGACATATTATACTTCCCAATTTAAGTTTCTGAAATTTCAGGATGTGAAAGTCCAAGAAAAGGCAAGTCTGCACAGGCTTTAAGAAATAGCTACTAGGAAAAGCTAGGTCTATGCACAAAAGAAAGCATTTATTTTATTTTTAATGTGAAGGAGACACATTCTGCTTCAATGCTTCTGTTGAACTTTTTTGAGTGAGTTGCAGATTGAGAGAACTGAAGCTTGGAATATTTTGATTGTTCCAGGTTTGGGCTGAAACGAAGTTTAGAGTTATTCTTTTTCTCTGTTCTGCATGGCTTCAGTTCCAAACTACTCTCTCTCGTCTTCCCAGCATATGAAGTCCTTGTTTCTAGAACAGTATATCCAACCAGCACTTCCAGTAATCCCCTAAATTTTCCAGAGTCTTCTTATGGGTTTCTCCCCTTTGCTGCCACCAGAATTCTTGCTTCAAGTGCAACATATCCTCTTTGTCTAACTCCCATCCCAATCTTCCAATGTATTTTTCTTTCCCACATTCCAACATATTTTTAGCTTTTCCCCATCACCTCTCCTCTCCCCAACTTCCAAAATTCCACATTTTGGCTTGTGCTTAAACCAAACACGTTTTGGCCTTGATACTGTGGCTGTACTATGCTGGGACAATTTGTAATGCTGTTCTCTGAAAGATCCAGCTGCAACTCAACTGTAACTCAATTCTCTCTAACTGAAGGCCCTAATTACCCGGATCATCTTTTTCTAATGTCTCATTTCAGTATAGATCAAATAATTTTATCTAGCAAGAACTTTTTCAAACCATCTAATGCAAAATAAATGGTTTGTTGAAATAAAGTAATAGGATAAAGAATCAGCTATATTCCCTATGAAAATGATTGCAGGAGGCACATTGTTGAAAATATCCTACAAAAGAAAACCTACCAATGCGCCCAATCTTCATGCCAGACCGAGCCAAAGCCCGGAGAGCTGACTGAGCTCCAGGTCCAGGAGTTTTTGTTCTGCAAAGAAAGTAAAACATACATTAATAAAAACTGAAACTTGTATTTAGGATTTATTTCATTTGGAGGCATGGAATAGCATTGGGCAGCATCAGTGCAGCAATTAATTTTTTCTTGTTGGTTTATAACAGTGAGGATATAAATAAACAGCATGACTTCAAGCTTTCTAGTTAATTACTTTTAGTAGCAGAGTGCCACGCTAGATAGATGGTTGGTCTGATATAGCATGGCTCTTTTTTGCCAAAAGAGCTGCTATAAATTGTAAAGCTAAAATAAAATCAAAAGAAAGGAAAACCACTGAAAAGTTATTCAGAACACGTATTTAGAATGTCTTTAAATGCAACTGCCTTTTGTATTCAGTTTAGTAAAATGCCTGCCCTCTTGCTTGTTTTTGCCAAACCAGTTCTAATTATTAGAATTTCTAATCCACTCCAATCTCAATTGGGTGACATGGCAAGCGAAGTTATAGGCAGTCCTCATTTAGTGACCACAACTGGGATCAGCAACTTGAAAACAGTTGCCAAGTGAAACCGTTTATCTTGTTTCAGTTTTCCTTTGCTAACAGACATGTGAAGATCGTAAATGGGAGGATAGGTTATAAGGTTACTTTTTCATTACCGCTGTAACTGCAAATGGCTGCTAAATGAGGCAGTCACTAAACAAGGCCTATCTGTACATAACAACAACAACCTATTGCAATTATATTCCTATCAGAGAAGTGCTCCCAATTAGCTTGGACCAAAGGGACAGAACCGTTTTCATTTGCTTCTGAAAAGCAAAGAAATTAAGGCTAACCATATTTCTTGAGAAGAAAATGCTATAAAGTGGATGCTACAGAAAAGGCCTATATTCCTTTCTGTGTGCATCAGAGTGGGGACACTTAACAGACCTTCTTTTGATGAGTGGACTGAAATGGACTGGACATATTCAATTTTTTTTAAAATACTACCTTTTTCTCAATGCTACACTGTCTAAAGTAATGACAACTCTGAATTGGGCCCAGAAGCCTACTCGCTATCAGTTCAATAACCTTGAAGTATTATTCTACATTGGCACTGGTGTCCTACAACAGGAGTAAATTTTGTAGCAGCTGCAGCTCCTAGATTCTTCAAAAGAAGCCCCCCAAGGAGTAAACTGCAGTAATTCAGCCTTGTGTTGATCAAAGCACAAATGTCAGAGCATCCTACTGCAAGTAAGGCTAACTGGCTGAACTGAGCAGAACTGAAGCTGAGCAAATCCATCCCATTGGCCGCATTTTCTATCTGTTGCTTGAGCAGGAGTGAGAATCTAAATGGACAAGTCATACCTCCTTTGGAGAATTGTGGTTTCACTCACAGCAGCCACTTTGATAACTGTAATTGGGATGTCCAGATATTTATTGGCATCTGTATACTAGATCTTGAACTAGCTCAGGACTTCAATAGTATTTCTAGCCTGGACCAATGTAGTAATGTATACCCAATGATGATGTCTCACCATTCATTTGTGGATGATCTCTGCTAATGGTTCCAATAAACATGGGATAAAATGCTGAATTCCCAAGGGCTTGAGCACTTGTCACCCACAAGCATCAACTCTAATTACTGATTCCGGGAGAAGCAGATTTTTTTTTTTAAATTTGATTTATATGCCGCCCTTCTCCGGAGACTCAGGGCGGCTTCCAATGCGTTAAGCAATAGCCTTCATTCTTTTGTATATTTTATACAAAGTCAGCTTATTGCCCCCACAAACTGGGTCCTCATTTCACCTACCTTAGAAAGGATGGAAGGCTGAGTCGACCTTAAGCCTTGGAGAGATTCGAACCAGCAGAAATTGCAGGCAGCTGTGTTAATGACAGGGTGCACTAAACCACTGTACTATCAAGGCTCTTGAATTACCGGTAATGTCCCAATCCTTGCATTTCCAAGAAGGGTACCATGGCCAAGTTTGTCTGAGAGATCTAATAGGACTAGTCCCTTCCCCAAGATTCCAAAAAAGGCAATCCATCAGAACAACCAACACCATTAGTGTCTCATAGGCAAGGTTGAATCCTGACTGAAAAGGATCTAGATAATCCATTTCCTCTAGGATCTTCCTACCACCTTTTCAACTTTCCCTAAAAAGAGAAGGTTGAAGACTATGCCATTTTCCTCACAGAAACATTGAACCAGCTGCTCACATGATGCCTGGCTGCCCAAAGGAGCCAAGAATGGCATGGCTCAAGCCAAAATAGTAAACTCAAAACTACATAAAACTCTATTCCACTGCAGTAAAACTAGTAAAATTCCATTTAAAAAAAAAACAAAAAAAACAAGGATAGAGTATAAACAATACCATAACATCAGCCAAATATCCATAAATATCCACTATATTAGATAAATATTTGCATTCAGATTAATAGAACATTCTTTCAACAGCTACAGCTACATCTCCAAATATGATTCCACAGAATAATACTTTCCATTTTAAAGTCTCTCAGTAACGCAAAATAATACTAGACAGGTGTTAAGTGACTGTATTATTTAAAGTATTCTATAGTACTGAAAAGGAGGGTGGATTTGATTTAAATCAAGTTGATTTAAATCACTAGTAAAAAGCTTTTACTAGTCTTTTTTAAATTTTTAAAGAGCAACTGTCATCTCTGTCCTGCAGCAGCTCCTCCTGACCCGCTGTTGACTCAGTCAACACTCCCAATATTGCAGAATAGACAACCTCATGCTACATAACTAACTCCATTTCATGCTGAATAAACTAAATTATTAATGTATCTTAAATAGAAAACTATCTTTAGATAGTTTTTTACTACAAAAACATTTTATTAAAATAAATCCGATTTCAATTTTAAAAAAACTGATTTTTTTTATTAAAAAAATAATCGGTTTTTATCCACCCTGCTGACATGTGAAAATATTTGCACAAGAGAGATAAATGAAGCACTGGCTCCCCCTTTACCTATTTCCACCCGTAGCCCGCAGTTTGATATGAAGGGCAGTGATTCCCAGTTCCTTGCATCTTTGTGCTACATCTTGAGCAGCCAGCATAGCAGCATAAGGAGAAGACTCATCCCTGTCGGCCTTCACTTTCATGCCACCAGTTACTCGGCAGATAGTTTCCCTGAGAAAATAAGAAATGCCTTATAGATGAACTTAATCCCAGCCTTTCCTTCACCAGAGACAAAAAGCATATAGTTAAACATAACTTCTTTGCAAATTTGTCTTTAAAATACAGTATGAATAAAACAATTCCCAGAGTTAGGGTTAAAGTTTCTGCTTGATTGTAATACCATTACATCTCTTAACAGAAACAATAGTATTTCTATACAAAAAGGTTCCAAGAGTAGATACTTCACCTGGGGTTCAGCTATGGTAATAAAACATAATACTCTGCTCCACAAAAGTTACAAGTAGATGCCCAAGTAGACAGTGTTTCCTTTAGGTTCAGGCTGGTTGAATATTATAGGCCTTTTGACATAAATAAGTCTTGACATCTATTGCCAAGATCGTCTATTACAATCTTGTAAATATTATCATCCTTTCACAAGTAGAGATACTCACTTGCCAGACAGGTCAGTTACATGGACAAATGTATCATTGAAGGAAGCAAAGATGTGGCAAACTCCAAACACATTTTCTCCTTCAGCAACCTGTGGTCCCAAACTTATAACCTGCTCTTCCTTCTTTTCCTTACCCTTACGGGGAGCCATTTCTGTATAAAACAACAAATTATGGAATAGACAGAAATAGATTATTATTATTTTCTTTTGAAGTAGACAAACTATAAAAATCTAAATACCAAGTTGAGGAAAGAACCCCCTTCCCCAATCATATATAATAAAGCTGATTCACAACTTCTAATCAGAGCCTTATACATAGCTACAGTGGGGATTATTTCCAACTCTGATCTCCAGGAAAGTAGCAGACACTCTTTCCTGAACTGGGAATATGCTTTCTGTCCCAAGAACTGCATGGGGCATGAGTATTGTGGTATCAGCATGGGCAGGGCAACATCATTAAACCTTTTGGGAAAATGGTCCACCACTGATATGAAGTTTAAATACTTAAGTTTGTGCTTAAGGGATCCACTTTCCCCTTAAACACATGCAAATTATCCAAAAGAGGTCCCAAAATGTTATCCTCAACACATAAGCAATCCACAACTTATTTATCCCCACATCCATTTCAGAAGAAATATATATAGTTGGCTCTTTTGTGTCACACTTCAAGCAACTTGTTGGTGGCTTTAAAAAGGAAGCAACAGATGATGGAGACTTTCAGGTTATCACATCAGCCAATTATAGCTTCTTCAAGAGTATGAGTATTTAAATGTTAACGTTCCCCACTTCCCTCTTGTTGTTACCTACAAGTTATATACCTACAAAGTTAGACAATGATCTGGGCATTTCTGTACCATCACTTCAATATTTAGTATTTTACTTATGAATTATGCTACCTTTGTATTAATTATGCAGCTGAAAATTAAAGGTTTACTAATTTTGGAAGCTATGTTCTCACATGAGGACAATAGTCAAATAGTGTTCAGTGAAAAAAAATACTGAAGAACAAAAGAGCTCCACTGTGATTAGGGAGAACTTACAACACCAATGGTTGCTCCATCTAATTACCCACTGAATAATTAAAGTGAAGAAGAAATTATATATGCAAACATGTATAGATATGCAGGAGTGTATGGATACCCAGACAGCAATCTCATGGAAAATCTAGCAATTTCAATATTTACTGTTTTGTAAATTAGGTTCCCTGTTCATAGGATTTCTGGTAATTTTCCTAATTTTCTGATAAACACGAATTTGGATGAGAACTTTCCATATCAAACAAGATCAAAAATTTAAGATGTGACTTGGACCATTACCTTTACAATAACTATACAATATACTTATAATATACTGCTATATAAGATTTACTTAAATCTCATTGCTTTCAAAAAGACTTATATTGCCACTTTTGCTTCAAATGCATCACAAATGTAGTTAAGCTACATGGCATTTTTAAATAAATCAGGGTGAACTTAAATGAAATAGCCTACCAGGCAGACTTGAATTCCACACCTTTTTGCAAAGCAAAACACAGTTCTAGTATTAAACCCACGTGGTACAGGCTTAGAAATATTACATCCAGTTACAAAAAAAAAAAAAATCCCTAGAGTTTTAGTCAATACAACCATCTACCCTGCTCAAAACTCCTCTACCCTCAAAAGGAGGGAGAACAGCTGGCGCATAAAAAGACAGCCACATAAACATATTTAAATAGATGGTTTTGGCCACACTTTTCAGCCTCAGCTCTTTTATGGATGATGAAAGTAAAGACGGTTTGTCTCCCGAGGGAAAAGATAGACAGCTTAGAGAGAACATTCGCGAAGTTGGGGGAAAGCCTGCTGATGAGGCCCAAACCTTAAAAAATAAACAAAAAACACCACCTATCCCAGAGACCGGGTGATATGGGGTTTCAAGAGGCCTGTCCAACCACCCCATCGCCCGGGCCTCCTTAAAACAACGGATCCCTGTGCAGAAACAAAGGCCCCCAACCTCGCCCTCCGTTGCCTTCCCCGCGCAGTTAGGGGTGAGTAGCCGACTGACAGCACCGAGGGGAGCGGAGAAGGCCGGATCCGCGAGGATGGAGGTGGATAGAAAAAGGGCCGCACCAGCCACTTACTCGAACGTCTCTGCAGGCGGCAGCCAGCACCGGAAAGGAGAGAGCAACGTCACGAGGGCAGAGGTCACGCCCTACCACCCGGAAATACTACCAGAGAGGCGCTACCGGCTGAGGGGAGATCGCTCCCATGAAGAGAGACGCGGCTTCGTGGGAGTAAATGAGCACGCGGCTAGGGGAGCGTTTGTTGTGCGGAAACGGCAACCGGAGTCTAAAAATTTCTTCCTTGCTTAAGAGGAAAATAAAACTTGCATTCCGTTGACCGGGCGGAAGCTTTTCCCGCCAGACGTTGGGCGGGAGACTTGTGACGTCAGCCGGTCCAAAAGAGAGAGGATTTGAATAATCGGGTTGTACCCGCACGCGAGGATGGGATGAACCAATAGAAACGGCCCTTTGCTGTACAGGCTTCTCTGCCCTGCATCCGTGAAGCAGGAGCCCCATGAGACAATGTGGGAGAATTCTGTCACCACGAATTGATGTGGGGTATATAAAGTTAAGAGGTCTATTTGGAGTGACTGGCCCTCATTTTAAAAGAAGCATCTCTTCTGGCGATTTACCCTGATAGTTCAGAAGATACCAGGCGAATTAAATGCCTTCGGTTCTCTGCCTAGCCGTAGCTCAATGCTTCTCAACTTTGACAACTTTTAAGATGTGTGCACTTCAACACCCAGAGTTCCCCCTAGCAGCTTGATGGCTGGGGAATTCTGGGAGTGGAAGTCCATACACCTTGAAAGTTGAAAAACACTGGCCTGGCACATTAAATGCATAAATTTGACGTTTACACCAAGAAACATTACAAAATGTTCAGTCAGTTTCACGTGTTAACATTTCTGTGGTGTCAGTCATAAAGATCGTAAAATGTAGTTATAGTTCTACAACCATAACTTTTTATGTTATGGTTGTAGAACTGCTTTTTAAGGATTCTGATAAAATTTCATCATTTGAGATACCTTTACAAGTAGCAAAATATGAATAAATACTGTATGTCAGCAAAGAAACGGGTTTTTGCAACCTGGATTTGGTGGTCTAACATTATTATTATTATTATTATTATTATTATTATTAGAAAGTAAGATTATTAATCTAAGTGCTATTGCTATTACTACATTATGGCTTTGCACTGGACATTAATACTCTGATATGAATATCTAGGGATAGCTATATTTTAAAATTGAACATCAGTTATGAGAAAGCAAAATTTTGGATGAGATTAGAAAAATATTTAGAAAAGAATTGGAAGAGAAACATACAATATAACAACATGAAACAGGAAAATCACTAAATGTAGACATAAATTTGACAAAAATATGTTTTAAACTAACTTTTTAAGCAGAACAAAGCCATGTTCACATGGTTAAAACATTTCAGAGTTCTGCAAAATCCTCTCCCTCTTCTACACAAATACATACAGTAGTTGGAGACTGCATCACATCTTTGCACTGTTTTTGACAACCAGGATAAAATGGTGACAGATAAAGGAAAGAATCTTTGTCTGTTTCTCATTTGACCTATTGTTACTCTTCACTTCAAATATAATAAATGTCTGTTACTATTCACTGATAACTGGATTAAGATCATAATCTGCATCCAAGACAACTATGTGGTAAATGTTTTACTTTTTTTAAAATGGATCATTCTGCAATTTAAGTACTCAAAATTTTTTAGTTAGTTAGACAGTTGTTAAGGAAATTGTACCCTATTTTGCGACCTTTCTTGTCTCATTTGTTAAATGAATCACTGTAGTTGTTAAGTTAGTAACATGTTTATTAAGTGAATTTGTCTTCCCCACTGACTTTGCTTGTCAGAAGATCGCAAAAGGTGGTCACATGACTGGAGGACTGCAATCATAAGTATGGACCAGTTGCCAAGCATCTGAATTTGGGTCATATGATTATGGGGATGCTGCATCATCATTAGTGTGAAAAACAGTCGTAAGTAACCTTTTTTAGTGCTGTTGTAACTTTGAATGGTCACTGAATGGTTGTAAATTGAGGACTACCAGTACTTTAATCTGTTGGAGGCATTTATCCAGTTTGGGACTAAATATGAATACATTATACATCATTATGACAGGTTGTTTGGGAGATATAGTGGACGTCACAACACAATATTTTGGGCTATAGGGGAGAAATAGGTTAAAACTCGGTTCTAGCAAGATACTGCCTCAACTTTGCCTATAGCTAGGGATGTGCTTCCCCAGGAACCGAGGTAATCCTGGATTACTGGAACAGCAAGTGGAAATTGAGACTAGGTGGCCTTTGTCTTTTCTGCAATTTGCAAGGTGCAACCATTCTTGGTGGCACAGTGATTAGAATGCAGAACTGCAGGGCTAACTCACTGCTCACTCCAGCCTTCCATCCTTTTGAGGTCGGTAAAATGAGGACCCAGATTGTTGGGGCCAAGGTGCTGACTCTGTAAACCGATTAGAGAGGTCTGTAAAGCACTATGAAGCGGTATATAAATCTAAGTGCTATTACTATTGTTGATGCAGAAGGCACTGGCTATACTTTCTTATCACCAAATGAGTTTCAATACTGTAATGCATTCTAGATGGGCCACCTGCAAAGACCTCCTGGAAACTATAGTTGGTACACAATGCATTAGGCTGCATATTAATCAGGCTAACAATATTGCAGGGAGTTTGTCTCCAAGTGTAATTCAAAGTCCTGGTGAGGACCTCTAAAATGTCATGTGACTTAGGACCACGGTTTCGTGACTGCCTGCTCAGTGTGCCTGTGCAGAGTGTTTACGGAAAGTCTCTGCCAGCTCCGAGGTGTGTTAATATTCTTTCTCCTGTTGAATACCCTACTTCCTTTCTCCTGTTGAATACTCTACCCCCATATCATCTCTTATACTCAGAAAATCTTAAAATATGGCTTTTTAGATGAGCATTTGGGTACTTAAGTGAGATATACTCAGATTCAGATGAACCCAGCAATTTGTGTTATTTTATGGTTTTATGATGCTACCATTGTAGTTAAATCTATATTGATAGTATATATATATTTAACATACACATGTCTAATACATTTGGACTTTTAAAAATATATATTATGCTGTAGGTCAGGGTTGTCAAACTCAAGGCCCGGGGGCTAGATCCAGCCTGTAGGGTGCTTAGATCTGGCCCATGGGGCCGCCCTGGAAACAGTGAAGGACCGGCCTGTGGTGCCTCTGCCAGCAAAAATGGAGCTCAGGAAGGGTGCATGTGGCCCTCCCAAGCTCCGTTTTTACTGGCAGAGGGTTGCAGGAGGCCGTCACAGCCGAAAACAAAGTTCAGAAGCCCCTTTTCATTGGCAGAGTGTTGGGGCCACTCACCCCCGACATGAGTGATGTCAAGCTGGCCATGCCCGCCCTGGCCCCCAAGGTCAAACACAACCCTGATGCGGCCGTCAATGAAATTGAGTTTGATACCCCTGCTGTAGGCTGATTAGAGTTGTACTGGTACAATTGAAGTGACATGGATGAAATAAATAAATAAATGAAAGATTTATTTATTTCAATGCCTCTATTTATTTCAACACTTTAATGCCTCTGGTATATGAGATACTGTGAGGGCATCAGGATTAAATAGTGTACATAAAAAAATGTGTCCAATGTATGAATTGACATTTAGCTTTTCTAGATAAATTGCATACTTTAATAAAATTTCAAAAGTATTCATAAAATTTCAAAAACTATTCTTTATGAAATGGGCATTTGAAAGCTGAATTTGACTTTTGAATGCACTTCAATTCTGTAGAATGGAGCATGAATGATGCTGTTTTTGCTCTTTTCTTCCATCACACATAGAGATTGGCTATATGAGCAGGCTAAAAAAAATTATTGAAAATAAAAGTCTTAAATTGTATCTCGGGAGAAGTCAATGGAAATCTTATTAAGTATGTCTATAGCACTGTCATGACAGGCAGAATAATTAATCATTTCTACCCCCCCTTAAAAGTGCATACCACATAGTTCACTGAATGGCCCCAAATGTAAGAAACAGAACAATCTGTGGTTTTGGCCAAGAAGTAAACATGTTGTAGCAGAACTATGCAGTCCTTGGAATTCCTTTTAGTATCCTTTTCCATGTCAAGTATTCAGAGAACATTTTACGTCTCATTTATTTTTCAAGGTAGTGCACTTAATGAGTTTACAAGAGGATGGTTCTGCTGTCTCTCAGTCATCTAGAACAAATCTTTATTTCCATGCCTTAGTTATAACAGACAAATATTTCAAAAGGGTTTTTCAACTATAACTGGCCAGTCTGGGCTTTCTTTAAATATATATATATATAAATATATATATTTTCTTGTTTCACAGGCCTGGATGGATTTACATAGGATAGAGTGAAATCATGTAAAAAATAATAATAATAATTGTTTCATGAAGCTGAACAGGGCCTCTTTATAGGGCTATCATATCTGCACTACAAAAGTCCAGAGAACATTGAGATGGTACCAAAGAGATATAAAAAGCTCTAACTCATCTAATTGCCATTGGAGGTTTGTTGCTAGGAGTATTATTTTTTCATCCTGTTTCATTGATGATTAAGTAGTCACATTTTATACAACTGATTTTTTTCTGTCATTCTAGAAGCCTGCTGAAAACTCACGAGTGATCAAAAATGCTAAAAGGAAAAGGGTTTGTGTGTCAGTGTGCTCTGTCAGCCGTCAGCCACAGAGAGTCACAGGTTTGCTTTTGTTGAACTTGGTTAGAATAGAATAGAATTCTTTATTGGCCAAGTGTGATTGGCCACACAAGGAATTTGTCTTGGTGCATACGCTCTCGGTGTACATAAAAGAAAAGATACATTCATCAAGAATCATAAAGTACAACACTTAATGATAGTCATAGGGGAAAAAAAAGCAATCAGGAAACAATATCAATATAAATCGTAAGGATACCAGCAACAAGGTTACAGTCACACAGTCATAAGTGGGAGGAGATGGGTGATAGGAACGATGAGAAGATTAATAGTAATGCAGACTTAGTAACTAATTAATTTAATTTTTAAAATTTTAAAAGGTTAATTTTTGCTATTTATTTAAGAAGTTTGAAGACAAACTGTTTTACTTGGTATAGGGTTAATTCTAAATGTTGCTCTCATATTAAAAATTAGTGCACTGCAATGATCCTCAGTGCTGGATCCTGATTCCTCAGGAGGTTCAAAGCTAGTTTGGATATTAGACATAACAGAATTGAATAAATGATATTTGTTATTATTGAATAAATGATATAGCCCTTATGCAGTCATTTATATTTTAAAATGGTAAACACACCCAATGGGGAATGTTATGCTTCATATGAACTGACTTGTACAGTCAATGCCAGACATTATGATACAATCATGTAATTTACGTAATAATCCTAGGATATGTATTTTGTCATTTTACATCATCATGGCTTGTTATAATTGCTGCTTTCTTGCTATGTTTAAAAAAAAAACTTATTTCCCAGTACAAAAGAACATATATAGTTGTTTAATTATTAAATCTAATGGGCATCCAGCTGGGAAGTTAATCCTCATGTAGTGACTGCCTCATTTAGCATCCATTCACAGTTACAGTGGTGATGAAAAAATAACCTTACAACCCATCCTCTCATTTACAACCTGTAAAATAAAGGAAAACTGAAGTAAGATTGTAAACTCAGTTGTAGTTTCACTTATGACCGCTTTGCTTAAAGACCAAATTGCTAGTTCCAATTGTGATTGCTAAATGTTTATAGGTTAAGCTGTTCACAACAGAAACGCTGAGAAACCATAACTGAGTAATGTCTCAGTGCTAGGATTAACTGTTCACAGAATTTGGGATGCTTCATTTCAAATTAGCCAATAAAGGAGAATATTTGTAGCTCAGCGTTGAAAAAAGGGGTCGTTGGTGTTCTCTGAGCTTGCTTGTTTTCTTGCAGATATTTCATTACACAAACTAAATAACATACTGGTAATGTAGCACTCATGTTCTTACCTAATTTGGGTAATGAAACATCTGTAAGAAAAGTAGCAAGCTCAAAGAGCACTAACGACCCCTAATTTCAAATTAGGTCACATTGCAGCTTGTTTTTCATTTTTGTAACTGCATGTTAACCATGTTAAACTTGTCCTGGCAGAAGCAGTATAGGCAACAAGTAGATATCACATACAGTATGTTTGCAAAGTTCAACAGAATTTCTATTTGGGTTTAATGGTTAAAAGAAAAGAAAGCAGTCTTTTCAATTCCTGCCTAACTCTTTTAACTCAATGAGCAGCTCACACTTAGGTAAGCAAGTTCACACAATTCTTAGGTATCCCTAATCTTTGTACAGGCCTGAGATAAATATACTGCTCAAAAAAATAAAGGGAACACAAGCAGAAGACATCCGAGATCTGAATGAATGAAATAGCCTTATTAAATACGTTATTCTAAAGGGAACACAAAACTACTGTATGTAACGAACAAAGTATTTAATAAGGCTATTTCATTCATTCAGATCTCAGATGTCTTCTGCTTGTGTTCCCTTTATTTTTTTGAGCAGTGTATATACGGTATCCTCTACAAAAGAAAGTGATTTAGGTAGGTCATGATGAATTTAAATAGGGCAATATTTAATTTAGTGCAAATTATAAATTGATATCAATTGCATTTAATGTGATGCATAGCTTGTGAGTAATTCAGGCTACAGCATGCACCGTTGTAGTTGGGGCTTTAGACACTGATAATATTTGTGTGCACAAAATAGGAGAAAAGGAAGATTCCGTCAGGAGAAAACAGTATAAGTTTAAGGAAAAAGGAGAGGCTTCTTATTGCATTAGAGCAAAAATTTGATGTAATTGAACAACATGAATATGGTCATAGCAACACTAAAAAATGACAAGATGTGGGAATGCCTCAATTATAGATTTTTTTCTTTTTATATTACTTTCTGTAATTACTCTGTGATTTTGTTCACTATAAATTTAAATATATAAGCAATATTCTCTACAACGTTTACCTTAGTATTTCATTAATACACATAAAAATACTTGCAATTTTTCATTGTCTATTGCCGAGCTAGAACCAATAATCTTTTCCATAGAAATATCACTTTGAATAGTGAACATTCAAATAATGCAACACTTTAATGGGATTCATTAACCACACTAATCAAGGCCTACCTGAATATCTCTCCCATCCCCACCCCATCCCGTCAATAGATCCTTCTCCAGTCAAGCCCAACCCAGTCATTGGCACAGCAAATTGGCATGTGATCTCTTTCATTTCCTTTGTAATATTGCTAGCTTTGTAGCAAACAAAACATTTCAGCTAACATGGTCTGAAATAGTAACATATTTTAAAATGAGATGCCAGCAAAACAGACTGAGCTAATAACACTTAGAAATCTCTTAGGCAGCAGTCTTTACAGTTAATCTTCCCCACTGGTGCACATCTTTGAATTAAAGCAATTTGTCGTAAAAAGAAAGTTAAGATTGTCATGCAATTAATATCAAATGACACCCCTAGAAGACAATCCCATAACACAACTATAATCTACCATGAAGTAAAATATTGGTTGTCAAAAAAAAAATGAAGTTGTACTTAGGGATTTTAATGTATGTAATAATACCCTGAAATATTTTCACTTAAGGAATTAATTGGTGGTGATTTTAATCCACATTTTTCTTGTAGAGACGTAACAATTACTGCAGTGAATAGCACAGATTTGACAGAATGGGGACTATTATTTTATGTCTTCCTGAGGATATCACTACAAAAATCTCTGTACTTCCAATGCAGTCAATTCTATATTTGCAGATTTTATACCAAGACAACTTAACCTCTTATTGTCCTGAGAGGTCTTTGGTTAAAGAAAAATTGGATCTAGATTCAGTGTTTGAAAAAAAATTGAGTTTGGATGAATCTCATGATTGGTGTTGAGAATTGATGGTAATTAGTATTAAGTGGTTTCTAAAGAAAATGGTGCTGAGGAAGTCATTGGTCAGTGATGACTAGCATCTTTCCCATCTATCATTGGGTGTACATTTGGACTTCAGTTTCCTTATGGAATACAATTAAAATCCTATTTTTCATCCCTTTTATACAATGGAAGGGATTCAACTTATTTTCAGCAACATTTTAATTGCATTTCCTGCAAGGTATATATGAAATGAGGTTTTGTTTTGTTTTTTTTAATTTGATTTATATGCCACCCTTCTCTGGAGACTCAGGGCGGCTTACAATGTGTTAAGCAATAGCCTTCATACTTTTGTATATTTATACAAAGTCAGCTTATTGCTCCCACAAACTGGGTCCTCAGTTGGGTGGAAATAATGTTATTTCTTATTTACTTGATAAACTTACACTTTGGGATAATCTCAATTTGAAAATTTTAGGTAACTTTTGTTTGAGGCTTGGGCAAATACAGGTATTAATGCTTTGGATCAGTATCTTACTATTCTAGTCTTCACATTATTTTAGTTACTGTAAAAGGAATCTGTATTGCCAAAAATAATAAATGGCAGTGGTACTCAATTTAAATAACTCTGATTTCATTATTTGGTCCAGATGAATTATCGGCATCTAAAACCCATGGAGTATTGTTGATATAATAATCTGTTTTAATGATTCTGCATATACATTACAATTAATAAACAGCTAAAGAGAATTGGTAAAGCAGATATTTATTATTTGCCCAAATTTTGGAATAAAGTATTGGAATAAATACATTGTATAAGTAATCATTTTTAATGATTAAGAGTTCTAAGAAATACAGAGTATAATCAGTTAAAATTTTGTTCTTCCCAAAAACCAAACAAAATATGAAATGTATTTATTAAAATTCAGTACTGGATAAACAGTGTGACCACCTGATTACAACCTTAGAAAAGAAATCTATTATTTCTTTGGATATAAGATGTAATTTTGTATCAGTATACCAGAGAGACTGATCAGTATTATTCTATGTGATTAAGACTGTTCACTGTCTGTGTGTTTAAATACTGGATTTTTACATAAAGACTGCAATTTTTGTTTCTGTGTGCAATTCTGTTTATTATGCTGGCTCTGTGTTAAAAATTAAGATAGTATAACTAATCTCTATGGGTTAGCTCTGTCTTTTTCTCAACTTACACTTAATTCCAGGGTGAACATGAACATGCCTGCCATAGCAGCCTCTTTATTCTGCTATTTTTTCATGATCCTGCTTATATCTTGTTCCCAACTAAAGTTTTCTTTTGCTCTTCTGATGTTAAGTTAGTACTTTCTCCTTTAAGCAGGAAACAAGTAGTGGCAGTTTTTCTGCGAGTGTAACCTCACACAGAGAAAGAATTTGAGAGCATGGACTTTATGGTATAACTCTTTGTGGATAGCTGTGATCCATTTCAACAAACTCACAGTATATATTTGTGCCAAATACAAGTAAGTTTTAATATGTCTAATGTGGTTGGTATATCTATCTGTCAAAACTTGCTGCCTTCTCCAGCTCTTCCTATCCCATTTCATTCTAAAGACAATGATTGGCAGATATTTTGCCAATTGGTGAGATGGGTCACAGCCAAATAATCTATTAACCCAAATCCTTAATGTGCTTGTACATCATAAATAAGTATAGAACCATTTCTGACATGGAGTTTGTGACAGGATAAGGATCATCAATGGAGCAACTAATTCTAGGCTGGTATAATTTTCTGTTGGCTCAAGAACTGATGGATAGTACTTTAACTTGGCCTAGAGCAGGGGTGTCAAACTCAAGGCCCGGGGCCTGGATGCGGCTTGCAGAGCGCTTAGATCTGGCCCGTGAATGATGTTGAGCTGGCCACACCCACCCCAGCCCTCTGAGGTCAAACACAACCCTAATGCAGTCTTCAATGAAATCGAGTTTTACACCCCTGGCCTAGGGAGGAAGAGCCCTCCACTTAGTTTTGTGAAGTAATTTATGGTACAATTCCCATTACTGCCACTGGAGGGAGCATGAGAAATTCCCGGATAAAAGAAAATAATACAACACTTTTTTTAATGCTGGACTGGCATCAATTTATTAATAACAACTTAATAATAATGAATTATGCAGTTGCAACAAGAAGCCACAGAACTAGAATTTGTTAACATCTTATAGCTTAGCGTGTGTTGCTGTATAGTGGTACCTTGGTACTCCAATAGCAATAGCAATAGCACTATACCACTTCACAGTGCGTTACAGCCCTCTCTAAGCTTACAGAGTCAGTCTATTGCCCCCCAAAATCTGGGTCTTCATTTTACCCACCTCGGAAAGATGGAAGGCTGAGTTGTCCTTGAGTTGGTGAGATTCAAACTGCAGGCAGCCAGCAGTCAACACAAGTAGCCTGCAGTACTGCATTCTAACTATCACACCACCATGGCTCTTCAAATGCTTTGAAAATCATCAAATTTGGTATACAATGCATTTTGATGCGAAAATGTTGTCCTGGTATTCATTATTTGTATGATATTCAGCACACAAACTAGAACTTGTCAGTGTCGGCTGGCTTGTGACTCACTACATTATTCCTTATAGGAAAAGTTTGGTATTCAGCATTTTTGGTATCCATCATGCCTCCCGGGACCAATTAACAATGAGTACAGAGGTACCACTGTATTTTCCTGAACATAAAGTCTGGTTTAGTAGCAGTGGTTCGATTTTCATGATTTCTATGGTAATGGTTCACATTTCAACTATCAAAATGCATTAAACGAATATTTTACTTTTCAAAGTGCCCGCTTGGTTACTGTTATAGTTCCATTACTTTTTGCATGCGATCTAGGGAAAAGCACATTGTTCCCAATACTATCAACAAACTGTGACCGAGGTGAAAACTCGGGACAAGACAGGCATTGACCATATGGTGCGAATCCATAAAAAAGTTAGAGGAACTGTCTGATCCAGCGGTGAATGTGTTAAACTGGAATTTAATTTAGGAGATGTGGATTAGAACCCAAGTGATTTCATAGAATAGTTGCCACTTCTCCATTTTAGTTCTCCATCAGCTACCACTACCAAGAACTAAGAGTCCACAAAATAGCTGTGGTGAAGAAATCATTAAGAAGCTAAATGACATAAAATATTTCATCACTATAATTGAAAGCTGGCATTGAAATGAGATATATAAAAACAAAACAGACCTTTGTAGGAATTTCCCAATCCATTAACTAAGTCTTACTGTGCAAGCAGGAATCTGAATTGAATAGCTTAATTACTGTGACAACCTGTGGGGATATAAGGTGGAATCTGTATTTACATATATTAATGAATTCACATTTCTGTCTATTTGAATGGATCCATTTCCTACTATCAGAGGTATGCAAAGAAAAGGAGGCAGACAGAAATGTAAATGTCCATCTAATTGATTTGAAAATAATTTAGCAGTTTGAAACTTAAACCCCACTAATACGATTCAGATTCTAATAGCAGGTCTAAAAATGGGAGTTTCATCCAGCAATAAAAAATATTAGATTCCTTGAATTAAATGAAACCTAGAAGCGTGGAAACTTGCCCTTTGTAATTCTGAGAACCAACATTCACTTACAGATAGTAATAGCCTATTATTATTAAGATTCTGGAAGGTTTTTTTATTTTGTACCCAGCTGTATTTGCTTGATGTGCAACTATATAAAGGTTCCCCTCGCACATATGTGCTAGTCGTTCCTGATTCTAGGAGGTGGTGCTCTGTTTCAAAGCCGAAGAGCCAGTGCTGTCTGAAGACATCTCTGTGGTCATGTGGTCGGCATGACTAAATGCCAAAAGGCACACGGAACACTGTTACCTTCCCATCAACTTGCATTTTTACGTGCTTTCGAACTGCTAGGTTGGCAGAAGCTGGGACAGGTAACAGGAGCTCACCCCGTTACGCGGCACTAGAGATTCAAACCACTGAACTATCAACCTTTTGATTGACAAGCTCAGCATCTTAGCCACTTAGCCACCACGTCCCTCAGGGTGGCTTTACAATGATATAAAAACATAGATATCAAAACATTAAAAACATTAAGATTAACAACAATTAAATACAGTAAAAGACTATTAAATGTATATGCTGCCCAGTTTACTGTCCCAAGTGAACCTGTTCCAGATGCAATTCAAGGTGCTGGTGGTTATCTTTAAACTCCTTCATGGCTTGGGACCATCTTCTCCGATGGTATCTACCCATCCCATTAGATCTGGCAGAAGAGGCATACTTTGAGTATGTCTGTGAGGGACTGCCATCTGCAAAAGCTTTTTCTGTTAGGGTACCTGCCATCTGGAACATCCTCCTCCCTGGAGATCAGACTTGTGCAACCCTGCTGACCTTTCAAAGGCCTCAAAGGCCTAGTTTTGCCATCATGCCTGGAGCCCTATGGTGTTGGTGAGCCTGTTTTTTGGTGGTGTTAATTGGGATGATCGTTTAGTGCTATTGCTTGGCTGCTATTTTATTTTACTATTGTTTTTCTGTTTTTTATTGTAGCTTCTCATAATCTGGCACCTGAGATGGTGGCTATATAAATTAAATAAATAAATGAATAAATAATATATCATGGCCACCATCTTGATTTATTTGACTACACCTCACAGATAGATCTGCCACCTACAATTGGACTGCATTTTATTGTCATTGTTTACAGTTATTTTACTTCCCTTCATTTGCTACTTCAGTGCCACCCTCTGTTGTAGCTTTCTGCAGTGAGTTATATTACACAGCATCGCACAGCAAATCTGGCTTGACTAGGTAAAAAAGTCTCTGAGCGAAAGCAACGCCTTGCATTGTCCTTACGAAACAATGGTGTAGTTATTGCGCTTTATGAAGTTCCTGTACGCTGCCCTGAATTAATTATTATAATTGAAGGATAATTACATTCCCTCTCTCAATCTTCTTTGTCAAAGCAATCGGCATCACACTTTTTGCCTTGCTACGCTACAGTGATTTCATTGGTCTTGCCGTTTTTGTATAGCACAACAGGAAAATATCGGCTTGATTGTCCTGGCAACTGGGTGATAATTTTTCCCTCTGCCATCTAAAAATAAGAAATGCCATGAAAATATATTCATTTATCTTCTTGCCTTAAATTGCCTGGAGGATGAATTTTCTATACCCTTCATGAAAAGTACCTTGCTATTAGGTTTAGCCTCATTTCCAAGCAGAGAACTGGATCGGCTTTTCCCGGCTGTTCACCTATGTATGTGCTTTTGAAGAATCCTGGCTAATCTGCACCAATAATTCCCTATTCTCCCTACTCCCATTGTTTTAAAATCATTCCCCATTTTGAAAATTCAAAATGTGTAACTTGTCCAATATTCTGCATTATTTTTATTATATTCAAGTGAGGCACAATAGACAATTGTACCTGTGGGCAAGAGAAGAACCCTCCAGTTCCCCATTGGCAGTCTGAGTCTCCAGCTCCTTAAGCACAAATTAGCAGTTCAGCATCCCTACAGGGCATTAGGCAAGGCACACTTTTGAATAAGTAGAGCCAGGCACCCTCATTATATTGTGAATATTTTCCAGAGGGATAAGTCATTTTAATGTTGCAATGAAAACAGAAGAAGCATGTGTCACCTAGAAGACCAGATTTATTATGGGAAAGCCTTTTACAAAGTAGCATTCATGGCAATTTCATTAATTTTTCGGGTGCCACACAATTCTTTACTGTTGATGGTGAGGCTTTGTAACCACTTCCATATAGCAGATGTTCAGGACTCTTAACTTCCCCAAGAAATGATTTAGAAAATGCTTTTTTTTTTTATTGGACTTGGTTCCTCCCACTTCCTTCAGTCCATTAACACCAGCAGGAACATCCTATAAATCACCCTTTCTATATGCTTTCTTCCCACACAATTATATATCAGCTAATTTGAAATCTTCCAGCTACAGAGTTTCTGCCAGCAATCTACATTCATCAGAGGGCTAGTAGAGTTCAGATGTTACCCCCAGTTCTTTGATTTTCTGTGGTTAGGGCTGGATCTCAATGTGGGTGGCCCATCTCGGTTAGATTAGAAGTATAGGTAAATGAAATGGGATATTAATTCATCTCGGAAGTGCTACATGAGAGAAAGAACCAGATGTACATGGAAAGCAAGGGTGGGCAGATTACAAACAGAATCAGCATTCAAGAGGATATGGCTAATCTGAAAGCGTATTTGGAAACAGATGTGAGAGGCAAGGAAGCAGCACTTTTATTTCATCGAATTCAGACTAAAATGGGCTAGGCTGCCATTTCCACTTCTTGAAAGTGGAAATCACACTGCTTATTAAGATTAATTAAGATTAATAAGGTTTCTCTATTAGTCATTCCTTTCATCCCCTTTGTCCATGCCAAAAGGGAAGATGCTTGGTGATTCAGATGACAGGAGAAGAAACCATCTTGATACTCATTTTGCCCAATCCCTCTGTAGTTCTGATAAACACTACAGTTTCAAGAAGGCTCCACATCCATTTCCATTACTCAGGTGACCCTGAGGACACAGATAAACCTCCAAGTGGCCTCAATGATTCTCTAAAGAATGCAAATGACCAGCTGTCTGCAAGGAGTATAAATGCTTTCATTCCCCACCATCCAGTCAGAGCTGAAGAAGCTTCTTGGATTAGAAGTGAAACATCTATGGAAAACAAATATTCTTGGGCTATCATTGCTGTTTCATCTACGACAATATTATTCCCAAAGATATAAATAAAAAAAGATTCAATTTTTTAACATCATTAGCCAGGCAGGGTGGGAAAATACAATTGCAATACGTATTGATAGATTAAGATCTTTTTATTTATACCTCTAATCCATTATTTCTCAACCCCATAACTTTAACATGTGTAGACTTCAATTCCCAGAAATCCCTAGCCAGTATAACTAGCTGGGGAATTCTGGAAGCTGAAGTTCACGCATCTTAAAATTGCTGACGTTAAGAAACATGGCTCTACTCTATAACCTCCTTCCTCTGGAAAAGCGCCACAGATTTCCAGGGGTTTTTCTAGAAGGGTATTTCCTCCCCTCATATTCCCCCTAGTGTCAGTTAAAACAAAAATCATGACAAATTATTTGCTTTACTGTTGATCCGTTTCTTCCTGTGTGGTCCACCAGAGTCCATCAAGAAAAGTTTATGAAACTGCATACTTTGTTTTGAAATCTGATCTGTTTTTCTCTTTTTTAGTCTTGACAAAGATTGGCCAAATGGAGCAATTTACTTGTGAACGCTTTTAACAGTTACGCATCTGTGTGGGCAGAAGGATGTTTGTAAATGCCAGGCTGAATATTTAGCAAATTCCTGTCCTTACACGAGTCATTAATCAATGGTGAAAATGTTGCTGTTTGGCTACTGAACTTTAGCTCCCAGACATGTTATTACTCATACTTTCTTTCTATTCTTGGCATTATTTCTGTGTGAATTCCTTTTGAAAACTCTCATAAAGGTTTAAATGTATTAAAATGCAGAGTTTGTTTTGGAAGCGTTTTAGCTGAGCTTGCAAACAATATTAACAGTCTCAACAAAAGTATTCATTTTGCTTTCATGACGACAACTCATAGTTGAAAATAGCCTCTTCCCAGATAGTAAAAGGATTTCAGGATGTTACATTTAAGAAGAAAAGAACCTTTCAAAGTAATGCATGTACAAAGATATCAAACTGCCTTAAGTTCATAATAAGAATTTGGTTTCAGATCTATGTAATAAATATATAGCTTTCTGATTGTTTTTATTTCTTCTTTTCTCTGTTACTCATTCAGTCAAGGAGGGCAGCTAGTTTTTTGAGTTAAGTCATTTCTTTTCGATTGTTAAAGGAAAATTATTCCAGAAAATTCTGCCTTAGGCCAGATTCCACAGATCAGAGTCTACTTCATCCTATCAGATGTGGCAGTCCAAAAATCACACTATCTGCTTTTCTCTCCAGCATTATATATTCCCATTTGAGTGTGTATGTAAAATCACAGACTAATGAAACACAGACTGGAGGTGGAGCTGTAGCAGTGTCAGAAGATGAAACTGTTTAGTATGATCATATTTTTCAAAGAAGACTACAAAAACTTCACACAATCTTGGGAGGCTCTTTGGTGTGTTTTGGCACTGCCAAAGGAATATAAGAACCTTGGGAATTCATTAATCACCCCCAAAGTTTTGGATTGGAGCTACCACAGCCAAGTTGCAAAACCCTGGATGGCCAGTAGAGGGTAGGAAAGACTTTGGGTTCTCAGCATCTCCTCACTTTCATCTGGTGGTTGTCCAAATCATTGCAGTCTAGATACCGTAGCGGCTACAGCGTAGCCTTAATTATAGTGGCCTTATAGCAGCATGCAAACATGCTGAAAGGCTAGAAATTTCAGGTCACATAAGGAAAATGGATGCAGTTTGCTTGTCTGAACTGTATAAGCAAACAATGTAGTCATTTCAGACACCAAATTTCATGAAAAAAACACCACATATTAAAAAAATTATACTTTTCTGTGGAGATGAGAATGTTGATTGCATGTTTTGCCAAGGGTGGTAGTTTTTAGCAGCTAATCTAAAGCCGGAAATGAAAATGGATAATTTAATGAACAGGGGATACAATATGCAATGTATCCTGGGACTTCATTAAATGACCTGGGACCTGTCAGCTGACTTTTTGTACAAAGGTATAATGCTTTTTCAAATGCAATAGACCTACGCTGAGAAACAGCCTGACTGATTAATCACAGACATGGGATACTTCTGAGCCTGCAACCTGATAGTTGACAGCTAAACCCACCATTCAAAGCATCTGTTTAAGGCTCTGCCCTGCTGTATCATATGTTAAGGAAAATGATGGGAGCCGATTCTTCCTGCTACTAGGTGATTTCCCTTGTTGCTAGGGAAATCCATTAATTGTGTTTTTTAACTTTTACACATTAGAACTGTTAAGGACAGCAACATTTCCTTGCCTTGTTACCAAGGCAGAAGAGAGTTTAGCAATTGTGCTAGTTCAGTTGATTCTGGCATACTCTTCTGCCAGCTCAAGGACTGGAAAACAGCATTTTAGTGAAAGCATGAAAATGAGAGTATTCTTGTAATTCAGTGATGAGCAATCAGAGGCTGGATGCACCCTTGTCCCTTTTTTGCCATTTACAAACCTTTTCCTACCAACTTGATGGTATTATTTTCTGCCAGTTTGAAGTGCAAAGATATAAAACTGCAATTATTCCAAAACAGATTCAACACAGATTTTATATATATCTATATATATCTATATATATCCCTTTCCTCTCAAATGCTGCAATGAAAAAAAAAACAGTCATGGGTGTTACACAATTTTATTTTGCCTAGTTCACTTCATCACCATAGAGGTAGGAAAGGACAATGAAGACAGAGCTTAACTAATAAAGATAGTGAAAGAAAAAAGTGGTCCATTAGATGTGTTGGGACTTAGATAACAATCTGAATTTTATGGGACAGAGTTGGGCTTGTTCCTGGCCACTAGAGTGTTTTGCAACTCTGTCCCATAAAATTCAGATTGTATCTAAGCCCCAACACATCTAATGGACCACTTTTTTCTTTAACTATCTTTATTAGTTAAGCTCTGTCTTCATTGTCCTTTCCTTCCTCTATTGCAAGGATGAGTTGCTTTTGCCCAGATTAAGGGTCAAACTCCAAAAATGAATGTGTGGCCAGGACAAAAACTACATTTGATTTCATTTTATTGGTGTTTAAATTCAGTTCTTATTAAAAATGTAATTTTATGAATACATTGCATATTTCCCTTCTGGGCATTTTAAAAATTATATAGTAGTAGTAGTAGTAGTAGTAGTAGTAGTAGTAGTAGTACTACTACTACTACTAATAATAATAATAATAATAAACACCATAGGTATTGACAAATTTGCCATCAGTCAATTGCAGAAGGCGGCTTTACTTGGAAAAGCTTCCATCCTACGACGATATCTGTAACACCGTCAAACATCCAGATTTGCCTATTCCAGGTCCAGGTCCTACTTGATAAGTAGACAAAAATGCCAAACCCAGTCTGAACATCTGGCTGACTGTGTGGTGAATAATAATAATAATAATAATAATAATAATAATAATAATAATAATAATAATAATAATAATAATAATAATAGAAACAGAAAGCTTTATTTTGGCAGCTCAAGAACAAGCCCTAGCCACAAACTGCATGAAGGCAAAAATTCAACATGTTACCACCAACAGCAAATGCCGCCTCTGCAATGAGAAAGAGGAGACAGTTGACCACCTGATCAGTGGGTGCAGCAAAATTTCACAAACTGACTACCTACAACGCCATGACCGTGTTGCTAAGATCATTCACTGGAAATTGTGCCAGAAGTTTGGATTTGAGTACAGCAAAAACCACTGGGAACATCAGGTTGAGAAAGTTTTAGAAAATGAAAAACTCAAGATCTTGTGGAACTTTAGGATTCAGACTGACAGGCACTTGGTCCACAACACACCCAACATAACAATAGTTGAAAAGAAAAAAGTATGGTTCATTGACATTGCAATACCTGGTGATGCACAGATTGAAGATAAGCAGCAAGAAAAAATCACAAAGTACCGGGACTTGCAAATTGAAGTTGAGCGACTGTGGAAAAAGAAATTGTGTGTTGTCCGATTGTAATTGGAGCCCTTGGAGCAATACACAAAGGGCTACCCCGCTATTTAGAAATTCTAAATTTGCCGGACTTGAACATTTTGACTCTACAAAAAACCACCTTACTCGGAACAGCTTACATCCTCCGACGATACCTTAACAGTTCCTAGGTCCTTGGTTAGGACTCGAGCTGCTGAACTATTAACCAGCCTCAAAGGCTGTGAATCTCACTAAAGATTAACCAATAATAATAATACAGATACATCAACAAATTGCAGCTTCCTGCAATAACACCAGCTGAACTGCAAAAAACTGCACTACTTGGAACATCGTACATATTAAGAAGGTACTTGGTTGATACCTAGGATGCTGGGAGCAACCCCTATCAACCATTAGCACCAGACAATGGTATTTGTGATGCATTTTTGAATGTTCAGTTGATTGAATTTCATGTTTAATGAATAAAGTAAATAATAATACAATGATGATGATTCTGGTGATATTCTCAAAAATTTCAGGAGCTGCAGGTTCTGTGTCAAATTTTTATGTTTCTCAGGGCAGGAACCAATCTGGTAGTGTTCTGAAAAGCAACATGACCACTGGTGGCATTATATGAGCATCAATACTGTATTGATAGTGACATTTAAAAACTCTAAAAGGTAGCTTGAGAGATCTGGGGATTTTGTGTTCTCAATGCTAAGCTTCAATGATATCGATCAGATTGATAAACGTGGGAGATTGTGGGGAGACTGGAAAAAGAATGGAAAGGAGAGAAGTCCTAATCAAGAGACAGTGGACAAGTCAGTGGACAAATTATCTCATAAGCAAGGACAAAAAAGTGGGAGACTTTTATAGTTGTAAAAACCTAACACATTTATTGAATAATATTTCAGAGATTCAGATTTCCAGGGGAATTTGGGGTGGAACAGGCCACCATGGCTCTGTTTCACAATAGAAGCTCCCCTCCCCCCTCCTCATTTAGCTTGATAAATGGGTTTGAGGGGTTAGCTCAAGGTAGTAAAACATCTTCAAAGAAGCATCATTCAAAGAGTCTCTGCCTTAATCAGTAGTTTTGCAAACATAATCTGAACTCAATTTGAATTTGAATTCAACTTATTTTCCAAAGCACCAGAAAGCAAAACAAGAAACAATGGATGGAAACTAATCAAGGAAGGAAGCAACCTGGAATTAAGGAGAAACTTCCTAATGGTGAGAACAATTAACCAGTGGAACAGCTTGCCTCCAGAAGTTGTAGGGGCTTCACCACTGGAGGTTTTTAAGAAAAGACTGGACAGCCACTTGTATGAAATGGTATAGGGTCTCTAGCTTGAGCAGGGGTTTGGGCTAGAAGACCTCTTCCGACTCTATTATGATTAATGGCTGGGGAATTCTGGGAGTTGAAGTTCAGACATCTTAAAAATTGCCAAGTTGAAAAAAAAAACTGACCTTAATGAACTCAGTATAAAAGAAAATGGCAAGTTCCTCTGTCCAAGAGTCTGTATTTACCCTGGACTAGCATTAAAGAGACTTTATTCAAATCTATGCAGTTCCTGCTTCCTCAAACTTGCCCTGCTGCATGGAACTCGACAAACGTAGACATCCCTAAGGGGGAATCTATCATTTGTGGTAGCAAGGACATTTGCCATGGAAAAACTGACGTTTGGAATGTAAAATATGCAGCAAAAATGTGTGTTTATATCAAAGTGTGGGTGTGCGCTAGGAAATCTTGGTTGCCATAGTTTCCTAAAAAATCCCACTGCATGTTTACAAACACATATGTATCTGTTTCAGTTTAACAGCATTTTCCACTCCAGATATGCTTGCTGCATAATGCATCAATTGGTTCCTATGGTTGAAGACAGGCAGTGCATTAGAGAGCAGGGGTCTCCAATTCCTAGCACCAGAAGTGCAGCAGGAAAACCAGCCTGCTAGCCTGAGGGAGACAGCACCGAAGCCCCCTCCCATATCAGTACTAAAGTCTCCAGGGTACAAAAATGAAGAGCACTGCAGCATGCAACCCTGATGGTGATACCTAGTTTGGGTAATGAAACATCTGCAAGAAAACAACCAATCTCGGAGAGCACCGAGGACTCCTCAAACACATTTATCAAGCTAAATGAGGGAAGGGGGGGAGGGGAGCTTGTATTGTGAAACAGAGCCATAGGGGTTCTGTTTCACCCCAAACTGCCCTGGAAATCTGTACCTCTGAAATACTATTCATTAAATGTGTTAGATTTTTACAATTTATAAAAGTCTGCCACTTCCCTGTCCCTGCCACAGGTTCACACCACTGATAGCAAGTCAAAGGCAACGGCTTCTAGGCCAACTGCAATGGGAGGGAGGACAGGGGGCAAAAAGGTCAAGTCAATATGGTGGACCTTAACCATGTCCTTCAAATGCCACCCCATTTTTATGTGCATTGCTGCATACTTTAAAATGTATGTGGGCTTTGAAATGTGCAATTGCAGCCACCATCTTGATTTTTTAAAATCGGGGTGGGCTTCAAAAATTTCAGCAACTGGTTCTGTGGCTGGTTGCTGGATGAGCATATCATGATGGGTGTGTGGCCTAGTTGGCCTCCTGCACCGCGGCGGGGGGCTTTTTTGCCTTCCCCAGGCTCTGGAGGCTTTCCTCGAGCCTCTGGGAGGGCGAAAACTGCCTGGCTCGGGCTCCGGAGGCCCTCTGGAACTTTCGGGAGACCCGTTTTTTCCCCCTCTCCGAGCCTCCGTGTGGGCCCTGCACTTATCTTGCATCCAAAATGGGCTGCATGGAGACTCCTGGGAGGGGTGGGGTGGGAGGGGCCAGCTGGGGTGGGATAACCAGCCAATGTTAGCTATGGGTTCTCCCAAACCCAGCCAAATCCATAGCAGCCCACCCATGTTTAAAATCCTCCTTGTAGGAAGGTCTTCCTGGCTTTCAGTGGTGCCCTTTTGAAGTGCCAGGAGTGGAACTGTCCCTTGGCTAGTCCATGACTTATGCCCTTTGCACAGAGCCATTCCCCCAACCCCAAAGGCAGAGAAGCTGTGGTGGAGAAAGGGACCAGGCCCTGGAGTCCACTTCATCAATTGGCAGTCTAGCCACGCCCTGCCTGGCCTTCCTCACTCAGGAACAAAGCCATAGTCTCAGACCAAGGGAAGATCTACCATGGCCAACAGAAACTGGGAAGACACCACCTTCCCCCTGGCAGCTATCTTGTCACTGCACTTGCAAATGAGATACCTGCCATCACTTTGACCTACTCCCTCATAACCACTGTTGTGGGCCACAGAAAATTACTAGGAGGGTCATACATGGCATCCCTTTTGTGGCATATAGTACAATGCTTTGCATCTTTGCTCAAATTTAAACTCAATTCAGTTCAATGGGGCTTACTGTCAAGTGCTTACATGCCTGGGAGCAGTGGTGTATTAACCATTAAGCAGACTAAGCACGTGCTTAGGGCACCAGGCCTAAAGGGGCACCACAAAGTTGAGAAAGAAACAAAAAACCCAAGATTTGTCAGTGCTTAGGGCACCAGTGAGCCTTAATCCGCCACTGTTAGGGAGTGCAGTTTTTTGATGGCAATATACAGTAGCCATTATTTCCATTCAGGGACCTAATGCTCTTCCAAATTAGTCTCAGAAGGATTACCAAATTAAAAATCCTAGTATTTCTTGTGCACCCCGGACATACAATGGTTGATAGACTCCTTCATATCCTGACAAATGTTGCCATCCTATGTAGCTAATTAAACGTTTTGTAGCTTTACTTCCCACCTATTTTGATGGCACATGCTGTTTTTAATCATTTGATCTTTCTTTATTTTTTTTTTAGTACTTTGTTTTAATTTTTAATTTTTTATTTTTTTTCTTTTTTTCTTTTTTTTGTTATCTTCTCTTTTTTTTCTTTTTGCTTTTTTTCTTCTTTTTTTTATTTTCTATTTTTTTATTTATTTTTTTTCATTTTTTTTATTGAAAAAGTTTTCAAATACAAGTTTTTCCCCCTTTCCCCCCCCTCTTCCCTAACCCCCCCTCACCACCCATCCCCCCCTGTGACTTCTTCACAACAATAGGCTATTTCATAACTAATTACATACATAATATCTTTCCTTTCCCTTACTCCCTCCTCAGAATACTGACCCTTAGCATATTATTCTTATAACTCCCATTTTTACGATAATCCGCCCTTTTTCTCCTCCCCTAAACTTATAGTGTATTATTACAATTTAACATTTAATCTTTTATATATATTAATATAACATTTTAAAGCGGCCTTCTCCCTACATCCAAATTTAACATTTATTCAGTTCTATCCAATTCCTCCACTCCCCTAAATATATGACTTAAGGATCCTTTTTCTTAGACTAATCAATCAGTAAACTAACCTATTTCAACCCTTCAATTCCTACAAAATCATGCAATACAATTTGATCTTTCTTTAGTCGAAGTACATTTTCCTTCCTCATGCCTGCAAATAAGCTAAATGGCCTTTATAAGCTATATCACTTGTCAGCTTTTGAAATTTATTTGTTATTATCAGTTGTATAATACAGTTTTAAGGTGGCATTGCTTGTTTAGCAGCTTCTTATTTTACCTGTGTTTTATTAGCAATTCTCTTAAGATTCTGACTGTTCAATCCATTATAGCCATACTCAAAACTAAGTCCTTCTGTACTAAAGTGGGTTTATTCAGCTACATAGGATTACAACATAAATTTAGCATTATATCCTCTAAATATACCTGTGTTATACTGTATACTGGTTTGATGTGTGTGAGAGATCCACTGATACTATGCTGAAGTATTTTTGATCAATGCTATTTCATGTTTCTTTTGGAAGAGAAATATATACATTTCTGGCATATAAAACATGCCAGAATCCCTAAGAATAAATGCATTTTGCCTCTTTTCACTCTCTTGAATTATTATTGACAACCCAGATGTTTCTCTACAAGTAAAAACAAAAAAGTGCCAAAAATATACTGTGATTAAAAAATATTCCTAATATGAATTTTTAAAATGGATTTCTTCTAGGTAATATGGTTTCTTGAGCTTTTTGTGGAAGTGGGGCTGAGAAAAATAAATCAAAATGAACTACCTTGCAGTACGATTTTCAGTCAAGATACAAGAATGATTGCATATTGATAGAATGGGAGGAAAAGAAGCTTTAGAACCTGACCATGTATGGATCAGGGTGCATTGGAGACAGCTTGACTATCTGAATTTTAGAAACTTTTTAATTAAATAGAACTTTCACTATATGCATGAGAACTATATGATTTGTTGAATAGTGACACAAAACTTATGTTTCCATGTTAAACAGCTGTGGTTCAGTCCTAGGCATCTCCAATTAAAGGATGACATTACAAGTAATTTATTTTTTATTTATTTATTTATTTTAATTTGATTTATATGCCGCCCTTCTCCGGAGACTCATGGCGGCTTACAATGCGTTAAGCAATAGCCTTCATACTTTTGTATATTCATACAAAGTCAGCTTATTGCCCCCACAAACTGGGTCCTCAATTTACCTACCTTAGAAAGGATGGAAGGCTGAGTCAACCTTGAGCTTGGGGAGATTCGAACTTGCAGTAATTGCAGGCAGCTGAATGTTAATAAAAGGCTATTAGTCTGCTGCACCACCAGGTTCCTTATGGGATATCGGATAAAACCAGATCAGTTCAATCTAAGGCAATTTTTGTATATTACAAGATCACAACCAAATGCAGTTTTGCTCTGAGATTGCCAAGGCAACCAGACTCAACAACTTCTTGCTAATATTTTGAGAGGCTGAAATCTTATACATACTTTTTAGGAAATAAGTATCACCACACTGAGCCTCAGAAGTGTTTAGTTTTGCTCTGTTAATTATCTGTGGTAAATTTATAGTCAGAACATGAAATTGAAGAGAGAATGAGAATAGCCTTAGAACTGACAAAGAATATACGAGGAAGTGGATAAGATTCTTGAGACTGTGAGTCTGGCCACCTGGAACCTGGACTCGTGTTCCTTCTGTCTGGTCAAGATCTTCCAGGAAGTAGCACGTGGTTGGCTCCAAGTGGTGGTTAATATCTCATTGCAGAAAGGCTGCTGCTGCCTGCCTTGAAGTTTGATTTCTCAAGAAGACATCTTTGGGCTTGACACCATTGGATAACTTTTGTCTAGTCTCTAGTTTTCCCTTTTTTAGGAAGGGTTGTTAAGAGGGTGGTAGGCACTCAGCTCCAGTAGACCCTGAGAGAAGCAAATTATTTGTGTCCTTCTTAGTCAGCTCTCTCATGTCTCCTTTTCAATGTCTATGTGAAGCCACTAGGTGAGGAGGCTTGGATGCAGTATGCTGATGATAGTCAACTGTACATTTCTGTCCCAGCCTGACAAGTAGCGGTATTCAGGTGCTGACCCAGTGCCTGGAGGCTTTAAGAATCTGGACAGAGGAATCAGTTCTGACTCAATTCTAGCAAGAAGCAGTGGCCCTATTGTTTGGGTGTCACTTGGATTTGGAGAGTTAGTAATTTTAACTTTCGATGGAGTAGCATTACCTTGAACTGTTGGTGTGCAATTTGGAAATCCTCATGGGCTTGCAGCTTCTGCCTGAGGTGGCAGTTGCAGCAAGGGAACATATTAATCTTGCACTCCAATTACAACCATTCTTGGACCAAGAGGTTCTATTCATGGTCAGTCATGCCCTAATTATCTCCTGTCTGGACTACTGCAATATGTTCTATATGATTCTGCCCTTGAAGACCACCCAAAAGCCTGGTCCAGAATGCAATACTGTATGAAGTTAGTTCATACATGGTTCACATGTTCAGTTTCTTTCTGGGGGCAATACAAGGTGCTGCTTGTCACCTTAAAATCCCTGTATGGCATACAGCCAGGTTATTTGAGGGGCCATCTCTCCCTGAGGAGACCTACCCAACCCAGTAGATTGGATAGGATGAGCTTGCTTCAGGTCCTTTCTGTTGAAGTGTTATCACCTGGCAGGACCTTGGAAGAGAGTCTTTATCTGACTGTACCTACCCTGTAGAATAGCCTCCATCCTGAAAAATGGGGAGCCCAGCATTCTCAAGATGGGAGTCTTTTTGTACTGCATATACCTAAGTATATAAATACACTTTATGTATTTTGTTATTTGTATATCTTGGCGGCCTATGGTTATTTTATATAATATGAGTGGCCATTTTTTTACTAATAAGTGGATGGCCAAATTTTACTAAAACATAAATTTTAGAATATTTTTTTATTTGACACTGGCAATTCACTATTGTATATGAAAGATTTCTTTAGTCTGGTGTGATTAGATATGTTGGGCTTACAATGCTCTCTTGGGGAAGATCGTCATCCTTCACAAGCGATGCTGGCTTAAGCAGTGATAGGAGGGTCCAATTTCCCCCCAAGCTCACCAAATTGAGAAAAGCCACTCCAAACTACCAAAGAAATGGCTGTTTCTTTTCATTAAGAGCAGCTGTAAATAACCTTCAACTGCTGCCCCCCCACTCCAATCTGGGACTAAAAAGAGATTGTTCCATCCAATCTGGAACTAAAAAGAGATTGTTCCGTCAAAAATGCAGCATGTCCTTTGTCATTTATTTTTCTTTTAGATAGACCTTTGCATTAGTATTTAGGATGTACACATTTCTGCTGTAGTTTGACAAGGACTTCGGATATCAGTATCTGTTCTGAGTTTGTACATTGTTTTACAGTTCTAAAGTGCCTCTGGGCAGGGAGAAATTATGAACTGATAAAAACTAGGCCTCTCTTTCTACCTCCAATTCCCTTCCAGGCCAAGGAATGAGGAGAATTCTTTGCAGGCTAGAGCAGAAGTTGTCACTAGGGAAAGTCCAATGTGCAGCTGGCGGCAGAAGCTGGTCTGCACCTCATCTTCCAACTAGAGCGTGAAAAGTGGAAGTTATTTGATGAGCCAGCATTTCCTTCTCAATCTCTTATTATATGGTGGGGAAATCTTGTAGTTAATTGGCTTCAAAAATCTGATATGCATAAGAAGACACAAGTGTACCAACTGGAAAAATAAAGGGATTATTCTAGGAAGATCTCTAGCCAGACCTACCAATTACCCCAAAGCATCCAGCCCTTTAGGGCATCCCACCAAGTTTGCCTCTCTATCTCTGGGATGAGGGGGTGGGGGAATAATCTTATGGATGTACATCACAGAACAGAACATCAAACAAATGCCTTTGATGGCTAATCGCAGGGCTAGAGAACCCTTTCATTGAAATTTGATCACAGAACTCTGGATAATTCATCCAAGATTAGACTGATTAAACAAAGACCAGCCCAACAACAGTTCTTCTTTTCAGAGTAGTAAACCATTGAGCAGAATTGCAGACCTAGAAGAAATATCTCCTAAAAAGGTCAGAGCGTCTTTCCAGAAACATTCTTTTCTTTTACCACCAAACTATTGAATCCAGTTTCTACAAAAACTGCAGAAGAAGGAAAGCAAAAGATTTACTCATGAAGTAAACCTACTAGATCAAATCAACACATTTTCTCCTTTTGGTCATTGATTAGGACTGAATGTTATAAGGACAGGGAAAATTTTGTCATGGAAGTACATGTATATACTAACACAAAATCAGACATAAATAATACACTCTATCACTGTGATGGCGAACCTATGGCACGTGTGCCACAGATGGCACGCGGAGCCATACCTGTGGGCATGCGAGTGTTGCTCTAGCTCAGCTCCAGTGCACATGCGTTCGCTGGCCAACTGATCCAGGCCCACCTGAAGTGGGGAAACGGGCTGTTTCTGGCCTCCAGAGGGCCACCGGGGACATGGGGAAGGCTGTTTTCACCCTCCCCAGGCTCATAGAAAGCTTCTGGAGTCTGGGGAGGGTGAAAAACAGCCCTACTGGGCCCACCATACCATCGCATGCCAAAAGTGGGGGGAGCAGGGGGGTTGTGCATGCATGCGTGGGGGGGGCACATTGTTTAATGGGTGTGGGCACACGCGTGACCCCCCGTGACCCCCGCTTTTGGCACATGATTGCAAAAAAGTTAACCATCACTGCCTTAACATATAACGTGAAGGTTGCATTTGCAGCCTAGTGCTTATATAGAACATAAAGACTTTATGCTGCAAATGAAAATGGATGGACCCTATAGTATACTACGCCTCCTGCAGTTCAGCTTCATTAAGAGGGCATCAGGGTAGTTGATTTTGTATATGCTTAGGAAGACTTGGCCCTTAAGCACTACTTCATTGTATTATTATTATTATTATTATTTAAAAAAACTCCTTTATTGATGAGAGAAAATGACTCTGTACAAGCTTAGATTAGGTGCTAACATTATGATCAAAATATGATATGATCAAAATTTTCAGAGGTCCAGGCTATCACTGACCTATTGCATTTCACAGTGGCATATGATCTATTTTACTCAAATGACAGAACAGCAGTTTCTGAAAATGGTCGGAATTATCTCATGTCTTAAAAAATGAGCAAACTTAAAAATGATATGTTTAACATGACTCCAATATTGACATCAATATTAATATGTTGATGTCTGATGTATTGATTGGTATCAATTTTGAAGTCAACATTAATGTCTTTACTATTGATGTCCCAATTGCTACAAAATACAATTATGCCTATTATTTACTTTCTTAGTTAAGATACTGGTGTTTTATGCATTTATGTCTCTCTGTCTGATTGCCAAATTGCACTAAGGTTAAGCTGAAATGTGAATTGTTCAGTTTAGGTTTTTCTATTTCAAACCAGCCACTGTAGCTTATTCTACAAAATCAATTGGTAACAATATGGTCTGTAGCAAAAAGAGCCATACAAGCTGAAGAATATAATAATGCTGCTATAAGCTTGGAGAAACTATCCTTATGCTTGCATTCTCAGCCATGGCCACATTGGCTAAGGAATTCTGGCAATTGAGTGCTATATATCTGAAAGGTGCTCAAGAAGAAGAAAACTGCCCTACACAAAGAAACAACTCCGGCATATTTATTTCATGGCAGTTACTTCCTGCTGGCCATGTAAGGGGAGATGTACCAGCATATAAATTTAATAAATAAATACCTCTGGGTTTGGTGCTTGAGAACACCCGTGTTCTAATCAAGGCAGGAGAGAACTACTGTTTATACTTCCCACAATGATCTGAAGTGATATCACATTGGGAATACTGGAAAAATGAAAATGGTATTCTCAGACTTACCTATGAAGCATGAGAAATTCAGAGAAAGAGAAGTACTGGTGGTTCGGCTAGAACCACAGCAATAATGCTTGATCTTGTGTGCCTAATAAGGAAGAGTAATAATGGATAAGCTGTAAATCCAGGAATTTGAACTGCATGATTACATTCTACGAGAGGAAGCTTTAACAGGTTTCTATGGAATCTCAGCTTTCTCTCAGACACATATTGAAAACTATTACTTTACATTGCATTAGGTTTTCAAATAGATTTTTAATATTTTCTTTTAGCTGTATTTTGGTCCGTTTAATGTTTCCATTTACTGTCTTGGTAGCCTTTCTTGAAATATTGTAAACAAAGCCATTCACATGTCTCTATAACACCGGACGTTTTGATCTTCACTTTTTAAATATGTTTTTTCAAACTTCTTACTTGTAGTATAATAAAATCAGATCTTTGAAACAAATCTGTAATATGGGAATACCAACACAGAGAAGTACAATACACAAGGAAGGACCCTTTGGCTTACTTTGCTGAAGAAATAGCTGTTTCTTGAGGTTGTGAAGTCCTTCCAATTAGTAAATTACCTTAGATTATTTTTATTTCCCTTATGAATTTAATCCTAGTGCACAGTGTTGTTATACAGAACACCTTTCCATGAGTATTTATCTAGATTTTCTGCTAAACCATAATGTGGTTTGTTTGGTTTGACTAACTTCAGTATATGAACATAGTCTATGGCACGTTCATGTTAGATTGTAACTAAAACAAATTTTGGTGTAGTATTGTACATGAACCCAGCCCACAACTACAATTGCACAGTGTGGTTAGCATCTAAAGCAGGGGTGTCAAACTCACAGCATCATGGTGGTGTCACATGACATATGGGACTTTTTTCCCCTTTGCTAAACCAGGCGGGGTCGGGGTCAGCACATGATGTATCTGGCCCGTGGGCCACGAGTTTGACACCCCTGATCTAAAGTAATGCTACCAGGTGACATTGAATTCTTCGTCAGTCAAACTTTGCTTCTATAGCTATTATCTAAGCATTTTTGTAGTGGATGATCCGGCCAAATTTCTAAAACAAAATTAAACATATACAGCAGCTTTGCTAGGGTCAGAATCATCATATGTCACTACATCTTTTTTAGATTTTTTAGAATGAAAACAAAGCTGGGCAGTAGACATTGCCGGCTGAAGGAGCAAATTTAATATTTGGTTGCTTTGCCAACTAGTTTTTATGTCACCGGGCCAAAAAATGGAAATAACTAAAGGTTAATTTCCCTGTAGGGTAGCACAAGACTCTTGCTAAGATAAGCTAATAAAAAACAAGCAATGGTTAGAGACTGTGGTTAAGGTATTCCTTCTAAATTATAAAGTAGTATCCAATCTATGTTGGGATAGCATGCTAAACCAAACCACATTATAGTTAAGTATCCTATGAATTTGGTCAATGTGTCATGCCATGGCTTAGTGGGAACTGGCAGCAGATTTGGGGATTTTTCTGATTTTTCTAAACAGACAACACTCAAGACAACACTCTGCTGTCCTGAATTGAAAAGTGTCTTTTTGTTTTTAAAAGAAATGCTGCACTGTTAGATAGATTTACTGAATGGATGGCTCATTCAGGTTCATATCTATGTTCATATGTAGTTTTCATATCTATGTTCATATGTAGTTATCATGACAAAAACATGAAAGTGATTTGTTGTTGTCTTTATTCAGGATGTTTTTCTGGCTTCCCAGTCTTGGCATTTCCTGGAAGTTTCCCATTCAATTATAACTAATCCTACTCAACTTTTTAAGATTAGTCAAAATCATCTTGCCGAGATGGATATTTCCCAGCAAAATGAAGTGTCTGTTCTACTAGGTGGATTGGTGCAGGGGTGGGTTCTACTTACCTCCACTACCGGTTCGCAACGGGAGCGCGCACGATAGTTCATGATGATGTCCGGGTGGGTGGGCGGAGCCTCCCGCTGCCGTTACTATCAGTTTGCAGGAACCGGACCGAACTGGGATCAACCCACCACTGGATTCGTGATGGAACAATAGGAAAATGATTGCTGAGAATGTTGATATAACATGATCATTCTTGATTACAAGATCACAAACAGGTAGTTCTCCATTCACAACCATTTTTTTAGTGACCGTTCAGACTTACAACACTGAAAAACAGTTACTCACAACCAGTCTTTGCACTTATGATCGTCACAGCATTCCCAGTCATGTGATCAAAATTAAGGCAGTTGGGAATTGGCATTAATTTAACAGTTGCAACATCCTGGGGTCATGTGATCATCATTTCCCAGCTGGCTTCCAACAAGCCAAGTGAATGGGGGAGGCCAGATTCACTTAATGACCATGATTCACTTAAGAACTAAAGTGATTTGCTTAACAATTGTGGCAAAAAAGATCATAAAATCAAGTGGAAGTCACTTAACAACCACCTTACTTAGCAACAGAAATTCTAGTCCAAACGGTGTTGTAAATCAAGGATTACCTGTACATATATTTGGATCGCATGCTTAGATTGTTCTACTTCCATTGTGTACAATATAGAAATTAAGATGGGTTTTCTTTTTTATGTTATTATACCTGGCAAAGCTTTCGGAAACAAATTACACTTCCAGGTGTAATTTCACCTCTTATTTATTAATACAGTGTGACAATCAACATCATTTTCTTATACTGACTGACATATTCTAGATAAGGATGACTTACTTCATGTACTATACTTCCTGGGGATGACAAGGGTTATTGGAAGAAAAACAGGTTGGGAAAAACAGACTTTTATATATGACTAGGTTCATACATTGCACTAAGCCAGGATTTCTAAAGAATTGTCAAACAAACCATAATAATTTGATTAAAATATGATAATCTTTATTGTCATGTTGTTTTACTGTGAGCACACACTGACATATTAAAAATTAAATTGTTGCCTGCTCTCAAAAGTGTACACATAACACCCATATAGACACGCTATATACATACTACCTTTGTATGTATATACCTAAACCCTAAAAATATAACTACATATAAATATTAATCACTACCCATCCTAAATACATAGCGGAAAGAGGAAGTTTGAGAGTTGATACTGTATGGAACAGAACTTGACTGAATCTGGATGTTCTATTAACATATAATGGTTGGGGCTGAGCTAAAAGCTACGTTGTGGATTTGTGTTATATGTAAACCAGGCCACTGTGTATTGTCATTGGCTACATATATTGTTGAAAAGTAGCTCAGTCCATACTCAAAGAAGGGCGGACGCTTTCCTATCCAATGGACATCAAAGGAACTCAAACTAGCAAAGAATGTTTTTCAGCTGACTCCCAGCATCGTTCACTTGAAACCCATTTGGCATTCACACTTTCACATTGGGATGACTTTAGGGGAGATCTAAAAATGTCTCATTCTACCTTGGAAAATTTTAAAATGTGGATTTGTTCAGGAGGCAGTGACTCACAGACTAGTGAAGCATTCAGGGGATAAATCACCATGCCAAAAAGTTAATCTTGTGGAGGTTCCCTATTTAGCAAGTGAGTAAAAAATATTGTGACAAACACCAGCATTAAACCTCAGTCACTGCTACCCTTCTTGAACTGTCCTGTTACTCTTAGATTCACAAAGGGGGGGGGGAAGTGGGGGGGGCATTGTCAGGAAACTAAAGCTAAGCAAACCCAAATTTTCTACATTAAATAAACAGAAAACAATCTATGCAGAAGTTCCTTCTTATCTGCTTACAGTATCTTCTAGCTTGTTATCATCAAATTCTACTTTAGGGGAAAGATTACCTTTATTATCAAGTGGAGTTACTTCTTAATTATAAAGCCGCTCAATGTTGCTAGATTGTATGGTTAAATTTTGAGTGACCAGAGTTTCAGCCAAATTCCAAATTCTTCTAGAGGTAAAGCCCATTTGCTCAGTGCATATTCCAGAGCATGCTGTTCTGTTGACACTAATCAAATCTGGTCAAAGAACAGATACAAACTGCCATGTATATCACTATAAATGTCACTTTCACATGAAGAGCAAATGTGTGACAGATATTCTGAATCAATGCATTTAGATAAGCTGTGAGGTTATAGTCCTGAATATGCTTACTTGGAAGCAAAATTCCATCCAACTTATTTTATAAGCCTCAGAATAAAATGTGTTCAGCAACAGCAAACCTGGATTGCAAATTGCTTGTGTGAGAGCAGACAGTTACTTATGATTAAACCCATTAATTCCATTTCCCCCCAAACAGCTCATTGACTGTTTCTTCACTGATTGTGGATGACTGAATGATTTCCAGATCTCCACTGTTAAGACTGTGGGGAGGCCTTGTCCCAGTTTGATTTTTCCAACCTCCTTGATAAATTTGTTTACAATTAATCTGTCCCTTGCGAAGAGAAAGAAAAGTAGCTCCTTAATCACAACCTCAAGTAAGACTATGAGATACAGATAGAGATACTCCTGAGATACACAAAATGGTGTCTCCTTGTCCCCTTGTAGCATCAAAGTCAATTCTGCTAAGAGAAAAAGTTAGAAGTTAAAAAGAGATTCAAAAGGAAAGTATAACTAATGCAATTCTAACAACACAGATAGGACCCACTGTATATTACAAACATGTACATACAAATACTTTTACTCTTATGTGGCTATGTGTTCAATTGATTTATGGGACCAACAAACTGGAATAATTTAGAGGAATGTTTCTCAAAATTGATAATTTGAAGATGAGTGGGCTTCAACTCACTGAATTCTGGGAGTTGAAGTCCATGCATCTTAAAGGTTGCTATGGCTGAGAATTACTGATCTAGAGAGAAACCCCTTTGAGCAACTTCTGGTGACTGCATTGGCATGTTCATCTTCTTTCCTTGGCAGCAATACAATGTTGTCTTCTTTTAGGCAATGTTTTTCCCCACACCCCATTGTAGTTTATGGCTCTGGGATTTCCTAGTGGTCTCCTCTTCAGGCAGTTTATTTTATTTTTAAAAATCAGCCAAGGTTCAAAGTCACCTACGTGACCTTGGTCTTTTGCATATTCTCAGGTCTCATGTGCAAATACATCTGTAAGTTTATCTCACTATCCCCAAGAAAGCAGTGAGCCCTTTGGAGCAGGACTATTTAAATACAGTAACCCGATTTTACTTTTTTGGTACGGCTGGAGACCTGCAGGCGCTTTAATGATCCTAGGTGCCTTTACAAGCCACTAGTAAAGGCCACCCTAATCATCCGACTCCTCTGACGCTCGTTTACTCGGAAGTAGGCCCAACTGTGTGTGATGGCTTTTTTTCCCCCTCCCGAGGCGGCTAAGAAATCGTGGCGTCGCGGCTTTGCTTTTGGGATTGCTGGTTACGACACTTTTTAATCTCTCAGCCCAGCAGATCCACAGAGAACCGACCAGCGAGGGCATGATTTCTGAACCGCAGCCCGGCTATCCCCTCAAGATAAATCAAACCCCATCGTGCGAACGCTACAACAACCTTGGCCCGAGTGGGTGGGGATTCGGAAGAGGGAGGAAAGGGGCGGATCGGATCCGAGGAGAGCCGAGGAAGGGAGCTAACAGGCGGTCGGGCGATCGCTTCAATTTGAGCTAAACTGGGAACCGGCTCGGCAAGGGTTAACGCGGCGGCAGTTCCTCTCCGGTGCTCCCCGCAGAGCCTGTTATGGCCTTTAAGCAGACGTCGCTAATGCATCCCGCACCAGCCCCCTCTCGGGCTGCCACTGGGGTTTCCTGCTTGTGCGGCAGGCACTGAGCCGAGCGTGGCAGCCTTCCTGCGAGCCCAGCTGCCTTAACGGAGCAGAGCCCGGGAACCGACGGAGGCAAACAAGCCTTCCTCAGCTGATATACCCTGAGCCCGGGTTCCTCAGGTGCGACGCTTTGCACTCAGCCGGGAGCCTTGCAGACAACAGGTACGAGGCTGGCGGGAATGGGCGGCCAGCAGCGAGAGCCGCTGCTGCTCTTGCCGGCTAATGAATGGGCGCGAGGACGCCGGCAGCGCGTGCAGGCCCCACTGGAACTCGAGCGCGAGGGTTGGGAAGAGGGGCTGGGGACTTGAGGGTGGGGGGAGATTGGTGCACCCAGGCCTCCACATCTCAACCCCCCCTCCCCGGACCGAAGAAAAGGGCAGAGAGAGAAGAGTGGGGGGGCTGGGGACAAAAGGTGGGAGGGGGGAAGCTGGCAAGGCTTCAGCTTAACCCCAGAATGAGGAGAGGAAGGGCCTCGAGCTGGAGCAGCAGCAGCAGCAGCAGCAGCAGCAGCAGCAGCCTCCTTTTCCCTCTCCTTGTGATTTAAGATTTGCCTCCGCTCCCCTTTTTAGTCTGCCCCTTCTGCTTGTAGCTTTTCGGGAGGAGAAGGGGGGTGGGGTGGATCCTATAGTTGAAAGAGCAAGAGTAGGAGAGGCATTTAATCCTGGGAAGGGGTTTTCCTCCTGCCTCCCTTCCCCCCCTTCCTGAGAACTGTTTTTTAAAAAAACTTTTGTCTCCCACAAAGTCCCATGTGGGGTGCTGAGCCAAAGGAGCCATCCCACAGAAGAGTGTGATTCTTGGTGGCTCTTGAAGGGTGGAGAACTTGATTGGCTGCTGCTGCTGTTGTGGTTGGGTTTCCTTTGATTTTATTTTTTTTTAAAAAAGATTGTGTGGTTAGGAATAGGGTAAGTAACTTGCTTCATGCACCCAGTTATTTATCCCCCCCCCTTTTTTTTTGCCTTCCCACAACACCCTGGACCACAAGCTGAGCAGTGATTGTGGATTTGCATAATGTGCTAGACTCCAGTGTAGTTGATATGTAGTTTTCTGTGTGGTTCAAACATAGACACTGTGTGGATACCTTGGTTTCTCCCTGTTTGAAAACCACTTAGGTGAAGATTACCTTCTTGATGAAATGCACCTACACACACATTGTAATACCACCAAATCCAATTTTTCTTAGTGCTTCTTAACCTCACCAGTTTTATTTCCACCAGCAGATCTGACAAGGAGGGTCCTTAGCTGCCAAGGCACAGCTTAAAAATATGAAAACCCAGCATACGTAAATACCAATTCGAAATACTTGGTGCTTAGATTGCTTTTCATCTTCAAAGTGCTTTCACACTCATTAGCTGAATCTCTGCATCCCCTGGATGGCGGCTTAACCTGGAATGATTTATATAGAATATCAAAGGGGGCTCTTTCTAATGCTGTCTTGCGCTTCTGAGTCTTGCTTTGTTCTTCCTTGGTAAGCTCATGCCTGAAGCTGCAATTTCTTTATGTCAGGAAAGGCTGCACCCCAATTCTGAAGATTAGAGAAGAAATGGCATAGTGGCTGTGTACACAGGTGATGGAAAAATGGCCAGGAATTTTCTCCTCTTCTAGATCAATGATAGTTTAATAGGGATGTTAAAAGAAAGAGGAAAACAAGGCAGTCAAACTAATTTCCTTCTACTTTCAAGCAAATAGCTCAATTACAAAATCCTATACTGTTTGTGACAAAACAAGATTGAGCTGAGTGACAGTTATGTTGCTGTTTTCCATAGCACGCTATGGAAAAAAGATGAGCACATCCTATGGCATTTTCTAGCATGCCAGTTGCCAAACAGGATGCTGATATGGAGGGGCATCACCGATGATAGTGTGGAACAGCACTGGGTATCTAACTTTATTAAGGCAATTAAGGATATTTTTTTGCCTTAATAAACAATTAAATATTTTTAATTGTTAAGAAAAAATATACATGGCCACCCAACTTTGGGTGGCTTGCAGAAGTAAAATCCAAATACAAAATCCACCCTCCCTCTCTTTGCAACAACAACAATCAAACCACAAAACATCAAGTGCCAAGTATTGGTCCAGAATGTCCCATCTTGGTAAAATCGTTGTAACAGTGCCTTAATAAAAAGTGGAATTAATTACACAAACCAGGCACATTGGAGAATGTGTAAGCAGAATATAATGATGAAACATATAAAAAAAAAATAAAAGTGTTGCTCTTATTAATGCTGGAGACCACTAAGTAAAAGGCAAACAGCTGGAATGAAAATGCCTGATTTTCCACCCATTGTTTGAAAGAATAATTAAAATCTGGAAGCTAATAGTTAGCAGTGAGGTTGTTATAAGGAAACTGAGAGCCAGACTTTTTAAGGGGCCAAGCATTTAATTTAGTAAGACATTTTAAATTAAAATTCCTAATTGTATTTTGTAAAATTATTATATTATGCAATATTTTGTGGGTTACTGCTTTATTACTGAATGCATTTTTATAACTTTAAAATAGTGTGCTTGCGTTGATTTGGGAGGAGATAGCAGGAGTCACAAATTAACAACAGCTGTTATACATTTTACTCCTCTCTTCAAACATTATAGGAACAACTAAGAATTTCTTCAAAAGATGGCATCTGTTGCCTTCTTTCTGTGCTGGCATTTGAGCTTTGGCGCAAGAGCTGTGCCAAATAATCACACTGTCTTGCTGCTGCTCTTAAATTACTTTGGGTATTTCAGAGATGCATGATTGAGGAAGCAGGTTGACAATAATGCTTGGCTCTTTCCTCCTAGAAAGAGTTGTTTATAAAACAAAGGAACAATGTGGTACCTAGGAAGGATGTATCTGTATAAAAGCTGTAGTCAAATAATAATGGTATGGTTTATATTCCACATAAGATTACAGATTGAATACAACTCTAAAGCTAGGGTTGCCATATCTTGGCTATAAAAATCTAAATTACTAAACTAGAGCAAAGAGATATATGAGATGCTAACTCTTTGCTGCCATATACTAGTTGTCTGCATTTTTTGCTTAAGATGGCTCAAGTTAAACATTTTTATAAAAGGGAAATTTTCTAAATGCCATCCTGAAAGGCCTTTTGGAAGATGCATGTTAGATTTGCAAATATTATAGATTCTTTGGAGTATTTACATAGGTTGAAATTGATGGCAGCGACGAATGGATTTGTTATGATGATGTGCAGTAAGATGTCTTCACTTCCTTCAGGAAATCTAAACACTGGCTTGGAATTGCTCAAGGAAAACTCCACTCAGAAGCAGTATCTCCTCCCCTCCTCCCCAATCCTTTATAATTAGCAGAAATTGTCAGAAGCCCTATACAGGTAGTCCTCTATTTATGACCACAATGGAGCCCAAAATTTCTGTTGTTAAGTGAGACATTTGTTTTGCCCCATTTTGCGACCTTTCTTGCCATAATTGTTAAGTGAATCACTGAAGTTGTTAACTTAGCAACAAAATTATTAAGTGAATCTGGTTTCCCCATTGACTTTGCTTGTCAGAAGGTCGCAAAATGGAATCACATGATCCTGGGACACTGCAACGGTCATTAATATGAACCAGTTGCCAAGTATTTGAATTTTAATCACATGATTATGGGGTGGCTGCAAAGGTTGTAACTCTGAAAAATGGTCATAAGTTACTTTTTTCAGCGCCATTGTAACTTTGAATGGTCACTAAATGAACTGTTGTAAGTCGAGGACTATCTGTAGTTATTACCTACCTGATATTAGCTGCAGACGTTCACATGACCACTAGAGAGCAGCAAAGAGATACAGAAAAGTTTCTTTGCTGCCGTCTCATGGTGATCTAGATTCATCATAAATCTAATACTATAACTGCACTAAAGCTACAGTACTTCTTTCTCCTTTCCCACATAGTTAGCAGGAAAAACAGGATGAAAAGCACTGTTCCTCCTCAGAGACATCCCTTAACTGCATAAAGCCCTTTGGACTTTCCAAGTCATCTTCTTTCAAAAGGTGCTCTCATAGGACATATGGACAAGAAAAGGTTGAAGTATACATGAGAATTGAATTCAGTATTGAAGATCACTAGAGTAATAGAATGGCCCTTGTTCTCTAATTTTGATCTAATCAAAGGTTTCAGATAGCTGCCACAAAACAAACAGATACAGGGATGTCGTTCCAGTAGCAAAGGTAAAAGGAGTCCCTGTAGGCTTACTATACTAGTCATAGCTGACTTTAGGAGGTGGTGCTTATCTCCATTTCATTAAGCCATCGAGCCAGCTTGCTCCAAATATGTTTCTGGAGGTCATTTGGCCAATATGACATCACATCGCAGTACAAAGCGTATGGTGAAACTCAGAACAATGTTAACTTCTCACCCAAGTGGTACCGTATTTCCCCAAAAATAAGACCCTGTCTCATATTTTTTTGAACCCCGAAATAAGTGCTTGGCCTTATTTTCAGGGAGGTCTTATTTTGGGGCACGTGGAGCAAGATGGGGCTCCTCTTGCAATCTTACCTGATTTCCAGCTCTGCCTCCCTAACCAGAGGAAATGGCAGGGACCACCTGTGCATGCAATTAAATATTTTTGGGGAGGGCTTATTTTAGCGCATGCGCTCCAAAGCCTGATTGGATTTATTATCAGGGGATGTCTTATTTTCGGGGAAATGGTACCTATTTATCTATTTGCATTTACATGCTTTCAAACTGCTAGGTTGGAGGAGCTGAGGCAAGTGACAGCTGCTCATTCTGTCATGCAGTGGTAAAGACTTAAATGGCTGGAGTACAGACCTCCTTTGGTATCTTTAAGCCACCAAAACTTCAAGTAGTTTCAGGTAGTTTCAAGTAGTTGCCATAAAAGAAAAGAGTGGTTCTAGTAACACCTAGATGAAAATAGCTTCGGATGAGGATCTTACCCCATGCTGCTGGGTAGGAGAGAGGGAAAGAACTTGCATTAATTAAAAGAAAGGACTAAAGAAAATCAGCAAATTGCAGATGTGGATTGGTTTAGCAATCTACACCTGTGTCTGCAAGTCTTTGTATTGCTCTGGCTTGAGCCTTAAGCAAAGCACTTTATAAATCCCAGCTGGAAGGCCCCCTTTTAGCTTCTGAATTTACAGCACAGCTGTAACATTTAGCCAATAATAAGCTGCTGCTGGTGTTTCTTCGTTTCCCTTTTTTATGGGCCTGCTCTTTCAGAACTCTGTATTTCTAAAATTTGGTTAATGGTAACTCTAGAATGCATATTGCTTCATGAGGATGTAAGTTCTCTTTCCAGTTGAGATTGACTCCTGGTGACTTAATGAACATGTCTGTACAGTTTTTTTTACTGCAGCATGGAAGTATTGCCATTACCTTCTTTCAGGATAGTCTTTCCCTTTCCAGGCTAGCTATCTGGAATTTCCGCTAGCTACCCATCTTAAGTACTGACCAGGGCCAATCTTTTCTTTGTTTCCAAGTCCAACTGGGTGCTGCCACCCAGTTCTGAAAACTGAATTGGAAGTCTCTTGCTTAGGTTTCCAATTTTAATCTTATGTACCAAAATAAAAATACTGTACGTGTATAATAATTTTAAGGCATTATAATACCTTAGTTGACAAAAAAGTATGAATATGTTTTGGTATCTGTTTATTTAATATATAGTAAGTATTATTTTCAAACTTGGTATGGAGAAAGCAGTTGGAGTGCAACAGGTGAGGCAGATGCATAAACATTGTCCTGCCCTTGGAAGTTTTACAACAGTGGTGGGTTTCAAATTTTTTTATTACCGGTTCTGTGGGTGTGGCTTGGTGGGCGTGGCTTGGTGGAAGAAGGTTACTGCAAAATCCGCATTTTCTCCAGATCAGCTGGGACTCTGGAGGCAGAGAATAGATGGGGGCGGGGCCACTCAGAGGTGGTATTTACCAGTTCTCTGAACTACTCAAAATTTCTGGTTCTCCAGAACTGGTCAGAACCTGCTGAAACCCGCCTTTGTTCTACATAGATCTACTTTGGCTGTGATCGATTGTAGGCCCAGCTTTTCAGTATGCCCTTCAAGAGCAGAATCCCTATTCAAAATTTTAAAAATGTGCAGAGTCCTGATGATCTATTTAGAGCATCATTAGAAAATTACATGCTTTATTATATTTTACAGTTTTACTTTTTCCCATAAACATAGAATCATAGGGCTGGAACGGATTTTGAAGGTCTTCTAGTCTAACCCTCTGCCCAGGGCAGGAGTTTTTATATCATCCTGGACAACAGCTTTTTCCAAAAATTATTCTTTCTGACTGCTTATTTGAATATTTGATTAAAGCTCCTGATTTATTCAATATAGAAATAATCTCATAGTTGATTGATGTGAATGGGTTGGGTAATAATTTACACTGGAAAATTAAGCCTAACAATCTATATTCATCAAGTAATAAAATAACTTGAATTTAAGAGATTTATGAACACCCATCCATGTATATCACCGTGCTACAAAAATAGTATAAAATTGTAGGTTTTGTTGTGGGAGAACCTCCATTTATATGAATGAAAGTCAAACTGCTGACATCTAATTGTGCACTGTAGTGTTAGAGTGTGTCCCAATTAAAACCTGTAGGACTAATATTACCTGTGAATCATTTTTATTACATTACAACTTGCAATTTTTAATTGAGTTGGTAATATTTGAATACAGTGATCCTGAAAAATTGTGGTTCCAGTATCTAGCAATCAAAACTTTCTATAACCTAGGAGATGACTGATATATATATATATATATATATATATATATATATATATATATATATATATATATATATATATATATATATATATATATAGCTAGAAGTGTGATGCTTGAGACTATATAATAATTTCAGTTCCTGAGGTTGATTATTGCAAATAATATGCTGTGGACATTATTAACACCAGATACTTTTCCTTGGATAACTAAATTTGCTTCTTAAATTTTTATTTGATGGGATTGCTTGCATATCGGCTAATGAAAGGGTGTAAAAAGAGATATTCTGTTGAATGAACCTAGAGAAGATTGTTTTTCTTGCAACAGGGATCTTAATATAAATGGAAGGGGAATTAACAGGTGGCAGGTCTCTGTGTTGCTATAATCTAATTCTCATCTTTAGAATGACTTACCTTTTATGTGCATATTGCCTTCTGCCAGATGACTCCTCTGCATTTTACTGTATAATACAAACAACAGTAAGATTAATATATTATAATATAGTAAGCAACAATTTCCGTAATTGGAAGGAAGGTATTGTTGGTGAAACTGCCCTGTCTTCTGTGACCTTTCAGATGGGGAGGGTATCTGGAGGAGAGTCTTCACAGATGACTCAGTATATGATAAATTATAGGTAGTCCTCGACTTACAACAGTTCATTTAATGACCAAAGTTACAACAGCACTGAAAAAAATTACTTATTACTGTTTTTCACATTTACAATCATTGTAGTATCCCCTTGACCAAAATTCAGACACTTGGCAACTGATCTATATTTATGTTAGTTACAGTGTCCCTGGATCATATGATCACCTTTTGCGAACTTTGCTGTGTTTGTGAACAAGCAAAGTCAACAGGGAAGCCAGAGTCCCTTAACAACCATGTTGCTAGCTTAACAATTGCAGTGATTCACTTAAGAATTGTGGCAAGAAAAAAAACGTAAAATGGAGCAAAATTTACTTAACATCTGTCTCACAGAGCAACAGAAATTCAATTGTGTTTATAATTCAAGGACTACCTGTGTTTGGCAGCAGCCATTCCTTTAAGTATTGTTATTCCTAAAAGGAGTAAAACATGAATTTTCAGAATTCAGAATTCAGAAACTGAATTCTATTCATTACTCTTCTTTAGGACCCATTGTTGTATATTCTCAATATCTGGCAGCCTAGTTATCATTTTCTAGAACGAAGTAGCTTTTGGATAGTCTTCAGGTAATCTCAAATACACTATGAACTGTTAGAATAGTTGGCGATTTATTTATTGAACTATGGATTGCTATGGTCAGATTATCTCTTTCAGAAAAGGCTCTAACAGATGTACTGGTCTCATACAGTGAAATATATTCCTTTGCCTCCAATAGCAAAATATTGGATTTGGAATACCACTTTGCATTACAATGAGGCATAATATGGTTTGCTTGGTTTTGCTAAATGTATTTTTGAGAACAATTATTTTGCTTAATGTGTAATCCATCTTGGTTTTGTCAGCACATTATGGATGACAAAATAATAGCATAGTACAATGTAAAATCATTGTAATTGTGGGGAAATACACTCGGGCTAAAGACTATCAATTTGAGCAAAATACTTATTTCAAAACTTCTGTCAAAATTTCTAGATTACTGGTTTAATCCAGTCCATTTTTGAATTTCAGATACTTGTTCATCACTTCCAATCACCTGACTCAGATGTAAGGAAAAAGAGTTGGGTATTCTTGTAATTTAAGCATTTTTATTGTTGAAATATTTATATTTAAACTGTTCAACCATTATATTTACAAGAATGTATTAACAAAAATGTAGTATCCTGTTTTGTTTTGTTTTCCTTTGTCCATCACAATCTTTTATCATCTCATATTTTAGATTAAATTTGGGAGAAGGACTGATTTATTACTTTGTACAGTAAGATATGTATAGAGCCTCCTTTCTGCCAAATTTCTTGAATATAATCCTTTTAATAATAAAGGAAGAAAGGAAAGAATGTGCTCATATGCAGAGAAGAGGCAATAAAAGGTGGGAAGGAGAGAGTGATCTACTTTATGAATGGGGATAATACATTCTTAGAAACCCTGCTTCTTGTTTTGTAGTCTTTAGACCAGTGATGGCTAACCTTTTTGCCATCGCATGCCAAAAACAGGGGAGCACGGGGGGGGGGGGCGGTGTCATGCGTGCACTCACCCATAATTCTATGCACTCCACTCCCCCGTGCATGTACGCACGACCCCCTGTACTCCACCCACTTTTGGCACACAATGGCATGATGGGCCCGGTAGGCTTGTTTTTTGCTCTCCCCAGGCTCCAGAACCTTTGTAGGAGCCTGGGGAGGGCGAAAATGGCCTTCCCCACTCCTCAGAGGCCCTGGGGAGGCTGGAAACAGTGTGTTTCCTGACTTCCATGGGCCCAGAAGTCCTGAAAATCAGCTGGCACACGCCGGAGCTGAGCTCACATGCCCACCGATATGGCTCCGCGTGCCACAGGTTCGCCATCATGGCTTTAGACTATATATGCAAATAAATTCTCCCTTTTCTTTATCCCTTGCTTAAATAAGTAAAAACAACAAAGGAACTACCCTGGAATATTTATTTCCATGTTGTAAACTCTTTGGATTTAATTTGAATGGCTACTTTGGAACTTCTGCCTGTGGCTTCTGATTGAGAATAGAATAGGAGAGGAGAGGAGAGGAGAAGAATTTTTTATTGGGCAAGGGTGATTGGACACACAAGGAATTTGTCTTGGTGCATACGCTCTCAGTGTACATAAAGGAAAAGATACATTCAAGAATCATAAGATACAACACTTAATGATAGTCATAGGGTATAAATAAGCAATCAAATCATATTAGGAAACAGTCAATATCAATTGTAAGGATACCAGCAACAAGCTTACAGTCATACAGTCATAAATGGGAGGAGATGGGTGATAGGAATGATGAGAAGATTAATAGTGCAGACTTAATAACTAGTTTGACAGTGTTGAGGGAATTATTTGTTTAGCAGAGCGATGGCGTTTGGGAAAAAAACTATTCTTGTGTCTAGTTGTTCTGGTGTGCAGTGCTCTATAGTGTCGTTTTGAAGGTAGGAGTTGAAACAGTTTATGTCCAGGATGCAAGACTAATAGCAATAGCATTTAGATTTATATACCACATCGTAGCGCTTTACAACCTTCTCTAAGCAGTTTACAGAGTCAGCATATCACCCCCAACAATCTGGGTCCTCATTTTACTGACCTTGGAAGGATGAAAGGCTGAGTCAATCTTGAGCCGGTTAGGATTGAACTGCTGGCAGTGGAATGCAGAGTTAGCCTGCAGTATTGCATTCTAACCACTGTGCCACCATGACTCATAAATGGCTTATAAACCATGGAGAGACCTTTCATGGTTTGTTTAGCTGTTTCTGCTGGTAATGGGAATAGACCTACTTGTAAATAAGTGGATTTCATGGACATGCATGCTCAACAGAATTTAATAAGCCAGAATATTTTTAAAATTGGTTATTGGCATTGGGCCATTGTAAGCTACAATCTTTGATTGTAGGTAACTGTTTTCTTAACTTGAGAGAGGGCGATAGAAGGAATAAGGTGATAAGGTACATGAGCGGAGTGTTTAGTTATTACTCTGTTGGTTTTGGTGATAACTGATACAGATAACTAAGCAAGGACTACTTGCATAGATCTATATTAGATCTTGTTAGGTTTTATATATATTATATTTTTAGCAGTCATGAATGCTCTGTGGAAAAATACTAAATGAGCTTCAGATCTCTGGAAAGTCTTTGAGCAATAGTGCTTGTCATATTTCTGATTCAGATTTCATAACCAATTGGATGTTTCGTGTTGAATTTAGGACTTGTGCTTCCAACTTCTTCTGCAAGGGCAGCCTATTTAAAACTCATATTTGAGTTTGGAACAAACTAGTTCCACCCCCACCCACCCCTTTTTTCATATGTAGGAAATTATGACATCTGCAGACCATAATTTATGTCCTATTTTTAAAATTGTGGCTTGTACAAATCTTCAATTTCTTATATTTAGTTAAATAGCAAATTACAATTTCCTCTTGAGCATCATTCAAAAATGAATTTTGTACACCTATTTTTCTTCTCACAACAAATCATGGTCTTGATATTTCGCCTGAACTGGTTGACAGTATCTACATAGTAGTAAAACTCTGGTGTCTGTTTGATACTTTGTAACTTTCATTTGGGTGAAATGCTGCATCATAAGGCCAAAGTTTGCCAACAAAGGTACCTCAAATGGGTTAATTTACAGAATATGTTAGAACTATTACTATCAAGGGAATGAAATTTGGGGATTTTTTTGCTGCTGCAGTGCACGGTCAGCTGCGTTCACATGATTCTCATATTCAATAGCTGACAACCAGGGCCGGATTTTCCTATAGGCTAACTAGGCTTCAGAGGGGCCTACACAGTGGTGGGATTCTGGGGGTTCTAGGGGGTTCGGCCGAACCCTTTGTTAAATTGCTGGCTCGCTCGCCTCTCACCCATGCGGCGCCAGTCTACCGTAGCCAGGGGTAGGCAATTGTGGCTCTTTTACAACCTGTGGACTTCAACTTCCAGAATTCCTGAGATAGCTTGGCTGTCTCAGGAATTCTGGGAGTTGAAGGCCACAGGTTGTAAAAGAGCCACAATTGCCTACCCCTTCCCTAGCCTGAGTTCCGCTGCCTGGGATCCACGTGGGCTGCCACATGGTTCCCCACCGGCTCCGGACGCAAGAGAGCAGGATGGAGAAAGCAGCTTCCACGCCTTCACTCACCCTCACTCTCTGCTCTGTTGGATCGCCGGCCGTTCGCTTACCCCTCCCACTCCCAATCTATTGCTGCCTCTGATGGCTAGAGGAAAAAAAAACTTCAATTCTTGCCGCGGGGCTTCAAAGGGCCACCCTAGAGCCAGTGGTGCAGCCGAACCCTTTGTTAAATTGCTGGCTTGCCCCGCCCCTCCGCACTACTATTCATTGCCAATAAATAGTGGTGGGCGAGGGGCGGGGGAGCCAGCAATTTAACAAAGGGTTCAGTGTTTTTTTTTGTAATTTTATTGGCCCACGGAGCTTCAGCATAGGCTAATTGGCCTCCCGACTCTCAGCTGATTTGTCTCAGCTGATTTGCTCAGGGCTCTTCTGCTTCCTTGCAAAGAGTGCTGATTTTTTTTCTCCTAGCTATGCTGAGAAACGAAACTGAAACTGCTTTGCTGTTGCTGCAAGGTTGGAAAATTAGGCAGGCAGAATTCTTTTTCCTCACCAAAAAAGGTAGGTGCAAACAATGGGAAATTTAGGGAAAAAGAGGAGAGTTCAAGATTTTAAAACACAAAAGAAAAAAAGCTCTATTTAACTAGGGAATTGTAATAATTGAGATACTATTAATTGTATATTTCTGAAAGCAGAAATGGTTAAATTGTGGTTTGGAGGAATATATGGGGGAAATTATTTGGTTTATTATTATTGGTAAATATAATTAATTGATTTGTAAGAAATTGGATTGCATGGAAATAATTGGAATGTTCATATTGATTAATATACAAAAAGGTAGTTATATAACTAATTGATTTATATTAAAATGTTGAATTTATATTAAACAACTAATATTACATAATTAACCAATGTGAGGATGGATATAAAAATAGCTGACAATGGGAAGGGGTATAATATAGAATAGAAGGGAAAAATTGAATTTGATTAAGATTAGAGATGAGGATGAAGGGTAATATTGGTTTTTACAAAAATAGATGAGGAATAAATATGGCAAAAAGGAAATATAGAAATTGTAAATTTAATTGAAATGACTAAACACTGTTTAAATTTGTGAACCGGCCAAATACTCTGTTCAAAGAAAATACATTGTATGTTTGTATGTGTGTTTCTAATTATTGTTATTTATTCATATTTGTTCTCTTTTATTCTTTAAAGTTTAACAATTCATTCTTTATCTTAATATCTTTATATTTGTTTGGGTTGGCTTTCTTCCTTTTCATCTTTTTTATTGTACAGCAATCTTTCTCCTCAAACCTACCACCTCTCTCTTTTCTTTCCTTCTTACTTTCTCTTCCTCCCCCTCTTCTTCTCCTCCCTACTTCCTCTTCCTTTCTCCTTCTCCTCCTCTCTTCCTCCCTCTCTTACCCTCCCTCCTACTCTAATTTCCCTTCCCTTCCTTCATCCCTCTCTATTGCTGTATCCTTTTATGCATATGGACTACTCAGAGGGCTGAAAAAGTTATTTCTGACTGGTCCTCACACTTTTGACCAGTCCTCGAACTTATGACTGTCCTCACATTTTTGCCCTATCTTGTCACCATGGTGAAGAGAAGCAGTTGTGAAATGAGTGACATGGTTGTTAAGAAAGCTGCACGGGCATAAATGTGAGGATGGTCATAAGTGTGAGGACCGGTCAAAAGTGCGAGGCCCAGTCAGAAATGACTTTTTTTAGCCCTCTGAAAAAAGTCTATGCACATAGCCACGCCCACCCGGTCACATGACGAGCTACCAACGCCTACACAGTCACGTGACCAGCTAGCCATGCCCACCCAGTCACATGATTGCCAAGCCACACCTTCCAACTAAGCCACGCCCACAGAACCTGTTGTTAAAAAAATTGATTCCCACCACTGGTGAAAGGGCCTCATAAATGGAATAGCCTAGGGCCTCTTTTCATCTAAATCCAGCCCTGCTGACAACATCCCACAAGAGGAAATCCTGAAGGAATTGATAATTGCCGACACTCTTGTGATCCTTGCCACATTCCCACTACCAATGTCTTTGGAGAGTCAATGGAAAAGTGGTCCAGTTCCTTTCTGCTAGCATGCCCTGCATTGGCCACTCATGCACTCTCTCCCCTACTTGGCAGTAGCTACTTATCTGTCTGCTGAGGAAGGACGGAAGGAGAAAGGAGAGAAGGAGAAAAGAAGGAACAGGGAGGGGGCCCTTCCCTGTTTACTGAGAAAGGAGAGCTCAGTAGTGAGATGGGCAGCATAACAATTTAATAAATAAAAAATGGAGGGAGAGAGATAAAGGAGGAAAGGAAGGGGGAAGGAAGGAAAGAAAGAATAAAGAGGAAGAAAGAAAGGAAAGAGGAAGGGAAGGAAAGAAGAGGGAATGATCGAAGAGGGAGGAAGGAAGAAGGACAGAAATATCACTGAAACGATAACTCAACATGTCATTGTTTTCTGGGAGTTAGGTTAGCATTGCTTGTGATTAATTTTATGTCAGTATTTTGTTCCTGACGTATGCTTCTGCCAATAATTACTTTTAATTTGTAAATAAATCTAAATATTACTAGAAAATCTTCAGAAACCATAAAAATTAAATTTGTGATTTTGCAGACCAAGGCTATTATGCAATTTATCTGGCTTATAGTTCTGGTTGTTTCAAAATTTTTCCATGAACTTCACAGTCTTTGCAAAGTCTTGGTTACAAATAAGAAAATAAACAATATGATGCTTCTGTATTTCATCAGCTTGGAAAATAAACTCTTGTATTCCAGATGATTCTTGATTTTCTCCCTTTTTAAAAAAAGGGAGTATTCAGCAGCTGTAACAATAAGTTTGTGGCTTCTGAGCTGCATTGCAAAGGCTGTTTGAAAAGGAATTAAAAACAAGGAAATATGTGTTCTTTTATTCTTCAGAAGAAATTCATTCAGCATACTGAATAACAGTGCAATTGTTAGTAATTCTGTAGAAGTGTAGACATTCAAGGAATACCCTGATATCTCAGTCAACCTCTTGCATTCTTTGTAAAAGCTAACAATCTGTTCATAGTACTTTTTTTGTAACCCTTTCTTTAATGATGTCATTTCACTAATAGTTTTTGATTTTTATGTTTTCTTATGGATCAGTTCATTGCATTGCTTATCATCTAGTCATTTTAATGATACAAATATTTATGGTGAATTTTGGACATGATTGGATAGCACAGAAATAATAGAATAGGTTGTATAATAGTGCCGTACTTAAACACAACACTAAAACTACTCTTATCTCAAACTGCATTAAGGTAAATTAATTGGTAACAAATCATAAATGAAAGAAATAAAGTCAGCAGCTATTCCTTGATTCATTCTACTGTACAAATCAAAAATCTCTTGAATCCTCCTTGATCCAAAATGCTATAATTGAAGGGGTAGGCTCACTTTTGGGACAGGTCACAATGAGGGCCTACTGCTGAGAAGGCCAGTCTTCTGCTCCATGGCCCTTATATCTCTTGATGGTGGCATCTTGAGTTGGGCCTCTTAATGTCCATAACCATAAGCAAAAGAGTCAGTAGGGATAATGACTAGTTGAACTCACATTGAAGAATTTAAGTCCAGCCTCAGCAGTGGAAATTCCTGTCTGTTTGTCTGTCTGTCTCTACAAACCCCTAAAGGAAAGGTGGGGTATAAATCTAACAAATAAAAATGCCTTCCTTTGCCCCAATGTATGGACCTTTTGGGGTATAAGCAGTACTTTAATTGGGGCTTGAAAACATACTGCTAAGTGACTACAAAAAGATTTTGCAAATCTCTTGTCTTGCTGTCCAATAAATCAGTCTAGAATTCTCACTTCAGGCAAGCATGACCGGGCTCAAATTATCCCATGTTGGACACATTATGCAAAGACTTTGTTCTCTAGAGAAGGCTCTAATGCTCGGGAATGTGGAAGGAAATAAGAGGAAAAGGATGTTCAGCAAGAAGATGGATGGACAGTTGTTAGAAACTGGCCGAACCAGGGGGAGGAATCAAATGGAGAATTATTCTAGAATCCCTGCATGGTCACAAGATGGTGAAGTCTGACCTTCTCCCCACTTGAATACTGTTGAACCTTCTCTAGCCTGACCCAGGAGCAGACCACCACTCTGAGAAAATTCCTGTGTTTGTAGGCTTGAGCAATAAAATAGCTAATTGAACTAATGTGTGGATCTGATTGTTCGCACCTGATGAGTGATTATAATAGACACTGTTGCTAATAATTCCATACTTAATAGACAGCTAGTATATAGTCCCCCTCCTATTGTTTAAGATACATAATTTGAAGGAATGGAAGAAATAGGAGCAGGATTCCAGGAACTAAAAACTATTTAAACTCAGCCAAACTGAAAAACTAGTTAAACTGATGTCCTTGGATTTAAGCCAGTTAGTAATAGTAACTTCAGAAATAATAACCTGAATTAATGCAGATATTTATATTTGTTTTATTGTGTAAAAGAACCAGGGTACATTCCGTAAGCCAGTGGCCCCCAACCTTTGGGGCACCAGGGACCAGTTCCGTGGAAAGAGATTTTTCCATGGACCAGAGAGGGCATGGTTTCACATGCTGCCTGCATCCTGCGGGTGGGGGCTTTGCTTTTTTGCGCAGCCCAGTTTCTGGCATGTTACAGCCCGGTACCAATCCATGGCTTATCTGGTCCTCCTGATGTTCTTAAAGCCACCACTTCTGACATTCTTCACCATCAAACATGTTGGCTAGAACTGATAGGATTTGCAATCCTTGAAAGGCACAGTGTATTTCCCAATCCCGAACTATGATTCTAAATAACGTATCTTCATCCTTTGCTGGTCTGTCTGGAATCTTAGTTATCTAAGTAAAAATAGTAAAAATGTTCTCTCTTAACAGCAGTTGTCTAATGCAATAATTAGCTATTATGTGTGGGGAAAGGTGTTTTCAACCTAAGGTCCATTTTTAATACCAATTTGCAAAATATTGTCTATTTTAGATTTTTTCCCCCTTATTTGAACAAAGAAAATGGTGGCAGAGGTGTAATCAGGCTGATGTGTATGTGCCAATGCTTAAGCATTATTAGTATTACTACTGCTGCTTCTACTACTCCTACCATATTCCAATGTTCTCAAAGCGATGCCTTTTAGATATTATTACAGGTTGCCGCAACTTATGACCATAAGTGAGTCCAATATTATGGTTATAAGTTGTAGTGGTTGTTAAGTGGGTCACCATGTGACCATACTTGATAGTATGACCTTTTTTAGTCCTTGTTAAGCAAACACTGTGGTTATAAAGCAAATCCAATGGAGGTTTTTGTATGGAAAACTGGAATTGAATGCCTAAAACTGTTAACAAAAAATGCTGAAAATTGCAGTTACATGACTGCAGGATGCTGCAAACATAAATGTGAGTCGGTTGCCAAGAACCCAAAATGCAATCACATGATCAGTCAAGGGTGTGTGTGGTCATCAAAAGCAGGTTGTAAGAAGCTCTGGGGAGATTCAGTTTAAATTTGAATGGTCATAAAGCAACCAGAATGGTCCTTAAGTGAGGACTACCTATATGTTGAGTGTTTTAATTCCCAGAGTTTCCTGTCAGCATGAGGCTTCAAAAAGTTATAAACCAAAATATATCTGAAGGTAACCAGCTGTGGGAATCCAACTGTTATAATTCAATGACATACATTGCGAATGTTCTGTTACATTTTTGAAATCTCTATTTAAGGCTTAACAAATCTGTGACAAATGATATTGAACGTGTACTCTTAAAATTATAAAGTTGATATGCTAGATCAGAGGAAAGGCTGATTATTCCAGCTGTTTGGCCTCTCTAAGCAGGAGGCCGACAGGAAGCTCTGTCTGCTAACTGAAGATACACTAGCATCAACTTTTAAGACATAATTTTTTATAATAGCTATGGATAGACAAACATTTCTTCCTTTTAATGCGTCTGCCTGCTTGTCTTTCTCTTTTTTTGTAATTTGTCACAGACCCAAATTCTACAATCAAAATAATGTCCTTAGACACTTCCTTGTATAGCCTGTCAGGTCTAATATATATGATAATACTCCTTTAAAGTTTATTTTTAGATTTTTAAAGAATGGCATGCTGCAAAACAAAGCACCACCCTCCAGAATCATTATTTCCAAGAATGTCTCTGGCATCTATATGGGCTCTGTTGCTATTATTAGAAAATAAAATTGTATTTTCCGAAATGTGCTGATCCATTCCTGCCCCCAGTAAAAGTTACCTGGGTAACTGGACAACATCTAAGAGGTCATTTACTGATTTCAATAGGCCTAGCAGCAAGCCAAGTCCCTTGCCTTCTACCTAATGGCGTGCATTGTTATAGAACTATCTTATACAAGATGGTGCTGGTTCCTTAGGATAACCATCTTAGACTTTATTCTCCAAGAATCCAGCATCTACCAGATGCCAAGCACTTCATTAGAAATTGGCCAGTGGTCTTACCTTTGCCAACCTTAATTTGGTGTGTGTAATCCTTGGTGGATTCCTGATTTTAGCCTTGAATGTAAGAGTGTGTTTTGACTACTGTGCTACAGGGAGCTGTCCATGTAACTGGATCGGTAATGTTGATGCTAGTAGGTCATTCTGCTTTTAGTGTAATTGGCTGACACAACATGTTTCCCCACAGACCATCCTGAGGCTATATTAAGGTTTAGCAGGAAGTGATTTAATGATAATATTGGCTGGCTTGTTACCTAGGAATTGTTGACCAGTTCCTAGTTTGTATCTTTGCCTTTACTCTCTGCCTTGTAGTTTTTGTACTTCTTATCTGTTAGATGCCAGCTAATTTCCGCCTGTCTTTTTTGCACCCTTGCTGCATTTGCTGTACTTCCTTCCATATTCTGATAAGTATTTATGTTGGCATGTTTCTGCAAGCCCAGCCCAACTGTCCTTCATATGTATCTATATCTCTTTGGCTCAGCCCATTTCCTGGCTAGAACCCTATTAGTTTGTCCTTCATCCTTTCCCACTGATTTCTTGGCTTGAAATGAATGTTTCTGTGATTAGATAGCCATGAATTCTATAACTCAGGTGGTAGAAATATACTTAAGTATGATTTACTTGTAATGTCAGTTACTGACACGCTATTAATGTGCAACTTCCTACTGAATACCATCTGTGTATATTGATTAGATCAATATAAGACCCCTTGCCTGCTAGTTATGATGATCTCTTTAATTTTATTGGGATGTTTTTTTTCAGTATGTGGAAGGCACTAATATTACATGAAAAAACTAGGAATTTAGACCCCAAAGATGAACAATGTCACTTTCCAGGGTCTCTGAGGAACTTTGTTTTTTTAAAAAAGTGTTTTATTAATAATTCAAAATTAAAAACATCAGACAAAGATATGACACCACTGGCTCTAAATACCTTCCAACACTTTAAACTAATACAAATTATGTTAAAGTTAATATTATAATTCTTTAACCTTATACGTTATTTATACATAACATCATACTAACAATCTTTATCATATTTCTACACAATTATACATACTTGTCTATTAATCTATATCTGTACCTATTTATGCAATTTACATACATATTTATCCATCGTAACTTATATATTTCTCATCTAACACTACACCCTTGTCTCGGCTATCCTCCTTTTGTCTAGCCATTTGTAAAAAATTTTTCCAGATTATATAGTATTGTGTTTCACATTTATCTTTTTTTTTTTTTTTTGCTTTAATTTATATGCCGCCCTTCTCCGGAGACTCAGGGCGGCTTACAATGCGTTAAGCAATAGCCTTCATCCTTTTGTATATTTATACAAAGTCAGCTTATTGCCCCCACAATCTGGGTCCTCATTTTACCTACCTTTGAAAGGATGGAAGGCTGAGTCAACCTTGAGCCTGGTGAGATTTGAACTTGCAGTAATTGCAAGCAGCAGATGTTAATAACAGTGCTTTAGTCCACTGTACTACATCCTTGAGCTCCAAGGTAAGTCTGTCCATTTCTGTGCAGTTAAGAATTTTTAGTAATATTTCCTCTTCAGTTGGGATATCTTTCTCTTTCCACTTTTGAGCAAAGGCTATCCATGCAGCTGTGAGTAAATGCAATAAAAGATAATTTATATCTTTCTTATATTTATCCTCTGTCATTCCCAAAACGAAAAATTCCGGCTTGACTTCTATATTTATTAATAAAATTTCTTCAATTAATTTATTCAATTCCAATATTTTTTTGCCTTTGGGCATTCCCACCACATATGGTAGAAATCCCCCGAAGGCGTCTTACACTTCCAACAAGCCTTATTGATTCGTGCTAATCTTGGGGGGGGGGGGAGAGATGCCACCTATAAAACATCTTGTATAAATTTTCCTTATATGAGGTTGCTAACGTAATTTTTTAATTTTTTCCCCATAGAGTTTGCCAATTGTCCAAATCGATACTATGTCCCAAACATTTACTCCAAATTATCATCATTTCTCTGACTTGTTTCTCAATCATACCTTGTTCCAACAAATAGTTCGTCTTTGGGGTCTTATGTTTGGTTTGGCCTCTGCGTTCAAGGTGTTGTGTCTCCAGAACCACCAGCTGAAGATGGGAGGTGGCCTCCATCACTGTGGAACCTCAATTCCCACATAACCATCATTGATGAAAGACAATGTTAAATGTTCAGCCCTGGTCAACAATGCGATGGTTGGCATCTCACCATGGCCGCTCTTTGTTCTGGGGCAAAAGAAGCACAGATTGAATATTTTAATAATAATGAAACAGTAAGCAAGAAACAAAACAATTAATAAAACTGAGCAACCAAATTAAAAAAAAAATAGGAATTTACTTTATTCTAGAAAACATGGCCATTGCTGTGGAATCAATATGAATTGTGTACATTCATATTGTTAAAAATTTATTGTGGGATCTTGTGAGCCAGGTCCATTCTGAATATATTATTCCCGAGGCAGCTGTTTTCAGCTTGATATCATTGGCTGCAATTCCATCCTGCTAAAATGGTGGAATACACAAAATTGTGCCAGTGTTGAAACCCTTCTTGAAATCAGTTGAATGGCCTTAGTTGGAAATAATAAGAGACGTTATTAAGAATCTCTGCTGGGTGGACATTTTATATTAGTCCATGGTAAGTCAGTCATGGTTTGAATAAACTACAGTTGGCTGGACTCATAATATTCTAAACTGTAAGTGATGGTTTACAAATCACAGTGGCTGGGTTGCCACAATATCCTAAACCAAAATCAAATCAAATAAATTGTAGCTGAGCTTACAGTTTCTCATTTAGCACATTTATAAGAACCAAAAGTAATAAATAGAATATCAGGATTTATTAAGTTCAGTCAAAATGCTTTTAAATAATCTGATCTTTTTCTACTTTTGGCTCCTCATTTTCTTAAAAGTTTTTTTAAAAGAGAGTGGCAGATAATACAACATAATTTAATATAGAACTATTGTATTCGTTTTAATATGCTTCCCTATTTTATTGGAATGGCATATAGAAGAAAAATGTCAAAGATTTAAAACCTGGGAAAGTACATCATTCTCTGTATAAATATAAACCAGCATTTTAAATGTACACTCTGATAAAGTTACAATTTGGGCAATTTGCTCATAGAATATCTCTAATTAGATACATGCAAAATAGGTTTAGTTGTAACAATGCATATGTATCCTTCATACCTATTAGCTTATAGCTGCCTTCATCTCCAGCCAACTCTAGTTGATCTGGAGAGTCATGGGGGCTTGATTTATTCTGTTGAATGTGACAGGCAATATGTTTCTCTGACACTTATAAGAACAAAGGATAGCAGGTGAACAGATAGATATGTAGGATTTTGATTATCATAAGTCTTTGCTGTGAATTTGAATTTTGAAATTCATGGAGAAGGAAGGTTGCCCTGCTCATTTAAGATTGCTAGTATTTAAATCTGGGATTAATATTTTCCTGTTCTCCCTAGTGTAGAAATGGGAGGTGCCAGTCTGGGTATTCCTTGCTCTAGCTCTATGTCCTGAGCTGAAAAGTTCTGAAGATCCGCCTCCCTGGTGACGTCTCTTCAGTTTTTTTCAGCTCAGCACAGCTCATGGTTGCAAGATTTTAGCTCCTGAGCTTTGAGCCAGTGTAAAAACCTTTTTTTTCCCTGGAATTTCTTTTACTTTATTTTTCTTTCTTTTTCCTTTGGAAGCTGCTTTCCCCTTGTTACTTGCTTACAGGTATTGTTCAAAAGGGAGCTCTCCGGTTTTGGATTGAGCGTGTGGGGGGGTGGCTGTTGTTCTCCCCTCAATCTCCCTTAGCGTGTGGGCGGCTGTGAGGGGCTAGCCGGCTGGCTTTCGCCCCGGTCCCTCCAAATATTCTTCGGAAGCCTCCCAGGCTTCTCAGACAGCCGCGGGAGCCGCGCGCGCCATTTTGTAGGGCCGCGGCGTCCCTTTGATCACCGCTCGTCAGCTGGGAAGCGGAGCGGCGTTTTTTTTGATTTATTTGCCGGTTTTGAAGCCTCCTGACTCTGCTGCAGCCGCGCCAGCTGGAGTTGGCTGCTGGTCCAATTTCTAGGTACTTGGGCTGATGGTGTGAGCCGGGCGCTGGGCCACGCTACATTCTGGCGGGCAATGGCGGCCTGTAAGTCGCGGCGGCTTTCGTCCCCGCGCATTTTTTTGGCGCGAATTGGGCCAGGCGGCTGTGATCCCCTGGCAACCATTCGAATATAGAGCTGGTGTGTTTACTTGGGAAGCAGAGGAGAGTGTGAATTTCTGGCCAGCACATTTTTTATCTGCGGGTTTGCCTGGCGGCCTGACCTGGTATGGCTTCTGATTATGGAGAGGGCCCCTTCCTTTTTTTTTTTTTGAACGGTGGCAGTTGAGGAGCGGCCATTTTGAGACCTGGGCGCCATTTTGTATTTCCTTTCTAGGCCAGAATAATTTTTTTTTTTTTTTTATTTTTCTCTCCTTTGTTACTGTTTTGCAGAGTCTTGGAATTTGGTTTCCTGTGACTGCCATCTGACTTAACATCATGGGGGATGCTGACAGGCAACCATCTTTCTCTGCTGAGGGCTCCTGGTCACCTCTACCTGACAGGGGTAGGACCTCTAGGCCACGAACTGCCAGCCTTGCTGCAGCCAATAAAATTAAGGCCAAGGCTAGAGCTCGCCCCGGGCGTTCCAAGGCTGAGGAAAAGACAGCTCAAGTTAGGCACCGTGCCTTGGACAGAGAATTTGCAAAGGCCGCTGCCATTATTAAGGCTGCTGACCCCCCTCAGGCCTCTGTGCCTGCGCTTCAGCCATCAGTTCAGACTATGGAAGATTCTGTCCCTCAGACTGTCCACTCTCCTACCTTGGCTGGGCCATCCAGGGCATGGTCTCCAGAATTGCAGGTCGAGCCCCAGCAATGTCCAGGGCCTTCTGGGACCAACAAACACCCTGAAGCCACCTTTACCCCTACAGCGGCTGGCCTTCGCCAGGATGAAGGGGGGGAGCAGGAAGTTCAGAATTCCATGAAGTCTTGGGTGGAGCAGGCTATTAGACAGGGCATTGCAGAAGGGATGCAGCTTCAGTCACAGATGTTTGCCCAAATGTATGCCCTTAGACCTGAGGTTGAGTCCCAGGGATATCCTGCCCCTTCTGAAGATTACCTGGGACAGGTCTCTCCTTCCCATTCTGAGCTAGTTGACTATGCAGAAGACTTTCTGGAGGAGGGGGAGATTTCGGATGGGGATCAGATCCAACCACCCAGGCCCGCTTTCAAGGGTTTATTTAATCCAGCCCTTTTGAAGCCACTTCTGATTAAGGCCAGGGCCACTGCTCGATTGGGTCCTGACCCAGCACTCCCTGGTACCTCGGGTGCTGGAGAGCAGGATGATTATCTTTTCACAGAACAGGCAGTGGAGGCTGATACTATTCCTATCCCGAGAATGTTTCTGGACATGATCCGTAGACAGTGGGCGGCCCCAGCTCTTTCCTCCAGGGCCTCAGGCCTGGACAACCAGTTGTTTACGGTGGATGCGGACATGCTTAACTTGCTGGAGGTTCCAAAGGTGGACGCTCCGGTGGCGGCTCTCACTTCTTCTTCTGTTCTACCACCTGATGCAGAGGACGCCTTAAAGGCAGAAGATAGGCGAGAGGAGACGGCACTTCGTCGTGCGCACCAGGCGGATGCCTGGGCTGTAAGAGCTTCTTCGGCAGCATCCTTTCTCACCAGAGCGTCGGTCAGATGGCTTCGCCAGCTCCAAGGCCATTTGGCACCGGAGGATGTTCGGGCCCACCAAGACCTTTCTAAGATTTTGGCTGCAGCTGAATACACGGCTGACGCTACCTTAGCAGCTGCCAGGTTCTCTGCCAGGGCCATGGCTTCGTCTGTCACCGCTAGACGTATGCTATGGCTACGCCATTGGCGAATGGACGGAAAAAACAAGTGGAAGTTGGCTTCCGCTCCCTTTGAAGGGGGGTTTCTTTTCGGACAAGCCTTAGATCCCCTACTTATTGAGACAAGGGATAAAAGGAAGGTCCTCCCGTCCCAGAGTAGGCGAACTGATTTCCGCTCATCTCCTTACTATAGGCGGCCCTCCTTCCGCCAGGGGGGAGCCGGGCCAGGCTTTCCCCGTCAGCAACGGCCCTTTCCCTCCTTCAGACCTAATTATCAGGCAGATAGACCAGCCTTTCCCCGGGGTCGCCAACAGTCGTCCAACAAGCCCTTTAGGGGCTCCGGTGGCAGAGGGGCCAGGAGATCTAAGTGACTATCCGTCACTGGACCCTCTTGGGGGCAGGCTCGGCCTGTTTGCAGACCGCTGGGACGACCTTACTACAGACAATTGGGTGAGGGGGACAGTAAGAGCAGGGCTCTCCCTCGAATTCCTTTCACCCCCTCCGAGGCGTTTCCTCCGCTGCCCCGTTTCTGGAGACCCGCTCAGGCGGGAACTCATGGAATCAGCTATCCAGCATTTGCTGGATATCTGGGCCATTCAGCCGGTTCCACGGGGGCAGTGGGGGCGCGGGTTCTATTCCATCCTGTTTGTCATCCCAAAGGCCTCGGGAGGGTGGAGGGCAATTCTAAATTTAAAAGGCCTCAACAAGTTTATAGTTTACAGGAGGTTCAAAATGCACTCCCTGCATTCCATTTTAGCCGGAATCAGGGAGGGAGACTTCCTAGCCTCCATAGATTTGACCGAAGCCTACCTCCACATCCCAATTCGGCCGGAGCATCGTCAATACCTGAGGTTTTGCTATTCAGGCCGTCACTTTCAATATCTTGCCCTGCCGTTCGGGCTGGCCTCCGCTCCCCGGACGTTTACCAAGATTCTCTCTGCCTTGGCGGCGTATCTCAGGTCTCTTCCCATCAGAATTCAGTGTTACCTCGACGATCTGCTCATACAAGGGTCCTCCCAGCGGCGAGCGGAACTGGACTTGGCCACAACAATACAGGTATTGAGGGACCACGGGTTCTCGGTGAATCTGGCAAAGTGTCATCTCGTACCTTCTACAAGGTTAGTTCACCTGGGGGCCCTGATAGACACGATAGCGGGGCAGGTCTTCTTGTCCCCGGACAGACAGGACAGTATCAGGGCGCTGATTCAGTCCATTCAGGGATCCCAGTCAGTTCAGGTAGCCCAGCTATCCCAGTTGTTGGGGAAAATGATTTCTTGTATGAACATAGTTCCCTGGGCCAGGCTCCATGCGAGACCACTACAGTGGTTCTTGCTCCCCTTTCAGAAGGCAGGAACGAGCTCATCCAAGATGAGGGTTCAGGTCCCCCCTCGGGTCCTACGATCCCTGACCTGGTGGACGTCAGGGGCCATCCAGAAGGGGTGCTTCTTCAGGGAACCCCGCAGGGTGATAGTAACGTCAGATGCCAGTCTGACAGGCTGGGGGGGCCATTGCGGGTCTCAGGTGGCCCAGGGCCGCTGGTCCTGCCAGGATCTAGTCCATCAGATCAATTGGTTGGAGCTCCGGGCTGCCCGTCTGTCTCTTCAGACCTTTCTACCGCAGGTGAGGGGGAAGCATGTGCTCCTTCTCACGGACAATACGACGACGAAAGCCCATATCAACAGGCAAGGGGGAACTCGTTCCGGGCCTCTAATGCGAGAGGCGGAGACCCTCTGCCTTTGGGCAGAGACTCACCTTTTGTCTCTGACAGCGGACTACATCGCGGGGACGGACAACGTGGAAGCCGACTGGCTGAGCCGAGCCATTGTGGATCCCTCGGAGTGGAGGCTCCATCCCAACTTGTTTGCGGAGATAGTCGACCGGTTCAGCCGCCCGGTGGTGGACCTCTTCACCTCCCCAGCGAACGCTCAACTTCACCTTTTCTTCTCCCGGTTTCCTGCCCCAGGAGCGGCGGGGGTGGACGCTCTGCGGACCCCGTGGCCCAGGGGCCTCCTTTACGCTTTCCCTCCCCTACCCCTAATCCCGGCCGTCATTCGGAAGTTGATACTGGAGAGGGCGGAACTGGTTTTAGTGGCTCCCTATTGGCCCAGACGCCCTTGGTTCGCCGACCTGGTCGACCTGTCGGTCGCCACTCCCTGGCGGGTTCCCCCAGACAGAGTCGCGCTCAGCCAGGGCCCGGTTCAGCATCCGGACCCACAGAGACTGCAGTTAGCCGCTTGGAGGTTGAGCGGGGCCTCTTGAGGCGGGAGAACTTTCCGGCCAGGGTCATCAGGACTATGCAGGCGGCCAGGCGACCCTCCACCACAAGAATATATGAGGCAACATGGAACAGGTTTGCCGGGTGGTGTGTCTCCAGACAGTTGAGCCCGACCTCAGCATCAGTGGTGGAGGTGCTGGAGTTCCTACAGGACGGGTTGGACATGGGACTTTCCACTAACACTCTACGGCGACAGGTGGCTGCGCTAGGCACTGTCTTGACATTTGGGAGGTGGGGCTCCCTTGCTAACCATCCGAGGGTGAAGATCTTTCTGCGTGGGGCAACTAATTTAAGACCGCCGCCTCTTCACCGTTATCCCACTTGGGATCTCACTAAGGTTCTGCAAGCCTTGACTAAGGCGCCCTTCGAACCGTTGAGGGAGGCTAGTCTCCGTCTCCTATCGTGTAAGGTTGCTTTCCTTGTGGCCGTCACGTCTGCCCGACGGATCTCAGAGTTGGCGGCTCTATCGGTGCGGAAAGACCTCTGTATTTTTCATTCCAACAGGGTGGTTCTACGGCTGGACCCTGCCTTCCTTCCTAAGGTCAACTCCTTGTTCCACCGAGCGCAGGAGTTGATCCTGCCAGACTTCTGTCCTCGGCCCCGGCACGCCTTGGAGCAGAGCTGGCACACCTTGGATGTGAAGAGGGCCCTTCGTATTTACATTTTTAGAACCTCTTCTTTCCGAAAGACGGAGGCTCTCTTTGTCTCTTTTCAGCCGTCGACTCTTGGCCACAGGGTGACCTCTTCCACGGTGGGACGCTGGCTTAGGACGTGCATCTCATCTGCATATGAGCTTCAGGCTCTCCCGGTGCCTTCTGGGATAACGGCCCACTCCACCCGCAGTGCTGCCACAACTGCGGCCTGCTCTACTCAGGCATCAGTGGAAGACATTTGTAGGGCGGCCACATGGACTTCTCCCACTCCCTTCATCCGTCACTATAGAATTGACTCTTTCGCTTCGGCGGAGGCGGCCTTTGGGAGAAGGGTACTGCAGCGGGTTCATGAAGATCCGGGGTCGTCGGCCCAGGACAGCTCCCTCCCTTAGGGCTGGTCAGTCTTTGGTATATCCCAGACTGGCACCTCCCATTTCTACACTAGGGAGAAGGGACGTTGGTCTTACCGTGATACGTTCCTTCTCGTAGTGTAAAATGGGAGGTGCCAGCCCCACCCTGCTTGTGGCTGTCTGGACCGGCTCCCCTGGTGGAGCATGTTGTTTCTATTTTTCAGTCTGCGTACATTGACCTGGACTGCGTACCATTCGCTTTCGCTTCGCTGGCAAAAACTGAAGAGACGTCACCAGGGAGGCGGATCTTCAGAACTTTTCAGCTCAGGACATAGAGCTAGAGCAAGGAATACCCAGACTGGCACCTCCCATTTTACACTACGAGAAGGAACGTATCACGGTAAGACCAACGTCCCTTTCATTCAAATTTCATTGTGATCCATAATATATATATATATATATATATATATATATATATATATATATATATATATATATATATATATATATTAACTGCTAAAGTTTCTTTGAGTCCATCAAACATTTTTATAGTTTTTGCAATGCCACAGCAGGTGACAATACTTGGCTAAACTTGTCTGACCTTGAAAATGTGAAGAAGGCCACACTGGTTGGTACTTAGATGGAAAACCTGGGAAATTCTAAAGCTGTAGCCAGGATGGGGGGATTTAAAAAACTTGGACGAAGGTAGTGGAAAGTCATTCTAAGTATAAGCTAAGAATTTTCTGGAAAAACTGATTAAGTGTATTAGTGGAAGCATGACACTTCCCAATATGCACAAGTAGAAGGGCAAAGGCATATTCCTGCTACTGGCAAGAACGCACAGAATATGCTTTATGTCTCCCTTCAGTTCATCTATAAAGCAAGGACCTGGCTATTCCATTTTTTTCTTTGAAATATGCAAATGAGCATAGATCATTCAATCTTCTGTTCTGAATATTGAAACCTTTTTTGCAATTCACAGGTGATTTTGTGTTATTATGGGTTCTCCATTTTCTTGCCTTACACATGGTGGCATAGCCAACAGAATTCTGTACTTACCACTTTAATTTTACTTACCTTTTTCTTGTTGTCCTCTTGTTGTTCTTTATTTTATTTTTTATTTTAAATTTAAAATCTTGAAATTATCCACCAGAGAAACTGTACAGTCTGTCAGGCAAATAACTTTCACTGAGCTGCTTGCTAGTCATATATCTTATAGTAAAAAAATTCAGCACAGCCTTTTATATTTTGCAAAAGACCTTTTAATTTCATCCCATGCTGTATTGAATTAGTGAGAAGTCAGTCCCATTAGTGGAGTGGAATTTACTTCCATATAAGTATATTTCAGTGGTATATAATGAACATACATATCCTGTTAATTAAGCAACATGAATGACACATAATTCATTGAACCCAAGGAATGGCCGTTGCCACAGTTTTTTCTTCTCTCTCTTTGATCATGGAATCAATAAGGATGACCTTGTATTCCTTTTCTGTGCCTTCCAGACAGAATTGTGACCTTTGTCTTACTTACAAGCAGTCTTACTTATTTCTGTGAATGTGTGTGTGTATGAGAAAGAGAAAGAGAAACAGAAATGGGTCCCTTGTCTCTAAACAGGAATATAGCTGCAATATTAAAGGGCTTGCATAATAATCAAAAGTTTTAAATTATGCTCCCAAGCCTTTTAGTGGCTCTATTTATCTACCAATCAATATGTTTAAATTGCTGAAATAATACTTATTGTGTATTTTAAAATGGTGGAATTTGATTTTAAATCCAATTCATCCAGTTTTTATATGCTGCTTATTGTTAATTGCTGGATTTCTGCTGATTTCTTTGTGTAAATTAGAGGTCAAGTTATATATTCCACTTTACCTATTTAGTTGTTTACTTTTCAAATTTCCTGTTTTGTATAACTGGCTTTATATAGCCTATTCTTGTGTAAATTCTTTTCCAGATGATCATGTAATGGGTTTATTTTGAAAATAATATGTAAAGGATTAGCATAACAATGTGTTGTGGACTCTGCATCAAAATGGAAGATAGTGAGCGATGATCTGCCATACCTGTGTTAAATTTTGCTCTTTGTGTACAGTTTAAGATATGATATTGTTTTTTTTTAGTAGCATTTAGTAGCTAAAGAAAGTGTTGGTTTATTTGCAAAAGCATGTTATGACTTTCACACAATTACTCTTTTCAGACCCAGAGTAATGACATTCTCTTTCCTTTGCTACTCCTGCAAGCATTCAGCTTTAAGCAACTTTGTAGTTGAGGTACTAGGAGGGTTACAGTTCAAGCAGAATGTAGTAGTGTCAATGCCCTGTTTTAATATAGGCATGAAATCTTATTATAACATACATTTAATTCAAATTCCTAATATTCTATGCACCCAATTTTAATGTAAAACAATTATTAGTTTCAGATTGTACCATTCTATACAGGTTATGGGCAGATTTCCCATCTCCAAACTGTAAAACAAATACTGCACATTTTTTGTATTCTGAAACAATAGAGCTGTGGGATACAGGCCTTCTGTTATCTTTGTATATCAAGGAGATGAAGATGGGGAGAGGATTGCGTTTTGTCTGTCAGGATGTTTGCATGTGAACCTGCATCCCAAAGGAGTTAAGAGACTGTTCTTGAGAGTGTAATGAAGCTGGTGCCAATGAAAGGCAATCATGTGAAAGAAAAGTAGGGGGAAGGGCTGGGAAACCATGAAGGCAATTAAAGCTTCACCCTCCTCCCCCTTTGCTTCGTGGCCTTCTCTTGGCGGTCTCTCATTACTTGTCTGAACAGAGGAAGCGGATCAAGTTATTCTAAAGTTCAGATCAGCTAAGGAGACATCCGAGAGTGTTCTGTGGTTCCAATGCACAGAATGTTTATGAGACAAGGGCATGGCCGGCTTCTGTATTGCATTGTTCCGCTGCAAAAGCCAGCGACAGCCCTGACAGGGTCTGAAGGGATGAATCGATACCAATGATGCATTTAGCACATGACAGCTGGTTGGCTAGCTTTGGAATGGGTGTCTCACTGTCAGTTGCTGAGTGCAGTTGCAGACTTTTCTTTCTCTGGGGGTGGGGGAGAGAAAGATCATTTGAAAATCAATGCAGGGCATTAGAGGGCTTCCTTGAAATACAAGAATTCAGCTTCCCCCTCCCCCAATGGTGAGTGAAAGGCAGTTCCTGAGAGCTACAGCTGCTTAGATTTCTGAAGATCAGTTCCCTCTTTGTTTTAATGTCCTGTTTCCAAATTCCAGGGTCCCAGTGCTGCAACCTTTGACCTCCTTTTGTATGTGTGTATGTCTGATCTACATCAAATAAAATCAGACAAGACATATTCTAATTGAAACCTCATCATTTCTCTTTCCTTGTAACGGTATATATTTTTTTCTCTCCAGACCTTTAACATTACGTGACTAGAAGGTTCTTTTGGAATTGAAGACCGATAGTGAACGGAACATAATTAGGCTTGGTAAAGAAAGAGCGGAATTTGAAACGTTTAAATAAGCTAGAACAAAGTTGTAATGAAGTAGCTTCATAAGCTTGTGCTATCTATTCTCGCATAACCTGAGGCTTTATGAATAATGATCTGGTGTTTGTCTTCCTCGCTTTCTGAAAAAGTGCCCAAATCATATACTTGAAAATGTAAAATTAGAGTCTCCATGGATTGTGCTTTTGCCCAGTTCCTCTTATTGAGTTCATTTAAGAGATTATATTTAAGAATATTTAAGAATTTAAGCATCATGAATCCAGATTTATATAGTTTTGAAGCAATATATTTTATCCAATACCTGTTTGTTATTTCAGTTTCTATTACTGGCACCTCCCTATAGGCAAGCATTTCTAAATTGGATGACAAATATGCTCTTTGGATGTGTTTTCTAAGTCACTGAGCAAAGACCACAATTTGTCATTTATGTGATCAAAATGATTTTTTTTCTATGTGTATAGAAGTTCTTTCTAAAGTGTATAGAAGTAGTAGCTAGTTCCTATTGTTTATAGGACGTTGTATATGTTCCTGTTCCTCTTCTGTGTTAGAAAGAATATGGATTTATCAAAGGTAATTTGATGTCAAAGATTTTTTTAAAAAGATATGAAGACTTTTTAAACTGCATAGATGTGTTCCAGGTAGTCCTTGACTTATGGTCACAATTGGACCTGGACCTTCTGTTGTAAAGCACTACAGCTATTAAGTGAGCCATCAGATGACTATGCCCAATGCTAGATCTATTTTGCCATGGTTGTTGAGCAAATCCACATTCTTCCATTGACTTTGCTTGTCCAAAGCTGGCTGGGAAGGTTTCAAACGGTGATCAAAGACCTCGGGATGCTGCCACTGTTGTAAATACATGCGAGCTGCCAAGTACCTGAATCACAATCACATGATCACTAGAACAAGAACTACCTGTAAAAGTTTGGTTTGAATTATCTGGGCAGTTTTCACAATCTCAGGAAAAAATGCATCCATTTGGTGGAAGGAAGATTAGAGACTCTGTCTCCTATATATCGGCATCTAATGACCTTGTTGGACTGTCTTGGAGAAATAGCTAAATATATCCTCTGTTTACATCTTCATCCAGTAGCCTCTCTAGGATGCCCACTTCCTTCATCAGCAGTTTGCCTATTGCTAGTCAGTTTCTTTTCTTCTTATAGCACATGTCCCCCCCCCCCCAAACTGACTCAGTGTTCCAGGGTCACTAAATGTGCCCAGTTTTCCTTTAAATGTTTTTTGAGGAGGGAGGATGTTTCCCTTCCTCCCCTTTCCCTTAATAGCTTTAGAAATCTTGGGGAAGTCCCAAGTTTGCTAATATTTCTCCCTTGCGCAGAAATGCTGCAGTTAATCTCTGAAAAATGCATTACCGAAGAAAATAACGGCTAATAGTTACCTTTGTTTTGATACCCTAAGAAGTTCCTTTATATGTAATATTTATTGATATCTTGTAAGCTTTATTATTAAAGCAGCTTCTGTTTTTATAGCTGTTGTGAAGCTGTGGCTGATGTTCTTGTATTTGTAGAGTAATGAACATTCTGACTTCTAAATTGTAGTCAATATTTTAGTTCTCTTGAGTTTAGGGGAATTATTTAGGCATCTAAAAAGGTATTTTCATCTTGGGCTAATTATATTGGTGCTGACACCTAGTTAAGTAACTTTAGATTGAATTGTCATAATTTCTGACTGATTATTTTGTTTCTTCACTTATTTAATTTGACTTTAGCACTGCCCAACTCCAGCCTGACTCTGGGCAGCTCACAGTATAAAAAAAAACAAACACAAATACCATAAAACAAATAAAAATACAGTAAGGGAAATAAATAAAATGGCAAATCCAGACATCTAACCTCAAAACATATGAAATACATACAAACACATCTAGCAAAGTGTTCCATCCACCCTACCACGAGGCCTGGGAGAAGAGCCATGGCTTTAAGAACTTCTGGAATACCATCAATGTGGAAGCCATTTGGATCTCATTGCAGAGGGAGGCTAGATTACACCCATTCTGACACCTCTTAGCAGCCAGTCAGACTACACAAGAGATGAGCAGTCCCACAGATAACTGGCCCCAATGCCATGTAGCTGCAGGAGTGTCAAACTCGCGTCATCATGTCATCATGTGATGTATCGAGACTTTTCCCCCCTTCACTAAACCAGGGGTAGGGATGGCCAGCGTGTGATGCATCCAGCCCACAAGCTGCGAGTTTGATACCCCTGATGTCACACATAACCACTACCTTGAATCAAGAGCCTTGGTAGTACAGTGGACCAAAGCACTGTTATTAACATCTGCTGTTTGCAATTACTGCAAGTTCAAATCTCACCAGGCTCAAAGTTGACTCAGCCTTCCATCCTTTTAAAGGTAGGTAAAATGAGGACCCAGATTGTGGGGGCAATAAGATGACTTTGTATGAATATACAAAAGTATGAAGGCTATTGCTTATCATATTGTAAGCTGCCCTGAGTCTCCGGAGAAGATCTGCCCCTCCCTTATTTTACTATTATTTGAAGAAGGAGCATTTTATAAGCCGCCTTGAGTCGCCATGGGTGAATAGGCGACAATATAAATTAAAAAAGCAAAGCAAAGCAAAAAAGCAAGCAAAATATATCTTTATTAAGATATATTTCCATGAGAAGTGCTGCAGTAGTTTGAAATATTAAAATAATGTTTTTTAAAATGTTACATTGCTGCAAAGGACATCTTAATGGATTCATTTGGCCTAGTTTATGTTCCCAAAAAGTTTAGGAAATAGGATAGTAACCACTGACTCCACCTCCAGCATAATTTGATCTGCCCCTCCCTTATTTTACTATTGTTTGAAGAAGGAGCATTTTATAAGCCGCCTTGAGTCGTCCTGGGTGAATAGGCGGCAATATAAATCAAATAAATAAATAAATAAATAAATAAATAAATTGATTTGCATAACTCGTTGGAGAGGTCAAGTTAGAATCAATCCATTCTTTAGGCTTCTAATCATGGACAGCAGGTAGGTAGGACTGAGGGACATCTGGTTGAACCAACTCTGCTTTCTTATTTCGTAGGAAAGCCAGAGATGAGTAGTGAAGAACAGAAGAAATTAATTTGTCCTCCTTGTGTGGAAAGAACCTATGATATGTATGTTTTTGTAACTTCTATTAAAAATATTTTACAATTTTAGAAAACCTTTAACCTGATCACTTGGAACATCTTAACTGAAATGCCTTAAATTATACTGCAATTATTTCTTCTGTTATCTCTTTAATTTCAAAATAAGCTAATATAATTATGTTTCCTTTCTTTTCTCATGAGGAAAAAAACATCTTGATGAGAACTGAGCAATGTAGATGCAGTATTTAGTTAAACATTTTGCTCACACTGGTATGGAACTGATGGCAAAAATTGGCTGAAAATAGGGGAAGCAAGCAAGGAAACAGATTCATGCTTGGAAAGGTGCTGTAAATAGCAGGACTGGAAATAATTGTCAGTAATCAGCAAATTTAGAAATAGAAGTTTTGTTCAAACATATTCCATATTAGAAACTGACTTATTTTTTTCCATAAGTGAATAATAACTTTGTGATTTTCTTTTCCAAGTTGACCTGAAATGTGCCCTACCAATACTTTAAAGAAGTAAGGATTATATATTCTTGTCTTCTAATAGAAAATACTTCAGTGCTATTCAATCAGTTGCTTAGAGCTCAAGAAGCCAATTTACTCTTTACTCTGCTCTCACTTTTTGTTTTGTTTTTTAATTGACACTCAACATTCAGAGGCTGTTGTACACATTTTGTCTTTGGCGTTTTTGTTTGCTTGTTTGTTTAATATTTCAGATCATTGGAGGATCCTGAGCTTGCCTTCTTGTTTCTTAGTTCTCCTGGCTCAATTTCTTTCTGTGAGCACTAATAGCAAACTTTTGAGGAAGGAAAGAATGACATGAACATCAATATTCATAGCTAAATCTTGGCACAACTGTATTGGCAAGGTAGGATGCATTCCCTGGGATTTTTGCCAGGCGTTGAAGGGCAAAATCCTAATCCTATTCATTCTGAAAGCATTTGCTTATTCCGGGGCCTTGTTTTCATGTGTTGGGCTAACATGGAATTAGGCTTTAGCTGAGCCAGCAGGAGTATACGGAAGGAGATAAAGATCTGTGCTAAGCAAAATAGAAGGCTGATGAGACAAATGGCTAGAGTGACTAAATGCTCTTATTTACATACAGTATAGATAAGGACAATTACAGCCAGTGCAAGGCAAATATACAATTACCGTTTCAGGAAAAAGAAAGATCATATGGTAAAAGTAAACTGGTACAGCAGACAAAATAAATAATGAAATAATGTTTACATTTCATATGAAATCAATGCCTTCTTAAATATTAGAAGATGCCAAACTAGTCTATTGAGGAAGTCCCTGAGGATTTTACTCAGCTAGTTATTGCCAACTGTAGAGGTCAGTGCTCATTTCTGTTTCAAGGCCATTGAGCCAGTGCTGTCCAAAGACATTTCTGCAGTCATGTAGCCAGCATGACGTCACAAAGCACTGTTACCTTCCCCCCAAAGTGGTGCCTATTTATTTACTCATATTTGCATGCTTTCGAACTGGTAGGAGCTGGGATGAGGTTGGGAGCTCACCCCATTGTATGGCGCTCAGGTCTCGAACCTGGACTGCTAGCTTTCCAGCTGACAAGCCCAGCTTCTGAGCCATTGAGCCACTGCACCGAATCTCCTGAGACATGAAGTTAAATAATTTTGGTGTAGCCATGGTTAAAGCCTGTTTGTCTCCACCGTTTTTACTATGCAGAGCAGGCCCTTTCCATCTGATGTGAACAAACTAACACAACAAAAAGATGCAACGACATAGGATATCCTGGATCCATATTCTTTATTGCTCGAAAGTCATCATCAACACTTTACCAAACCTTTCCAGGTACAGATTAATCAGTGGGACTTTGCTTGTGATAGTGTCCTGCTTCTAAGTGCCCCTTTCTAAATGCCCTCCCACATTCTTGCTGCTATTTTCTGAATCAATTGCACTTTTCAACACCTATTCCAAGGTAATTTCAAGCTATTGTTCAATGCATTGCAATAATTCAGTGTAATACTATGTCCTGGATAACCAGAGCATGATTATGTATTGTATGGTTATATTTGATTTTTCTTTGCTTCTGGATTTCTCTTTCAAATTTTTGATAAATATATATTTGAAATAAAATGCTAACATTGTTGCGGTTGAATCAAATTTTGCCTAATTTGCCTAGTTGTCTAATTTAGAATCACTTTAGAATGTCAACTGTTAGAAAATTAATATAGTTTAAAACCATTACATTTCAGAGTGATTTATACTAAGATGTTTAATTTGAGTCAATTTAATTTTAGCTTCTTAAGCACTCATAGTCTGATATTGGTTCTTGAAATGAAATGACCTTTAGATTCAGAAAGTTTTCTAGTTGTCTGCCAAATAACCTGAAACCTATAATGTGGTTCACAAATTACAGTAAATTGGCTATCTCTTTATAGCTTGAGAAATAATTATAAACATTCTTTGTCTTTTAAGTAATATGAACATATTTTAATAATTATTTCTTTTTTCTTTTTTTGATTTTTTTTTTTAAACAAAACATAAAACATAAATCCATCCATTACAACTGCAAACAGTGTGTCGGTCGGTTACAAGTCTTTTGTGCTTCATCCCCATATTCAAAATTTACTAATTGTCTAATTTCTCATGTTAGCAAACAAATACATATCCTCATTTATCATTTATTTAACTATGGCTTTATCACTTCATAAAAATTTCAAATATTATATTTATAACATTCATTTCATGTTTCATATTTCATTTCCATGTTTTATTATCTAGCCATTGATAAAATAAATCCCATATCTTATAATATTGTTTATCTTCTTTTTCTCTAATTTCAAATGTCAATTTACTCATTTCAGCACATTCCGTGATTTTCTTAATAACGTCATCTTGCGTTGGTATTTTCTCATTTTTCCAGTTTTTAGCAAACACAATTCTAGCCGCTGTTAAGACATTCACAATCAAATATCTCAATTCTCTATTGTATATTCCTGGCAGAATCCCTAATAAAAAAATCTCTGGTTTAAAATCTATGTGTTTTTTTGTCATTTTTTCCAACCATGTGTGGATTTTAGTCCAGTATCTTTTGGCTTCTACACATGTCTACCACATATGGTAATATGAGCCCGGTGTCTGATGACATTTCCAATACTTTTCGGATTTATTCTTGAACATTCTGGCTATTCTTGTTGGGGGTAGATGCCACCTGTAAAACATCTTATACAAATTTTCCTTATATGCTGTTGAATTTCTTTTTTCTTATTTACTTTATTTTCTTTTAACATTAAACATCAGGAAATACAAAACAAATAGAAATTTCTTGGGATTCTTCTTGTCCTAATAAATACGATTTACTTTGCAATTCCTGTTTCCTCCTGTAAATGAATTTTGTGAAATACCAACACAGTCTTTTTAATTTAATTTAATTTAATTTAATTTCCAATTTATATACCGCCCTTCTCCCTGAGGACTCAGGGCGGTGTACAGCCAAGATAAAAAACATAGAATACAAATATTAAAACATTTAAAAATATATATAAATTTGGGCCGAAAGTTAAGAATCACAAACTAATTAAAAAATTTAAAAATTTCTTCTAAGCCAACCCGGCTTGCTGGAAAAGATGGGTTTTCAGGGAACGATGGAAGGCATTGAGGTCATGGATTCTCCTTATCTCCGGGGGCAACTGATTCCAGAGGGTGGGAGCCCCCACAGAGAAGGCCGTCCCCCTGGGGGCCACCAGCCTACATTGTTTGGCTGATGGCACCCTGAGGAGGCCCTCTCTGGGAGCGCACGGGTCGATGGGAGGTCGTTGGTAGCAGCAGGCGGTCTCGGAGATAGCTAGGCCCTATGCCATGGAGCGCTTTAAAGGTGATAACCAACACCTTGAAGCGCACCCGGAAGACCACCGGGAGCCAGTGCAGCTCGCGCAGGAGCGGTGTTACATGGGAGCGCCATGTTGCTCCCATCACTACCCGCGCTGCTGCATTCTGGACCAGCTGGAGCCTCCGGGTGCTCTTCAAGGGGAGCCCCATGTAGAGAGCGTTGCAGTAGTCAAGGCGAGAGGTGACGAGGGCGTGAGTGACTGTGCACAAGGAATCCCGATCAAGAAAGGGCCGCAACTGGCGAATCAGGCGAACCTGATAAAAGGTCCTCCTGGTAACAGCCGTCAGATGTTCCTCCAAGGACAGCTGCCTATCCAGGAGGACTCCCAGATTGCGAGCCCCTTCAGTGGGGGCCAAAGACTCGCCCCCAATAGTCAGCGATGGAGTCAACTGACTATATCGGGATGCCGGGAGCCACAGCCACTCAGTCTTGGAAGGGTTGAGCTTGAGCCTGTTCCTCCCCATCCAGATCCGCACAGCCTCCAGGCACTGGGACATCACTTCAAGGGCATCGTTGAGGGTGGCCTGGGGTGGAGATGTACAGCTGGGTGTCATCAGCGTACTGGTGGTATCTCACCCCAAAGCCACGGATGATCTCGCCCAGCAGCTTCACATAAATGTTGAACAGAAGGGGCGAGAGGACCGATCCCCTTTTATCTGTGGCAATTGTTTACAGAAGATTTTAGTTTAGTTTAGATAAGTATTAATACATTTGTATTATTGAAAAAAAAATTAAAGTTTAATTTAAAGGAAAGAATACAGCGACCAAGCATTTATGGCCTTGGTTCTTCTGAGCAAATTGAATTTAAATGTGATGGAACTTTTATGGAGGACAATGAGAACTTCTGTTGACTTTTGTGAAGTGTTGTAGATTATAGGCTCCCCACTCACATATGTGCTAGACTTTCCCTACTCTAGGGGGTAGTGCTCATCTCCGTTTCAAAGCCGAAGAGCCAGCGCTGTCTGAAGACGTCTTCGTGGTCATGTGGCTAGCATGACTAAATGCCAAAGGCGCAAGGAACACTGTTACCTTCCCACCAAAGGTGGTCCCTATTTTTCTACTTACATTTTTTATGTGCTTTCAAACTGCTAGGTTGGCAGAAGCTGGGACAAATAACGGGAGCTCACCCCGTTACGCGGCACTAGGGATTCGAACCGCTGAACTGCTGACCTTTCGATCGACTGAGCCACTGAGCCACCGCATCCCTTTTATAGATTCTAGATACTTGATTATTTTGTATATCCCATCCTAGAACTTAAGCGATCAGTAACAAAAGGTGATGCAGATATAGCATTTTGTTTCTAAAGATCGTGAGCTTTTTGCAAGTTCCTATTGATACTTCTTCTTTTCCCCTCCTTTTGCTGATTGGGCTTATCAGCTAACTATGTTAAGATATTATGTCAGTCAGTATGATCTGTGGATGGCCAGTGTGATTTCTAAACTATGGTCTGCAGATTAGCACAATGAATCAATCAAGCTATTACATGACTTGATCAAGAAACCATGGTGAACCAACAAGTTCAGTTTTAAGTATAGGCTAAGAGAAGTTCAGGGATAAAACAGAGTGTGTCCAGAGGCAAGGATCGCCATCTTTGCTTGCAAAGCATTGAAATAGACATTTCCACTGTCTAGAGCCCCTCCCCAAGGAAGATGGGCACTTAAAAAATATGAAATATAAATAATTTTATTTTGGAAAGATCTGCTATTTAAATAAATTCTGACATGTGCTTTTAAAATGAATTAATGTGTTTTCATGTACACATTGTGAACACTTGACTTGCCAATGTATCTCATTATTTTTTTCATAACTATTATTTTACAAAAGATGTAGCATACTTTTATACATCTGGTATTCCTGTCAGCCTTATTTAGATTTTCTTTAATTTTAATTAAATGTGGGAAATGCTGGCTTTATAGAAGACAACAATTGCATTTTTAAAACAAATATATTTTCCGAAGGAATTAAACCCAATCTTGGAAGGTAGATTTGAGTTCCAGATGCTTCTGCTAATGATCTTCAATTCAGTATTGCCTTTGTGCAGCTTCATTACCAGTTGCCACATTCTTTTCATGGTTTTACAGTATGAATTCACATTTCTGAAAAGAAATATGATTACAACTTCCACAATTTTGAGTTGATAAAAAGATAGCACACTAATGGTCATATTGGCTGGAAGTCCTAGAAGCTCTTATTATAGATGTACTAGGAACATTGGGCTGGGGAAAGATATTATAAAGCTATGATTTGATGATGACACCATAGTTGTCAGAATGAGTGGTATTAATAATGAGTCCAATAGAAGTTGTCAAGCTGGAAGGAAAAAACTTTTATTATAATTTTTTTCTTCACTTTTCTTTTTTAGGGAATTAATCACTAACTTGATGTTAAAACAATCTGTTTATATATATATATATATATATATATATATATATATATATATATATATATATATATATATATATATATATATATATGTCTTTTTCTGTTTTTCGTAGGCTTTTATGTGCATATTCTTTCTAGCCAGGTTTTACCTACGTAAGCTAGGTTGTTCTGCAGCTCTGACTGTGTGAAATCTCATTCACCATCCTCAGAGCTCCTCCTCTGCTGACAAACTGCAACTCTGCGTTGCTCTCTGGGAGACTCAGATAGCTATTTCTGCCTTATAAGGCTTCGTCAGTGAGCCACACCCACTTCTCAGATATTCCCCCTGTAAAGGTACAATGTGTCTTTTTCTGTTTTTCGTAGGCTTTTATGTGCATATTCTTTCTAGCCAGGTTTTACCTACGTAGGTAAAACCTGGCTAGAAAGAATATGCATATATATATATATATATATATATATATATATATATATATTAAATTCATGTACTAAGATTTGTTTGGGGTTTTTTTTTTCGGTGGGGGGCGGGCAAGCAACTTCTCTCGGGATTCATGCATTATTTTGCATTATTTGATTCTTCCAGTTTTTGAAAGTACTAGGTTCGTGCATCATCTTCTTACAGAAATGTTAAGGATATCCATTTAAGGAACAGAGATAAATTATTGCTGCAGTCTTTCAGTCTGATCTTCTACAATTGTGAAATTGTATAGAACAATTTAGGGGAGAATATTTTACATGTTATTTAACATGATTGACCCTGATTTTAGAATGGCTTTCTTTTAGGAAAGAAAACTTTACTGAAAAACTGACAGGAAAATGAAATCCCAAAACAGTTTGATTCCCATCTGTCCTGTGTTTTCTCTCATGCCGTCTGCCAGTCAAATACTAAGAACAGAAGTCTGTGGTTGTTTTAATAGCCTTTAAGCTGCTGCTCCTGATAATAATGATTCATTTTTCCCAATGATATTGAAAAATTTTGATAAGTGAGGCTCCATGATACTCTCTCTGCAATGAAATTTGTCTTGCCTCTTTGTACTTTTGGACTTATCTGGAAAGTTCAGTGCTTGGCATACTTAAGAAATGTTAATAAGAACATGAAGTTTGTCCATAAATATTTCAACTGAGGCATCTTGTTTCAATTCTTCATAATTCTCAATTATAATCTAACCATATATCTCAACTGGAAAAAAAAATGAAATGATGTGTTTTCATCTGCAGCCTGCCACTGATTAAAATCTAGTTTTATTTAGAAGCCCAAATATAACTACATTTTAATTAATAATATAAAAACTATTTCAGTTACTCTTTGGATTCAGATATTAATACGTTTGGGGGTTATTCATGCTCCCCTTTTGTACTTAGGTGCAGTGACTCAACAGTTTTAAGATTTGTATGGGGGAATTAATTGCAGGTGACACAAATGTATTTAAATGACTGTTTTTCTTTTGATGCATACAGAAGACAAGCCTTATGCTATTATGACAGTTCCTATTGTGTGTACCCTGTATATAAAGTGCCAGTGTGACAATTAACTTATATTATTTCAGACAAAGATGAGCTTTTGAATTGTCCAGGAAGTTGTTGAAGGAGAAGAAAGACTGCATGAGATACAGCTGAGACTTTGAAGAAACAAAAGAAATAGAATATCTGGCTCTTGATTTTAGATTAAAGTAGGATACAGGAAAACAGAATGCAATTCAGATGGGCAGGGATCAAGAAATGAAAAAAATGATATTCTGGTTACTTGGCAGTAGAAAAGTGTGCTGCATAAGCTTGAATGCTTAATCTTTAAAAGATATCAGAGGGCTTTTTAAAAATGAGTTTAAGGTGTGTTGGAAAAAATGTCCATCTTGGTTCAGTGGGAAGAAATACACTGGAAACATGGAGACTGCTTGGAAAGATGGTTTAATGGTGGACAGGACCACATGATTTGAGGTCCTGGGCAAAAAAAGAAGACATGGAAGATATATACCTTCTCTTGGCCCCGCCTTAGAGCTTCCTGTTCCTGTGAAAGAAATGTATTCTAATTGGTTGTCAGACTCCCATGAGGCCATGCAGGGGTAACTTTGTAGGTTTTCTTGAATCCCAGGCTTGGTTGAATCTTCCTGGGTGGTGTCATGTGGTGAGATGGGTAGAGGACTAATCCTATTATGTCCTGAGGGTGAATGTCTTTTGTATTGTAGATAAGCTGGCCCAGCCTTTCTGGGTCTATTAACAAAGGTGGGGGCTGCTTTCCAAGAGCATGTTTCTCCTTTTCTCATCCAGGGAAGTATAATATTCTGCCTTTTTAATATTTCCTGGAATATTTCATTCTTCTAGGAGAGGGTGGGTGCTAACTTTCTACAGGTGTTATGTGTTTATTTAGTCAAGCTCACTGAGTAATCATCAATACACTTACAGTGACTTATTCTGATTGTGGAGCATTATGGGCAGGCATTCTATAACTGCAAGATATTAGACTGTGGGTGAATAAACTTAGGATTTTTACTTGCTCTCATGAATATAATGCTGTTTGAATTAGGTTTTTGTCTGTGAGTGTAGCCTTGTATATCCATTCTTCCATATGGCTGCATGTGCTGATATTGTCTCTTCTGTATTTTGAATTCTTTGTTTAAGCACTACTGGTGAGCTCTTGTTATGGATCAGAGCACCTGCCGCTTGAATGCCTTGTTCTAAAGGTATGCAACTCAGATCACGCTTTAGGCTACTTCCAGAGCAAAGTTACCTACTGAAATCTCTCTGTTAAATGTAAAACATTCATTCAGCAGTAAACAGCTTAATTTAGTGTTCTGTATTTGTAATACATTATCTTCTAGCCTCTTTTGCTCTCCCCATAGCATTCATTCTACCATTTCTGCGCTGCTAGATATTTCTTTAAATCTCTATTTTATCTTTTGACCATTTTATTTTCAGTTTCTGTACTGTGTGCGCGCGTGTGTGTCTATGTATGTGTGTTCACAGGTCTCCCTCTTTGTGCGTAAACTCATTTTTTTCCTCTTTGTACTCTTTTTGTTCTGTTTTTTATTTCTCTCATCTTTGTGCTTTGATGAGGATTTTTTTTGCAATAGCACCTCAGGCCTCTCTGGCGAGCAATTCATACTAGTTAAAGAGCCTTAGACACAAATGGACTATACAGGCTGATTAAGTTACTGAAAAAGCTGCAGCCAAGATCACAATGCATTTTTAAATCAAGAAGAGAAGTACTGCATTTGCATTTCTTACACGCCATTTCTAGCAATTTTCGATAATCTTTAGTTTGCATCCTTTCTCAGAAAGTAGCAATACATTTTTGTATTCTCTAGGTTAACCAGACAGATAAGGGAATTTGAGAGGCTTGTTAAACCTTGTGCCTTGCAAACCTATCTTACTTGTTGTGTGGATTGATAGGTGAAGGGGGAAGGAAGCAAGGCCGAGCATGTATGGGCACATCGAAAAAATAATTTGTCCCTGGGGTCATTGACAAGGGAAGAAACAGATTTCTACAGAACAAGTTGAAAAGAAAAACTAAAGGTTCAGAAGACTGATTATTCTAATGATTCTCTTATAGTGGTTTACTGATAGTGTTGTAGGATGTCTAAATTGTAGGCGTAGCTGCTGCTTTGCACTCTGCCTTATTTTATTTCCTTTCTATTGTATTATAGGAAATGGACATGTATTTTTAAATTAAGACTAAATGAGAAGGCCAATACAGCTCTTGATCTCAAATTTTCTCCTGGTTAGACTATGCATAATAGCACACAATTTGTTTGCAGCATTTTCAATTTTTGGGGTAGTAGTGGAGGAAAAACATAGATCTCTAGATTTCTGTGTATGAGATTAAAGGAAGTTTAGAATTAGTAAGAAAATGAAGGGAAAAGCTATCAAGGTGGGAAAGTTGAATTTACCAGCATGTTGGATGTGACCACTGGATCAAATTCCCATTCAGCCATGAAGGTAGTTTGCTGCATAGTGTTGCTATAACAAAAGACCCACCTATAAGAGAGAGCTGTTTGGGAAAAGCTAGAATATAAGCAAAATAAAAAATAACTTTGTCACATTGAGGTAGTAGATTATGTAACAGCTAGTTCACGCAGACTAGTATTTATGTTAGAGCCGAGGTGGCACAGTGGTTAGACTGCAGTATTGCAGGCTACTTCAGCTGACTACTAGCTGCAGTTCAAATCTCACCAGGCTCAAGGTTGACTCAGCCTTCCATCCTTCTGAGGTGGATGAAATGAAGACCCAGATTGTTGGGGGCAATATGCTGACTCTGTAAACCGCTTAGAGAAGCACTATGAAGTGGTATATAAGTCTAAGTGCTATTGCTATGTTCATTTTTATAAAACAACAGAGTGATAATGTAACTTTTAATTTCAGAGTAATTGAAATAATTATTAGAATGGAGATAATATCCAAATATGGATGGCTAGAATAATTTTTAATTATTTAATGCTTCAATAATTTTAATAATTTTATAATTATAATAAATATTTATAGTAATGATGATCAGCATAATTTTGTGATCACTTTCAAGAAAAAAAATGTTTTTCTCCCATCTATAGTAAAAGCAAAAAAGCACTCAGCCTTCCATCCTTTCTAAGGTGGGTAAAATGAGGACCCGGTTTGTGGGGGCAATAAGGTGACTTTGTATAAAATATACAAAAGTATGAAGGCTATTGCTTAATGCATTGTAAGCCGCCCTGAGTCTCCGGAGAAGGGCGGCATATAAAAATAAATAAAATTAAAAAAATTAAAATTAAATTAAAAAGTTTCTGGAAGGTAAGATCTGTTGCAGAAATAATTAAGCTAAAAAATGCAGTTCACAAGACAAACCAGAGCAGCCATCTGCTACAAAATTCTTTTCAACAATTGTGCAGACTGTAGCATTTTTATAAGAATTGATGTAATAGCAATACCATGTTGCATGAATAATCTTATTATAGTAATAAGAAATATTTCCTGAATGTGATGTTTAACAAATGTGATCTGGCATTAACATGGAGGGACAAGAATCAGATTTAGTTTTAAAGCGCTCAAGAAATTTGATTGGAAGCCCTAGGAGGTTAATGTTGAAGACCTGGACTATTTTATCCACAGATTTGTGAAAATTGTTTTAGTGCTTGCCTGAAATGTTTGCTGTTCGCTGTCTTTGTTCAATGGTGGAAAAGTGGAAAAAAGACAGGATAATGGCAACCTGCAACAAGATGAATATACTCAATTGTGAAACCTGAAGGACCAAGCCGAGGGCAGATCTTCCTGGAGAATATCCATCTATATGGTCTTTAAATGTCAATATTGACTTGGTGGTACATCTGTCAAATGGTTTATGTTACACTTGAAACCCTCCAGTACATCATTTTTAAGGCAATCTAGTAAGGGAGGTCAGTGTACTCCTGAAGTGGCTGGCTTTAAGGAGATACTGAACTGAAACAAGATTTAGTGAAGGAGAGGAGATTTAAATGGAGGGTGGGAGTGGGAGTTGGAGCTGATCTCTGCTATTGTGCTATCTCATATAAAAATAGTTCACATTTTAAGGATATTCCTTAGAATTACAAGTATGTTTTTGCTTCAGTTCTTCTAAGCTGTCTTGGTTTAGGTATTTTGAGGGAGCAACAGTCAACATGGTATAGGGGAGTAGGGGTTGTCATCCCAGTGTAAGATTAACTGTAGTGTTTAAGCACTTACATTCTGTTTTCTGGCTCTAAAATATGTTTTACAAATGTCAGTGCTCAGCTAGACTTCACTGCAAGAAATACATCATTAAGAATTGAGAAAAACAACCTGTTTTTTTAGCTTCAAAAATACATCTTTCTTACTACACAGAAAAATTACTAGAATCTAGCAAGACTGAGCTTGTTCAGGGTTTTCTGAATGATTCAATTGGGTTGCACGATATTTTCTAAGTAATTGCTACGGTAATATATTTGAAAGCTCTGGCTAAATGACTTAATCAGAGTTGTGGACATAATGGCCTGGAATTTATTTTTCCCCCCACAAGTGTTCCCTTTAATTCAACTGTTTGCCTTTCCTGTGTCTTTATTAGACAAATGGTATTAGGGGAGAGAAAAAGACCAAGGACCAGAAAAGTCATAGCATTTCTTTTGTTAAAGCACATGCCCTCTCCTTCTCTGCTCTTTTCCCTGCCTGGATGTTGTTTGTTTTATCCCCTGAACCCTGTGACTACTGTTTGCTAAGCACTTAAGCAGGCTGTGTAATCTATTGCTAAGATGTTCCTTATCTCCGTTTTATAAAACTCCTTCAAAGCCTGCCGGAAGCAATCTTATTGCTGTGAGGAGAGTGAGAATACTGGTGAATATGGCATTATTGGCTTCTGTTTATGATCATTAAACTTGGTCAAGTTTCTCTCCAAAGGAAAATCGGATGTCCCTAGCTGCCATCTTTTGAAATAGTCTGACTGTACATTAGCAAGACTGCCTAAATATTGGCCAGCTCAGCTAGCATTCCACAAGCAATCCATGACGAAAGTGATCACATCTGATTGCATAAGAATGACCTTCTGTTGAGTATTGCTTTTAAATACTTATCTGAATGTGATAGTGTGGATTTATGTCAAGCAGTGCCTAGTTTGATTGAACTGGGTCTTTCCTTTGAGCAGGGAAATCTGCAAGCAGTTGGCTGGAATAATCCTATGTTCGTAGATCTGAAATATGAGCTCCTCTCTCAAATATAACTGAAAAATATATAGAAGATTTACAGAATATTGGATATATGTGCACCTATTCCAAATGTTGGTTCTAACAAACAAACAAAAAATCTTAGGATATTCAATGGATCTTTCTCCTAGGCCAGTGTTGGCAAATCTTTTCGGCACCAAGTGCTGAAACAGGAGCATGTGCGAACCTTTTCGGCACCGAGATTAAGCAGATGATCTGGTTTCTGGCGCGCATGTGTGTGCGAAGACCAGCTGTCCAGTGCGCTTGTGCTGGCTCTGACTTGCCTTTCGGGGGTCCTTGTGCCTCCCTGCCCCCCCCCCCTGTCGGGGTGGCGGGACATCCCCACCGAGGACCCGATTCTGCAGCCCTGGAGAGGGAGAGAAAGTTGGGCAGGGAATGCTGCCTCCTTCTGCTGGAAAGCCAGAGCCCCTTCCCGGGCTTGAAGATAAGGGGCATCGACATTCCTGGGGCTCGGCTTGGGGGGCCAACAGGTGGGAGAGCCAGCACAGCCCCCCCTATCCTTTGGCAAAGGCTTCCTGCTTCCTGGCCGGCCAGACATGCCTCTTATCCCTCGGTGGTGTCTCCGTGCTGCACTCTCCTCAAACTCTCCTGCGGCAGCTTGCCTCCCTGATGTCTACTTCCCGTCCTTTTCCACCTGGCTACTCCAACACCCAGCCGGAAGCGGTAGCACGCGAACCGGTGCTGCCCCCTTGCCCCTCACAGTGCAGAAGCAGTGGGCGGGGTGACTGGCCACCCAGCCAGCAAAAAATGCCCTGCTGCCCTGTGCGCCCGAGCTGGCCAGACACTCCGGACCAGAGACGCGCGTTGGTGCTGCACAAGCAGCCTGCTTGGGCAGGGAGGGAGGGAAGCTCTGGCCAGCCCATCCTGGATGGCAGCTCTGCTCCCCTTGCTCTTCTGGGTTCCAGGCCATCTGGTCTTCATGGGCGCCGGAATGCCAGAAACCGAAAGAGCAACTGCCCAATGCGCATGCGTGCGCCAAGAAGATGATCTTCCAGTTTCTGGTGCGTGCATGCGCACTGGCCAGCTGGTCTTCATGTGCGCATGTTTGCCATAAACCAGGTGGCTGGTGTGCATGCGCATACCAGAAACTGGAAGATCATCTTCCTGGTACGCATATGCGCACCGGGTGGCTGCTCTTTTGGTTTCTGGTGCTCCCGTGCTTGTGAAGACCAGGTGGCTGGCATTCCGGAACCTGGAAGAGCAACGGGCGATGGCTCACGTGCCCGGAGTGATGATTCTGCTTGCCACTTCCAGCACGCATGCTATAGGTTTGCCATCACGGTCCTAGGCTGTACATACACTGTTTTTCAAATTGGCCAAAGTGTGTGAGCCTAATACAGCCTAATTTTGGGAATCTCCTTGGATGCCATCTTGGTATGCCTCTTAATGGCCTAATTATAAGAAAGGCCCTTGATCCAGGGGTGAAATCCAGCAGATTCTGACAGGTTCTGGAGAACCGGTAGTGGAAATTTTGAGCAGTTTGGAGAACCGATAGCGGAAATTTTGAGTAGTTTGGAGAACCAGCAAATACCACCTCTGGCTGGCCCCAGAGTGGGATGGGAATGGAGATTTTGCAGTATCCTTCCCCTGCCACGCCCACCAAGCCATGCCCACAGAACCGGTAGTAAAAAAATTTGCAGTTTACCACTGCTTGATCCTTTTGAATAGCCAAAGACTTCTTTGAAATCTTTCTTGCATTTTCTTCTTGGGCCCTAGTACATTTTATAAAGAGAAATCTTGATAGCGAAGATAATCCCTAGATAGTACATACACCTGCTCTTTTCACATATTTGGGAAAGGGGGATAATTTAAAAATTTTAAAGGATAATTGTTTTCTGATGTGTCTGTTCCATTTTCACACAGATCAATAATGACATGTGATCTCTTTGGCCCACTGAAAAGAAGAATGCATTCTGAAATCTCACATGAAGTTTTCTCTTCACAGTATCCCAAATTCCCCATCCTCATCCCTCCCCCCCCCCCAGATCTCAGTGGGCAAGAAAACTACTGCTTCCCCCCCACCCCTTCCTCTTGGCTTTTCTGATTGTCTTGGGGCTGTGTAATTTGGCTTTCGATTCTATTGACACAGTGCTGCTGGATTCAACTGCAAACTGGGACGTGGAATGTAGTCAGCAGCCAGAGGAAGAGGGGGAAGACCTGAATTTTTTATGAAGAACAACTTAACAGGCTTGTGGCCTAGCTGTTAACGATCAGCACAGAGAGCTCTGAACATGGCTAGGTTGTGGGGGTCTCTATTGCTTGTTCGGTCTGAAAGGATGTTATTGTCTTGCACGGAACAGTGTTTGTGGGGGTCTTTGTCAAGGGCTTATTCAGAAAGCGCAGACACTGTATTATGCAAGAACCAAAAAGCTGCTTTGTGCTTGGAAATAGAATATCAGCCCCTTTTTCCTCTGCTGTCCTGGCTTTGCTTTCATTCCAAAGAGTTGGGGACATGGTGCACAACTTCCACATGTTCACAAGAATAGTTAAACTGGTTAGAGAACAGATTTCACTTGTTAACAATAAGCAGAAAACCTGGCCAGACTCAAGAGAACAGTTAGTTGTGTGTGCAGCAATTTTTAAAAATAGATTCTAGATTTGGGAAGAATAATTTCCATTAGCTGCATCCAGGCATTTATTATTCATATTATTTAATGAAAGATGATGGTGTATGTTATGCTGTTGGTTGAACAAGTCTTACAACTATATAACACTTTTTTGTTGTTGCCTTTGTCACAGTAAAGAATATTCTAGCAATTTATTTTCTGGAAAGAGAAGCCAATTTAGTGGCTGGTTTACTACACAACATGTGATCCATTGTGTCATTGTTTCAGAGATATTTTCTTACCACATGGGTGGACAAAAAACAAACAAACAAACAACGCACCAGTGGAAGCACTTCTGATTTCTGCCAGCTTCCCCATTGTGTTTTCTTATAGGAAGCTAACAGATAGTGCTGGAAATGGTGGTCACATGAACGGAGCTAAGTGCGGCAACGCTAGAACAGCCACAACTTTGCCAAATTTCAGTGGCATGGGAGTCATGGGTCCCAGATTTTGGATGCATTCTATAAATTAGCCCAAGTAGGTTGATTAAAAAATTGTTGCCCTATAATGCACTGTTTTGCCCAATTAAAACTTACAAACAATTAAACAGACATGAAAATTTTTAGTACTGTATAGAGAAACCACACAAATTTTGGCTGAAGTTCTCTTAAGAGTTAAGAGAACTTTGCTTTAACAAGGTTAACAGGTGGCCATGACTGTTGAGCTCTTGCTTATGATCCAGTAAGGTGACTTTCATAAATTCATCAAGGTGTAGCATTTGAAACTACCAGTTTATTTAATTTTGTTGTTTTGAACAGGATCTGAACTACAACGCCTGCTGAAGTAACCTTGAATTATTAATACAGGGAGTTCACAACTTATCATTATTCAAAATTATGATGGTGTTGAATGAAGGGATTTAAGGCCTATTCCTGAAGTTACAGCTACTGCAGTGCCCCCGTGGTCACATGAACAAAATCCCAGTGCTTGGCAATTTGCCCGTGTTTAACCTCAGGGATGCTGCAGCACCCCCTAACCTTTCTTCTCCCTCCCTCCATCCTGCCCCACTGGGCCTACCTTGGGCCTACCTCCCAGCTGGCTGGGTCCTTACCAGTCCTTAGGCTCATTTCCTGCCCCACACCTTCCTTCCCCATTAAACCTCCCCTTGCTTACTTTTTCAGGAGATCATTTATACAGAGTCCATGTGGTGCCATCTCAGAAACAAGCATCATTTTGGGAGTGGCCACAATTCTCATGATCCGGGAATTGCGGCTGCTCCCAAACGAGTACCTGATTTCAGGACTGCGCCATACAGATTTCATATAGGAAGGCGACAAGGTAGAATCTGATGATTCTCCTTTCTGAAGGTGATCTTTGGAAAAGATAAGTGGACCAATGCATGATGGGTCCCACTTATGGTGGGAAGAGGCCCAAAGATATGGGATCCAGCTGGGTGGCAAGTGGAGCACAGGGTGCCTTGGGGTTGGGCTTAGGGCAGGCTATGTGTGAGCTGTGGAGGTGCTGTAGTGAGGACCTTGACCTGCACCAAGCTTCCAGGGTCTCCTCCACCCCCTGAGGCACCTCATGCTCCACTTAATGACCCATGTAGTTATTGATCACAAAGGGACAGCAGGGGATTATGGTCATTAAGCGAGATCACATGGGAGAGCCTTGCATAACCACTGCCATGGCCTATGACCATAAGCAGACTCCATTACACTTGAGGACTACCTGTATGCATAAATGCAAGACATACAGGTTGTGAGAGTTGCTGCATAGACAAGAAAGCCTTATGCCCTAATTAATGTTAGTCTTTAGGGAGCTATAAAACATTGTGGTTTTGCTGTGATGGAATAATAGGTTATTTCTTTTGCAAATTCTTAATGCTAACTCAAAATGTTTGTCATTAAGATGCAAAATATGTAAGGGGTCTTCTCTCCCTCCCTCCTTCCCTCATGTTATCTGATCTTCCTTTATTCCAGGTACAAAACAAATTTGCTATGGAGAATTATTCCTTTTTTCCCCTTGACCCCCTTTGAGTATGAAAATGATCAGTATGCATTGTCTTTATCCCATGACTTAAGAGGTCCCCCTAGACTCCTAGATTATATTTTTAAATACCTATTAAAATTTATATAGCACTTCACATCCATGGTAGAAATGCAGATTACATTAACAAACTCTTTCTATTTCCATTGTTTTATGTGAGCAGAATGGTGGTCTGGATGTTAAGAAGATCTAAGACCAAGATTAAGTCATGAACTTTTGCCACACATCTGTAGACCATTTGCACCTAGTAATGCTTTTTTTTATAAAATGCTAGCATTTCTCAATTTCTTACAGTGCATCAATAGCATAATTTTAACAGCTTTTAAAAAAAAGTTATTTCCAGGAATGAATTACTATCCTTGATTTAAAAGGCTCTTTGGGAAATAGAAATTTTTAGTTCTTGTTTCTTTTGTGTATCTCTCTTATTCAAGCATTCTTGGGTTTGGGCCCATCATGGTGGTATTGAAAAATTCTTTTTTCTAAACCTAAGAAAACAACTTGCATTTCTTAAACAATTGCTAATCTCTAAATTTTGTTGGCAGCATGTATCCCATTTCTACGTGACCATATCATCTGAGAATTTTATATCTGTTCTCTTGCCTGAAAAGCATAAAGGAAAGACCTTGAAACCGCAACCCCATCTGTGAATGAATTGTTTTAGAGAGAACCATTTACTACTTAATTTCCCAAATCTTAAGTAGAATTATGCATAAGTTGATTTAACTCTTAATTGCTTCACAGCTAGCCCAGGAAGTATTAGCTAAGAGGAAAATTGCCATTTTGAAAGAGGGTCAGATAGAGATAAGTATTTATTTTTATTTATTAAATTTGCTTACCATCCATTTCACTCATGTGAAGTTATAGGGAAGATACCCATAAATAACCTTTGGAGTAGACCACCTCTTCCCAAGGCTAGGATGACCCTCTGCCTTCTCACATTTCAAAAAGTAGTAAAAGGTTTGGAGTAGGAGATGTCACTGAGTTGGAGTCATCTGTATAGGAGTAAAGGAGTAATGCTGTTTGAATTGTGATTATGTTATTTTTTTCTGATCTTGCTGGTGGTAAGCAAGATCATTGTAAACTGTCTAGAGAAGATGGCTTACAAATGTATGTGATTCATTCATTCATTAATGTGCTGGTTTTTTTCACACTGAAACCTATTGTTAAATTATGAGACTGAAATTTATCTTTTAAAATGAATGCAAAGGCTTTTGGTTTTCCTCCTCGCTGTTCAGACACTCCTCAGTATGGGTATTGCTCACTCCCATTCGCAATGGCTGGGTGTCAATCAAACCCTCTGGAGCTGGATACGCCCCTACTTCCTGCTCCTTCCTCAGTCTTTTCACTCAGCCATTTGCAAAAGCATTCAGGGTGTCTATTCTCTGTGATTTATTCTTCTATTTTTCCTCTCCTTTTACCTTTATTGTGATTTATTTCTATGTCTTTCGTTCTCTGTGCTTTATACCTTCCCTGCATTGGTTTAAACAGCTGGCAGGCGCGAAACGGCGGTTCGGGGCTCCGGCCGCCTTTAGCGGCTTGATTTTTCGGCGATTGCCAGGCTTCCCTTTTTCCCGCCTTTGCCGCTTTTGGATTGAAGAAATCAGTATCGCACACAGGTGTTGGGGCCAGAGTCCCTGCCGGCTGGCATACTCTCCCCTCGTTGTTCCTAATTGTCACCTGTTGGAGGCAGCTTCGGTCCAGCCGTAGGCGCTTTGTTTCGCCTGGCCCGCGACCAGAGAGAGAAAACGCCATTGCGGGACGCCATCTTGAGAGCTGTTGGTCACCCGCTGACTTGCGCTGCCGTTTTTGCACACCGCGACCTGGGCTTTGCTTTCCAGGGTCGCTGGCTTCTTGGCAGGAGTGGACGCGGTCCAAAAGTTTCCTGCATTTACCACCCGCTTGAAGAGAGGTGTCTGCAGCTGTTCAGGGAAGTACTTGCATCAATTTATTGAATTATTGCTTAATTGATTTACATATATAAAAAAAAAAAAAAAAAAAGAGAGAGAGAAGGGGCTGTGTATATATTCCTGATCAATTACCCTGGTTATTCAATTTGGTGGATAAATTTTTATTGATTTGATTGCGGGTCTTATTTTTATAAAAAAAAAAAAAAAAAAAAAAAAAAAAATTAAAAAATTAAAAAATAAAAAAAATAATAATAATAATACTAGCAATAATATTATTCTTGATTTCTACAACAGACATTCTCTGTGTAGTTGAAATTTTTGTGTGATCATTGGCCTTGTGAACGAACTGATAATATGAGCAATATGGAGGAAGTGGCCCTTTCCTCTGACTTGGATAATAGCCCTTCTCCTACCCCAGCACCTTCCCCAAAACAGGTCAAGGGGAAGAAGTCTAAGCATTCTAAAACTGCAAAATCCACCAGGTCTTCTAAGGCTGATAAAGATGCCCAGCGCAGGCACAATGCCCTAGAAAAAAGATTTGCCAGGGCCAAACAACAGATCACAACAGTGCAGGAAAGTACACACCAAGAGGTGTCTTGTAACCCTGAAATCCCCATTGAGGAGGATCCACTTTCTGGTGAGGGGTGTGGGGAGGCCCCTTCCACCTCTCAGGGGACACCATTATGCCACACTAACCAATCAGGAGTTAGGACTAGGTCAAGGTCTTCTAGTGAGGCCAGTCACCTGTCTCAAGTGTCTAGACCTGCCCCTGAGGCTACGTTTACTCCTACTGCAGCTGGTCTACGGCCCGAAGCGGGCCCTGCCTTTGTTCAGCCTATGGACTTTCAATCCTTTTTTACTCAGGCAATGTCTCATATGTTTCAAATGGGGTTTCAGCAGGCCTCTGCTGCCTTTCCGGCTCCTGTTGGTGTTCCTACGGCTTCATGTCATAATCAGCCTACTTGTGGGCAACATCATGGTTCTACTTCTTATGGCCTAGAGCCTGAACAGGCTCGTGAGGATGAGATCCTGGAGGACTTTGAGATGTCTGATGACGAGGAGGAGGTCCAGGACAAACCTGCCTTTCCTGGTTTATTTAAGCCTTCTTTATTTCGCTCTCTACTACGCAAAGCGAAGGCTGCCACCAATATGGACAACAACCCAAATTTGGCATCTGCTTCGGTGTCCACAGGCCCTAACAGTAATTTATTCAATGTGCCTCAACCTGATGATGACTTTGTACCGTGTCCTGACCTTTTTTGCCAGGTCATTCAAAAGCCATGGGATCACCCCGCTTCACTTTCTGGTCCAAATTCTTTCGACAAAAAGCTTTATGCTTCGGCTCCTGTGCTGGACGCCCTCCTACAGTTGCCTACAATTGATGAACCAGTGGCCAGTCTCACATCTTCCTCTGTTCTGGTAGGTGAAGCTGGGGATGGCCTCAAATTCGAAGATAAGCGGGCAGACATGGCATTTCGTAAGACGCACCAGGCGACGGCTTGGGCCATCCGTGCCTCTACCTCATCATCCTTCTTCAACCGGGCTTCGCTTGTGTGGTTGCGTCAATTGAAAGACAGACTTCCACCTGAGGACGCACGTCTGCAACAAGATCTGGCTAAACTCATTGCAGCGGCTGAATATTCGGCAGACGCGTCCTTGGACGCCGTTAAATTTGCATCTCGTGCTTTGGCTTCAACAGTTTCTTCAAGGCGCCTGTTATGGCTTCGCAACTGGAGAGCTGATGCTAAGTCTAAGTGGCGCCTGACGGCGGCTCCATACAAAGGACCAGCGTTATTTGGCTCTTCACTGGATCCCGTTTTGGTGGAGAACCGGGACAAAAAGAAGGTTCTGCCTACATCTTTTCGTCGTCAGGATAGGCGCTATGTGCCTTATAACCGGCAGCCCTTTCGTCAGGACCAAGGCTCCGGGGGCGCCTCTTACTACAGACCATCACAATTCCAGTACCAGCCACCTTCCGACCGGGCGTCCTTTCGAGACCGTGGTCGTCGACAAGGCAACACCAGACGCCCCTTCAGGTCCTCGTCTTCTGCCCGCTACGCCAGAAGAGGCAAGTGACTCACCGGCCCTGTCTCCAATCGGTGGGAAACTTCAGGCCTTTTCCCATCGGTGGCCGGCTACAACTTTGGATGCCTGGATTGTCCAAACTGTCACCAAAGGTCTATGTTTGGAATTCACCGCTCTCCCACGGGACTTTTATGTTCATTGCCCTTGGCCGGCACTTCCGGACAAGCGGCTCCTACTCTCAAACGAGATTCAACATCTGCTACGCATAAATGCAATAGAGCAGGTTCCGCCCGACCAGCTCAAGACCGGCTTTTATTCAACGCTGTTCCTAGTTCCGAAGAACTCGGGTGGTTGGAGAGGTATTTTGAATCTACGACGTCTCAACCAACACATCTTATACCGTCGGTTCAAAATGCATTCTCTCAAATCATTACTAGGATGCATCCGGCGGGGAGATCTCATGCAATCGGTAGATCTCAAAGAGGCGTACCTTCATGTTCCTATTCACCTCTTCCACAGACGGTACCTCCGGTTTGCCTTTGGAAACCATCACTTCCAGTATCGGGCCATGCCCTTTGGCCTTTCGTCCGCCCCAAGGACGTTTACAAAACTACTAGCGGCAGTAGCAGCTTCTCTCAGGGAGGTCCCGATTCGATTAGCATGCTACCTCGACGACATATTGATCCTGTCAACGTCACCCGACCGGGCGGTGCAGGACCGTCAGCTGGTGGTCCAGACTCTCCAGGAACACGGATTCACCTTGAATCTTACCAAAAGTCATTTAGTTCCTACAACTCGTCTTCTGCATCTCGGGGCAACAATCGATTCGACGCAGTGTGTGGTCTTCCTGTCTCCCGAGAGACAGGCCAGCATTCATCAGTTGGTGACTCACATCTTGCTAACCCGGACGGTCCCTCTGTTGGTTCTGTCCAAACTTCTGGGAAAACTAATATCTTGCATAGACATTGTGCCCTGGGCTCGCCTACATCTTCGTCGTCTACAATGGTTCCTGCTCCCGTTTCAGAAGCAAGGTCGAGCGGAGTCCCTCTTCAAAGTGTCGGTACCGGCCCCGGTCCGGCTCTCCCTTCGATGGTGGTTGTCCCCTGCTCTCAGCAGAGGCTCCCCCTTTCTGGACCCGACAAGACTGGTTCTAACCACAGATGCGAGCCTGCACGGATGGGGGGCCCATCTCAATGCCCAGCTAGCCCAAGGGGTCTGGACATCGGCCGAGAAGAAGCACAACATAAATTGGCTGGAACTCAGGGCGGTCAGGTTCGCCCTCCTTCACTTCCAACATCTTGTGTATCAGCAGGACCTTTTGATCCTGACAGACAATGTGGCCACCAAGGCCCATATCAACAAGCAGGGGGGAACCCGCTCTTGGACTCTAATGCAGGAATCGGAGAGACTTCTGTCGTGGGCAGAGATCCATCTTTCCTCAATAAAAGCCGAACACATTTCAGGGAATGTGAATCGAGAGGCAGATTGGCTCAGCAGAGGCCAGATAGACCATGCAGAATGGAAGCTGGATCCAGGCCTGTTTCGAGACCTGTCGAGGAGGTTCGGCCTGCCCATAGTGGACCTGTTTGCGACAGCCGCCAACTCTCAACTGCCGAGATTTTATTCCCGTTACCCGTCTCCGGCCGCAGAAGGGCTGGACGCTCTGCGGAGTCCATGGCCTCAAGGGCTCCTTTATGCCTTTCCTCCTCTGCCGATTATTCCCAAAGTAATTCGGAAGGCGATTCAGGAGCGGGCGCATCTTCTATTGGTAGCTCCATATTGGCCCCGCCGAGAATGGTTCGCGGACCTCAAAAATCTCTCCGTCGAACCACCGTGGAAGTTTCCACCCGACAAAGTGGTCTTGACCCAAGGGGCAGTGAGTCACCCGGAACCAGAGTGGCTGCGATTAGCCGTGTGGCATTTGAGCGCATAAAGCTGCTCCATGATCATCTATCGGAGGATGTCATCTCCATCATTCAGGCGGCTAGAAGACCATCAACGACTCGCATTTATAATGCCTCATGGACTGCCTTTACCAGATGGTGCGGTACCCATCACGTGGATCCCACAACAGCAGGAGTTCCAGATATTTTGCTGTTCCTTCATGCAGGATTCTCTAGAGGTCTAGCTCCAGCGACCCTTCGCCGTCAAGTGGCTGCCCTGGCCACTGTCTTATCTGGAGATAATCGATCTCCTCTGTCTCAGGACCCGCGGATCCGTTCATTTCTTCAAGGGGTTACCAACTTGCGACCCCCACCGGTTCACCGCTACCCTACTTGGGACCTTACATTGGTTTTACAGGCTTTGACTACACCTCCGTTCGAACCACTTGCTGCGATCAGCCTGCGATATCTGTCCTTGAAGATGGCCTTTTTGCTAGCTATTACCTCCGCTCGCAGAGTGTCCGAGATAGCCGCCTTCTCGATGAGGAGTGATCTCTGTATTTTCTACCCTGACCGGGTGGTCTTGCGACTTGACCCTTCATTTGTCCCTAAAGTGAACACTCGCTTTCACCGTGCCCAAGAAGTCATCTTGCCTAATTTTTGCCCGAACCCTCGTCATCCAGCTGAAAGACGATGGCATACTTTAGATGTAAGACGGGCTTTGAGAAGATATCTTAAGAGAACGGCCTCGTTCCGCAGAACTGAGGCGTTGTTAGTCTCATTTCTCCCCTCTTCTTTAGGTCAGAAAGTATCTTCGGCAACAGTGGGCAGGTGGCTCAAAGCATGTATCTCTAGGGCATATGAGTTGCGGGAGGTTCCTGTCCCGGGGGGTATCCTGCCCCATTCTACCCGTAGTGCCGCGACTTCAGCGGCATGGGCTACCCAGGCATCGGTAGATGATATTTGCCGGGCGGCAACCTGGTCCTCCCTTTCTTCCTTTGTGACCCACTATCGTCTGGACAGATTTGCCTCGGCTGATGCTGCCTTTGGCAGGAGGGTTTTGCAGTCTGTAATCTCTCCCCAAGGCCAGTCTTCTGTTTAAGCCCGCCCCTATTCTTCTTGAACTTGGGTATGTCCCATACTGAGGAGTGTCTGAACAGCGAGGAGGAAAATGGTCGTTGCTTACCTGAACGACCCTTTTGTCCTCGCTGTGAAGACACTCCGTCCCTCCCTTATAGTTGCCAGGTCTGGCCTTGGTGGAGGTTTTTCTTCTTGTTTCCCTCTGTAGCTGTTCTGTTCCTGTCCTGTTCCTGTCGTTTACTCTGGAGATCTTCTATACTTCGTCCTGATGTCTTTGGACCAATCTGTCTTCGTGAAAAGACTGAGGAAGGAGCAGGAAGTAGGGGCGTATCCAGCTCCAGAGGGTTTGATTGACACCCAGCCATTGCGAATGGGAGTGAGCAATACCCATACTGAGGAGTGTCTTCACAGCGAGGACAAAAGGGTCGTTCAGGTAAGCAACGACCATTTTCTGAACCTTGCCGTGATCATTAATGAGGGTTTGTTTTTGTGTGTGTGTGTTTTTTTTTTGGCAATTTGCAATAATCAAAGGAAAAGCTGTTGTGTATAAAATAGGCTTTTGCTGATTTAAGGCTGATATTTTGTATGTAGCATTCCCCAGTACATTCTTATTATGTAATTTAAACCATAGCAAAGTGAAACATTTAAAAAAAGGGCAAGTGCTGAGAGCCAGATCTTTCATGACAATGTGAGAAACTATCACTCTTATGCTTGCCAGACTTGAGGGAACACATTTTGCTCACATTTCAAGTGATTAGCACATCTCTATTGTTCTGGGAGGAGGCCCTGCTCTGGGGACCAAGAACAGGGAGGTTTGTGATGCACTGATTAATAGTTACTTTCCAGGTTCTTTGCCTTCCTTCAGGTGTTTTTGTTGTTGTTACTTGTTTTGTTTTGTTTGTTAAATTGTCTTCTGAAAAAAAAAAAAAATTAAACAGACTCCTGTAAAGGAGAAAAGCAAGAATAACGCCGAAACAAACTATTTGCTCAGCGATGCTTTCTCCTTTGAAGCAAGTGCAGTCTGTAGATAGCATTGGTATGGAAAGTATTTGTATTTAAAAAGGAAATGTGCATGTGTGGTGTACGCTGCGCGCATGCTGCGCACGTGCATCCACAGTGCGTGCCAAATGCATGCTGTGTGTGCACATGCACAGTGCATGCCAAATGCAGGCACATGCATGTGCAATGCGCACCAAATGTACACTGCACATAATAATAATAATAATAATAATAATAATAATTTTATTTCTATACCGCCCTTCTCCTGAAGGACTCAGGGCGGTGTACAGCCTATTTAAAAACACAGAAACAAAACAACAATTAAAATTTAAAATCATTAAATAATTAGGCTCCAATTAAAATATATATTATGTGGCTCCAATTAAAATATATATTGTGTGCAGTGCACACAAAACGTGCGCTTCGTGCAGAAAAAGGAGGCTTGGGAAGGTAAGTAGAACAGCGAGGGGGGGAACAGCTGTGCCGCGCGATTTAGATTCGCTAGAAAGCAGGATTTTCTGCGAATTTAAATTGCGTGGCACAGCTGATTGTAGGAAATACCGATTCGGATGAACCAGTAGCTTTTTTTTTTACTACTGGTTCATTCGAACCGGTAGCTTTACCACTACCGGTTCGCCAAAACCGGTCGGAACCGGTAGCATTTCACCCCTGCATTGGATCCATATATCCCCCACTCTCTCTTGCCCTCTCCCTCTCCGTCTCCCTTTCTCTCTGTTTGTGAGAGACAGGCAGAGACACAGGGAGAGGGATAGAGAGGACCAGTTACTCAATTTCGGTCATCTTTTTTTTTTTTTATTCCTCTAGTTGGTATAAAGTGACTCAGTATAGAAAAGAAGGCATCTAAATACCTACATGATACATTCTTTTGGGATTTAGTTGAAATGAAACAGTGAAATGAATTCTATTAATGATATGAAATAAATTCAATGGATGTTATTTTTACCTTTGACAAATGGTGGCTAACATATGAGAGCTAGAAAAGTATCTCCTTCTTTGTCAATTGTGTTATCACTCTAGTTTTAATGCCTACTTTTTATGGGAATGGCAGGGATTCGGTCATTGTATTTCAAAATAAAAATGGTAGAATTAAGCAGTTTCAGGAAAAAATGTTTCTTGCATCAGCTGCTTTGCTTGCAAGCTCAAGAGTGGGCTGTCTAGCAGTAGCTGATAACTTGTTCTTCATTTTTCTCCCTTGCAACATTTCAGACAAGTCCAAATACTGCCAAGTAAGTAGAAATGTATTTTTACTGGCTTAGATTCTATTCTATTCTTGTTTCAGCGTTCAGTTTTTCTGTTGGGGACAAGCAGCTATTTGTTGATGACCATAGAGATTGTCACAGAATGTACAGTTTGTGATATTGACATGGAGCTGATCTTGGAACTTGTTTTCATTTAAGACTCTTTTAAGACAGCCTATTAGATAAACAACCCAATACTGTTGGATGTCTGCAATCTCTTATCAGAACCCAGTTTCCCAAGAGACAGATAGTAATTAATATAATTCCAGTTTTGCTTAAAAACTGGGACAGAGACTTCATAATCTAAATGGTTCATCACCCAAAGTGCCAAATTGAAAGTAATGTTCAAGTCATCTTCACATTAGCATTCACATTTTAAAAGAGTTAATTCCTATGTTATGACACAGTATGAATTGTGAAGAAGCAATGGCTTTAGAAATTGGGGGATTTTTCAGAGAAACTAATTAATAGTGAAGATTGCCGTATACTAGGAGAATAGATACTAAAATAATCAAACCTGAAAGTGCGAGGCCAGCTTTAAGCGATGGCCCAATCAGCAATGGCCTGGTGTGCCAATGTTGAGCTGGCACCAATGCTTTCCCTCTTCCTGAATCATTTTAAAAATGCAAATCTTTGGAATGGCATGACAAGGCACAATCGGGGTGCCATATACCCTTAAACCACTGTGAATGCACATATATGCTATATTAAGAGAGACGATGGAGTAACATTCCTTAAATATTCAATGGAGAAGGATAAACTGGTTGTGTCCTTTCAAGAGAGAGACTTCTCAATTCAGAGTTCCAAGTTAAAGCCTATTTGACAAATTGCTATCCAATCTTTGCTTGAAGTCTCCAGAGAATGAAATGGGACAACTTGCCATGGCCAACTTGCTACAGGACAACTTGTGGGACAATTTAATAATTCTATTTAATTATTTAAAATAAATAAATAAATATTTTAATTTTTGCCATTCACATTTCATTCTGTCCCTCCTTTTGCATCCTTTTATTTCATTCCACTATTTCTTTAATATTAGTGTATCTCTTTTCCTGCCGCGAGTTGTCCTGCGGCGAGTTGGCCTGCAGTGAGTTGGCCCCGTGGCAAGTTAGCTATGGCGAGTTAGCTGTTTATTTATTATTTATTTATTAATCAAATTTCTATACCGCCCTACTCCCGAAGGACTCAGGGCGGTGAACAGCCAAGATAAAATACAGATAATACAAATATTAAAAATCCCTTAAAATTATTAAATATTTCAGCCGAAACACAGATTAAAACACCCAATTTATAAAATCACGAATTAAAAAATTTAAAAATTTAAAAGAGGGGAGTTAGGCCAGGCCAGCTTGCTGAAATAGAAAAGTTTTGAGAGCACGGTGAAACGTGCGCAGGTCCGGGATCCTCCATATCTCTGGGGGGAGCTCGTTCCAGATGGTAGGTGCCCCCACAGAGAAGGCTCTCCCCCTGGGGGCCGCCAGTCGACACTGTTTGGCCGACGGCACCCTGAGGAGCTCCTCTCTATGGGAGCGTACTGGTCGGTGAGAGGCTATTGGTAGCAGAAGGCGGTCTCGTAGATACCCCGGTCCGATGCCATGGAGCGCTCTAAAGGTGGTAACCAAAACCTTGAAGCCCACCCGGAAGCCCACCGGGAGCCAGTGCAGCTCGCGCAGGAGGGGGGGTCACATGGGAGCGCCACATCGCTCCCATAACCACCCGCGCGGCCGCATTCTGGACCAGCTGGAGCTTCCGGGTGCTCCTCAAGGGGAGCCCCATGTAGAGAGCATTGCAGTAGTCCAAGCGGGAAGTAACGAGAGCATGAGTGACCGTGTTTAACGAGTCCCGATCCAGAAAGGGACGCAACTGGCGAATCAGGCGGACCTGATAAAAAGTCCCCCTGGCCACGGCCGTCATGTGCTCTTCTAAAGACAGCTGTGAGTCCAGGAGGACACCCAAGTTGCGAACCCTCTCCGTGGGGGCCAATGACTCACCCCAATAGTCAGTGATGGCACTAACTGACTATATTGGGATGTCGGAAACCACAGCCACTCGGTCTTGGATGGGTTGAGCCTGAGTCTGTTTCTCCCCATCCAGATCCGCACGGTCTCCAGGCACCGGGACATCATTCAAGGGCATCAAGCTGTGGCAACTTGGCAGTGGCAAATTGTCATAGATCCCCAGAGAAGTAGGCTTGGCCCCACTGTCAAACTGCTCTTGCCTTTAGAGAATTTTCTTAATGCTCAACAAAAATATGTATTCTTATAACGAAATACTGTTATTCCATATTTAGGGACAACTCATAATCTGCTTGAAAGTTGCTATCGTATCACCCCTACTCAATCAAGCTACATTGTAATTGAAGACTTCAAGGTGAAGCAAAAATGGGCCTTCCATCTTAAAGGTCCTGTATTGTAATACCTGGTGAAATTCTATTAAAATATCTATTATCCGGGATTTAGTCCCGGATGAAAGTGTTGATGTGGCATGTATTGCAAAGACTTGGCTGAGAGATAGAAAGAGAAATAATTTACTTCTCTGTCTTTATTGTTGATTCCATAGAGCAGGCCAGTGAGGCTTTTAATTATTTAATTTTATGCCTATAAAATTGGAGAAAGAGAATACAAAACACACATAAACTACAAACAAAACAAAATTGATAGTAAGAAGTAAAAGTTTACGTTTATGCATACTTACATACATACAGTAACCCTTCAGGTTTGAGGAAGACATTCTGTTGAGCAATTCACCTGTGGACATGGAGATGGTTTGTAGTCCCAGTCTAGAAGTGCAGAGTCTAGCACAATTGGGGAACTGGAAGTCCATTACTGTAATAATTGTGAGTGTTATCCTGGACACTAGTCGTGGTTTTCTAAGAGTTTTTTGGAGCACGTGTCTTCAAAGCCGGTGGAGTCTTCATAAAATGGCAAGTTCTGTCAGCAGCTGCAGCTTCTAATTCCTTTTGCTAGATGTCACAGGGGCATAGATTTCTTTCACAGCATCTTTGCAGAGCTTGCATGGTTGACCTTGAGGTCTCTTCCCAGACTCCAGTACATCTAGTGTAGTGATGGCAAATCTGTTAGGCACAGAGTACCCAAACCAGAAGGTGCGCACAGGCCAGAGCACCGGAAACCGAACGGCCAGCTGGCTGACCTGGGGCAATGGCGCACATGCCCCCAGAAAGGGCTCTGCATGCCAGAGGTTCGCCATCACGGCTCTAGTTCAACTGGTGAGGCATACAGTGGTCATCCATTCTGATGACGTGTCCCATCCATTTAATCTGGGCTCTGATATTCAGAGATTCAGTGCTGGCAGACTCTGCCCTCCAGTTTCTGGGTACCATCTTGACAATAAATGCCAAGGATCGAGCAGGGAGCCCACATGCAAATTTTCTTTAGCTGTTTGATAGGATAGGATAGGATAATTTTATTTCTATACCGCCCCTCTCTCGAAGGACTCGGGGCGGTGTAAGCCAGGTAAAAACACAATACAAATATCACAATTTAAATTTAAAGGCCAATTTTGTAAAAAAACCCAAAAATTTAAGAATTCCAAATTTAAAACTCAATTATGAAGCTAGCCCTGCCTGTCGGAAGAGCAGGGTCTTAAGAGCACAGCGGAAAACTCCGAGGTCGGAGATCTTGCGTATGTCCGGGGGCAGTTCATTCCAAAGGGCAGGGGCTCCCACAGAGAAGGCTCTCTCCCTGGGTGTCGCCAGCTGACATAATTTGGCCGATGGCACCCTGAGGAGTCCCTCTCTGTGGGAGCGAACTGATCGGTGGGAGGCTATCGGTGGCAGAAGGCGGTCTCGTAGGTACCCCAGTCCTGAGCCATGGAGCGCTTTAAAGGTGGTAACCAACACCTTGAATCGCACCCGGAAGACACTGGGAGCCAGTGCAGCTCGCACAGGAGAGGTGTTACATGTTGCGCCAATAATAATAATAATAATAATAATAATAATAATAATAATAATAATAATAATAATAATAATAATTATTATTATTATTATTATTAATAATAATAATAATAATAATGATAATGATAATAATAATAATTTTATTTCTATACTGCCCTTCTCGCGAAGGACTCAGGGCGGTGTACAGCCTATTTAAAAACACAGACAAAATAACAGTATAAAATTTAAAATAATTAAATAAGGTGGCTCAAATTTAAAACCCCAATAAATTTAAATACCCAATTTAAAACTATTGTGTTGATAGTCTGGCCTGGCGGAACAACAGGGTCTTCAATGCGCAGCGAAACACCCGGAGGTCGGAGATCTTACGAATTTCCGGGGGCAGTTCATTCCACAGGGCTGGGGCTCCCACAGAGAAGGCCCTCCCCCTGGGTGTCGCCAGCTGACATAACTTGGCTGATGGCACCCTGAGGAGACCCTCTCTGTGGGAACGGACTGGTCGGTGGGAGGCTATTGGTGGCAGAAGACGGTCTCGGAGGTACCCGCATAATTACCCGTGTGGCCGCATTCTGAACATTCCATCCATTCTGGATGGAACATTGATGTATGTTCCATACAAAATCCATGACTTGTATCCATTTAAGATGGAAGGGATGACCACAGCTCTGTAGACTTTTAGTTTTGCAGAGATATGGATGTTGTGTTGATTGAGAACTCTAGTATGCAGCTGCTCCAGTGTCTGACTGGACTTGCTGATCGTGGAGTAAATTTCTTTGTCCAAGGACTCATCACTCAGCATACATACATACATACATACATACATACATACATACATACATACATACTGTACTTAAGTTACATACAATTTAGGGGCCCAACTCTCAATGACTCTGCATAGTTTACAGTTAAAAGCAAGAAAAAAGATACAAAACTCCAAAAGAAATCACGAGTGACCTAAGACAAACTTGCAAACAAAACACCTCATTCCAATGCAGGTTCAACTATCACTCTGCCCTAAAGCCTGGGAGAATAGCCAAATCTTTAATAGTTTCCTGAACATCATCCGGGTGGGAGCCGTTTGGATCACTGAAGGGGAGATATGAAATGATAGTGATTTCAATTTTTATTTTAATTGTATTGGATGACGACAGTATTTTATATTTGGTATTTTATTATTATAAGCCAACTTATGGTAAGCTTGTATGCAGAGAAAGGCAAAGTATGCATTTAATAATAATTTGACTCTCTCTCTGGGATTCCCTTCGACATATGGTCAGTGGTTGACTCAGAAAGAGAAATGGGTGAACATACACTGAAAGAGCTCCATCCCTCCCTCCCCTCCCCTCCTCTCCCCTCCTCTCCTCTCCCCTCCGCATTACAAATTGCCTAAGGCAGAGATACAGTCAGTATTCCTGGCAAGACAACAGGAGTTCTGTAACTGAGGAGCAGATGCCAAAAGGATTCCCAACCCTGTACTTCACTTTACAAGCTTCTGAGGTATTCTCAAGTGAGAGATTATTCGATCCAACAGTGCCTTTCCCACAGTTTCTCCTTTAATTTGATTTTCAAGGAATAGAGACACTAAACCAAGCTGCTGCCCACACTCCAGCTGTAGCCAACATACTCTGTTTGCTCCCAAAAGAAACAGTGGTACTACTACACATAGCAGCTCTATCCTGTAAGTCAATAGTATGCAAGGATGGGAGGGGATTTCCTGTCAAAGTGGATGACTAGGTCGCCAAAACAACACTAATGTGCTACTAACACTAATGTGCTATGTGTGTCATTTTGAGCAATAGCAGCAATTCAGTTATGGCCAAGGCCTACGAATTGCAGATGAATTTCCTGTATCCTGAGATTTCAGCACTGGTAATGTTAGCCTAAAGAAATTGGTGATGGCCTTTGTGAGTTATGGCTGATTCTTCTATGGATACCATCCAGTTTTATACTAGAGCCTTGAGTATAGTAATCATCTGGGGCAGAGCTGTCAAATTCCCAGCCTGCGGGCCGATGCGTCACATGCTAGCCACGCCCACGCCTGGTTTAGCGAAGGGGGAAAAAGTCCAGATACGCCATGTGGACATTGCCATGACAATGTGAATCTGACACCCCTGATCTAGCGGGATAGTTGGCAGATCCCTAGAATTGCTTCCAAACCTTGTATGTGGAAGAAGCCATATAGGACACACCAGGCACCCAGATTCTTGTAGTTCTGTGCTCTAGATTCATCAGTAGAGGAGGGGCAAGTCAGTCTAGTTTTTAGATAAGAAAAGGTCTGTTGAATCAAGCTAAGGGTCATTTTAATCCGAAATGTAGTTTCTCACAATGGGCAACTTGGTCTAAGGTGCTTACAAGCAAAAGATGGAGACCTGCCTATCTATTGTTGAACCTCTATAATTGGTATTCCAACATACATATCCCGTAAGTCGCTTGGAAATAACCATTGATAGACCTATCATCCATGAATGTATCCAGTCTACTGCTAAGCCCTTCAAGTTAGTGAACTTGAACATTACAACATACAGCAGTAAATCCCACTAGTTAAATATGCATTACCCTCAACTTCAGCTTGCTGATTTGAATATTATATAGTATTACTTTGAAAATAAATAAAAAATCACAATCCATGTGGTCCTTGATTAACAATGGCAACTTAGATTGCCATTTATAAGTAGCATGGTCACATGACTTTGCAATTTATGACCACTGCACCATGGCAGCTCCAATTCCAATTGCAGTTTTTAACTGAGGACTAACTGTAGAGTTACTTTTTTGAGGTTTAGTCAAGAGTAGATCCACTGACCTCTGTGTTAAAATCAGCAATTGACAGGCCTGTCACAAGCTCTTGATTTCCAAATCTTTCCTTCTGTGATTAAAATATTAGTGTGAAAAAAGTCACTATCTTTATTTCTAATTATGCTTCTAAAATTTCTGTGTTCATTCTTAGATAGAAAACCAACCTTTATATTTATGCTTGTTTTTCTTTTTTTAATAGGGAATTTTTGAATAGCTTGCATTTTGTTTTACACCAACTTGAATTAGGCATACTTGAAAAATTAGTTTTTTTAATGTTTTATTTTATTTAAAGAAATATTAGATTTGAATCCAGCTAGAGTTGTTGAGATCAATCTTTAGTGGAAATTTAAATGTGTATGCCACTTATAATAATGGTTGATTGCACAATGTGTGTGTTCATTTGGTGTTAAAATTTCCCATCACCCCCAAACTCTACAGTTTGTTTGGCTAATGTTCTTTTTAGAGACTCTGCTCAGTCCTGACCTTAGTAGGAAATGTTAAGCATTCTCTACCCCTGGGGATTTTCAAAGGTATATTTCTTTCGCAGGTGATCTCCTAGATTGTGTGAGAAGAAGAAAAAACAAACTAAAGAAGAAATATTTCCTGAAGCTTAGTGAGTTGGAGGTGACCTGTATGTGTAGAGAGAATTTGCCTAGAAAGCTATGTTGATTGTAATGCTGTTTGTCAGGGATCTCAGATTAGGAGAGGCTGCATTAAGTACAGAGAGTCAGCCTACAGGCAATTGAGCTGGGACATAGTTGGAAGGTGAGCTTTTCTTGTTTGTATGCCAAATGTGGAGATAATCTCTCCCCAGCCTCCCCCAGTCATTTTGCTTCTACTTTGGGAAACAAAATAAATTTGACTGAATGCTTGGAGGAATTATATCTATTGTCTTTGAAGCTACAAAGATAAGAGATTTCCTGGACTTTAATGTTATAATGCAGGTGGATTTTCTAAACCGGTGACAGGTTCCACCCAAGTCTGTGCTTGGCAATGGATAAAGGGATGGCAATCGAGGGAGAATATCAAAGGATTGATTGGACTCTATTGTTGGATAATGAGAACCAAGCCAAAAAGAAAATACCTTAATAGGCATTTCTGAAGCAGCCCTAAACACACATTAAAATGGTGTTGTATCAGAAAGGTTTTCCCCAGTAGCCTATTAAATTGAACTACTTCTGAGTATAGAAAATTGCACCAGATGAAGTTAGATTTTTTTAAAAAGCAAAATTGTCTTTTTGTTTTGTGTTTTGTTTTGCTTCCTAATTCTGATTTTATTGCAAATAAACATGTCATTCAAATATTTAAGCAATACTTTTTTTCCCAGCAATAATTGCAATGAAACCCCTGTGTATTTAAGTTGATTGTTTTAAGCCAATATGAAAGGATACAGAATGAATTAGGATCCTAAGTATTGTGGGAAAAGCAGGAAGGTCTGGAAAAATCTTCTAGCAGTAAAAAAAGAATGTTCTGTGATTTAACTGTTGTTGTATAGAATAGTAACAGAAGCTCTTTGGGAGTAGAGAGGGCTCTGTCTTTTTCTATAGTGTCTCATCCTGCCCCCATATATTGAAAGCTTCCTTATAGTCTGGGGACTCTGGTCTTTGATGTATTTGTTGAAGGATGGATACCCAAAGGACTGAATACTATCAGCTAATATACCAGAGAGTAATTTCTTTTTCATGGAGACTGATAAAAATTAAACAAGATTTTCAGAATAGAGTTGACTCAAGGTTGCTCTCCCAATAATTGAAGCTCCAATCTTGTCAGTAGGAGAGGATAAAAAGTTTTCTTTTAGTAAAAAAAAAAGTACAAAATTCAAGATAATAAGTTGGTCATTAATAAATTACTGGTTCTGAGAACAGAAAGCACCTGTTTCTTAGAGACACACAATTCTAGAATTGTCTCTCTACAAAAATCACAAGTATAAGCATAAATATGGAAATACTATTCTACTGCCTCCAGTGTGCCCTATTGGGATAATATTTTTAAAATCATAATTACAGATAGAGATTTTTTCTAGAAATCTGCTTTATCCTGATAAGTCATCTGTCTGTCTAGCTTGGCATTTCCTATCCTGACTGATAGTTTGCTGGAATTGGGGCTTCTTCCAGATAAAAACTTAAGCAATTGTTTTATCAGGCCCTATCACCTTTTTTGTATCTGTACCTTGTTATGTTCTATTTGTACAGAAGAAAGGTATAGCCAAGTCAGCAGTGTTCCTGCCACATCTTTTCCCACACTTTAAGTGTTTATATTTATAACTGATCCCATCAATTGCACCTGTGTGAGCCTGATTAATGGAATTACGATCATGTCCCAATGTTGACCAGTTAGTTGCCGGGTTAGACAGCATCTTCTGGAGTATAGATGTGGAGCTACATGCAGAATCTTGACTACTCAAGGGCTTGAATTATAGCTCTGCAGAAGGCAATCGTTTGCAATGGCCTTTCATCAATCATGCACTATGTTCTTTGCCCTCTATCTCTATTACACATCCTGGGAATAAGTAGAGCCAAGGAATCTTCTAAAATGAAGCAGCTGTGCAGCAGTGATTTTTCTGACTCTACATCACCACTAGTAGATGCCCAGACCAGATGACAAAGCCATATTTTCAGCCCTTTCGGAAGACCAAAAAGATTGGGTCCACTCTGATTTTTTTTTGGGTGAGGGGAAAGGATGTTTTATAGGGTGAGTTTTAGAGGGTCCTGAGAGATGTCGTTCCTTCAGACTCCGGCTGTAATATAAAACTAAACAATTATAGCAGGCTTGTTTCCTGATAAATTTTTAAAAAATGGGAACAAGTTTAATTGATTTCCCCAGAGAATTAAGAGTTCTTACTTTCTGACAAAGGATCTCATTTGATAGCTTAGTCAATTTCACGAAACAATTTGTTGGCTCAATTGTTCCTGTTGGTTGGCTGGGGAACCCAAGTGTTAAGAAAAAATAATTCAGGACCCAATCACCAGAGTCAGAGTGCAAAGTAGTTCCTATTTTAGTTATTCCCTAAAATATTTACTTTGCTGAATTATGCATGTATACACCGAAAGAATGAAAGTAAGAGCATATTGAATCCCATAATTAAGTAACTAATTGGAGGGTACAAGGCTAAGATAATTCCTTTATTTCAGAAGAAAAGAAAGTTTAGGAAGCCGTTCGTTAAAGCCTTGTGATATCTATAAAGAGAAAGGAAAGGCAGGAACTGTTTCTGAGACATAAGTGCTTTCATTCACATTTTTATAAAAAAGAGATTTGGAGACCAGAACAGCTGGAAAGCACTTTCTTAAAAGGACTTTTTCATGGCAAAAAAATATTCTGCAAATAGAAATACAAGTGAATTGATGGAGAGATATGTAGAATCTGCCCTATACATTCTTACTGCATATCTGTTGTGTATTTTCCTATTCACATTTTCCTATTCCTAATTGTACTGCAACTTTATCATTTCATACCTTTCAGATTTACTGAAAATAGGTGCTAGTTGGAAAATATGGGACGATTATAAATGAGTAACACAGTAATTTGGAAATTATATAACCCATGTTTCCCTGAAAATAAGACCAGGTCTTATTTTGTTTTGGGCCCCAAAATAAGCACTAGGGCTTATTTTTGGGGGTGTCTTATTTTCTCCCCCATGTATGGGAGACCCACTTCTTCTGCTAATTCGTGGTGGGGCAGGAGTCTGTGTGGTGCATCAGTGCTGCTGCTGCTGCGAGGCGGGGGTGTAGCTACCCCATGTGCCCTGCACTGGCTTACCTCAGGACCCCCACAGTCAGGCTACCCATGCACCAACACCTGCCTCGCCTCATGGTGGTGGTTCTGGCAGTCCCTTCCAGCAGGACTCACATGGCCACTAGCCCATTTCTTCTGCTTCTTTGTGGCTGCAACAGAGCAGGAGACCGAGCAACACACCAATACCATGCCACAAGGCAAGGCAGGTGGTGGTGGTGGTAGAGCTGCCCCACATACCTCACACCAGCTTTCCTCAGGGCTCCTGCAGCCAGGCCATCCATGCCCTGACACCTGCCTTATCTCCTGGCCGCAGCACACCACTCAGCCTCCTGCTCCATTGTGGCCATGAGTAAGTAGAAGAAGTGGGCAGGCAGCCATGTGGGCTCCTGCTACACATGGCTGCTGCTGCTGTTGCTGCTGCCACAAGACAGGTATCGGTGCATGGATGGCCTGACTGAGGTAAGCCAGTGTGGGGCAGATCCACCACTCCTCACCTCACCTTGTAGCCACGGCACCATGAGCAACCAGGTGAAATGGGCAGGCAGCCGGCTATGCAGGCTCTTAAGTAGGGCTTATTTGGGGGGGGGGGGGTAGGGCTTATATTAAGCGTATGCATAAAACATGCTGGAGTGTATTTTCAGGATAGGTCTTATTTTAAGGGAAATAGGGTATATATCACAAAGAAGACATTGCTTTTAACAATTAAAAATATTGCTTGGAAGAATTCTCAAGACATGTTTTTGTTCCTCCCTACCTGAAGATCTTGATGATCAAAGTTCAACCACGAATTAAACTTTCTCTGAGAACACGTAAGGTAGACTAGCACCATGCTTACTTATTTTAGCTAATCATCTTAAAATTTTATACTTTAGAAGATATTGCTCCCATATTAATCTAATAATTGACTAATTACAATCTGGCGGTTTCTTCTTCTTCTTCTTCTTCTTCTTCTTCTTCTTCTTCTTCTTCTTCTTCTTCTTCTTCTTCTTCTCTGCTAAGCTTTAGCTTGAAGTGCAGAATATCATCAATTCATAGAAATGTCTTTTCATGCTAGAAACTGTTATGATCTCATATCTTGTGTATGGTTGCATGCTCTTAGATGTGTTTTGTTGAATTCTGTGGGTCAGTGGTAGATGGGAAGGAGCATTAAATAATGGTGGTATGTTGGCAGATGGGCAACTGTTTCCCTTGTTTCAGTTTTCCATGCTGATAAACTTCAAGTCTGCAACACTACTGTACTGAATTAGTGCATGCATATTAGGCATTGACACAAGGTAGTCAAAACCTAAATATGAATGAATGCTTTAGCCAGGATCTACATTCTTAAACTATGAGTGGAATTTAAGGAGGGGAGATTATTTTTTAAACCTCTTTTTGCAATTGATGTAAGCAATAAAAGCAGGAAGAATGACTTTATCAGAGATATTGAAGTTCTCCTACCACCGGTATTTTCTTTTTAATATTTCTTTTCATCCACATAAATATTGCTATGTCAGACAAATATTTCACCAATGTTATGGTTCTGTAAGAAAATACTACAATAGTTTAGCGATTAAGAGCTATGGTCAGTAAAAGGGAAGCAGCTGTAATTGTATATGACTGTTAGGTAGTATGCTTTGCACGAGTGGTTCAAATTAAAGGTAGATAATAATATACAATCAAAAATGTGTTCAGTTCCATGTGGCTTAGAATTCAATCATATTCAAAGATTCTTCCAGAGAGAATCTCAGTCTGGTGGACTCCAAAATATTTTAATTGTTCCAGGTATTGATTCAGACCAGCTGGCCGGGGGTCTTATAGGGCAAGTAGGATAATGCCCCCCTCTCCTCTCTTCCTCTATTTGGCCTGTTGGTGTGCCCATCCTTTCCTTGGTTTCCCCTTAGCTGTGCATCATTGGTGTAATGTTTTAATTTATGTGTGGCATACCAACTGACAATTTGCCCCTCCCAAGCCTTCCTGTGCTATTCCATCCCTTCCCTTAGAGCAGGGGTCACCAACCCTTCAGACCTCAGGGATCACTAAATTTATAATTTAAAATCCCCCAGACCATTAATATGATCTGCCCAATGACCGGCTGGGTGGGTGTGGCTAGGTTGTCATGTGACTGGGTGGTCATGGCCAACTCGATGTCACTCGCGTCGAGGGGCACCTCGCCAGCCTCTACTTGCCCCTCCCCTCCCAGCTACTTCTTGCCTGTCCGCCTAGGCTCCTTAGGGCCCCAGCAGGAAGCAGTTGTTGGAGCTAAGCAGCCACCAGGAGAAAGAGTTGGCAAAACAGCTGACTCAGTTCAAATTGAATCTGACTGAGAAGGAGGCTCATCAGAAGCACCTCACTGAGGACTAGGAGCATAGGCTTTCCAAACAGAGGGAAGACCTGCGGGAGTGCAAGGCCAGGTACCGGCGCCTGCAGGCTCAGCTGGCTGAGATGGTCAGCCAGTTCCAGGCCATGATGCAGTCCCACTGGAACAAGACCCTCCGGCTCTTTGCCACCAGCTGCACTTCCCTCCAGCCTTCACCCAAAGCCCCGCACCAGGAGGCTGAAGCAGACCCTGAGTTGGAATTTTTGCCCCCCTTTGACCCACACAAAAAGTCTCCAAAGGGAGAGACTTCCTGAAGCAACATAAATGTTCATTGCACGTATCCCGCCCAGGGGGCGTAGTTTGAGAATTTAGTACAATATAAAAAATGCAAATAAGTTTTCTGAGGACCACCAAAATTTTCTCATGGAGCACCAGTTGGTGACGGCTGCCTTAGAGGTTTTGAGTTGGAAAGGGGAAGACTTGCCCATTGCTGTTACTATTAAAAGATTTGCTGATCGCAGTATATAAACACAACCTTAGAAAGAACCAAATTGAAGTTATTTTACAGTAGTCCAAGTAAACATGCTTCCTATTGTTTTTGAGAGTCTATTTTTGCCAGATTTCATTCAACGCTTGTATATGACTTGTAGGACTTCTATGTAGCTGGGGCTTAAAATGGTTGCTGTATCCTACATGTCTCTATCTCATTTTCAAGCCATCCATGATGGCTGAAGAAAGTTGGGTTTATACTGTCTAGAAGTTGGTTTAACTGAAAAATAAAAACAAAAGCATCCTGGAAGAAGGTAATTATAACAGCAAGCCAATAGAAGTGGAAACCTTTCCCCCAAGGGGAAATAAAACCTAAATGGGCTGCATCTGTCTATCATTTTCTAAAAAAAATTTTAGGATCTGTATGAGACATGGCTATATTCTGGAAATTATAAATAATAATGGAAGTCTAATATGCCTTTTTTCTTCTTCCTCCTCCTCCTCCTTTTAGATTGTCAATATTGAGGACTAGTGGAACTTGATGTAAGCCTATGCTTAGATAGTTTTGAGGAAGCTATGAAGTTTATAAACTTCACCTAGACTTCTCCCTCTCTCCCTCTCCCTCTCCCTCTCTCTCCCTCTCTCTCCCCCCCCCCTCACTCCCCTTTCTATGCGTATCTTTGAGTTACTTGGGTTGAGTTATTTTGTTCTTGACCTTTGAGTCACTAGCTCCTAAAAAGAAATGTGCTAAATTCAAAAGAATGCATCATTTAGCCTCTGACCAAGTGGAATAGAATTTCTGCTTCTTCCTCTGTTTTATTTTGTTTGTTTTTTTCCTAATGGGAAGGAAGGAAGGGCAAGGAGATATTTAGGGTGATTGTGATGGAGAGGACTCGTGATTAAAAGAAAAGTCACGAGTGCCTTGTGCTCCCAGTTTCTTAGGGCTCACTGATGATTAAAGAAGCAGAGGTGATATTTCCCTGTCAGTCACTGTTGCCTCGCTGCCTTTCCTTCCATGCATTGCTATTAAATCTGTTGGCTGTCAGTTCTCTGGATGTAGCCATGGGAACTCTGATGTCACTAATGAGAGCTTGTGACTTTTCTTCTGTGCAGGAAGGAACGGGAGGACTAGTGAAGGCAGGAGGTGCCTGGACGGTGCAATGTGAAGGATTGAAAATGGCAGAGAACAAAAGAAAACCATCTTATGGCTCTAAGGTGGAATTCTTGATTAAATAGTTTTTTTCTTGCGTCCGCTGCTTTCCGTACCCTGTACATATCACAAGTGTGCATTTTCCCAACAAAAGAAAAGTGCTGAGGTGTGCACTGTGGATGGAGAGGAAAAAGGAAATGTAATGGTTAACGTCTAGTAAGCACTTTGGGAGATTAAAAGGGCTGTTTGGAGCTTTAGCAAAGGAAGTGGTTGAAACTGTGGCAGTGCTCTTGTCATTCCAAGCGATTGCCTCTGGGAAAATTACTGATTGACAAAGGAAGATGCTGAGTTTAGTGTAGGGGAACAAAATGCTGTTCTGCTCAGCGGCTGCAAGGAAACATCTTTCTCAGAAGTCCTAACATTCTTCTTCTTGTCTATTCTTGATCTATGTAAAATCATCTTTAGAGCCTGCTGCTTTCTGTTCAGACATCCCTCTGTGTGTGTGCGCATGCGTGCGTGTGTGTGTGTGTGTTGTGTATGCTTTCAGGCCAGTGTTGACTTCTGGAAACTGCCTGGGCAAGTCCCTGCTGTTTTCTTACTGAGGTTTTGGAAGTGATTTGCCATTGTCTGCTTCCTAGAGCTGAGAGAGAGTAACTGGCCGAGGGTCATCCATGGACTTTGTGCCAAAGACAGGACTTGAACTCATGGCCTTCCAACTTCTAACTTTGTCCTTTATGTGCCTCAACACCTGGGTCTTTATATAGAATGACCTTTATCATATTAGGTGTGCATGTATTGTGTGTATTATATGTTCTTCTTTGTTTGAAAAAGAAAGATGGCCGCACAAGAAGCCCATTTCATTACTATATCTTTGATTTCTGGATTTTACTCCAGGAAGAAAATGGAATAAACTTTTTAAAAAATCGAAGGTATAGTAGTTCTAACTTATAGCTTGTTTGTATATGTAATCTGTATGTAAGGCCATTATCCCCTTATCTCAGATAGGGACAAAAATAACTGGATTAAGTTAGGTATAATCTCATTTCATCAAAATCAGCTTGCTTTAATAATGTTGTTTTAAAAATTATTTTAGATAATTGGCCTTTGCAGCATGGTATAAGCAAATGCACTTAAGTGCTGAAAAACATCAGAATCGTCAAATTCATGTTTGACCATGAATTTGGTAAGGTGTAACTAGAGGCTAATTTAACTATAGCCTCGGCTATAACCATTAGAAAAGCCTTCACTGAATAGCTGGAGACTCATGCTGGCATTTATTAATATTCTTGCTTTCCCTGCTAAGATGTCAAGGTGAGAAACGGCAGGCCATCGACTGCTGCTCAGCCTCAATTCAAAGGCTGCTGCTGGCGACCTAGATGTCTCTGTTCCAGCTTTCAGCAAGGCTTAACAGCTCCAGTTTGGAAGATGGGAGAGTTGAAGAATGTTTAAAGCACTTGCAAGTGATGAAAGGAATGCAGATAGATAGAACAAATAGTGACTGGCAGGTGAATATTTCCTAAAACCTACATAAGGCAGAAGTTGATGTGCGTCAGGTGTATGAGAACAAAACCCATGAGATAGGGTGTAATTTGATTGGAGATCTTGAGGGTCATCATCTTAGCTAAGGTTTACTGAATTCTAGTTGTGCTTTTCCTATGGTGCATTGGTGGTGACAGATTTTGCTACCTTTTCCATGGTCGTTCTGGCTCATGATTTTCTACCAGAATTGTTGCACCATGTGCTCCTTGCTAGTTTGTGTCGGTATCCTGTTCTATTTTTCGAATTAAGATTATTTGCATTTGGACAAAGCCTTTCCTGCCTGGAAAACAATATGGAAAAGTCTAGAGGAGCTACCAGGAGTTGAATTTGGCCTGATGGAAATTTTACTGTTCGGGTATATCTAAAAGAGACAAGCAATATTTTGTTTCAGCTCATTTGTTAGTTAAGTTTGAATCTCATTCTTTCTTTAGAAACTCAGTTTAAAATATTTGCAGTGCTTGCCTACCAATTTTATCCTCACTGTGGTTTTATACTACAGGTTATTGGAGTGACAGTGACGGAGTGACCTCAAATCATCACTGAAATTCATAGATCTGAACCTAGATGTATTTATTTGATCAATTAATATTCACTTCAACCCACAAATTTTACCGCTCTGGGAGGTTAATATAGGTTTGCAAACCAGGCCAACATCAACAGATTTTAAAAACACACACAAAGACAGTGTAACTTTAGCCAGCCAATATTTGTGGGAGTTCCTGCTCCCTACAGATGGACTCATCCACCATCCCGGTCCAGTTCTTGGGGCAAAAACCAGTTCTTTAAGACTTCAAAAAAAGCCAGTAGATTAAAGGCCATTTGAATCCTACAGGGTAAGCTGTTCCAGTAGCTGATGCTGCAACAGAGAAAGCATGCCTTCTGGCTCTGCCAGATGATACTTTTCTACAGAGGGGACCTAGAACATCTTACTCATTTGGATCTCTTGGGGCAGTCAAACTCAGTTGGAGATTGGCAGTCGTGCAACTAACCCAGCCCTGTACCATAAAGGTGTAATCAGGATCATGAATTGTTCCCAGAAGCCTACTGGAAAACAGCAGCAACATAGAACCCTTCTTGTGTATTCTCATCAGAGCAAATGATCACAAGTTTTAAAAATAAGTCTATCAAAAGACAACCCACACCAACCAAGTGCTCTGTTACCAAAGTAACAAGCCAATCTCCCACAAGAGGAGCTGTGTAAGAACATTGTTCAGATGAATACAAACACACTGCAGCAAGCCAGATCACCAGAAAAAAGGAAACCAATTGCCTATATAAAATGGGATACCCACGCAACAACATCCCTGACCATGCAATCACTACAGCACAACCAACACAAGCTAGGAAAAGGATAACATTGGCACACATTAAAAACAACTTAGAAACAACCAATAGATCATTACAACCATACAGTGTCAAAGTAGCACAGAAACCAACTAAGGTCCTCCAAAACATCGTAAGTAAACCAAAAGTCCTAGTTGTCTAAGAAGAAAAAACATGAATGATCTACAACATATAGTGTAAAGACTGGAAAAATTAAACCTCGGACCACACATTTTCTCAATAGTTTTTATCCCAGAGCTATAATTGCACTCAACAATGAACTAAAGGGCCACCATCGGTGAGCTGTTGGACAGCATTACTTGGTCTGTTGTGTGGATGTTTGGGTGGTTTAGGGGCAGGGAATTTGTGGTGGGTGGGGGTGTGTTTGGGGATTGTTATGTGTGCTGGGCCTAGTCTTTGGGTGTTAAGTGAATTTCGTTGTATGGGTATACTGTGTATATACGTACAATGGCAATAAAATTATTATGCTAGTTACAAGAGCCAGTTTGATCTATTGGTTAAGGTACCAGGCTAGAAACCAGCCATAGTCTTGCCTTACCATGAAAGCTAGCTGGGTGATTTTGGGCCAGTCACTCACTCTAAGTGCAACCCATTTCACAGAGTGGTTGTGGGGAAAAATAGAAGGAAGAAGGAATAGAAGAAGCAGGATTCAACTTGAGTGATTCACGAAAGTGAGTGAGAGACCAAAGGTTTATTCCTTCAAGCTTGCGGGCTCGTGTTGGAACCCATCCTTGGGGAACTTCTCTCTCTCCAGAATGTTTGCACACATTCACATATTCTGGAGAGAGAGAGAAAAAAAAAGAGAAGTTCCCTGAGGATGGGCTACACTGGTCCCAGTTGGTCCCAGTGACCAACTCATATATTGAATCCTGCAATATTGTCCTCCTGGTTAGGTTAGGTTTAGGTTTAGGTTTATTAAATTTGTATACCACCCTTCTCCCGAAGGACTCCGGGCGGTGAACAGCCAAAATTAAAATACATACAATATAAAAATTAAGATGAATTAAAACAGAATTAAATCAAATTGGCTTCCCAAAAATTTAAAACCCTTTGCCCATAAAATAACCCATTAAGATTTTAAGCCAGCCCGGCTTGCTGAAATAGAAAGGTCTTCAAAGCTCGACAGAAAGTATGAAGGTCCAGGATCAGTCGTATTCCTGGGGGTAGCTCGTTCCAGAGGGTGGGTGCCCCCACAGAGAAGGCTCTCCCCCTGGGGGTCGTCAGTCGACATTGCTTGGCCGACGGCACCCTGAGGCGACCCTCTCTGTGAGAGCGGATTGGCCAGTGGAAGGTTATCGGTGGCAGAAGTATATTGTCCTCCTGGGACATGTATATTTGCCTTCGTGAGTATTATGTTTATAATCTTGAGTTATTTATAAAAATAACAATGTTAGATAAAAAATACAAATAAAGAACACCAACCAGCAGTCAGAAGACACTATGCCTTAATCTCACAACACATGAACAGCTGGAACTGTTCAGCTGGAACTGAAGTTCACAGTGTGAGCTTCAAGCTACGGAATTCCTGGAAGCTTGGCATTCTGACAATCAGCTATCAATAGACACTCAAAAATAAACCACATTTACACCATACAAAAGAGTCAATAAAAATGCTAAGAAGGAGACAAAAAGGCCAGAACATATCCTCTCCAGAAGCCAACATCAATGCGAGGATTAATACCAGGTAATCAAGCAAGAAACAGTACCCTAATCAAGAAACTATATATGTAGACCTTGACTTGCAACTATTCATTTAGCAACTGTTTGAAATTAATGACGGTGCCAAGAAAAGTGACTTACAACCAATTGTCGTAGTGACCTTGGTGGTCACATGATTAAAATTCAGGCACTTGGCAACTGATATGAATTTACAATGTTTAAAGCATTTTGGGGATTATGTGATCGCCATTTGTGATCTTCTCGGGTTTCCAATAAGAGTCGGGGGGGGGGAACCAAATTCACTTAATGACAGTGGCAAAAAAGTCATAAAATCAGGTGTGACTCACTTAACAATTGCATTTCTTAGCAGTAGAAGTTCTGATCCCAACCATGCTTGTAAATTGAGGACTACCTGTACCACAGAGAAAACCATACTTACATCAAAAGTGGGAGGGCAAGCTACTGTAGCAAACCCCACACTCACACTGATAATGTTACCTAATTGGGTAATGAAATGTCTTCAAGCAAACAACCAAGCTCAGAGAGCACCAAGGACTCTATACTCCTGTTTATTGAAAAAAATGGATTTGTATATAGCCCTTCTGGTTATGATTGCCATCTGCTCTTTAAGTAGGAGATAAGAGTCTAGGAGTTGGATAGATGGAACTAGGGATGTTCTCCCTCTTATGATACTCTTGATGTCTGAGATTATCCTACACTAAACTTTGTTTCAATGTTTTTCACCTTTTCATTTTATAAAAAAATGGGTATCGCATTAGGGTAGTTACTTGGCAGGCTATCTTTGTTGGCCAGCCAGATTAAAATGTTCTACTAGTAGCACTCACGTATCAGGGATATAAATGTCATGCCTAACTGATCTGTCTGATTGTCCAGTCTGTGTAGAGAAAGAGCTGTTGTCCAGCATACTGGAAAAGCTCTTTAGATTCTGAGTAGTGTTTTTCTGTGAACTGATGGAACATCAACCCTAGGGAGCTTTAGCTTGTGGGAAAACGATAATTGTGATTCATTCTTCGTGATTTAAAAAGTCTGAGTAATGTCTGATTAAGATTTAATGAAGAGTAGAATACAAGACTGAGCACTTCACAACCACATTTTGGAAATTTTGCCAGATGTCTCAACTTGCAACTGTGAATGGGGGAGGGGAAGGGGGGCTTTGTCCTCAGCTGTAATAATTAAGTGTCACTAAAAAAAAACCAGTAAGGAAAAAATATTGTGGCTATTAAACTTCAACCTTAATGGTTAAACTAAACATAATGGTTTAACCTACAGTATCTGCATTTAGTGAGCCATAGCTTGGAAATAAAAAATTCTGCAGCTGCAGGAATTGATCTTTTTCAGATCAAGCAGATATGAAGGAAGTGAAATGTATCCTTTCTTTTCCCACCTACCCCCAAGCACTGCTATTTGCATTGCAAGGAAATTCATAATCTGTAACAGTGGGGATTTTCTTCCTGGTGCTAATATTAAATGCAGAATTTTTTTTCTCCTAGGATAAGAGCAGAGGCACAGAAGAATATGTTTCATGTCATATACCTGCTGTGCTCTGGATTATTATCAGTCTCAAGCCAAAGATAGATTTAACTTTATGTCTCATTTAGTCCTAAATGAAAATTCAGATGGATGTTCAAAGATTGGCTTTTACTGAATAAGAATACTGTGTGGAATTGTCGTGATCTAACATGCTCCACACATTAGGGATACATTTGCTAGCTGGTACTATTATTTTGTCCATTCTTTGCATCCCTGGAAGCAGGAATGCCAAAAGTTACCTCTATGGGAAAAGTAATACTGTGATTAAAGAAAATTTGAACATGCACATATATGATAATTGATCTAGCTGTGAGTTGACTGGCATTATGGCATGCAAGTCAAATCTGTTCGCCTGTGTGGGCAGTACGACCATACCTATGTGAAATGCTGTGCTTTCTGTACAAGGTAGTTGTTTCCTCACTCCTGTCATCTTTATTTGGCAGTTGGGTTAATTTGCACCCGGCTCAGCTTGGGTCACTTCCCAAATATTCTTTTAAGCTTCGTAACATTATTTGTTGACTGAGAAACTGGAAAACTTATTGCCTTGATCTGCAGTGAGAGAATAAAGAAAGCGGGTTTGCCTTTCAAAACTGGAATGGGGGAAATACACATTTTCTCTTTACCTCTCTATGCTTTCCTGTCTTGTGTCGATGTGTGCTTTGAAGGTGTTCTAAGCTACAGGTAAAATGCCCAACCATTTGCATTGAATAATGTTCTCTTCTTTGGGAGTGAAGCCTTGGAATGGCTCTTTCAGTGACTAGGAGAACATTTGTAATTGTTTCATGTTTTTGTTCCACGAGTGAAAGCTGGGCTGAGGGCCCCCTTTGGCCTTTCCAAGCATACAAAGCAATGGCAGCATTTCTTACAGTCCTCTACACTGTCAAAGTATTAAAGGCTTCTTGTGGTGTGTTGGCAAGTGATTGACACTAAGCTGAAGCAGGTGCAGAGAATGTGGCTACCTCAAAGCTATGTGGGAGTGATCAGCAAGACTGGGAAAACAAACTATGGGTCCTGTCTAAGACTGTTGCATGTATGGTTCTCTGAAGGGCAGCTGGCTTTTTTTAAATCGATGCCCTGAGATTGAATTGAGGGTGGGGTTACTGCAATCTTACATTTATAGTTTCTCTATAAAGCTCGTTGAATATGGTTGAAGTTAGTCTATTATTCTCTTTCTCCCTTCTGCAGATTAAGGCCTCGGAAAGTTCCAGTTTGCATATATATATATATTTTATGCACGAGCCTGCATTTTATCTTCCTTAGCTATTTCTCTGACTCCTTCCTTGTGCTATTTATGTGGGCTTAAATAGCCTGGGAAACTTTTTTTAAAAAAACGAAGAAAGAATGCAAAGAGTTGAATACTCTGTGGAAAAAAAAAGAGCATCCCTAATCATCCACCCACTGGCATATTCTGCTCTCCCAAAGAATTGGCTTAACAAGTCCAGCTTTTATTATGCAATAGTGGCAAAAGGTTCACTGCATGGTACATAAGGAATAATAATTAAGAAAAAAAAAACAAAAGGAAAAAACACTTATCTATGGGTATAGTGAATTTTCTCCCACTCCAGCTGCAAGAGAAGCCAAGTAGATGTGAGAGGCCCATAAATTCTCTGTTTGGAAACAAATGTGTTAAGAGGCAGAGCTTCTGAACTGGGAGATGAGGCTTTTCTTCCCCACTGCTAACATTTCCCCCCTTTGCTTCTGTTCGCAGACCCAAGGAATCACCATGTGGTCCCGCTTCTTGAGAACAGTTCCTGAAGGCCAAGGCTGTCAGATTTCCATCCTAATAAAACAGTGACGATGAGAAACTGTTGGTATTTTTATCTGAGAAAGGAACTTTGAATGGATTTGCCATGGTGACATGAAAAAGGACCAGGATGGATAATGGACTGTCACAGGGGCAATTCCATACATGTATGGCCTCTTTGTGAAACTATCTCCAGTCTTTCCTGAGCTGAGACCTGGAGGGAGGGAGGGGGGAAGGGTGGGTGGGGTGGGGAAGGAACCTGAAAACTCTTTTCCAAAGCAAGGATGACTTTAGTAAGGATCCGGAGGAGCTTCCGGCAGGTATCTCCTCAAGTGGTGCTCTTCTTGCTCTTTGCCTTCTGCCTGCTCAGTGTTTTTGTCTCCGCATATTATTTATATGGGTGGAAGAGGGGACTGGAACCCTCTGGGGATATCCCAAGCCCAGACTGTGATGAACCGAAGATTGCTCCTTCACGCCTGCTACCAATAAAACCCATCAAAGTGGTAGATTCTTCCCGGACTGACCCCTTGGTCCTTGTGTTTGTGGAAAGCCTTTACTCTCAACTGGGACAGGAGATTGTGGCCATCTTGGAATCTAGTCGTTTCAAATATCTGACAGAGATCGCTCCGGGGAAGGGAGACATGCCTACATTGACTGACAAGGACCGAGGGCGCTTTGCACTTATCATCTACGAGAACATCCTGAAGTATGTGAACCTGGATGCCTGGAACCGTGAGCTCTTGGACAAGTACTGCGTAGAGTACGGTGTAGGCATCATTGGCTTTTTCAAGGTATTTCAAATTTGAGAAAGTGTTTACTGAAATGATGGGAAGAGAAGAAGCGATACACTGACTTCTGGAGATAAGATTTGAGCAACAGTGAAAAGCAGAATAGTATATGTTAACCTATTCCTATTGCACAATGAAGTTATCAAAGGGGAACGATGAAATTTCAGGTTGTAGTTCCCTTTCCTGATTTCTTGTGAGATGATTCTTTGTTAATATTCCCCAAGGTCTATTTGTGCTTCTCTGCAAAAAGAAAGTGAACTGAGTAGCTAAGTATCCTTTATTTTTTTGACATGCAATTTTATTTGTTTGTCTTTACATTTCAAAGGCAGAGAATTGCTTCACACCTGAGATTTTTAAAAGGCCAGAGGCATGCAACACAATATTGTATATCCTAATCAGATATTTATTGTATCTACAAAATGTCCTGAAATTAGTTTATTTCATATTTTATGCATAAAAGTAGACAGTAGTACAAAGACAGTGTAAGAAAGCTTTCTCCTAGCAGATGTCTCCATAGTTGCTGCCTGAATCATTCATCTACTTAGCATGGTTATGGTTGCTGGGAAGAGTGGGAATCTGTGAGTCCAAGAGGACACCTAAATTACTCACTGGTTTGACTAGGGAAGTCACCCCCAGGCAAAATTAAAGATGGAGAGTTTCCAGAACCATGGACCCTAAAAACCCACACACATTCAATTTTGCCAAGGTTGAGATAAAGTCTGTCCTCCTCTATCCAGACCCTCACAAGCTCCAAGTACTGGGAAAGGAGCTTGATGGCATTACTTGATTAGCAAAGACAGAGATCTACAGATGAGTACCATCAGCATACAGATGACTCCCCTAGCTGCTTCATGTGAATGTTAAATGCAACCCCGAGGTACCCAAAACAGAGGCCTGGAATCGGCCCTAGAGAAAAGAGGCAACCCCCATAATACTGTGAGCTCCATTTCTAGAAGAATATCATGATCAATGGTATCAAAGGCCACTGAAAGGTTAAGGAGATACAAGATAAATGTAGAACCTCTATCTTGGACCCACCAAATGTTATTGCCAATTATAACCAATGGCATTTTAGTGCTATGGCTTGGATTGAATCCTGACCAGATAATCTGTTTTTTTTATAAAACCTTCTGGAGTTGTAAGCCAACCATCTTCTCAGTAACCTTTCCCCAAACTTCCAACTGGTTTTGTGTCTAAGGTAGAACTAGATCTCACAATTTCCCAGTTTTTAACCTGGTTGTTAATCAGTACTACATTTGATTTTAACTAAGCTGCTGTGGTGTGGCCTGAGGATCATAATAAAGGTTTTGACCACTATGATTTTATACACACACACACACACACACACACACACACACACGAGTTTTCTATCGAAGCAACCTGGTTTTACCCAAATATATATATATATATATTCCTCTTAACAATATTTTGAATCAAGGGCAGTGCCATTATTTATTTTGCATTAGCTTAATGGCAGAGACATGCAGCCAGATGCTATGAGCAGCTCTGGACTCTGTGAGGAATTAAACGAACCATCATAAATTTAAATCCTGACATTTTATAATTCTCAGAGTGCATGAGCACTGGATTCTTGCTCTCTGCAACAAATCTTGAAACAAGTAACCTATTCATTTCTTATTAGGTTGCTTGTGTATGTTCAGAGAAAAATGCCATCTGGAGTTTGAATGCTAGAGAGCAGTTCCCACCCCCACCCCCAGATTTGTTGTTTTGTCATATTCAGTGTCACATGGAAGCGCCTTCAGGATTTCTGTTCTGGGTGCTCTCCTTCCCTTCAGTCTGCTGATATTTAAATTAAAGATAAGTAATGACTAGATTCCATTCTTCCCCTTTTATAACGGACAGCTCAGAGAAGATTTTTTTTTAATATGGTGACACTTGTAAAATAATTAGTTTATACAATTAACTAGCCCAACCCACTGCCCAGGGTTGTTGTGGGAAAATAGGAGGCAGACAAAATATTTTGTATGCTTGTCTCCTTGAGCTATATATAATCTGGATTCTTCTCCTAAGAAGAGGTTCATGTTAAAATTGGTAATAAACTGTTCCATATTCCATTGTGAACTGGATCCTCTGGTTGCTGAAATGTATATACTAATGACAGTCTTATGATTTGACTGAAGATAGTAAACATGTTGACTGTTTTAGGAACCTAATTTATAGCTTAATCAAAAGCAAAGTCTCAGTGCTTCTAAAAAAAGGATCTGGGTGGGATAAGTAAAATGATTTCAACCATATTAAAATTAAACTAAATCAAAATTAAAGTTACAATAGTCTCAAAGGTGCTTTTTCAAAAGGCAACTGGACTTATTTTTCCCTGAGGACGAGGAAAAAGACGTTTAGCTTCTCATTCAAGAAGCTTCATCGGTTCTGGCAGGATGGTGGGGGACAATGGAAACAAAGGCCACATTCTGGATAGAAAGGACCATTGGCTTGAAAGGGGCACAAGAGGCCATTTATGTTAAGATTGAGCAGCCCTCTCTCAACAGAGGGGGAGGGATAAGACACCACCTATCTCCTGTCTATCATGCAGCAGTTCCAAGAAGATGCCACCCCCATTTGCACTCTGGTCCTCTGTGGCCTCAAGAGCTCTCAGGAAGAGTTCTAACAACCAGATAACTGCAAAGAAATATGAGACACCCTCCCCCCCCCCCAAAAAAAAAATCCTGTCAGAAGTAATCCTTCCATTGCCCACACCACCCTGTCAGAACCTAAGAAGCTTCTTGGATGAGAAGCGAAAAGTATTATTCTTCCTCAGAGAAAAAAACAGTCCAATTGCCTTTTGAAAAAGCATCTTTGAGACAACTATGACCTGAATGACTGAAAATATCCACAGACTTAAAGTTACAGTAGTAAGGTCACCCTCCATGCCTGTAATAACTTTCCCTACCAGTTTATATTACAAACAAGAATTCAGCTGCGGCTTCTGGATGTTGCATGAAAGCTTTTGAATGGGGAAGCTTTTGAATTATACATCTCTGCTCAAAGTGTTTAGTGTCCTTTGGCTTTTTAGTCCTGAAGTTGGACTTGCCAAGCAACTAGGACACATTGTGCTTTCTGAAGGGTAAAACAGAAAGTTATCTCCCTGACGGTAAGCTGAAATTCTCTTTGCTTGTTCTTGTATTTACTGTCACCTGACAACCTCCGGTCTGAAGTTGTAATTCAGTTCATGTGATCTCTTTACAGGCGAACGAGAACAGTTTACTGAGTGCTCAGCTGAAAGGTTTCCCCCTTTTTCTCCACTCCAACCTTGCACTGAAGGACTGCAGCATCAATCCCAAATCACCGCTGCTGTACATCACGCGGCCCAGTGAGGTAGAGAAGGGACTTCTTCCAGGGGAGGACTGGACAGTCTTCCAATCAAACCATTCCACATATGAACCAGTCCTCCTCGCTAAAACCAAGTCAGCTGAATCCATCCCACACATGAGCATTGATGCCGCACTCCATACCACCGTCGTACAAGACTTGGGACTCCATGATGGCATCCAGAGAGTCCTTTTTGGCAACAATCTCAACTTTTGGCTACACAAACTGGTCTTTGTGGACGCTGTTTCATTCCTGACTGGCAAGAGGCTTTCACTTCCCCTTGACCGTTACATCTTAGTCGACATTGATGATATCTTTGTTGGCAAGGAAGGCACACGGATGAAAGTGGATGATGTCAAGGTAATTGTTCTTAGACCGGCCTATTGCTCTTTGTTTTATGGTTGTGGGTTGATGTGGGGCCTGTTGACCCTCGAGTTCATTTCATTAAAGGAAAAGTTTAAATGGGTTTCATTGATGCTCAGATCAGTGACCTAGATCACAGAGTTCTTGTTGCTTGTTCTATCTGCTAGCAGATAGAGTTTGGATTGCAGGTGCCTAAACTGATTTAGCTATAGATGGGTGCATATGCACTAACATGAAACACTTTGCATAAAATGGGAAAGTTTTGTATGTGAGGTACTAGACAATTTTTTGACACCTTATGAAAAATATAATTTCTCTTGAAAGGAATTTGTTTTGAGGAGAGTATTGTATAAGCGACTCTGATCTTGGTCAAATGTTAATCACCAAAGGGAAGGGGAGAGGGGGGAACCTTTGAGCCATATAGCAGACGTTGCTAGTTACAGCAAGATGTTTTTTGAAAAGTTTTATTTCATGTCATTAGCTACTTTTAGAAGAACAAGGAAAAACATAAATCATACTATATGCCCAGAATTACCCTGTGGTAAGTAGGCAGATAATACATTTGATAAATAAATAAATATAATAAATTGCCTTTTAAATTACTGGCCATTATTTTCCATATTTCAACAAAAGTAGAGATGGCTACTGAACCCTCTAGCTAGTCATTTAAGTTTAATAAACATGTATCAGTCAAAGGTTCAAATAACAGGTGCTTCCTGACTAAAGACCCAGTTTGGCAAGATCTAAATGTACCGAATGAATATTTAACTTTTTTCCCTTAAATACCCCTACTTCTAACTAGAATTTATCTAATGGATACCCAACATGGGCATGGTTCATAAAAGATATCTCAGGTGAATTTAAATATCTGTTCCTATCAGAAAGGCGATATGAGAGTCCAAAGATTGCTTTATTAATAGTGATCTCTAAACTTGGATATTGCAGAATACACCTGTAATTTACAATATAGCTGTCCTGTAAAAGTAAACTTCTAATATGGCATGTGAATTAATGAAATGCATGTATTAACACATGTTAATGAAAAGAAATATCTGAACTAGCATACATACTTGTTTCACTTTCTATGGTAGCATGGAATTTGATGATGCCTAGCTTTTATTTTTTAACCTCTAGGGCAGTACTAAAATATTTTTCATTATATAAGAAGCTCCTTCCTCTCACTTTTTGGAAGTGAAAGTTGCAGCAAGAACTGTAGACTGGCCCTTAGGACATTCAGTCAAGTATTGCAACTCTAATGTTAGCAACAACAGCTCAAGAAGGCAGGCTGCTGTCTTGAATATGTTGTTGAATGTTTTTGAAAGTCAGTAGATGATGATCAGCTTTTCAGAAAGCAGGAATATCAAATTTAGAATCTGTGATAGAATGTCCAAAAACTTCCAATCTTGTGAATAATTGGACAAAGGTATGTTTTATCTGCAGTAATCCATACTCATGCAGAAATTTGTGCTATATATGGGGCTTTGCTATGCTATATATGGGGTTTTGGCAAAGAGAATGGGAAGTTCAGTAATTAACAGAATTAACAGAATAATAAAGTTAAAAGTTCTTCTAGTTCAATCCTCTACTCGAGCTGGAGACCGTATACCATTTCAGACAGATGGCTGTCCAATCTTTTCTTAAAAACCTCAAGTGATGGAGCACCCACAACTTTCAGAGGCAAGCTATGCCACTGGTTAATTGTTCTAATTGTTAGAAAATTATTTCTAGATTGGTTTTCTCCTTGGTTAGTTTCCATCCATTGCTTCTTGTTCTGCCTTCAAGTGCTTTGGAGAATAGGCTGACCCCAGGGGTGAAATGTAAAATTTGTTACTACAGGTTCTGTGGGCATGGCTTGTTGGGGGGGGTGGGATAATGTGACGGTGGGCGTGGCCAACTTTTTTTTTTAACTTTTCAAAGCATTTTTTCATCAGAAGAGGTTGTAGAAAAAATGCTTTTAAAAGTAAAAAAAAAAAAGCGTCTGATGATCGTGCGGCTCTGCTGGGCATGGTGGGCGAAGGGGGGTGCAGGGATTTTTGCTACCGGTTCTCCGAACCACCCACCGCCATCGCTACCGGATCAGGTGATCCGGTCCGAACCGGGAGCATTTCACCCCTGGTTGACCCCCTTTTTTTTGGTGGTAGCCCCTTAGATATCGGAACGTTGCTATCATGTCATCCTTCTTTTCATTAAACTAGACATACACAATTCCTGCAACCGTTCTTCATATGTTTTAGCCTTCAGTCCCCTAATCATCTTTGTTGCTCTTCTCTGCACTCTTTCTAGAGTCTCAACATCTTTTTTTATATGTGGTGACCCAAACTGAGTGCAATATTCCAAGTGAGGTCTTATCAAGGCATTATAAAGTGGTACTATCACTTCACGTGGTCTTGATTCTACCCCTCAGCCTAGAACTGTGTTGGCTTTTTTGCAGCTGCAGCACACTGCTGGCTCATATTTAAGTGATTGTGCACTAAGACTCCAAGATCCTTCTTACAATTACTACTATTGAGCAAGTACCACCTAGTTATGTAGATCCAATCTTTTTTGTAAGCTACTCTTTAAATTCTCTTTTCTCCATCCTGTAGGCTTTGTTTGATACTCAGAATGAACTACGTACCCATATCCCAAATTTCACCTTCAATCTGGGCTACTCAGGGAAATTTTTCCACACAGGTAAGAATACAGTTGGCAAAGTTTTCTTTGTAGCTTCTCAAACCTTTTAATCTTGGTGACTGGTGAAAATTTACCTAATATAATTTGAATATGCAAGTGTCTTAAAGCATTAGGGCAACTGTAAGAACCTGAAGTCCTCCAAATGTAATCTATAACAACAGGCATCCTTTATTATCTTTTATGATGTCTAAGGCTGCTGAGATTTGTACTTTATAAACCATCTGAAAGGCCACAGGATCTCACCTCTGCATTGAGTTCTGGACATGGAAATGATAGTGTTGTATGTCTGGTTAATAAAGAAGAGTTTCTATTCCTTTCTACTTGGGGAGATCTAAAGTTTTTGGGTTAACTGAATCCATGCCGTGTACTCCATTTAATGCTGCGCATCGTAGAAGCTGTCAGATTGCGTGGTATGATTTTGTGAAGCTTTGCCTTCATTTGTGGCTTAAACATTGCTTAGTGATGATGATGGTGATGGTGGCGATGATGATGCTTTGGTCCTGGCAGGTACAGATGCGGAGGACGAGGGAGATGACCTTCTGCTCTCTTATGTGAAGGAGTTTTGGTGGTTCCCCCACATGTGGAGTCACATGCAGCCTCACCTTTTTCACAATCAATCCGTGTTGGCAGACCAAATGGCCATGAACAAGAAATTCGCCGTGGTAAGTAAAATGCTGCCCAGGACTACTGCTGGAATGAGGAGGGTAGGTTTTATAAGAAAAAACAGAGGATAGTTTGACTATGTAGAATTATTAGTTTGCTTATTTCTCATCTAGAACCAGTGGCTATAACAAGTTTATCATTGCAAAATGAAACAGGAATTGCCAGAACAGTGTGACTGTACATTGAACCACTAAAATGAGAAAGTCTTTAAATATTATGGATTTGTAACCAATTGAATAGTTATCTCAGGTAATACAACCTGAAGCATTGAATACATGAAGAGTGGAAGGTTTGACTAACAGAGATTCCCAAATTGTTTCAATTCATGGTGCTCCTAGTAGTTCCCAAATTATGTGCTGCTATTTTTGTCCTTTGTGTGTGTCTCCTGCAGCTATTGATCTACAGCTGCATTTTTTTTTTTACTTTTCATGTATGCCAAAAACAAATAATGGTTCCTATGACACCATCCAAATATCTGTTTAATATATGGGTCCAGTAAATATCATACTATTGCCCATAAGTGTCTGTTTTAAATTTAAATTGGGATTTTGTTACTGAGTAGCTACTCTCCTGAAAGCTTAATACGTATCTCCAGAACCACACTGATGGTTGGTTGTGTTGCATGTGAGCTCTCAACATTGCTGTCAATGCAGGGGTTGCCTGGATGGTTCCTTTTCCTAGTAAGGACATACAGAGACGAATAGTGTTTCGAGTATCTCTAAGTGGCTCAGTTCCACATTAGCATTTTTTTCTAGTTTAGTAGTGATTCGTTCCTGGTGCTCCCCAAATTTTTCCTAATGTACTGTTCTAATTTTAACATTAAGCATATTCATGTTACTCCATCACATCCAGATGCAGCTGTGTTGGAATGTGCACCTGTAGCAGCATAGGGGGAGAATTTGGCCAACTTAGAGCTTTCCCAGAGAGAGGCCCAGACCAAGAGACTGCATGACCCAAAGTTGGAGGGAAGAGTGAGGAAAAAATTCAGGGTAATGGCACCCTAGAATCTCGCAGGATATATTAGTAGTTTAGAAAATTATAGCATTAATTCGGCAAGATTCTGTCCACTACATGTACGCAAATAAAGGATTGAACTTGGTTGGATCTTGCTGCCTTGCTGTCTCTGGCTTGGAACTGACATTAGGAAGTGTATGTTAAAATATTACTACACTACTTTCAGTTGAAAAATAACCTAAACACAAGTTTATTCAATCAGTGCTTTTGCTAAATAATTCCCAACATCTTTCAGCACAGTACTTACCTGACCTTGTGAAATTACTTTCTTTTGAAAAAAGAGCCTGCAAAAGATACTTCTTAAGGGTATGAAGTTTTGGAAGTGTTATTCACACTATTAATTAACAAAAACTCAATTAAAAGGGCGAGGAAAACAAAGCGCAATTTTGTAATTTTGCAGAAAGCGCTTCTTAAACTGCTGGTTGTCCTCAGGTTACAGTGGCAGTTGGGATTGGGATTGCTGTTGCTAAGCGACACAGTCATAAAGCACGAAGTCAAGTAACCACATCACTTAGAGAGACAACAATCCTTATTGATGTTGTTATCCCAAGAGATGCAGGTCGTTAAGTGAGAAGTGATGACACTCCCAAATAAGGAACACTGGTTGCTGCGGGGGTGGGGGTGGGGAATTGTTGGGAGGGTGCATGAGAGTTGGAGGTGAAGTGAGGCCCAGGGCGGGCCGCACATTAGTGCAAGAAACCCTGGGTGTGGATAGCATAGTGTAAGAGCAGGAGGGCCAGGGGTAAGGAGTGCGAGCGCAGGAAGACCGTGGAGGTGGATGGCATGGCATGAATAGAATGAATGAGCTGGAACTAGTCCATCCCTCTGTTCCAGCAAGAGAACCTATACCATTTCAGACAAGTGACTGTCTAGACTCTAGTTTTCTCTTAAAAACATCCAGTGACGGAGCACCCATGATTTCTGAAGGCAAGCTGTTCCATTGGTTAATTGTCCTCACTGTGAGGAAGTTTCTCCTTCTACAGGTTGCTTCTCTCTTTGATTAGTTTCCAACCATTGTTTCTTGTCCTGCCCTCCGGTGCTTTGGAGAATAATTTGACCCCCTCCTTTGTGGCAGCCCCTCATGAGCACAGGAAGACTGGGAGGATTTACCAGAGCAACTCGCAGCTGGCTTCCCTATTCATGGGAAGTCAGCAGGGAAGGTCGCAAATGGCAATCATGTGACCATTGGATATTGCAACTATCAACATCCGGTTGCCAAGAGCGCAGTTTGTGATCTTGTGACACATGGGTACTGATGCCACAATTTTGAGGACTGATTGTAACTACCTGTTGTTCAGCATTGTCGCAACTTTGAACAGTTGCTGAACAAGTGGTCACTAAGTGAGGACTACATATACTGTAATCCAATACTTTGGATTGTTGCCTGGGATTTGTTCATATGTTACAGCATTGGGGTTTTTTTTTTTTACTGCTGCTTATTCAAATGTGTTTTTAACAGCATTTCTTCATTTCCATAAAAGAATTGTTCATATGTGAAGTAGAATATTTTCCAGTTCAGCAGGGTAGAAATTTAGTGTTTGTTCACTTAACTATCTCCTGAAAAACTGTGAAGCATGATGATTAAAAGTCATCAGGCCAGTTCTGTACAAAACCTGCTTTAAATTGAGCGTAAAAGCCTGTAGAAAAACAGGAAACAATAAGACTTATATAATGCTAGTTACTCAATCCACTCCCTGGTCTGACTAATTCAGTAAGAGCAAAAAATACACTTTGAACTATGTCTTAAACTAGAATTCTGCCTGGATTAGACTAAGATAAAGAAATAAAATGAATGTCTGGCTCTTCTCATTTGCAGTGTAATTACGTCATTAAAATTCCTCTGTTAGCGGACTTCCGGTTTGCTGTTTGTCCCCGCTGGACGCTCCTTTGGGATCGTCCCACCCACTGCCTGTAAAGAGCCGCCTTTATAGCGGAATGGCGGCTCGAAAAAACTCAGTTTCCATGAGGAAATGGAGATAGAGCAGGCTGGGGTGGGTTGAGTCCTCTGCCTAATCCCAAAAGTTTTTTTTTTACTTTTGGGACGGAGCGGAAGAGACTCCCCGTATCCCCAGCCGATGCTCCGGGCTCTGGGAGATCTCTGCTACATGCAGAGCTAAGGGGCAAAAGCAAGCCTGTAAATTTGTTAAATTAACTCAAGAAGACGTCAGTTGGACCTCTGATCTTGAAGCGCAAGTATTCTTTTTATTGGAAAAGTTATTGAAGTTGTTTAAGAAGTGAAAGGAAAAAAGATTTTTAAAATGGCGATTGCTGCTGCGACTGCTGCGGCTTGAAGAGAGGCTGAAAGGGAAAGTCCTTCCGTTTTCTATTACAAAGTAGCGGAATGAATACTTCTGGCCGTAATTGAGGCAAAACCTCACTCTCACTCTTGCTTTTTTTTCCTTTTTTTTTTCTTGGGGATCTGATATTGATCTTGGTTGGAAACAAGCTTTTTTTTTCTCTCTTTTCCACTAAATCTTGTCTGTGTGGGAAATGGCACCGGGACTCACACAGCTAGACAAACAGGGGGGGGGGAATCTCCCCCATTAATAAATTACACCAACAAGTTTTAACTCTCCAGTGTCAGAAACCTGATTTTAATATAATAGAATTTCTTCTTGAAGAGATTGTAAGAAGGGATGAGATTGTGAACCAGCAACTCGAAAAATTTAAGCAGGAAATTAAAGAAATTGGTGAACTGGTGAAATCAAAGTTTGACTTTTTGAATCGAAAGATTTTAAAAACAGCTAATGGTTTATCAGACTTTCTGATTCGGGTGGATGCAAAGACTAAATTATTAGAGTCTAAAATGAAGGAAACTGAGGAGAATTTGGATGACAAGATTCAAAAAATTAAAAAGGATTTGGTAAACATTCAGGATAATAGCTCAGAAGACAAACCTAAATTGGAGGTTGACCAAAAGACTGGTAATGAAGAAAATGTGCAACAGAGGATTGAAAGAGAAGTTTTAATGATTCAATATAATTTTACAGAATATGCAATTAGACTGAGAGGTTTGCAGGAAAATAATAGAGATGACTTAAGGAAAATATCTTCTGAAATTCTGGCTGGGATTTTAAAGGTTCAACCTGATGAAGTGTATTGCAGGATTGATAGAATTTACAGAATAAACTCCTGGTTGGCAAAGCAAAGGCAATTGCCTAGAGATGTGGTGATCTATTTTACAGATAAAGAAATTAGGAATAATATTGTGCAGAACTCTTTTAATTCTACTTTGCAATTTCATGGAAGAAAGATTTGGATTTTTAAGGAGCTCCCGACTAAGATGTTAATGGAGAAGAAGAAATTTGGCTTTCTAGTGACTGAGTTAAAAAAAAGAAATATCCTATTTAGGTGGAATGCCCCAGTTGGTTTAATATTGAGACACCAAGGAGTAAGATATCAACTGAACACTGTTGAAAAAGCGGAAGAATTTTATCAAAAAATTTTAAAAATGAATTTAACATCTTTAGGCATAATACAGGATAAGCAAAAGGAGTTGGAAACAAAAAGAAAATATCAAATTACAGAGGCTGTGGTGGATAAGTTGTCTTTGGACTCTCTGGATACCCCAGCTGGACTGTCTATAAATAAGAGAGCAGTGTCATCCGACTCCAGTGTGATGAACCATCAAGTCACAGACAAGTGCGCAAATCAACCAGTTGATATACAAGTGATGGAGAAGAAAGATGAGATGATAAAACTAACCCAACAAGATCAACTCACAAAGCAGAATGAAAATCGATTAGCCGATACACAATTGGTAGGCACGAAACGAGGATGGAAATTCAACCCGCAAAAGAAAAAGAAAAGAAATAGATCTCATAGAAACAGCAATTTCTAAACCAAGCAACAGTGAAGCCAGGGACTTTAAAAAATGAATGAACATCTGAAAAGATAGTGGAGGCGAACAATTGTTTAATACTATCCTGAGGATTGTGGCAGATCTCTGTAATGCCGTGATTTTGGGATGTGAAAAGAGCCTTACCTTGTTGGATTTGAATTATCTACTCTGGATTTCTTTTACTGGTGAATATATTATGATTATTTTGAGTTACAAGGCAAGAGAGTCACACTGGGGCATGCAGAAGATCTGGTTGTTACCCATTAGGATGATGGGAATCAACAATCCTGATGAATACCACAACTATAACTATATGGATATAATTATAATGTCACTCGGGTGGTTGTTTTTACTTTTATATATATACGAGGATATCTACTACTGATGGGGGCAGAAGATGATTGAAGATTTTGAACAAACTGTTGCACCAGCATGTTATTTTACCCTATTATGGGTGATGGATTTAACGATCCAGTGGAAAGACATCAAAGAAGATATTATATGGATTATAAATTTAAAGTTATTGTCTTTTTTTTTTTATAAAATGGAATGCATATATAGATATGTGTATATTTTAGTAAAGTGGGCAGTGGGTTATATTTAGAATTGTATTGCATGATTTTGTAGGAATTGAAGGGTTGAAATAGGTTAGTTTACTGATTGATTAGTCTAAGAAAAAGGATCCTTAAGTCATATATTTAGGGGAGTGGAGGAATTGGATAGAACTGAATAAACGTTAAATCTGGATGTAGGGAGAAGGCTGCTTTAAAATGTTATATTAATATATATAAAAGATTAAATGTTAAATTGTAATAATACACTATAAGTTTAGGGGAGGAGAAAAAGGGCAGATTATCGTAAAAATGGGAGTTATAAGAATAATATGCTAAGGGTCAGTATTCTGATGAGGGAGTAAGGGAAAGGAAAGATATTATGTATGTAATTAGTTATGAAATAGCCTATTGTTGTGAAGAAGTCACAGGGGGGGATGGGTGGTGAGGGGGGTTAGGGAAGAGGGGGGGGAAAGGGGGAAAAACTTGTATTTGAAAACTTTTTCAATTAAAAAAAAATTCCTCTGTTAGCGTTAGAGGATAACAGTTATGAATGCTTTTTCTTAGGAACATGGCATCCCTACAGATATGGGATACGCAGTGGCCCCTCATCATTCAGGGGTGTACCCGGTCCATGTGCAACTCTATGAGGCCTGGAAACAGGTGTGGGGGATCAAAGTAACAAGCACCGAAGAATATCCTCATCTCAAACCAGCCCGCTACCGAAGAGGATTTATTCACAGTGGAATCATGGTCAGTAGAAAACATATCAATCTTGTGAACTGTGGTAATGAATGCAAACAGCTTGCCCCCCCCCTCCCAAGATTGTTTTATAGAATACTAAACATAAATCAAGGAATAAACATTTTATACCACAAATTGGTCAAGATATAAAGAAGGAGAAAGTTAGAAAATAGGTTTTTTTTACTTATTTTTCCTTTGTTTTTTAAATAAGCATAAACAACAATAAGTAATAATACAATGGAATCCTTGCATTAAGTTTGAGATAGAAGTGCAGGGGAAATTAGGAAATTCAGGAGGTTCAAATGAGTATAAAGATTTATTGCAAGCTTAAGCTCTCTATAAGAATCTGACAAATTTGCGGTCAAAGGAAATGAGTGGGAGATAAGACAGGTATTCAAGGTAGACTGGATTTAGATATTTCATGGGTGTGCAGGGACTCATGACATATGACACGTTTGACCCCTCCCTCGGGCTCAGCTGGGTCATCTCCTACAAAACCTTTATTATATACCGTAACAATCAGTTTAATGAATTTTGCAGTTATTTATCAATGCTATGTCAACTCTAGATGATAGTTAATGTTGACATATTTTTTCTCTCTATCTTTAAAGATTTAAATTATCTAAATCATCAGCCTTAATCTCTAGTCAATACTATATAAATACCAAAATAATGTATCATTTGTGTTTTATAACCATAAAATAAAATATTACTAAAAAATGAAAAAGAATAAGCCCAAACCATATCAAATAATAAATCTGCTTAAATTTGGATTTCACTATTATGTATATATTCCTAATTTCATAATAAGAATTTGTCTGAGGATCACAGTTAAACTTCACTATCATTAGCTATTTTTAACTTTATGAATTAAATATATATATATTCATCAACCTACACAGATACTATTTCTGAATACAGTTTAAAGTAGTTTACATGATATTTTAAATTTTAAGCCAGCTGTCAGCCAATGACCAAATTTAAAAAAAAAACAGATTTGATCATTCTTTAATGAATTCTTGGACAGAATTTTCCAACAGGACTGTGTTATGAGATTCTATGCAAGGATGCAACAGTAGACTCTTCTAGGAAAGGCAGTTCTCAAAACATTAGTGTCCCAGGTCATGTAGGACTTTAAGGAATAAAAATATTATCTGGAATTATGCCTAAAAGCAAATTGGCAGCCACATGTAATTGGCACAAAATTAGCTGAATATGCACCTGTTTCTAACCCTTGATGCAAGATGGACAGCTGTGTGCTACCAGTTGAGGCTTCTGAGTGCTCCACAAAGATACTCTCACGTAGAGTGAATTGCAGCATGGAAATCAGTAAATGCTATAGGACTGAGGTAGAACATTCTGTCCTCTACCACTGATGTGGGCAGTGAGCGGGGGAGCTGCAGTTGGAAAACAACATTTCTATCCATAGCTTTTAACTGCTTTTCAGAAAAATAAGTACCAGGGCCAGGTTGTGGTCAAGGTTGTTATTTAATCAGAAGGATTTACAGAGGTTCTCTGGTTTAACGGAGGCGCATTTCTTCTAAAAGGATGGCGTTCATCACTAGAATGATTACCATATTGTCTGGATTCATTTTCAAACTTTTTTTTTAAACATATCCACTTGTCTGTAGTTTCCAAACATATTTTAACGCAGAGAAAGATGCTCTTCATTTCTTACATATGTAGGTACATATGTAAGGTACATCGTACCATTGTGCGATTCCCAAAGCATAACAGATAGAAAGGTTAAAAAAAAAAGGCAAAAGAAATTAAAGGCAGGAGATAAGGCAGAAAAAAAAAGAAAAAAAAAGAACAAATAAGTTTATTTTGCAACAATACCATTCACTATACCCCTGAATACCTTTCTATTACAGGTAGTCCTTGACTTAACAACCACAATTGAGCCTTAACATTTCTGAGCCCAACAAAAGTGAGACATTTGTTAAGTGAGTTTTGCTCTATTTTACGACCATTTTTGCCACAGTTGTTAAGTGAATCACTGCAGTTGTTAAATGAGTAACATGATTGTTAAGTGAATCTGGCTTCTCCTTTGACTTTGTTTGTCAGAAGGTTGCAAAAAGTGATCACATGATCCCAGGACACTGTAACCGTTTGTGTAATATGAGTCAGTTGTCAAGCAATTTAAAGGTTAGGGATTTTTAAAAAATATAGATTGAGACTTCATACAGGTTTAAAGCACTAGTTTGTCCAGAATTACCTCTAGAAAATTGTCTTCATAATGAACAGTATCATATTTATAGCACAATATTGGCTGATTATTCTGTTTCAGTTACATCTAAATTTTGAATAATACTAATAAATACCTTATGAAAAGCAAATAAGATAATACTACATTAAAGAATAGTAGGTATTAAGAATGGAAAGTGGTATACATTGTAAGAAGTCTGTTGATAAAGAAATGGGGAGGGGGTTATTCAGGATAATCCAGATTCCAAGAAGTTGTAACTAGGAATTTTAATTAGAAAACAGCATATTTAAAATGAGATGGCCAAGCTTACCTTCTAAGAAGGGAAAAGGATATTTGGAGCATATTCATATTACATATTTCAAGGAAATTCTATTACAAAACCATTCGTACAATCTTGAACTCTGAGTTTTGCATGTTTTTGACCAGTGTATAACTCTTTTAGGAAAATGAACTAATTGCACATGTTAGAAACTTTACATAATTTCAAGAACATGCTTTGGACGTCTTTAATATGGGTTATCGTAAAGGAAGACTTCTATTTAGTTACATTGCTAGTTTCAACTAGAATTTTGTAATTGCAACTTGAAAATCATCTGAAGTTTTATGTTGAGAGGGAGAGAGAGAGAGACTATATTACTTTACAATAAAAATTAAAATAAAATTTAGCTGGACAGATAATTCTAGGACCTTTATAATTTCTAGGTGCCTAGTCTTTTAAATAATTCCTAGCAAACCTATTAGATTGCCTTGGTTGTTACGATGGCCTGCATACGGTTCATGAAAGTTCATGATGGCCATTGGTGATTGTTTCTTTTTCCTGAGATAGTCTAATCAACTTGAAAGGAGCAGCTGCTGTGTACTTTGCCTTTGTTCTCAGATTCATGAAAAAGCATAAAATCAACATAGGAAGAGATTTTTCTCCCTTGGGAAGGAAGGAACTGGAACAAAGTTTCTTCCTTCTGTTGTCCTCACCCTGCATCCGAAATCCATGTACCAGATGCAGATTGTACCCTTTGTCTCAGCATGTACATTTAGTCTTTTGGCAACATTTGAAGTAAGCCAGGTTATGATAGGCAGTGACTTTGCCAAGGCCAAGCAAATGATGTCAGTTATGTTTCTTAGTTTTTCTGGTGTCCACTCCTTAATAGGAGCACAGGATAGAACTTGCTTCATAGCTTCCCACTTATCAGGATTCTGCATAGGGTATCCTAAATTAGGTTAAGGAAACAAACTGTGCAGACCCAGCATGACAGGACTTATATCAAGCGAAAATAAAATAAAACAGTATTTCAGCATGGTAGTATTTCAGCAGAGCTTACATATACAGTGAAACTTTAAAAATCATGCATAAACAGAGAACCTCAGCAGATGAAAGATACCTCAACACAGACTTTTTGGTTCTCCTTAAATTAGATAAAATGATTTTTTTTAAAAAAATGCATTTTTGTATTTATGATCAACCAAAAAGCGTCAGAGGCTTTTTGTACCCTAGTGTTCCCTTTGAAGCATAATGAAGCATATTTTAGTCTGATACATTTGACATAAATCAGATACCAGGAAACTCTGATTTTTTCCATTTAGCTTATCTTTGCTCGGTGTGGGGATGGGAATTGGGACATAGTTGTTTTCTGGAGCAGATTGGAAATTATTCTTTTGTTTAAAGTTGAGAGGTACTAAAATAGGCAGTCAGTCTGCCTTTGTTTGAGCTGATGGACTTGAAGGTGTGTGTGAGAGAGAGGGAGAGAGAGAAGGAAGGAAGGAAGGAAGGAAAGAGGAAAGGAAGGAAGGAAGGAAGGAAGGAAGGAAGAAAAAAGAAAGAAAGAAAAAAAAGAAAGGATTAGAGAATTGGAAGGGACCTTGGAGATTTTCTAGCCCAACACCTTGCTGAGGCAGGAAACCCAGTACTATTTCAGACAAATGGTTGTCTGGTCTCTTCTTAAAAACTTGCAGTGTTGGAGTATCCACAACTTCTAGAGGCAAATCGCTCCACTGATTAATTGTTCTAACTGTCAGGAAATTTCTCTTTACTTCTACGTTGCTTCTCTCCCTGAGAAAGGAAGGAATGGAGAAGGAAAGGAAAGAAAGAACAGTTATGCACTTATATGAATTGTTGTGGAGGTTAATAAATCAATAAACCGTGAACCTCTATCTCTATGAAACTCTACTTAAACAAATGAGCCTCTGAAGCAGCTACCCCAAATTTATTTATTTATTTATTTATTATATTTCTATACCACCTTTCTCCTATAGGACTCAAGGCGGTGTACAGTCAAGAAAAATATAGATACACAAACATCATAAAATTGCTAATTAAAATTATTATTATAACATAGTTTGGCCCAATTAAATAGAACCTAAAATTAGATAACATTTTAAAAACATTCACATGTTCATATGTTTAGCCCCACTTGTTGGAACATCAGGGTTTTGAGGGCACGGCGGAAAGCACAGAGATCAGGGATATTTCGTATCTCGGGGCAGTTCATTCCAAAGGGTTGGAGCCCTCACAGAGAAGGCCCTCCCCCTGGGAGTCGCCAGTCGGCATAATTTGTCTGACTGAGTAGTCCCTCTCTGTGAGAACGAACTGGTCGGTGGGAGGCTCTTGGTGGCAAAAGACAATCTCATAGGTACCCAGGTCCTAAGCCATGGAGCGCTTTAAAGGTGATAACTAACACCTTGAATTGCACCCAGAAGACCACCGGGAGCCAGTGCAGCTCAAGTAGGAGAGGTGTTACATGGGCGCAACGAGCTGCGCCCATAATCACCTGCGCGGCTACATTCTGAACCAGTTGGAGCCTCTGGGTGCTTTTCAAGGGGAGCCACATGTAGAGAGCATTACAGTAGTCCATACGGGAGGTGACTAGGGCATGAGTGACCGTGCACAAGGCGTCCCGATCCAGAAAAGGACGCAACTGGCGGATCAGGCGAACCTGATAAAAGGCACCCCTGGCCACGGCCGTCAAATAATTTTCTAAAGATAGCCATGAATCCAGGAGGACACCCAAGTTGCGGGCCCTCTCTGTGGGGAGCAAGATCTCATCCCCAATTGTCAGTGATGGTACCAGCTGACTATACCGGGACGCCGGAAGCCACAGCCACTTGGTTTGAAGGGGTTGAGTCTGAGCTTGTTTCTCCCCATCCAGATCCGCACGGCCTCCAAGCAACGGGACATCACAGCAAGGGCATCATTGGGGTGGTCTGGGGTGGAGATGTATAGCTGTGTGTCATCAGCATACTGATGAACACTCACCCCAAAACTACGGATGATCTCACCTAGCAGTTTAAGAAATATTTTTAATTTTTAGAGAAAAAATTAGAAATATTTTTTCTCTAACATGAATGACTGTATTTATGTGTGAAAATATGAACTCCAATATCACGGTACAGGATCAGTTCTTACCCTTACTAAAAACTTATCCATCTCCAAAGTCAGTAAAAAGTGAATACAAAACAGTAAGAGATTAGGTTTTAGAAGCCTTCAAAACAAGACCCCAATATCCAAATGGAAAAATTAATGCTGACTTTCTAAATCTGATGGGATGAATTTGTGGGAGATCTGTTGAGCAGATCTAATTTCTAATCTAATAATAGAAATCTAATAATTTCTAATTTGCTACTTGTTCATCTCTCCCCCACCCCACTTTCTTGCTAGGTTCTTCCACGGCAAACTTGTGGATTATTTACACATACCATATTCTATAATGAATACCCAGGTGGCTCGAGTGAATTGGATAAAATCATCAATGGAGGCGAGCTTTTTCTGACTGTTCTCCTTAATCCTGTAAGTATTACTTCAAGGACCAATGAGCTGAAATCCTTGCAGCAAAGCAAAGGCAGGATATAAATAGAATGATTAAGTTAAAAAATCCATTAGCTACTGAAAGGTTATGGAGTTGATAAATTCTAGAGCTGAATAGTTTTCAAAAAAGTATGTATATGCGTAATGTATATGTAGGCAAAACAGTGTGTGTGTGTATGTGTTTGGGTGAATGGATAGATAAATATGATTTAGAAGTGATTAAGAAGCTGAAAGGGCTTAGGCATAAGAGTTCAGCAAGAGCCATAAATAGTAATATCATTTGGATAATTGCCTGGTCAAAGTTTATTACATGGTATGAGCACAGTGAAATACATTAAGTGGGCACAATTATGAGTGCTGTCAAGTAAACGTTTTTTTCCTGAAGTCAACAAAAATTAAAACTGGGGAGAAACTGACTGAAGTTGGGAGCAAATTTAGAATAGATGAAAGCATTTTTTTTTTTTTTGGCTTTAATTTATATGCTGCCCTTCTCCGGAGACTCAGGGCGGCTTACAATGCGTTAAGCAATAGCCTTCATACTTTTGTATATTTATACAAAGTCAGTTTGTTGCCCCCACAATCTGGGTCCTCATTTCACCTACCTTTAAAAGGATGGAAGACTGAGTCAACCTTGAGCCTGGTGAGATTTGAACTTGCAGTAATTGCAAGCAGCAGTTGTTAATAACAGTGCTTTAGTTCACTGCACTACAGGCTCTTGCTGTAGACTCAGCATTTCTGACTCAGCATTTAATCCACTTGGATATTTGGATCAGCTTGGATATTTTTAAACAGACAGAAATGCCTCTGTTCTTTGTAGAAAATATGGTAGGTAAATAGTAAGGAGAATCTTTTAAAAAGTGAATTAACAGAAGATGTAACTTTTATTATTGATAGTTTACTTCTTATCCTAAATATAAAGATTTTTTTCCTCCATCCTGGCTAAATTTTGAAACTTCTGTGGAGTGTTTGGATAGGGGAGAGAAACATGGTGGCACTTAATGCAGGAAAGCATTTTTGTGGTTTTTAGTTACCGCGTTTCCCTGAAAATAAGACCCTGTTTTATATATTTTTGAACCCCGAAATAAATGCTTGGCCTTATTTTTGGGGAGATCTTATTTTGGGGCGTGTGGAGCAAGACGGGGCTCCTTTTGCCGTCTTACCTGATCTCCAGCTCTGTCTCCCTAACCCTAACCAGAAGAAATGGCGGGGACCGGCTGTGCATGCATTTAAATATTTTCGGGGAGGGATTATTTTTGGGTGGGTGGGGTTTTATTTTAGCACATGCGCTCAAAAGCCTGATTGGACTTATTATCAGGGGATGTCTTATTTTTGGGAAAACAGGGTAGTTCATTTGCATGTTTTGTTCATCTGCAAATGAATGTTTAATATTTCACTGCAAAAATTCCCCGAATACTACTGTAACCATTCTGATCTATGGGGTTTCTCCCCCCCCCACCCTTTCTTCTTCCCTCTTCTGCACAGATCAGTATCTTTATGACCCACCTCTCCAATTATGGAAATGACCGCCTGGGTTTGTACACCTTTAGGCATTTGGTCCGTTTTCTGAACTCCTGGACTAACTTGAAGTTACAGACGTTGCCACCTGTGCAGCTGGCACAGAAGTATTTCCAGATATTCTCTGAAGAAAAAGACCCCCTTTGGCAGGTGTGCATTCACTGCCTCCCTGAGCCTGCGTCACAAAAATTTCCATTGTGTTTTATTGTTTTGTCTCTTTCTTGGTTTGAAAATCTGGGCAAGTAGTTGCCTGTTATATAATACTCAATTCAGTTAATTGCGGTCATAGACCAGTAGGATACTTAATACTCTCCAGGAAGAGTGGCAGATGTGAAATAACATTCTGTGAAATGTGTAGTGGCTGGAGACTTGAAACAGTATTCAGGGAGATTTACTTCCTTCTATCCACGTCTGGTCACTTCATTCAGTTGTATATGTGTTTATAAAAAGAGTATTCTGATAATTATAGATCATAATACTGGCCCCATGAAGAAGGGTGAGCCTGGTTTTGAAAAATATTTTTTTTTTCCTTTCAAGAGGGTGAAAGTAAAAAAAGAACAGTGCAGACTCAGTATAGTAGCGAAATAAAAGATGATATCTTCCTTCTATTATTTATGACTTATGGCCACAACTGAGCCCAAAATTTCTGTTGCTAAGCAAGTTGGTTGTTAAGTCAGTTTTGCCCGATTTTATGACCTTTTTTTATCACAGTTGTTGAGTGCATTGCTACAGTTGCTAAGCGAATCATGCGGTTGTTAAGCATATCTGGCTTCTCCCGTTGACTTTGCTTGGTGGAAGCAAAACTGTCATAAATACACACCAGTTGCCAAGCCCCCCAAATTTGATCACATGACATGGGAATGCTACAGCAGTCATAAGTCACATTTTTCATTGCCGTTTTAACTTCAAACAGTCACTAAATGAATGGTTGTAAGTCAAGGACTATCTGTACTTGAAATTGCTGGCTTTTGAGAGACCTCTTCAGTAAGAACAGTTGGGCTATAAAAATCCTGTTCTCATGGATGGGCTGGCTGATTCCCAGCATGTTGTCATATTTTAGGATCCTTGTGAGGACAAGCGCCACAAGGATATTTGGTCCAAAGAGAAGACCTGCGACCGGTTCCCCAAGCTGCTAATTATTGGTCCTCAGAAGACAGGTATAGTAGTAACTGATGTCTGCTATACTGCTGAAATATACTATCCCAATGATTAGATTACAGTATCATTTTAAACCATAATATACGAACTAAACCACAGTTGACTGAGCAAGTACAATCTATTACCCCAAAACTTAACAAATCATATTAAGGCATATTAGAATAAGCGGTTTCTTCAACTTATTGTCAGGGTAAGGAGAATGGCTGTTTCAAGCAATGGTGAGTAAAATTTGAACAGTTATTGAACAGTTATTGTTGGTGCCATTTGTCATCACCCATAAGTGTTCACGGTTCAACATAGGAAACTGTAATAAATTAAAAAAACAAAAACCTTTTCGCCCCTTTTTTTTTTTTTGAGAGAGAGAGATTTGTTTTTACAACAGCAATGTAATTCCTCCTCAGAGTTGGAAAAGCAACTGCCAAAAACATTTAACACAATTGAAATCTGATAATATTTAGGCTAAGTCTGCAAAGCTGACAGAAATAGGAAATATAAGTTAAAGTCCCAGGCTTTACATCAGAGGGGTTATTTTTTCCCTGCCTGTGAGATGATAGCTGTTTAAAATGCCATGTAGTAGGATAAAATATCATATATGCCGTAATTAACAAATGCACTGGGTTAATCGTTGGTTTTTTACATTTTTATTGAGGATTGAACATATCAAATCCGCTTATCCCTGGAATAATCTAGACCAGTGTTTCTCAGCCTCAGCAACCTTAAAGTCTGTGGACTTTAACTCCCAGAATTCTCCATCCAATATGCTGGCCAGAGAATGCCAGGAATTGAAATCCACAGACCCTAACAATGTTGAGGTTGAGAAACAGTGATCGAGAGTGTAAAATTCTGTCAAAACCTTGGTGAAAAAGCGGTTTTTAACTCTTTGTCCCCTTGCCTTATTTCTTCTCTTCTTCCTTGAAAAGGCACCACTGCCCTCTATCTCTTCCTGGGGATGCACCCTGACCTGAGCAGTAACTATCCCAGCTCGGAGACCTTTGAAGAGATCCAATTCTTCAATGGACATAATTACCACAAAGGCATTGACTGGTAGGCCTCATTCTCAAATTTTGTGCTGGGGTAGCTGGATGAGGAGCTGCCCCTTCCACTTATATTTTGGCTCATAATGACACTGCAAAGGAATGAAGGAACTGCTTTGCAATTTCTCTAATCTATTCTGCTGGAATGTTTTGAAAACCAAACATATCTAGCAAGGAAGGGGCAAACTTCTGTTTGGATTTATATTTGTGGAAGAAATATACATATTTAGCTCTTAAGGTTTAATTATTTATTTTATTTGCCACCCGTCTCATTTCAAAACGGCTCTGGGCAGCTTACAGCATGAAAACATTAAAATCAGAAGTAAATATTCCTGACACAATAAAATAAAGTACGATCAAAGTAAAATCATAGTTACAAGATGGGGAAGGAGGGAGCCAGGTGCAACGGGTGGGGGAGGGGGAGAGGAGGTAGGATTGACTCTTAATTGATCAACCACCTCCAGTGGGATATCCCCTGTTGGTACCCCAAGCCATCTGGCAGAACCTAAGGCTCTTATGGCAAGTCAGAAGGGTGGGAGCTGATCTCACCCCCAGGGGTAAGATATTTCAAAGGGCAGGAGCCAGGTAGCATGTTCTACTTTGTCAGCAGACCATCTCTGTAAGCTTAGAACATAGAATTGTTAAACACGTTTTATCTGATTCCCGTACCGGGTTTCTGCAGTGATGCCCTGTAAAGATGTGTTAATCCTACTGGGCTAAAATGTGAATGAGGAAAAAAGATTTTTTGTTTAATGTCTGTTATAATGTTTCCCCCTCTTTTCTCAAAATGTACCATTTATTCCTATCTGTCTGCTTGGGAAGAACGGTGATCAACAGCTGGTCTGTTTGTCTTGTGTTCAGTAGTTCATGCTGTATTTGCCGTATGCTTAATCTTTTTTCCATAAATGTAATAAATTGCACTCTGTTAAGTCTTTGATCCAGAAGAATGCTTCATTGGTTGTTCAGGCTTAAGTTCTAAAATCAGCTACATTCTAATGAATGTCTTGACTAATACGGTTTGGGGCTGGAAAGAAACCTTTGATGTGTCTTAATCCTTGTTCTGTTTAAAGTGGCATAAACAATTGACATTGAGTAAGAACCTGAAAATATTTCTGCATTGCTTCACCCAATCTATTTTTCCCTTTCTGCTGCTGATATTTTTAAGGTATATGGAGTTTTTCCCCATTCCTTCCAACACTACTTCTGATTTCTATTTTGAGAAGAGTGCCAATTACTTTGATTCAGAAGTCACACCAAGGCGGGCTGCTGCTCTGCTTTCCAAGGCAAAAATAATCACCATCCTCATCAATCCTGCAGATCGGGCCTACTCTTGGTATCAGGTAAGCTGCTCCATGGCAGTGTTGTCTTCTTGACCTAAAGCAGTATTCATTAATGGAAAGGCAATGTAGCTATTAAACGTAATAACAGCAGCTCTTATGTCGTTAGAGAAGCTCTTCCTGCCTGCCCACCAGTCTGCAGGGCTCTCTGAAGCAACAATATCCCTTTACCATTAGAATTCAGCTTTCTAGATTGTGGTGCCTCAATTTGTCCTAGATCTCAAGTGACCCTAATGTGTTCCCTAATTGCTACTTGTTTCTCTGTTTGTGCCTTCCTCTCTTTCCTCCACTTTCCTGTTTCTTGTTTCCTCCCTGCTTCTTTGAATGTTTCTTGTTCCTGTTCAGCAAAGGACTCGCACAATTGTTTTGTTTTTTTCTTGATAGCATCAACGGGCACATGATGATCCAGTTGCCCTGAAGTACACTTTTCATGAGGTGATTACAGCTGGACCTGAGACCTCTCAGAAGCTTCGGACTTTACAGAACCGTTGCCTAGTACCAGGCTGGTATGCTACCCATATTGAACGCTGGTTGAATAATTTCCATACCAATCAGGTAAGCAAGTTACGAATCTTTAGTTTTATCTTCTCAAAAAACAAACCAGAGAGAGGGTTTTATGAAGCGGAATGTTTATATATACAATCATATATCCAATGCTGTTTGTTTTTTGTGGAAAATGCATATGTTTTCTGGAATGTTGGAATTCACTTAATTCGCTCTGCAAAGTCTGTAAAGAGGTTCCCTGAGAATTGGATAAAGCACGTAGTTCCTTCCAATGGTAATAATGTTATCCTGTGAGATAATTTGAGAATAGGGCAGCAAAAAATTCACCATACTTATATTTTATTTTGAAGTTAAGGGAATGAGAGATGCAGCTGTGTAGTTTGTCAGTTGGCCAATGTCAGGATGGATTAAAAATCCTATTACTCTAACGTTATCTTCATGGTTTTTATAACGTTAAGAAAAAAATCCATTAATGACATGGTGAACATTTCCAAAAAATCTTGCTTCTGGCCACAAAATGCAGATCTCCTTCGTGGGTGGATACAGTACTTAAAAAGCAGACTGTTATTTCAGCCTGTGACAACTGCAGTCAGTATTGCAATTTAGAGTCAGTATATATGTAGGCCAAGTTTACAGTCATGGATATAGTAAGCAATTTGTCAGAGACAGGTAATATTCTGGTTGGTAGTTCATTCATTCATTCATTCATTCATTCATTCATTCATTTTTCAATTAAATTTACTGTATTTTTCGGAGTATAAATGTACCTTTCCCCCCCTCCCCAAAAGGGGGTGAAAATGTAGGTGCGTCTTATACACCGAATGTAGCCCTGCCCACCCACTGGCCCCCACCCCTTGGCCTCTGCCTCACAGCAGTTACCTCCTTGCAAGCAAACAGCAAAAAAAAGCAGCTCTTTTCCGCTTCAGCACAGCCTAATTAGCACAAGTTGATTGGATCGGTCTCCCAACTCTCAGCTGATTTGCTCTCAGGTGTTTTGCGCAGGGCTCTGCTGTTTGCTGCAAAGAGGTAAATTGCTGGAGCAGATTTTTTTTCCCTTGTGCTAATCAAGCTATGCTGAAAACGAAAATGAAAGTAAACAGCTGTTTGCTGTTTGCTGCAATGAGGCAAATTTGTGCAGAGGCAGATTTCTTTTTCTTCTTTTCCTCACCAAAAAAAATAGGTACGTCTTATACTCCGGTACATTTTATACTCCGAAAAATATGGTATATGTTGCCCATCTCACCATTGAGCAGCTCTGGGTAGCTTGCAACAGATAAAAACAAGAATATAAAAATATTAAAACAATTAAAATGAACAGAAATTGGGTAAACTCTGGGAACCGGAACATGGGTGGGATGGAGGTGGGATCTTCTTAGTCCATTAGCCACTTCCAGCATGGAATGCCCCCATCAGAGCCCCCAGTGTGCAGAACCAGGTTTTGAAGGTCCTTCAAAAAGCCAAGAGGGTAGGGATGGATCTCACCTCCAGAACATCTTTCAAAGATCACGTGTAGAATAAAGCCAAGCAAGTGAGCCCTACAAATATTCTCAGTTAAAAACATACGCCATGATTGTATTTTGAAAGCAATCTGGCATTTTCTCAGTAATATATATTTTTACAGAAGCTAGAGTGAAAGAAGAAGGAAAATACTTTTTAAATGATACAACAAGAGCAAGACGCTGATAGTTGCTTGTGGGGGAGCAGCAGGCACACAGTTTTGGAACAACAGAAATCTCACTTTTCACTTCCCACGAAAGGGAAGAAACCTCAAAATAAATTGCTAGCACCTTTTTATGCATGGAACAGTTGCTAAGGGAAAAACAAATGAGGCAGCCTGGCTGTTCACATATTTATTGTGTCATTGCTTCATTTTGCATACAACCATACAGTAGGTGTGATATATATCAATAAAGGAGAATATTTGTAGCTCAGGGTTGAAATGAGGGGTCCTTGGTGCTCTTCTGAGCTTGCTTGTTTCTTGCAGACATTTCATTACCCTAACTAGGTAACATCTGTGCTAGTAAGAAGCTGTAGGAGATGACCAGGCTGAGCCCGAGGGAGAGGTTGAATGCGTCATCAGTCATGAGTCTCTTCATGCCCACAAGAAATCTAAGTTCACCATGAATTTCTTATCTAGTGCCAATTTGCTTTGACCATTAGGAGTTCAGATTTTTGTAGATACCTTAAGCTTATAATAAATCTTTATATTCCTCTGAACTACTTTGATCTCCTGATTTCTCTGGCACCTGACACATTCCTAACAATGGGAAAGCAAATTGCCTACAAACTGCAGGTCCCTACATGGTGACAAAACAAAGTGCCTAATTTTAGTGATTTGAGGGTCATTGCAGATGTGATAGAAATAAATTAACTTGGATGTTGAACCCACATTGTGACATGAGAACAGAGCTGGAGTGGTTCAAAAACCCATGTGGAATGGCTTAATAATAAACTAAATGAAGTACAAAACAGTTCAAATCGGAAAACTAGTGACATAAATAATCTAGCTCAGAAGAGTTGGCTAAAATAAACCTCACTGAATTTAGGATTTTACTGAAAATTATTATTATTATTTATTAGATTTATATTGCCACCTATTCATCCAATCTTTTGGACAGAAACCAAGAAAGCATGTAAAGTTTCTTTGGGGTCTGAAATCTAATCAATAAGCATGGGATGTCTTGAGTTCTAGACCCGAGGTGGACAATTATACCACCTTTACGACCTCTGGACTTTAATTCCCAGAACCCCTGAGCCGGCATGGGCTCAGGAATTCTGGGAGTTGAAGTCTACAATTCTCAAAAGAACCATAATTGCCCATCCCTGATCTAGACATATGGCTAGTAAATTGCATTTTTACAAACAGTAACTAGTTTCCAATTCATGACCATTTTGAAGATGAAGCCTAAGCCTTTAAATCAGGTGAGTGATAATTACTATGAATACAGTCATCTGATATATTATTTTCTGTTACATTATTTCTATTTTGGGATTCAGTAGGTGGGATCAGCAAATATAAAATTATTTTTATTATTTAGAAATATTTTTTCTAAATATTCTTGATTTTTTTTTTGCCAAGACAGGGATCCTTATCCTACCCTTGTGCATTTGGTTTCTTAAATGATAGCTATGCTTTCTGCCAAATTGAGAATCATTTCCTTCATCTTGCCCACCCCTGACAGGGAGCCGTGGTAGTGCAATGCTTAGAAAGTAGTATTGCAGGCTAACTCTGCCCACTGCCAGGAGTTCAGTCCTGACTGGCTCAAGGTTGACTTAACCTTCCATCCTTCTGAGATTAGTAAAATGAGGACTCGGATTATTGGGGGCAATATACTGGTGTTGTAAACTGCTCAGAGAGTGCCATAAAGCACATGGAACAGTATATAAGTTTAAGTGCTATTGCTATTGCTTTCTTTTAAGCCAGGTATTAATAATAATAATTTAAAAAATCAAAATAATTTTAAAAAACCCTGATGGGGTTGAACCTTGTGATTTGCCAATCAGTATGTTACTCAATTTCAGTGAGAATTTTGATGCAGTTTTAGTACAATGTTCTAACTAGCTGTGTCTCAATTTATTTCTTTGTCCAGCCAGCATTTAACTAACTTGCTAATCATAATCTCATGGAGACTTTGTTTTAATATTGTAGACATAGTGTATTTGATTTCAGCAAAGCATTTAGCAGTCTGCTAAGAAGATTAACATTAAGTCTGTCTTAGTACACAAATATTACTTATGTTGATTGGAGGCTGTAACTAATAATTGGGTCTGGTGGAAAACCTTTTATTTTAACACTGAAAAGGATGTGCTTGTCAACAATAACAAATAGTTTTAATTTAAGTAGCTTGCTAGCACCATTAATTGTGAGCTTAATGATGGAAGTGCTCCATCTTATCATTTGAGATGTTCATGTTAAAATATTTATATTGTGGGAAATGATCTAGTATAATCTAGTATGATCTAGATTAAAATTTTTTAAGAAGCTTCCTGGTTTGTTTCCATCAGGATAAATCTGGAAGGTTCTTGAAGGTCCCTTCCCCATAATCCCTGTTCACCCTGTTTATTTTTTTTCCCTCCATCTCTTTTTGGCTGTTATCTCTGGAAGGATGGAGTGTATGTATACCTACTTCTTTTATTTCTAAATGAATAGTTTGCATATGCTGGTGGGCATTACTTATTTTTTTTTCAAATGCAGTACCATTAATAAATTAATCTTAATCTATTACTGATTACTTTTTTTTATTCTGGTGTACACTTTTTGAGTATGGCTTCTGACAGGTGTGTGTGTGAGACATATGAGACATATATAAATATGAGAAAGCTGGTGTGGTGTAGAGATTAAGAAATTGGATTGGCACTTAGGAAACCAAGTTTAAGTCCACTCTCAACCAAGGAAGTTCACTGGGTGATTTTGGATCAGTCACTTTCTATCAGCCCAATCTATTTCACAGGATTGCTCTGTGGTAAACTGGGAAGAGAGATAACCAATTTGAACTCCAGGATGGAAGGCAGGAGATAAATCAAATAAATAAATGCACCCTTTTATTTGACAGAGGGAAGTGTCTAGGATTGGCTTTGGCCGAAACTTAAGTTTATAAGGTTGAAGAAGGTAGGAATTGTGCAATATTTTTATTTGCATTTGCTATTTTTATTCTGACTACTCATCTTTGGTTGGGGGAATCATCTTGTATCATTCTCCTTTTGGTAAATATAATCAATTGAATGAATTTTAAACCACATAGAACAGGTGATATGATTCTTCATCTTAGGTTTAAGTTAGGAAATTTTAATGTAAGAAAATGACTTTGATTTAGTTAACAAATTTTAGTGGAGGTTGAAAAATAGATGGGTAGGTCATTGAGGGAGTATATGTATGCCCATTATGGTACTATAAGTTTAGAAATACTTATTCGCTAAGTTAAAGCAGTGTATAGCTTTCTTATACTATTTGGCTCTCCTGTGCTTTTGAGTTAGGATATAATAGAACTGAAATTCTACAAAAACAGGAGAAGTGGATTTATTTATTATTTTGATTTGCTCTATTACTACCTCTGAGGAGCGAAACTGTCTCTGTTCCTGATGCAATATATTGCACTTAGGAAGGTATATGTTTAATATAAGAGAGGAACCTAACATATATATGTATTTAAAAATGTCTTTCAGATTCTTGTTCTGGATGGCAAGCGACTACGCACAGAACCAGCCAAAGTAATGGAAACAGTCCAGAAATTTCTTGGAGTGACAAACACCATAGATTATCATAAAACTCTAGCGTGAGTTCATCATATCTGCTTTTGTTGAATATAATCTTTGAATATATTTTCAGCATTGGATCCTACTTGCTTGCATCCCTCGCATTGTGTGCATTTCCCCCCTGTCAGTTGAAGAGCTGATTGGAGGACTATAGAATTGGCTTCCTTTCATTTTGTAGACATCAAGACTGCTCTGAAGCTTTGAAATTCTTCATCACACAGGATCATTGTAGTGGTTAGGAATAAGACTGTGTTCTACTCTGGTTTCAGTAGCAATAAAATGCAGAATACTAAATACTGTTTTCTGTAACAAATGCATAAACATTACATTGAACATACCTTGTGGTGCATAGATGACTGATTGTCCATAACAGAACACTCTGCATTTTCTTTCAAGTAAATACTATGTACATACAGTAAGTATGTAATAGGAAAATAATATTTTCTATCTTCATTCCGGGTAATGTGTTTCAGGAATCAATTTCCCTGTTTACCTTCTTGCAAACACTTTCACAAGGAGTTTCTTTTCTGGTAGAGTTTAAAACATGTGAATCTGAATTCCTGCAGAGAAACAAATTATGGGGACAGGAGGAGGGAAAGGGAGGGGAGGGGAGAGGATAACCATGCTCACTTCTCCATGCCTCGTTACTTTTTTGGGAAGAGGCTATATCCAGGAGGAGGTCTATAAGCATTTGCACAAATAAAACAAGATATCAGTCTACTTCAGTGTGCATTAGTGTGGAGTGTGTCCTTTGAAATCCGCAGAAATTATCATTCTCTTGTTCAGAACTGTGGAACAATTTATAATCAATAGGTATTCATTCCTTCAGAGCATTCATATTTGTAAACAATTCTGGCTAGTGCAATTCCTAGTGCATGATTTAAGAACCATTTTTAGTGTGTGTGTGTGTGTGTGAGTGTTATCTAAATTTAGGACAAGAAGCCATTTATACCTAGCTACAGGACCACCACACAATGCAGTTTAAAACATTGGAATGAATAGATTAGCAGAGATATGCTAATATGTGAAAGGATAAAAGTTTATTCTTTCTCTTCCACTGCTATTGAGTTTTGTAGCAGAGTAATAGTGCAATATGATCATATCCATATGTTTGATAAAACGGATCTCATTTTGATCAGGAAAGTTGGTTTCCATATTTAATTATATGTAATTACTGCATATATAAAATAAGTAATTCCAGTTACAGAATGGGGATCATTTGGATATCATCTTCTTTGTAATTTGTGATAGGTTTGATCTCAAAAAAGGATTCTGGTGCCAACTATTAGAGGGAGGGAAGACCAAGTGCTTGGGTAAAAGCAAAGGAAGAAAATATCCAGAGATGGATTTAGATGTAAGTATGTAAAATGAGGGCATTTTTCATCTGCTGTTCTTAGAAGATACTGGCACAGTTGTGCACTGGGTAGCCAGCCGATCTGATTTTGTAAGGACAGAAACCCCACTAACCTTTGCTCTGTACTCAATGAAAGATGCTTCCTCTCCATGGTGAGATTTTATGTCACTGCAGGAAGGCTATGAATTTATGAAGCACATGCACCCCAGTCGCTTAGATTTGTCCCCACAATCATTGTTCACAAACTGTTGCAAGATAAGATGTGGACCTACTTAGGCATTTCTCGTGAATCTTTCCCAGTTGAACACTTAGACTGTACATATTAGCCTTGCTGTGATGGTTCTTGTAGCCTTACCCTGCTGAAAGGTAAGATCTCTGCATAGCTGATGCTGTTTCTATGATGTTTATAATAAATAGACCCTAAATTTGAAGTCTTGTAGATATATGGGGAGGAAGAGTATGGGTGGTTAAATCAACATAACATGTTGCCTTTGAGCTTTTCTTATATTACCTACCAAAACCTGATTACCCCACCCCCTATAGAATAATGCTTTAGAATTATCTTACGTTTTGCAGTTTTAGGATTATAGCTATTTTCTATTGAAAACAAAGAATCCTCCATAATTTATGAGTTAAATCCAAATGGAAAACATCTATTTTGATTGGGTGTTTGCCCTGATTCTGCTTGAACTTTTACTTACTTATTTACTTATAGGACTTTGATGGCTGCTTATCTCACATGGTGACTTTAGACAGTTTACAACCACTGATAAAACATGGTTAAAAACAAACTACTCCCAGGCACCAGACCAATTTTCCTTGCAGCCCAACCCCCATCCTATGCTTGGGGGAAGAGCCAGGTTTTTATATCCTGCTAATAGGATAGGGATCTATCAGATCTCAGGTCTGATCCCTGTTCCAAAGGGTTGGAGCGGCCACCAAGTGATCCCATCAGATGGCAACATTTAAGGCAGGGGGCCTGGAGAACAGCCACCCTATATAAACTAGTAGGATGTGCAGACACCCACAGGTATTTACTCATACTCGTCATATAGCGTTTCTTCAGTCTTCCATTTCAGAGCCACCAACATTTTTTGTGAATTATAGTGCAACTACTGATTTCAGAGAAAAAGATATGATAGCATTAATATATTGCATTCTGCAGCTTTCAGAGAGGTAAAGTTACCATTGGTGCAAGCTGTCGTGACTCTGTAAGGATAGCCCTGGTTGGCAACTAGTGGAGGAGATGTCTCCTGTGGCTTCATGCATTCCAGGGTTCTCTGTCCCTCTAAGTTTAACACCATCTTATATTTAATCATAACATCTAATTATGTTTCTTTGTTCTTTTCTTTCTTCCCTATGCAGTCCAGAGCATTCTTGAGAGATTATTATAGGGACCACAACATAGAGTTATCCAAGCTACTGTATAAAATTGGCCAGACACTGCCAACTTGGCTGCGGGAAGAACTCCAGAACACTAGATAGCCACTTCTTATCTCTTGTATTAAGCAATAGTAGAATGGATCCATGGGGAGGATCTCAAACCTCTACTCCAAGCCAACAGGACGTGATAAGATGTGAGATATTCAACAGAGAAGAAGCATTTTGAGCAATATCCATTCAAGATGTTTGAGGAAAAGTGGGAAACCGCCAACATGGTTAAACCTGGAAGCTTGGAAGAAAGCAGCCATTTGAATAACTACTGGAATTGATGTACAAGCAGTGCCTCCGGGCCAAGCCAGGACTATTACATCTGTTTCTGCCAGATTGCTCAAGACACCAGCTTTACTGAAAGTATTAAGTTGTGCCTCCTTGGCTATAATGCCAGGTTTTGGTGAAGAAGATTCATAAAGATCTGAGTTTTCCTCACACATTATTTCCAATATCTGGAATAGTATTACAACAAAATGACTCCTTCTCTTTGGATAGATGACACGAGAGGATCAAGAATTCACCAGGGATCAGGAATAATAGTCCTGCACATGTACGAGTTTGCAAAAGAACATCACTGGTAATATGAACATGGAGCCAGAGGGAGGCCATGCTCCAAGCATGGACCTAATTATGCAATTTGGCCTCAGACTGAGATAGGACTGAGATAGTGTTCTGGAGCAGAGATCTTAATTAAAGCAAATGCTCTGTTTTTATATGGAAGACTTTGGAGGACTTTGGTATTGGCAATATTTAGATTATCCCAGATGGATTTTTTTTCCTGTCTTCTTATTTAGAAATATATTGGGAAAGGAATGGAATGACCAAGCGTGAGCAACATAGTCATCTGACAATGTTGGCAAGAGAATTTGCTCCAAAGAGATATTTTAATTTGTGTCCTTCTTATATAGCCCTGTCTCTGGTTTCAACATACAATTATGTGAGATGTGGTTTAAGATTCAATAATTGAATCCAGTATTATTTTTTTTTTAAATTTCTGGTGCACATATCCTGCCTGTTTGAAAGAGGATGACATTCTAGCATCATGTGTAAACTTTGCTCTAATGGTCATCCTAAATACAACTTAAGAGAATTGATCTTCATGAGTACCGAACAAACAGTATTTTAGTAGTTTTCAGTTTTGATCATTTTGGAGTGGGATAGGGGATACATATTAGAGTTGGTATTCCCAAGTATTAGGTTCTTATTTTCCCACCCTTTTTCTATTATAGAGGATAGAGAAAAATGGCCCATGGGTTTGGTTGATTTGTCATCATAATGTCTGTTTCTGTTAGAATCATTTTAGGATAAGCCAGTGGCTGTCCATTTTTCAATTATTTCCTCCTGTCCAATGTGTCTTATTGAGCTGTGACTGAGAATTTCCGATAACCCACTTATTCTAGTTTACTAAGTTCCCTTGTGTGTATATGTGTATGTATGGAATTTATAAATATGCTGCTAATAGTATTGTGTATTCATGCATGCACACACACATATACACACTTGCCCATTGCTGTCTGTGTTTGGAGCTACATTAACAAGGTAAATAGAACCCATTCTTCCCCATTTGGCTTATTCTGTCCTGTCCTGCTACATATTGGATGTGTCATAGGAAAGGCATGTTAAACTTGCAGTCCAGAGGGGGCTGGGAAAACAGAGGTCACGACAAGAGTCAAAGACTTTTGAAAAGCCTTTTTAATTCCTCAGTGGAGGAATTAAAGGCACTGGAGTATGGACTGGTCTGACTACTGTTTGATCCAAAGTTGGAGAGTTGTTATGATATTTTTTTTTTTAAAAAAATGTTCATATTGCTAATGGAAACATTTACTATAAATTCAACAGTAGGTTATCAAAAAGATTTCCAAACTTTTTCAATTTGGAAGTAGATGTCCGTCTCCCCACCCCCCAGAATATCTTCCTGTTTTGCTTAACGATTTCTAACTATTGGAAGTGATTTGCTAGACCAGTCTTCTTGTTCTGGTTTTCATTGAAGCTGTAATCCTACTAGCACCAGTTCTATGAATGAACATTTGGACAAAAGGCAAGAAGCAAAAAAGGTTTCTTCTTAACTTAGATCATGACTGCCCATAATTGCTGCCAAAAGTTTATAGGCCTCTTCTGGGTCAGAGAAGAGGACAAACATCGTTCTCACACCAGTGTCGGCAATTCTTCAATTACTGTCTGAATTCAATTCCAGTTCTGCTAAAGTCCATCACAATCTAGTTATAACTTCAACACATCTGTTTTCATTCATCCTGTGTGTGAGCACCATCTAGTGGATCATGAAATTCCATAGACTTGTAGAGTAAAATAAGAGTAAAAGCTGCAGAGAACTTTAGGCCACAGAGTGTATAACCATTTAGTGCAGCAATCTAAACTGAAACATGCCCAGTAGCTGACTGCCTCGCCTCACCTCTACTTGAAGATAACCAGTAAAATAATTTATTCCACTGAAATTCAAATTCCCCTGAATATTAGGAGGAGGTTTTTACCCCCTCTGATAATCACAATCTGCCTTTCTGTATCTTAATCCATTCTTTTGCAGCCTGCGGTCTTGCATTGTAGATAATACATCTCTGCGTGATGTGCTTTCAGATACAGGAAGACTGAGATCAAATCCCCCTAAATCTTAATATTATAAATTCTTCCAATCCCTCTTTATAGTTCTTACCATTGTTCTTCTCTGAGTTGATTACTCTTTTTCACCTTCATTATGTTTGTTGTCCCCATTTGTTTAGGCAGCTAAGCCAGTAATGAATGTACATTTGAGACAGAAGCCTGCGTAAAACCAAACATGGGAAGATGACATTGTCTTGCGAACTCTTTTAATACAGTATTTTACATGCAGCCTTCTGTATGAACAGATTTGAAAGCGAAGTGTGCTGAAGAGTTGAAGAGTTCCAAGCTTCCCAGTACCCCTAATTAGTTGGACATTTTTCTTTTAAGGTAGAATGAATATGGCTGGGGGTGGGCAGGAGGCAAAGTTGCATCTATTGGCAAATTAGCTTGCCCTTTTGTTGCAAATCATCCAGATGTCTTGGCTGGCTGGGAGAATTCTGGGAGTTGAAGCCCACGCATCTTAAACACCGCCACGTTTGAAAAACATGGATGTCGAAGGAGGCTATTGGCAGAAAAGATGTAGTGACAGACTTGGAATGACAAGTTCTTAGCATTTGACATCTGCAGCCTTATGAAATAAGACACAAAGTCAGACAGACTGTCCCTTCCAAGCCATTGTAAAATAGAATCAAGAAAAAAGTGACCACTGAAATGTGGTAATGGAAAGACTGTATTGGTCCATTTGGGATATGGGTCATTCATCAGAAATGGTAAGCTTGTTTTGAGAAATTTTGTCTTGGAGCACACAAAAGGCCCTCCAGTTACTGGGTTGATTTTTCTACGGCTTCAGATTTCTGAGTAGACTTCAATGCAGAAACTAACAACAAAACTCTGAAATTATAATCTGCAAAACAATATATTTTCCTTTGCCCTTTGTGGATAGAATCAACTTCACAATTTAAGAACAAGGGATTTACATCCCCCCCCTTTTCACTCCTGTTGTTGAGTGCAGTTTCTCTGTGCATCTTTTGTGCACCAGGATACCTGAATCAAACTACCAAGTTAAGCATTTGAATGTGAAAATACAGTCTTGCTTAGCTGTATGAGGGCCCTCAGGAAGTTGTTTTAAGGCAGGTAGCTGCTACCTAAAGGATCATTCTCATTGTGAATATTACGATTATCCCTGTCTTAAATAACAAAACGATATACAAAGTTTAAAGTTTGGCTTCTCAAGATAGCAGTCTGCATGATGTAGAATGCTGCCAAAAGCGAGACATGCAAAAAAGAATTAAAATGTAGGATGTGTGTAACGAAAGTATTAATTTGTACTGCTCCCAAATGCTGGTGTTATTTAATGTGCACTAGAGAGAGGAGAAAACATTTGCCTTTTCACTTAGTAAGTTGGTCAGCAAAAGATGGAAAACGCCACTCTCTCTCGGTAACAGAGGACTTAACTAAAATCTGAATTTGAAGAAGGACATTTTGATTTTTTTGTTTGATTTTTTTTTTTTTTTTTTGGTTAAAAGGAAGAACTCTGGGAATTCCTTTTGTCATGTTTGCATGAGATTCTGTATGTTTTCCCATTGGGAAGGGTAGGGATTATTTTGTCATGGTGGGAGGGAGGAAAGGGGAGGGAATATTTTTAAAAGTCTTTCTCCTGTATTTTTAATCTGTACTTGAACTCATTTTGGGTTCAGAAAACTCTGTCACTAATGTAATGTCCTGGTGAACTAACTGCTAATAAAATGGGGTTGTCTGTTTTTAGTTAATCTTGTGGCCTATTTTTGTATATCTAGATTTTCTCTGACTCTTTAATATGGATATTGAAATTGATCTTTATTTTTTTAAACAATCCACCAGGGTTGAAATAAAACTAACAAGCTGAAGCTCCCAAACTTGATGTAGTCCCTTGCCAGAATCTTGGGACAATTCCAAAGCTGTTCCAGAAGTTGTTACTCAGTTATATTTTTACAATTTAGATTTTTGTACCAATTTAATTTTCCTTCCAGCACCTGTCTCAAGATCAGCAAATGTGACTCTGAGCAACCTCCCTCCCCAAAAGATGGCTTAGTTACAGAATGAGACATTTCTGTCAGCCTTCTCTGACCACAAGCATCAGTTTGATAGATGCTCATGTTTGGGACTGGACAGACAGCCCCCCCCCATATTAAATTCATCTGTACACTATTTAAGGCCCAAAAGATGGTATTCTAACATTTTACCGTGGCTGTGGTTAATCTTTTAAATATGTATGAGTTGCATAACGATGCAAACCAAATAAACAAAGGAATAATCGTTTTCATTGAACTGGGTTTGGCTGCCATTTACTTGATGCCAATTATGTAAGAACACTGAGTTTCTTAGCTTGGATTTGCTTTCTTGGAATTCAAGATTTCATGATTTATTTAACCCTAAAACCACTAGAAACCTTTGCCAGGTGGCAGCACTTAGCACTGGGATCAAGGCTGGCTTGGCCTATTTGCAGACAGCCTGACTGAGTACTCGGAGGGAATTCATTGTGCTGCAGACTAAATGAGGAAGCTGAAGGATTCTACCAGAATAAAATAAGGGGCAAACTTTCATGTATTGTTGCCAAGCAATGACCTGGAAATCTCCATAAAGGCATCAGGAAGCCTCCATAAAGAAACTCATCTCGGAGGGAATATAGTGGCGCAATGATCACCAATCAATGAAAGTATTATATAACTGACCATTTTTCATCTTCAGGGTCTGTACTCCATTTGGTTTTTATTTGGGTTTGTTTGACCACCGGTTTGGTTTGGCCAATGGTTTGGGGTCTGTGATTCTTAAATATATTTGTGACAGACCATAAACAGGCATTTTGTGAAGACTGTTTACACAAAAATAACCATGAATTTAAGATAACCCTCTTAAAAAACTTTGGGGGGGGGGAAATCATCTGCAGATCAAATTTCACATAAAGTAGAAGGAAAAAGAAATGTGATGGCACCAACATCAGTGTATTCCCTGATAATAAAGTGTTTTCCCAGAAGGTGGCAGCATCTGCCTAGAAACAACTTGGCAATTGGCAGATAAAATTGAAGTTTCTACAGTAGTTGTATTTGTCCTCATTTTTGGAGATATGAAAAACTGATTGAAATAAAGCTGCTTGGCTTTAGCTTTTGTTTGGAGTGTAGAAATTGTTCTGAGCGAAATGATTCCCTGCGTGGTTGCAACGCTTTCAGCCAGATAATTATAACAGCCACAGAAACGGCATCACTGCACTCTTTCTATCTCCCTATTGCATTTCCATCAGTATTCAGGTAACGTAGATATTGTTATTCTACATACCAGCTGACTTTTATTTGGATCTGAGTCTGTACTCCAGTGAGGACAATACCGTGAAGGCCCCTCATATTCAAAGATCCGAATTTCTAAGCAGGTAGCATTTTTTCATCACTTAGAGGGAGTAGATATGAAGAAGACCTGATTGTGGTTGCTGCTGGTCATATGGATGTGGCTGGAAAAGGAAACAGAACATTGAATGTCCCAAATCATTTGATCAGGAAGGCTAACAAAGTTTATATGTGCATGGTACAGCTAACGCTGATGCTGGTTTATAGTAATCGGTTAGTTCAGGGGTCAGCAACCTGCGGCTCTGGAGCCACATGTGGCTCTTTCTTGCCTCTGCTGCGGCTCCCTGTCACCAGTCAGCTCCACAATTGATAGGGCTTTCGGTTAGGCAGAGGAAAAAAGAAACGGCGCTAGGAGGAGACTCTGATGGGGGAACTGGACTTATGGTTGGCTCCAGAATTGAATGGGGGGCTTCCGGTTAGGACCTTTGTGGCTGTTTGAGTGTTTAATGTTGCTGAACCCTGGGTTAGTTGAAGGGCATGAGAAGAATTAGATGGATCTGTACATGATGACACCAACAGCTACTTTTACTGGAGAAAAGATAACATTCTACCAACCAATATGAAAAAGTGTACAGGCAGTCATCGACTTAACGACCACAATTGAGCCCCAAATTTATGTGGTTAAGTGAGACAACTGTTAAGTGAATTTTGCCCCATTTTCCGACCTTTCTTGCCGCAGCTGTTAAGTGAATCGCTGCAGTTGTTAAATTAGTGACCCTGTTGTTAAGTGAATCTGGCTTCCCCATTGACTTTGCTTATCAGAAGGTCACAAATAGTGATCATATGACCCCGGGACTCTGCAACCATCATAAATATGAGTCAGTTGCCAAGAGTCTGAATTTTGTTCATGTGACCACGCGGATGCTGCAACAGCCGTAAGAGTGATAGTCATAAGTGCCATTGTAATTTTGAACAGTCACTAAATGAGACTGGTATTTTTCTGGCTTTGCAGTGCCTCCTGGCTAGAGGAGAGAGTGGTATCTGCTTCCAGGCATCACTGAACGTGTGCGGCTTGTTTTAGCTCAGGCCCGTGAGGGTGAACCTATGGCACGTGTGCCAGAGATGACACACAGAGCCCTCTCTGTGGGTACGCACGCTGTTGCCAGCTGCTGTTTTGGTTTCCGGCGCACACATGCGCGCCAGCTAGCTGATCTTTGCACGTGCCAGAGCCCCGGAAACCCTAAGACCAGCTGTCTGGTATGCACATGGTCACCTGGTCTTCGGGTTTCTGGCACTCTGGCACGTGCGAAGACCAGCTGGCCAGCATGCATGTGCACGCTGGAAACCCGAAGAGCAGGTGGCTGGCACACACATGGGTGCTGGCCAGCTGATCTTTGGGTTTCCGGGGCTCCAGTGCACACAAAGACCAGCTGGCACATGCACACTGGCCAGCTGGTCTTTGCGCGTGCCAGATGTTCTGGGTTGGGCACTCGGTGCTGAAAAGGTTCACCATCACTGGCTCAGGCCATCTCTGCTGGAGCTCTGCTGCTCCACTAACTGGAGATTTCCCAAAGTCTTTGTTTTAAATTTAGCAGGTTTTCACTGCTGGAGCCTCACACGAAGATTTGGTCTTTTCATCCCTAGTGGAAATTCAGATTAATATGAAATTCAGATTAATTAAAATGAAGTGAAAGAGTAATTTTTATGGTATTCCGTGTTCTCACAGTTACATACCAAATACATACAGGCAACTACTTGAAAGGAATCATATTAGCCACAAGCTCATTTTCCATCTAAATTTAACCCTGAAGTAATAGGAAAAGTTTTATTACAGTGTGAGACTTATAGTATGAACACTGCATAAGTTCTGATTTAGGGCGTCTTTGAAAGGTCTTGAATTCCACACACAATCATTGGCAAGGATGCACTTTCTGTGACTTGGTTTCTGCAGAGAGAACAAAATATTTTCTTCCACTGCAAAAGGGAATATATTATCAAATCGGCTTGTGGCTGGCTTAAGAACAATTCAGTATCATAAATTTTCTTAACAAAAAACATGTCAGTATTGCAGACCTGGACATTTTATAGCTCTGAGCCACATCCGGCCCTTTGGCTGTCCCTGCCCAGCCTCATGAGGTCAACTGGAAATTAGAAATCAAATGTAAATAAGACATAATATACATTCTTATCAGTATCCGCTAATAAAAACCATATGATTTACCTAACTTTTTGTAAAATTATTATGCCATGAAGCAGTGGTATTTTTATTTATAAAATTTATTGGCCGCCTATCTTACTATAACTTTGGGCGTCTTACAGTTTCATATAAACTAAAACAAAAAGTTAAAATTAGACATTAAAACCAAGGACACATGGGGAGTGGGGGGCAGAGTGGGGAAGAGCTGGGATCTATTGTTAACCACCTCCATTGCACTATTCCTCCACTGGGGCCCCAAGCTGACTGGCAAAGCCACATCTTTAGGCCCTTATGAAAAGATAAGAGAGTTGGAGCCAACGTCACATTGGTGGGAGGGGCAAGATGTCCCAGAGGGCAGGAGCAACAGCAGAGAAGGCCCTCCTCCTGGAGCCCGCCAGCCAAAATAATTGGGTTGACGGGACCAGCACCATGTCTCCTCTGCCAGCACGAGGGGTTCCTTATACCACTGCTTCACCGCTAATTCCTGACTTGGTCAAAGGCATAACACAAACCTAACAGATTCCCCTGCTTTTGAAGAAAGATGTTAAGCTATTCTTGCTCAGAGGAAGAAAGAAAGAATATTCTTTCTTTGAAGACATGTAATAATTGCAATTTATAAAATGATTGCTTTCCTAATTAGTGAGGTAGAAAAGGCAGGGTCTAAGGCTCAAGTCACACTGCTCCAACAAATAGTAGCATGTGGGGAAATGGGGTCCTTTCCAAGTCTGTAGAAGGAACATTATGCTCCTGAACAGTCAAGGTACGCTTAAAGCAGTGATGCGATTGAATTGACGAATAAGCCTTCCTATTTCATCCAGCATATCGGTCAACTAATTTGCACTACCCTATTTTTGTGGAAGATGGAGATAAAGTATGCACTGGTGATATCTTATAAGCAACTCTGGCAGGGGAATTATTGCTGTTTCATGAGGCTAGAAATGGCATGTAAATTTATTCTACTTCCTCTAGGAAAGCATTTAACTGTGATGATGGCTATTTAAACAGTTCAGTCATTGGTATACTTTGAGTAGCTGATGAGGCAAACCATTGTTTGAATTAAAATCTAGAGATACTGTGTAGAAATAGTAACCAGAGAAGGACAATAGATAATGAACATCCTCAAGTCTATCAATAGCATCGTCTCAATTGGTTTGTTTTGACCCTGTGGAGATACTATTAAACAATGTATATACCAATGAATGAAGGTGGGAGGCTTGACTTGAAGGAAATCATTGTTCAGGAATTTTGACTAAGGACTGTGGATTTTTTCCTGATGCAAAACAGACCAGAGATTGCAAACTGCTAGGTACCATTTAGAATAGGAGGCACTTCAATTATATAAGCCAACAAATACATGAATATCATGTCATCTCTCTGTAGTGCATCATAAACTGCTCAGTCATGTAATGGAAAACAAACCAAAAAAAGGTCCCCATGTGATTTTCTATCTATCTGGGAGAAACCAGCACAGACCATGTAGCTTGTTTAGCCAGTAAGCAGAAAAGAATCTATAGGTTTGTCCCTATATTGATTTCTTGCATGTTAATGTGAGCATGGATTAAGCGGGAATCAGGTGAATTGATAAGTGTGTTAACAATATAGGGTGCAAATGTTGGTGTTTGTTATTTTCTTTTAGAGTAGATGAGCTGATTCTCTCATTCTAAAAAAAATTACTGAGCTCTTGTCTGGGTATGGCATTTTAACTATCTATTCTTGTTGATTCTATTTATGCTTTGAGATACATCTGTTTTTTCTTCTTTCACTACAGAAAATAAATCCATACCTTCTTCCTTGTGACAAAGCTTCAACTGATGGAAGATTGCTATGATGTGTTCCCTTAGCCTTCTCTTCTTTAGGCTTATCCTATCCTGTTCTTTTAGTCTTCTTCATAACACTTAGTCTCCAAATCCAATCAACTTGTTCTTTGCATTCTTTCCTCAACATCCTTTTGGTATTCCAGATGTGGCATTTGCAGCACACTGTTGGCTTATGTTTAATTTGTGGTTTACAGGACATTCAGATCCTTCTCACCAATAATAATACTGAATCAGGTACCACCCAACTTGTATCTGTATATCTGATTTTTCTTGTCTAAATGCAGAAACTTGCTTTTCTTGCTACTGAAATATATTTGAATCTATCAAGATCTTTTAAAACCCTGACTCTATCTTCTGAGATGTTAGCACTCCTCCCTACCCCGCCTGCAGCAGCTTTATATCATTTTCAAATTTGCTGAGCATCCTTTCAATTCCCTCTTCTAATCCATTTATAAAAATGTTGAACACCTCTGGGTCAAGAAAAAATGTTGAGCCTCCAACTGCATACCTTTCTCCGTGTAGCTATAGATCCATTAGGATCATAATTTGGACACTATTGTTCAACCAACTACACATCCATCCATCCATCACACATTGTTCCATTTTATCAAGAAGGAGGCTATTATCAACTTTATCAAATGCCTTACTGAAGTCTAGGTAGTCTACATCAACAACATTCCCTTGATTTACCAATCTTGTCACGTTGAGAAAACAAAAAGAAACAATAAGATTAGATTGGTGCAGCCTATGCTTTTTAACAAACTCATGTTTGTTTCCCAGTTTATCCCTGAACTCTATCCATCAAGCTGAGCTCATTGGCCATCTCCTTTTTTCTTTGGAAATGTTTGTGTCTAAGCCGTAATTATCTCATGTTTCAGAATTTCCCAATCCCTTATAAAGTTTTTCTCTTCAGGATTTCCATTCTTGGGGAATGTTCCTTATCTTTCTCTAGTTTATAGAGGACAACATTCTTTAAATATAGAATATGGTTGTCTTCAGTTCTCTGTACTTGCAATATAGTGAAGTCTAGAATCACATGGCCACTTTCTCCCATGCCTTCTACATCAGGGGTGTCAAACTCGCAGCCTGCAGGCTGGATGCATCACATGCTGCCCACACCACACCCAGTTTAGCAAAGGGGAAAAAAGTCCCGATACGTCACGTGACAATGCCGTGATGATGCGAGTTTGACACCCCTGTTCTACAATGACCATTTCTTCAATCATTTCTTCCCTGATTCTTTTGTGTGTGTGTGTGTGTGTGTGTGTGTGTGTGTGTGTAATTATATTTGTATAATGTCCCATCTCACATAGTGGCTGTTAGAAAGTATTAACTCAATATAGCCAATTCTCTAGTTCCTTTTCTGGACAATAAAATTGTCTCAAGGCTAAGAAGAACCTTTTGAATTTCCCACCTACTGCAGAGTTCGATTCCTAGTTGATATCAGAGTAGTTGAAATCACCATTATCACAGACCTGTGATTCCAAGATACTTTGACCGTCTGATTTGTAAAGACTTCATCTATAACTTCTGGTAGGCTGGATGGCTTATTGTACACACCCACAACAGTGTAATTATTATTTCTTTTTCCTTTAATATTCATACAGATGCTTTCAGCGGGCTTTTCATCTTTGGTGTCACAGATTTCCATACAGATGTAATCTTCTCTACATATGAGGCAAATCTTTTGTTGCATCTGTTTCTTTTGAACAAATTACATTCTTCTAGCACCATATTTTAATCATGACTTAGATTTCAGTAATACCAACATCACCAATGTCATCTCTAACACACACACACACACACACACACACACACACACACACACACTACAAAGACTTCATGTTTTCCCTGTTTGGTTCATATTCCAACTGTTGGTGTACCAACATCTGAGCTCTTTAGGTTTGGTTGCTGTATCTCTTTCTGTATGTCTGAGAACTCCATTCTTCTTAGCACTTCCTTGTTGAGAATTTTATTGCCTTATTTGACTTATGCAAACTAGATAGCAGTCTTCAAATGTGTGAAAGGTTCTCACAAAAGTAGGAGGACTGTCCTTATTCTATATTGCACCAGAAGGCAGGATCAGAATCCACACATAAAACTACAAGGAAATAGTTCAAGTTAGACATCAGGAGGAATTGTGTAAGCTGTCAGGCAGTGGAACAAAGAGGTAAGTTCTTTGTCACTGGAAGTTTTCAAACAGAGGCTCCATATCCATCTATCAGAGATGTTTGAATGGATCCCGCATTGAACAGGGGGGTTGAACTAAATGACCTCTAGGGGCCTTTCCAATTCTGTGATTCTGTGTTTCTTAATTTTATCTTTGAAGGAAAAACTACTCCTAACTTGTACACGTTTAGGAGCAATTTCACTTTTACTGGGGGGAAGGGCAGCTTTCCTAGCCACAGAAGAAGCTGTTACTTTGATAAATAAGTGGTGACTTTCATATGGTTGAAAAAGAACTTAATAAGGCTTTTGATTTCATTTTCTTCTATGGTGAAGCTGACATAAAACATCCCCACCTATTTAGGTAATTTAGAGTTAGCATACAAAGTGCTATAAGGAACTTATTGAAAAATCGGGCATAAATGAAGAAAAGACAGTTGTGGGAATACGGCATTGTACAGATTGTAATGTATATATTTCTACATTTATGCCATCATAGTGTTTCTTTGTTGCATAAGGACTGAAAATCTAACTTTAGCTGACCTATCTTTCAGTTTTCACGCTAATATAGCACAGGGTAGATTCGTGAGCTATTTGCAGCATTACCACAAATAGACCTATTCACTAACTTGCCAGCAACATTTTAAAAGAGGGAGCAGAGCAATGCAAGTTAGAGGTTTCTAATATTGCAACTCCAGAGAAAGCTTCCCCAAAATGGCTCCTACTAATTTAGCATGGCTTCAGGTGCCAGATATGGTTCTTTGTATTTTCCACAGAACTCCTGCTATGCAGCTACCAGGAAGCCATTTGGAGTGTTTTGGTGCTTGTGGCTTGTTCCTGCTGGAATGTATTCTCCAAAGAGGTCAGATGACAAGGACATAAATAGAGTTCCCAGATCCTGTAACCGGGATACAGTTTCAGCTAATGTGTTTTGGTTTTTATTTCCCTTGTTTGTTGTGTAACAGATATGCTTCCCCTAATAAAACCTTCTGTTCACAAAGCAGTGGTTTCAATGAGCAACTTGGATTACTTAACATGTCTTTCTCTGGTCTTCTCCAGAACTTAATCTGAAGCAAAATTTAGTTTCGGGATCTTAAAAGTTGCCAGTTGGCCAAGGAACATCAATAATGGATGCTGCAACAAAATATCCTAATGGGTTCATCCTCTTATCACTTTAAATGGAGCCTGAATGTGCTCCAGTACTATATTTTATATGATATGACCTAATGACCTTTCCTTTATTTCACCCCAACCCACAGCTGAGGAAATTTAAGACCAGCTTTAGCTGTTCCATTTTTAAAACAATTTCCCATCATTTTTGCTCTGGACAGAGTCCAGCATTGCTAATGTGATTGATGTTACAGTCAGGGATTGGAGTCAGTTCAGCTCCTTGTGATCAGACTACTGCAAATACGGTGCATCCCCTCTGTTAGAGACTGCCTTCTGTGGCCATTTTGATTAAAAGACATGGGTTACAGTACCAGGGATGAAATTCAGCAGGTTCTGACAGGTTCTGGAGAACTGGTAGTGGAAATTTTGAGTAGTTCGGAGAAATACTGGCAAATACCACCTCTGGCTGGCTGCAGAGTGGGGTGGGAATGGGGATTTTGCAATATCCTTCCCCCAGGAATGGTGAGGAAATGGGGATTTTGCAATATCCTTCCCCTGGAGTGGGATGGGAATGGAGATTTTGCAGTATCCTTCCCCTGCCACGCCCACCAAGCCTCACCCACAGAACCGATAGTAAAAAAAAAAAAAAAAGAATTCCACCACTGTAACAGTACTTAAGTGCTGAGAAGTGTGATGTCTAACCAACACTTTCCAAAGCTCATATCAGGTCTTACTGATTCCTTAAATACTCAGATTTAGCACAGGTTGGGAAAATTGCCAGAGCTCTGTGTAAAAGACTCTAATTCTACATTTCTACAGAACATTGATTTCAGTCAGAAAGAGGCCACACCCTCTGTTCTCCCAGAATTAATTTATGATTGCAGGAAGAAGTGGAAAGATTTCTGAAGAGTTGAGCAATCCCAGGAAAGGAACTATAGAAAAATGCCTTAATGAAACAAAGAAACAAACAGACAGACAGACAAATAAACAAATAACATTAAAATAGGTTAAATTATAGATGGTTTAAAACGTAGTGCTACAAGCAGTAAAGGGCACTTCTTGCTATGTTTATCCTTACTATCAAGCTGCACTGGTGGCCAGTAGGTTTCTGGGTGCAGTTCAAGGTGCTGGTCATCATCTATAAAGCCCATTATGGTAGAAGGTCTGGCTATCTGAAGGACCACCTATCTCCAATTGTTTCTGCTTACCCGGGACATTTGGGCACACTGGGTGCACTCAAATCCCCCTCAATTAAATGTTGCCATCTTGAAGAACGTTCAAGGACGATGCCCCTGCCCTCTGGAACAGCATTTCTCAAGATATGCATGGTGCTCTCACTCTTGGGGTTCCAGAAAGCCCTGAAGATCCAGCTTTACTCCCAGGTCTGGGACACTGTATTTGGGAGGCCCTTCTCATGTTTTGTTAGGATTGCTTTTAGTCTGGGGTCATTTATGTTTTTTGGAATGTTTTTTTAAAACTATTTTAACTGTGTATTTGGATTTTGCAAGTTTACTGGATTGGGTGGAACTAACAGATATACTGTTCATACCAGTGGTGAAATCCAATTTTTTTTTACTACCGGTTCTGTGGGTGTGGCTTGGTAGGCATGATGTGGCTTGGTGGGAAGGATACTGCAAAATCCCCATTCCCACCCCACTCTGGGACCAGCCAGAGGTGGTATTTGCTGGTTCTCCAAACTGCTCAAAACTTCCGCTACCAGTTCTCCAGAACCTGTCAGAATCTGCTAGATTTCACCCCATATATACAATGTGGATGACAGATGTTATTTTATACCCAATGATTTTGCAGGCTACCTCACTGTTTTAACAAGTTTACTCTCAGGTAAAACTGTATCAGATTATAGTTTTGGACAGCCCATTTTTCCTACAGAGAGGATATGAAATGGCCTTGAGAAATAGAGCTGCTAGGTAGGCAAAGTTCAGATAAGTAAGAGGATTGAGAAGCGGGGCTTGAGTCTACACCAAAAAGTAACTTTAGACAAAATCTCAGACAAACCCCTCTCTAATTTACAATTCTACGACATTTCTGCAGCTGAAATAGAATTTATAGGTGCTGCTTTTTGAAAGGGAGCCAAAATTAAAAGGGTTTTGGAGAATCTCTATTTTAAAGGGTTGTTTGGGATGATGGTTGTATTTTGGTTATGTTGGTTATTTTGATTTGTGTTGTTGGTTTTATCTTGGCTCCCATATCTGTTGCTTATTGTTTTCCTATGAAGTTTTTGTTTTGAATTTATTCTTTATTAGCTACCTAGAGTCAAATGTTTGAGATGGTCAGACATATGAATAATGGGATGGATGGATGGATGGATGGATAGATGGACGAATGGCAGGAAGAAAGGAAAGGAGGGAGGAAAATAATAAGGAAAGAAGGTAGCTGAAATGCTTTTAGCCTTGCCTAGTTTTTTTTCTGTCCAATGTAGCTTTAAATTAGTAATTTTAAATTAGTACCAGTAATTAATTTTAATTGCACTAACCCTGCAATGCCCTTGTAGCACACATATCATCTGAGTGTTCTCCAACTTATTCGGTTACAGGTTGCCTTCCAATAACTCTACTGTTGGTGAGCACTGAATGCCAACAGAAAGGAAGGTCATCGTGTCCTGGATCAATAAAGCTGTGTGGTCAAGGGTCAAATGCTGGGTGCTGGTATTCCTAAGCAGGCTTTGTACAGTTGTCTAATTCCAATAGATACTTCTTCCCAAGGGTGAAAGGAAGATCTACTTATTAACTTTAGTTGGAGAGTAGACACTACTACAATTTGGGCTGGATTTTTGGCTCCCAGTCTCTGCTGCACTACATGGAAGGCAACTAATGGCCCAGAACGAGGGCAATGGAAAACTATATGTATTTCTCTCCAAATCATTACAGTGTATGCTCAGCATACATTTTTCTTTCTGATATTTTATCAAGGCTGACAAACAAGTTATTCTTTTTTTACCTTTTTAATCATAGAAACGTACAACCTTGTTAGAACATAGCAAATTGTTCATTGTGGGGGCTAGTAGAAGGAAAGATGAACTGTGGGCGATACAATTATGGCAATAGAGATGAAGTTCAGGGTCTAATATTACCTAACTGCACCACTGGAGGGGGAACGAGTATTGTCAACAAGAATCATGAATTTTAAGGAACCAGAAATTTTCTTTAAAAAGAGCCTATTTGGAGACAATATCTTAAGCTCTGCAACTATGTAGCCTCCTTATATTTTTATATCATCTTTTGCTTTCAGGGCTTCTGAAAAATATAGTTTAAATCATAATGAAAACTCAGAGCAAAACTAATAATGAAACATTTTGACGGCTGTGAGCAACAACAGCTCTGAGAGTTTCTGGGTTGTTTTTATTTTTCCACGACCAGAGAGCTAATCCTCACGGGCAGCAGGAATGCATTACATCTGTTTCTGCCTTGACCCACTGCGGGCTGCAGACGGGGCACATGAAAATACATTTCCCTTCCAAAATCAAAAGCTGCTTTCACCCAGCCCCGGTCCCCACATTGGATCCTATTTATATGGAAAACAAGGACTGACTTTGCATTCATTTCACTCTCATGGCTGCTTCCCAAAAATTCTAGACTTGGATGCCTCCCATTCCGATGAATGGCTCTTGACAGGGGTTTATAGCACCAAGGGGAATATGCCTTTAAACTATTACAGTCTAGGATGACTTAATTCAAGCTAATGGCATAGGATCTTTTTTTTTTTTTTCATGGCATTTTTGCAGCTATCCAAAGTCTGCCATGTCCACTCTGGACTACGGGAGCCCAGAGGTACCAGGAAACTCCTCTTGGCTCCCCTCCCACATTAATTTAATCACCGGGACGCTTTGCACAAAACCCTTCAGGTCCTTCTAGACTCTTTTCATGTCCAGTGCTGCAGGATCTGAGAGAGATGGCTGGAGATTAGAAATACCTCCAATTAACTCTGGTCAGAGCTGTCTCCTTTTTTTGCGACTGATGTCTGAGGTACCGGAACCAGTTTCTGATTAGAGAGGAATGCTGCCAACATAGTCTTCATAACTGTGTAAATTGTATTTCCTCTCTCTCTCTCCTTCCCATTGCTATATTTGTTATGGATTCCAGAGGGGAGGGGGAAGTTGGAGAAAAATAGCATGATTTCTTAACAAGCTTTCCTCCAAAGGAGAGAAGAGGGAATGGAGTGGTTTCTTAGAGGGCTTTGTGCTGTTTTCTCTTCCCTGGGAAGGTCACAGGTCTCTAATCGAATCAGAACATGGGAGGAGTCTTTAATAAAGTTTGCCCAGAAATAGCGGATATCAGTCAAACCAGTGTCAAGGAACACATGTTTAGAGATATCGGGTTAATATTTGTAGATATATGCACCAAAGATATGAAGTAAGTATATATGTAAGGATATGGCAATGCTCCAATGCTAATGTGCTTGTCTCCTGCACTTCTTTCTTGTGCTACTCCTGCTTTTTTCTTGTTTTTCCAGAAGCCAACTTCAAAAAAATCCAGTCTGGATTATAATCATTTATTTATTTATTTATTTATTTATTTATTTATTTATTTATTTCAATTTCTATACCGCCTTTCTCCAAATAGGACTCAGGGCGGTGAACAGCCAAAGTAAAAAACAGAGCATACAAAATTTAAAAACAGTATTAAAATAATTAAATATTTTGGCCGTAAATTAAAACAACCCAACTTAAAATCAATTTAAAATTTAACTCAAGCCAGCCCAGCTAGTTGAAATAAATGGGTTTTCAGGGCCCGACGAAAAATCCGGAGGTCTGTTATTGTACGTAATCAGTGGTGGTTTCAAATTTTTTTACTTCCGGTTCGGTGGGTGTGGCTTGGTGGGCGTGGTGTGGCTTGGTGGGCATGGCAGGGGAAGGATACTGCAAAATCCCCATTCCCACCCCACTCCAGGGGAAGGATACTGTAAAATCTCCATTCCCTCTCCAATCGAGGGGAAGGATACTGCAAAATCCCCATTTCTTCTCGATCAACTGGGACTTGCGAAGCAGAGAATAGATGGGGGCGGGGCCAGTAAGAATTTTTACTACCGGTTCTCCGAACTACTCAAAATTTCTGATACTGGTTCTCCAGAACTGGTCAGAACCTGCTGAAACCCACCTCTGATTATAATGGTTTGATAACGGGGTTGTACATGCTCAATCCAGACTACAGCCACCACAGGCCCTGACTTGTTGTTCTTGTCCTTCTCATTTGTGAAGAGAAGGTGGGACTCACTGGCTTGGCCTTGTGTGGGCTGGCCTCCCAGGGCCTGCCAATTCCTTTTGTTGGGGGGATCCTTCCTCATGGCTTTCCTTTGCTTTCCCAAATGTTTGCACAGGTATATGGCTTCATGTTCTCTTCCCAGGTACCTTTCTTTGAGACCAGTGCAAGCTCTTTCTTTTCCCCCTAATTGTACCATTCTTGTTCAGATACAACAACAATCAAAGCAAAGACAATAGGTTGCATCTTTGATCCTCTGTAAGGCTAGCAGTAAGGAAGGAACAAGTGGGCAGGGAATCTGCCAGGTGTGCTAGTTAGGCAGAAGTGAATCTGTCACAAGATTGCAAGAAAATGCTGCTCCGAAGGGCTCAAGATGACTTCAGACCAAAACCAGCATTTAAACATAAATGAAGGCTGCATTTGCAAAGTTCATTGCATTTGCAATGAACTGTGAGTGGATAACTTCATTGTTCCTTGGCTTAAGAAGTGGCAGGTGGTGCATACTGGTGAGAAACTAAAGGTGAAAGTGGTCTCTTCTTAGTGAGCTAAACATACAAGACATCAGGGTTCCATACTTGGTTTCTTGATGAGCCAAATGATGATAAACCTTCAAGAAAGAAAAAGAAAATGAGCATTGATGGTACAGTGGTCTAAGGCACCCTGTTATTAAGCAGGTTATTAAGACCAGCTGCCTGCAATTACTGCAGGTTTGAATCTCGCCAAGGCTCAAGGTTGACTCAGCCTTCCATCCTTTCTAAGGTAGGTAAATTGAGGACCCAGTTGTGGGGGCAATAAGCTGACTTTGTATAAATATACAAAAGGATGAAGGCTATTGCTGAGCACATTGTAAGCCACCCTGAGTCTCCGGAGAAGGGCGGCATATAAATCAAATTTTAAAAAAAAGGAAAGAGAAAGAAAAGAAAGAAAAGAAAGGAAAGGAAAAGAAAAAGATGATAGATAGATAGATAGATAGATAGATAGATAGATAGATAGATAGAGATGTAGAGATAGATAGATAGATAGATAGATAGATAGATAGATAGATAGATAGATATGGATGTAGAGATAGATAGATGATAGATAGACAGACAGACAGACAGACAGACAGACAGACATGGATGTAGAGATAGATAGATAGATAGATAGATAGATAGATAGATAGATAGATAGATAGATTCATATATATATACATACATAGAGGTAGGTAGGTAGGTAGATAGGAGAGAGAGAGGGAGGAGGAGAGAGAATTGAGTGTTGATGTGTCTGGTGGTTATTAAAGAATTGGCTGAAGAAGAACTTAGATCTGTCCCTCTTTGTGCACCAGCTGATAAGCTTTCCATCAGGCGCCAGGGGTTGTACAGATTCCCTTGTGATGTGGCCTAAAGGCCACCAGAATGTAAACTGAACCAGAGGACTGTGGAATGTTATGGTGTTACATTCAAATGAAGGTCTTCTTTAGATGAAACGATAGAAGTGAGCTTGACTTTCCACTTCACCCCCAACAGATTGAAGCTGATGGAAAATGCTTGAGGAAATTAAGAATGAGCCTAATGAATACCAGACTGGGTTCTAAAGAGGTTTATTTTAACCTGTCTGCGTGAAAAATGAAGTTCAGTTTAGTTAAAGCTTCATAGTTGGAGTCTAAAGAGAGGAGAATATAGAGGAGCAGGATGGAATGCTGGTTTTCCTATCTTGCTGCAAATAGAGAAGAAAAAAATAATTTCACATCCCAAGAAAATACAATTAATATTACATTCTGATCCTGGCAAAGGGAAGTTAGGTGAATTTCACTAAACAAGTGAACAAGCAGGCAGCAAATAATAATCAAGTTTGAAATGGATGGCTTAAGTAATTAAACTAGAAAAATATCATATCCCATGCAGATTTTACTTTTATAATTTTACATTTGAAACACATTTAAATTGGGGATGGAGCCATTCTGATAGATACATTAGACGAACCATATTTGGGCTGCAAAATTCTAGATGACCATTAGATGGCAGCAAACAGTGACCAAACTCTTTTGTCTTTTGCTGCCATTTAGTGGACATCTGAAGTTTTGCAGTCCATATATAGAAAGCCCTAATAAGGATTTTGATTTGTGCCCAGTTGGAGAGTGTGGATTGAGCTAATACTATTGTGCTGGCAAAAGGATTGACCCACCTTTTCTCAGCTATTCTACTTCAAACACAAATTATGTTAAGATTTTATGTCTTTATGCTTCAATATAACATATAGATAGACCCTGGAGTTATCCATCTAGTTCAGTATATGCCTGTTATTATTATAATTATTATTTAGACTTCTATACTGCTTCATAGTGCTTTACAGCCCTCTCTAAGCAGTTTACAAAGTTACCATATAGCATATTGCATTAGCATTAGCATATTGCCCCCAAAATCTGGGTCCTCATTTTACCCACCTCAGAAAGATGGAAGGCTGAATCAACCTTGAGCCAGTGAGATTTGATCTGCTGATCTGCTGAACTAGCAGTCAGCTGAAGTAGCTGCAGTAGTGCACTCTAACCACTGAACCACCTAGGCTCGGTTGGCATTTCAAATCAGCAAAATATACCATATATGTGCTGCCAAAACCAGATCATTTCTAGATGGCAGTCAGGGTTTTCTCTACTTGTAAGACATTTATATAGCAAAGGGGTGACTCCCTTCCAATCCAAATGATCCCCCTTCAGATGTGAAAAAAGACCAGGGGTGAAATCCAGCAGGTTCTGACAGGTTCTGGAGAACCGGCAGTGGAAATTTTGAGCATTTCGGAGAACCGGTAGCAGAAATTTTGAGTGGTTCGGAGAACTGGCAAATACCACCTCTGGCTGGCCCCAGAGTGGGGAGGGAATGGAGATTTTGCAATATCCTTCCCCCAGGAGTGGGAATTTTGCAGTATCCTTCCCCTGGAGTGGGGTAGGAATGGAGGTTTTGTAGTATCTTTCCCCTGCCACACCCACCAAGCCACGCCCACAGAACCGGTAGTAAAAAAAATTGGATTTCACCATTTATTTTTTTTGGAAGTGTTCGATGAAATGCAAAGTTTGACCTTTGCTTTATTTTCCCCAATAAGCACCACTTTTAGTTTATTATTTTATTTCATATGCAGTATTTTAAAATGGCTTTAATAAGCGTGCAATCAATCAGCCTCTTTGGGTGGGGAGTCTATTCAATGACTCCTTGTCTGTGTTGGAAGGATGCACAAAGTTACTCTAACCCAAAGGCAGGCTGCTTTGCAGTTTTCTGGAAGTGGGTTGGGCCAGGTGGCTTTGAAAATGCAAGAGCTTACTTATTCCAGGCTGTTGCCAACAACAATTTTTGTCTCTGTGGAAAACCCACAGACTAGGCAAAATGTTGCCGGCTCAGGGCCAGCAGCTGGAACAACAGCATGTATTGGTATTGCTACTTTCCAACCGGAAGAGAATCAGCCATCCAGAACGTGGCCTTTTGACTCTCACACACCCAATGAAGGAGGAAGAAGTAGAGATTGCCCCAGCTTGCTTGCTAATACCATTCAGTTGACATTTCTATCATCATTCCTATGTAGGTGACACATGTTTTCTAGGTTGTAGTGACGACTCACCAGCCCAGGGCTATTACATGCTGAATTCCTGAAAGTTTAACAAAGGTGAGCTTTGCTGTGTGCACTTGCAAATTGGATCTCTGAAACTTATTGTTAGGAACAAGAATTGGTTTAAAACTCTATATGTGTATCTGATAGCCAGCTACTGAAAAATTACACTCCTGCTGTAAGAACTGCATTGGCTAGTGGTGTATGTTTCCATCTGCAATTCAAGGTGCTGATCATCACCTATGAAGTCCCATGTGGCTGAGGCCTGAATATATAAGAGGCCATTTTTTGCAGAACTAAGTTGTGCTAACTGTATGTGAAACTATAATATTTTCCAACCAGGTGCCAGATATGTTAGACCTGTGGCCATGCTAATTTGGGAGAATATCTAACTCATTCAGAGAAGGCCAACCCAATAATGCCAATCAACTACATCTAATGTTCCAAAAAAAATAAATAAATGGATGTAGGTTATTTTATTGTCTTTCTTCACTTTTCATATAGATTGTGTTGTTTAACTTAAATCATAGTAGTCAGTTACATGATATCTCTTGCATTTGACTCTAGGACACTGAGTCTGCTTTGAGACAAGATTTTGGTTTTGCAATCCTCTTGCTTAATTTATGGAATGCTGCTTTATCATTCCCCAATTATGCCTCTCACATGTTTTCCCACTCCTTCCCCCCCTCTCATCTTTTTTATCCAAAAAAGGAGACAGATGAGGTCTTGATTAGTAAGGCTGGGAGCTTACTAATGGAAGGCATGTTTTTGAAGCGTTCCATTTCAGAAAACTCTTTTTGATAGGAACTTGCTTCTCAAAGGACTCCTCCACGTCTGCAGTATAAGAGGAATTCTTGCGGTCACTAAGACAAGGCAGAGCACTAGCCAAACTCTTGATCCTTGTCATCATCCTATAATGGCAGTAAATTCATCTGACCATATGCTCAGTACATATGCATTCTCTTCCTCACAACCAGAATCAGAATAGAGCGGGAAGGGACCTTGGAGGTCTTCTAGTCCAGCCCCTGCTCAAGCAGGAGATCCTATATCAGTGGTGGTGAACCTATGGCATACGTGCCAGAGGTGGGACTCAGAGCGCTCTCTATGGGCACGCCCCAGCCCAGCTCCATTTCTCCTGCAGGGGGGAGAGAGGGAAGGAAGGAGGGAGAGAGAGAGAGGGAGGGAGGGAGGGGAAGAGAGAGAGAGGGAGGGAGGGAAAGAGAAAGGGAGAGGAAGAGAGAGGGAGAGGAAGGGAAAGAAAGAGAGCGAGGGAAAGAGAGCGAGAGAAAGAGGGAGAAAGAGAGAGATTGAGGGAAAGAGAAATGATATTACAAAAGTTTTTCTTTTTAATTGTTGTTAAATGTAATATTTTCAAAAGCAGAAAAAAAAATGAAGGGGCATAAAATGCATTTATCACATTTTTCTTAGAACATTTAGCTGAACTCTGCCCTGTTTATTATTATTTTAGGTAGTAAAACCTCATTATTCAGGTTAAATTGCCATGTTGGCACTTTGCGATAAATAAGTGGGTTTGGGGTTGCAGTTTGGGCACTCGGTCTCTAAAAGATTCGCCATCACTGTCCTATATCATTTCAGACAAGTGACTGTCCAACCCCAAGGAAGATTGTTTGCAGTTATTGCTCTCTTGGAAGAACATCAGGCTCACTTGGAATATAGTTTGAAAACCACTAGATCAAGGTTGTCAAGCTTGCGATGACATATTGCTGTCACGTGATGTATCACAACTTTTTCCCCCTTCGCTAAAACAAGAGTAGGCGTGGCCAGCGTGTGATGCATTCGGCCCATGGGCCGCAAGTTTGACATCCCGTGCACTAGATTGTAAATGTTGTAAATGTTATAACAAGCTCCTCATGAGGACTGTATCATTAATTTCATTCAATTCTAACTTAAGATGTTTGGATAGATTTACGGGAGCAGTTATCCCTAAGCTTGGCTCAGTGTAGTCTTTAATTCATTGTCTTCTACCAGTTGCTACTGTAGTCACTAACAAGTCTAAGTGATTATGCAGCTATTGATAAGTACACAGTTTATTTTCTAACCTGCATTCCTGCAGAGGAGTGCAATCAGTTATGAGATTCTTCTTCTTTTTTCTTTTTTAAAAGAAAGTGAAATGGCAGCATGAATGGAAAGGAAGCAAAACATGATTTACAAGATTCCAGTGCTGGAAAGAATTTAGAGATCAGGTAATTAACATAAGATGGATCATAGTAGGAGCAGGAAAATACAAAAGGAGATCCATCTTCTTTGACGATGGCAAGGTCTTTGATAGCGTAAATCATGCCAGAATATGGGTGTATTATTAATAGTTTTAGTGTATTGTTAATAGTTTTATCACAACAAAGTTATTCTCCTGAGCAACATCTATCTGAATTTAGAGAAAAATCTTCAGATAAGGGAAGGGAATGACTCTAGGATGCATAGTGCCCTCATATTTAATTAATTTATAATAGGAAACTATTATTAAAATGCCAGGATTGGAACAGAGACAAGTAGAATCAAACCTGGAGGTCAATACATTAATAATTGCAAATATACAGAAGATAGTCGCAATCAGAGTAGAGAAATTATAATTTAATACTCATTATGAAAATAAAAGGGCAAGTGAAATATCCATGTTAATGTTAATTCTAAGGAAGAAGGCAATGCCAAATTTGGATAAGATAACAAAGATAAGAGCAGTTCAGCAACAACAAAGAATACAGCAATTAAAGCAATGGTATTTCCTTACTAAAATAATGGCTATGGAATCTGGACACTGAGAAAAAACAAGAGAAATAAGATAGAGAGCATTAAATTATGGCTCCATGTTACTAAATGTACTATGAAATGTAGCAAGAACCAACTAATCAGTGCTGGGCTCAATAAATTCTGACATTAGGCAATTATTTTTTTCTAACAATTTTGTTAAAAATTATAATATGCAAGTAAAGCTACAGAATAAAGAAATTCATTAAAAAAAGAAAAAAAGGACAAAAAAGAGAAAAAAGTTAAAAGAAAAGTTTAATTAACATAAAGAACTTATCACTATTTCTTAAAGTAAAACTGAACATTTTTTTTCATTCCTTATCTCATCCCAATTAGACAATGATCATTTTGAGAGATGAAGTGAGTTTGCACTAGAAAAAAAAAAAAAACTGTGCTTGGCCAGGACAAGAGAAATAAAAAAAAGGAGATTAAGTGGGTAGATGTGATCAAAGAAATTACTTTAATATCTCAGAAATGCAAAGTGCTGTTATTATGACCAGCTCAATATGCCAAGCATTTTTCCCTGTAGTCACCAGTGCTCAAACCTGACTCAGTGGTACCTACATTAATTAATCCGTGAAATAAAGACAGATGCTAAAACATACGTCAATTTTCACACTTGTCAATTTCTTCACAATTACAGCACTATGTGTGGAACTGAAGAACTAGTTTATGTAACCAGCACAAAAGAAATACCACTGATGTGCATACCAGAGTAACACTTGTATCTGAAAAAACATACCAGAATAACAATGATTCAGAAATTAAAAGGTTCCATTACTCTGATATAAGCAATATTTTTTCTGTAAGATGCCTTAGATGCAATTTCTGAACAAAGCCTCTATTCTGCTTATATAGTTAGTCCTCAACTTATGACCACAAGTTAATTTCCGTTGCTACGAGAGGCAGTTGCTAAATGAGATGCAATTTTATGACTTTTTTTGCTACAGTTGTTAAGTGAATTACATGGTTGCTAAGCAAATCCAGTTTCCCTTATTGTTTTATTTATTGGAAGCCAGCTGGGAAGGGGACAAATGGTAATCACATGACCCTGGGATGCTGCAACCCTCATAAATACATGCTGCTTACCAAGCATTTGAATTCTGATCACGTAATCCTGGGGATGCTGCAATGGTCATAAATGCAAGGATTGGCTGTGAGCCATTTTTTTTCAGTGCTGTAACTTCGAACGGTCACTAAAGGAATAGTGGTAACTTAAGGGATACCTGTATAATAGCGAAATAAATTTAGCCCAAAATGTATGACTTTGATTTCCTTGGGATCATTATTCTGAGGCTGGTTTCCTACTCAGATGTAGCATTTACCTGTTTTAAAAGTGCTATCAAAATATTCAGCAGGCTTTTCTCTTCTGGAAAAAAAATATAAATCTATAACTAATTGAACTCTTCCCTTCGGTCTTAATGTTATCATTTAAAAATCCATTGATACAGTGAGTGTCCTGCCTGGGGCTCCCTGTTGGAGGTCTAATGCTACCAATAGAATTCAACCCACCAGAGGTGGGTTTTAGCAGGTTCTGACCAGTTCTGGAGAACCGGTAGCAGAAACTTTGAGTAGTTCGGAGAACTGGTAGTAAAAATTCTGACTGGCCCTGTCCCCATGTATTCTCTATCTCCCAAGTCCCAGTTGATCAGGAGGAAATGGGGATTTTGCAGTAACCTTCCCCTGGATTGGGGTGGGAATGGAGATTTTACAGTATCCTTCCCCTGCCATGCCCACCCAGCCATGCCACGCCCACCCAGCCACACCCATAGAACCGGTAGTAAAATTTTTTGAAACCCACCACTGCCCGTAACTATTCCATTTTTTCCTCTGTAATGTTTTATTTCTAGGAGAAGGGCAAAACCAAGAAGATTAGAAATGGAAGACAACGTCTTCTGAATTCATAATGATTTTAAGAGTAGATACAGATGATCATTCTAGCTTTGTGTATAAAGCTATCTTTATCCCTGGTTTATCTGTTAATTAAATGAGTTAAAGCATCTGTACCACTAATATCCCCATGAAATACTACAGGTAGTCCTCGACTTACAACAGTTGATTTACTGACTGTTCAAAGTTATCGCGGCACTGAAAAAAAGGACTTATGACCAGTTTTCACACTTATGGCCATTGCAGCATCCCCATGGTCACATGATTTACGTTCAGATGCTTGATAACTGGTTCATATTTATGACGGTTGCAGTGTCCTGGGGTCATGTGACCATCTTTTGAGACCTTCTGACAAGCAAAGCCAATGGAGAAGCCAGATTCACTTAACAACCATGTTACTAATTTAACAACTGTGGTGATTCGATAAAACTCACTTAACAATTTTCTCACTTAGCAACAAAAATTCTGGGCTCAATTGTGGTCGTACATCAAGGACTACCTGCATATGTAAACAAGAGATCCCAAGCTTTTTAAACTTTAAATACCTCCACCTCCCCTCCCTCTTCTGTTTCTCCAATCTTCAATACCAGTTCAAAGAGTTTGGTTTTGTGAACAAAATGGAGAAGGGCAGCAGCCATCTGCCATACCCACGTCCACACACATACACCCTCTTTAATGACTTGACTGCCTCCTCAGGTTCTTTTAAGTGCTTTTCATTTACAAGAATGACTTCTTTACCATGGTGGTGCAGTGGTTAGAATGCAGTGTTGCAAGCTAAGTCTGCTGACTGCCGACTGCCAGCAATTCGGCAGTTCGATTCTGACCAGCTCAAGGTTGACTCAGCCTTCCATCCTTGCAAAGTTGGTAAGATGAGGACCCAGATTGTTGGGGGCAATATGCTGATTCTGTAAAATGCTTAGAGAGGGCCATAAAGCACTGTGAAGTGATATATAAGTCTAAGTGCTATTGCTATTGCTACCTTTGTCCTGGTTGGTCCTGTTCTGAGGGTGACAGACTAGATGACTAGATGTGCAGGGATCGGGATTCCTAGTTGCTTTGCCTTCTTGGACTGTCTCTTTGCATTTGGTTGGGATCAGAGGAGAAACTGGGAGGATTATACAAACATTTCCTGATCCTGGAAAGGAAATGGATATTAAATAGTGCCTTTGGGAGGTCAATGGGAGCCGAAGGACAGATTTGTGTTCACTTTGGCAAACCTTTTGCCTCCCTGCAACAGAAGGGCCTTGTGTGCTACACACAGGGCTGGACAGAAGGGAAGGAGACATCTGGCATTAATGGAGTCAAAGAAATGGCTATTCTCTGGCTGAGAACACCACAGAGTAGAGGTGCAAGGAAAAATAAACATTCCACAGAGAACAGTTTTCCATCATAGGCGAGATCTATGCATATGAGGCTATATTTTGTTTGGAAGGTTAGCTATATAAACACGGTGGCTCTAAGGGGAAGCTTTTGCTAGGTGAAAGGACTCAAGTGGGGCCACATGAATTAATCCAGAATAATAGGACAAGACCCTACATACTCACAAAAACAGGACTGATGGAAAGTTTTAAAGGTTTCTGGGCCACAGGGATCCCACTCTCCAACCCACCCACACCCTGCTCCAACTTTGAAACCTAGTGTGTTATTCTTGGCATGTTTCTCAGTTTAAGCCCACTCTTTTCAAACTACCATGGGTCAGCCTCCAACTTGGGAGCAATGTTTGGATTCTGTCTCTAAAGCTTGCTGGAGCTTCAGTTGGTCTATCCCACTTTTAATATCTCGGTCAGAAGACTGGGTTTATTATGCAGGTTCCATAACTAGTAAATTCCCAAGCTAAAAACAATTGTCTTGGTCTGTTCTTCATCTGCCATGGACTTTGGGGTTGCTCAATCTGAGCCAGGGCCAATCCAAGACATCACATGTCTTGAAGCAAAGGAACAACTTCTATCCTTTACTCAACTAAATCAAGGTACACAATAATCAAAGCTAGCCAAATGATTTTGGAACAGAGGGCACAACATCCTACAAGAACCCCTTTCCATTCTCCATTGTAAAAATACTACAATAAGAGCAGGGGTGGGTTCTAACATTTTTTACTACCAGTTCTGTGGTGTGGCTTATATTGTGGGCATGGCTTGATGGTCATGTGACAATTATTTAGAATTTAGCAGAGGTACTGGTCTATCAGGCTTTTAACTGCTTGCAGAGCTGTACCGATCTACCCATTTATTTTTGCAGGCACTGGTCTACCCATGTATTTTTGCAGGCACTGGTCTACCCATTTATTTTTGCAGGCACCGGTCTACTCATTTGTTTTCTTTTAACACTGATCAACTGTAGGGCGGCCCTTTGAAGTCCCGCGGCAAGAGTTTAAACAGTTTTTTTCCCTCTAGCCATCAGTTGAGACTCAGGAGGCAGCAATAGATTGGGGGTGGGGCCAAATAAAAGGTAAGAATAACGCGAGGGGTGGGCGGGGTAGGCGGGGTGGGCTGGGGGGCAGAACCAGTTCGGTGACGTCATATCGTCACTGCTACCAGCTCGGTGGAACCAGGCGGAACCGGGTGGAACCCACCACTGAATAACAGACTAAACAACTCCACCACTTGCTATAGTCTCATAACACTGAAAGTCTGATGCCTGAGGCAGTCACCTCACTCTGTTTTATGAGAAACTAGCCCTGACCAGAGGTGGTATTCAGCAGACTCTGACCAGTTCTGGAGAACTGGTAGCAGAAATTTTGAGTAGTTCGGAGAACTCGTAAACACCACCTCTGACTGGCCCTGCCCCCATCTATTCTCTGCCTCCTGAGTCCCAGCTGATTGGGAGGAAATGGGGATTTTGCAATAACCTTCCCCTGGAGTGGAGTGGGAATGGAGATTTTACAGTATCCTTCCCCTGCCACACCCACCAAGCCACACCCACCAAGCTCCACCCTGCCCACCAAGCTCCACCCACGGAACCAGTAATAAAAAAAATTGAATCCCACCATGGCCCTGACGCAAGTCAGAAGTTCTCTTGTGAGATATTCTTGCTTTGAAGATTAAGGCCGTATAAAATATGAATCTCTGTGTAGGTTGCAGTGAACTGAAGAGAAACGTATGCACTTCGTTATACCCTATTGCACACTGAACACACCAAATGTCATACTGACTTTCAGTCATGACCTAGAAATACTGCATATTTATATTTGATCAGGTAAATATAAATAAGGACATCTGACATGCTATCTGTTCACCTATTTCTTGATCTATAAAAGAACAAGTTGGTTCCTTTTATAGCATGCTAAAAAAAATAAATCCCAAAACAAAAGCTGTCTTTACAAGCAAGTTAAGCATAGGAAGAAATATTGCAGTAAGAGTCATATTCTAATACAGAAGATTCTCAAAGTGAATATAAAGATAAAACCAGAAACCTTTTTCTTGGATTTAATGGAAAAAGACCTGGGAACAAAATTTGGAACTTTGATGTTATATATGGTTTTTTTTTTAAAAAAAAAAATTAAAATTGATTTTCTATTAATTATGTTTCTTAGTGCTTAATAAACACCGTATGGTCTGGGTATTTAGTTTGCTTAGCAATATAGATTACATTGTTAATCGCCACCCCCTTTTTTCCAACCACTGATAAATTAGATTCCATGTTTGAAGTATTCTGTGTCTTCTTTCTGTTTAATTTTCAGTATCAATTTATCCATTTCTGCTATCTATCATCATAGACAATCTATCATAGTCTAGTATCTTCTTAATTATCTCTTCATCTCGCGGTGTTTTTTCATTTTTCCAATATTGTGCAAATATAATCCTCATGATGTTATATATGTTGACGGCAGCAAGATTACTTTATGCACAAAAATGGAAGGATGCTTTAATCCCTACAATAGATGAATGGTTGCAAAAGTTGATGGAGTTAGCAGAGTTGGCTAAATTAACTGCTTTAATGAAAGAAAACAAAACACACAAGTGCTTTTGTTTCTAGTTGGAAACGGCTTCTGGACTTTGTACTTGAGGTGGAAAAAAATGAAACTTTGATTTTGGGTTTTATTGATTAGATAGATTTGTTGTTATAGAAATGGCTAGTTTATACTATTAAGTAAAAGTAAAAAGTTAATGTTATTTCTTATTCTACTGCACCAAAGAGAGTCAGAAGTCAATGCCTTTTTTTCTTTTTCCCTTCTTCTCAACACTTTTCTCTTCCCTTTTTCTTCTCCTATTTTTTCTATTATTTGCTTTTGTACTGTTATATTTTATATTATAAACTAATAAAAAGGACGAAAAAACCCAAGCAAGTTAAGCATAGAAAACTTAAAATAAGTATACATTTGGTTTCTCAATACTGTATTAAATTTACCTTTGCATTAGAATCTCCATCTCCTGGTCATCGGACTCCATCTTAAAAAACACCACCACTTCATCTCAGAACATACACAAATTAGGATATAGTCAGTGGTGGGTTGCCCCCGGTTCGCACCGGTTCTATAGAACTGGTAGTAAAACCGTCGGGAGGCTCCGTCCACCGACCTCGATGTCATCAAAATGCTTCTGCACATGTGCAGAAGAGCACGCGTGTGCACAAGCAAAGCAAGTGGGGGCGCGCGGCCCCGCTGCGAACCGGTAGTAAAGGTAAGTAGAACCCACCCTGGATATAGTTAGAATAACTATCATATACATTTATAATGCTATGAAATTCACAGGAGGCTGTTTGCTATGATTAAGGCATCAGGCTAGAAACCAGGAGACTGTGAATTCTAGATCCATCTTAGGCCTAAAATCAGCTAGATGATCTTGAGCCAGTCGCTCTCTCTTAGCCCTAGGAAGCAGGCAGTGGCAATCCAGTTCCAAAATCTTGCCCAGCAAACTTCAGAAACTTCTTTAGGGAGTCACCCAGAGTCAAGGGTGACTTGAAGGTGTGTGCACATGCATGTGTGCACACATCTGGGCATGCACAAAACACACAGAGACACTAGAATTCGCAGTGAAACCCCAACCACTTGGCACTTGTCTTTTCTCTCTATTAACTATAAACTATTAGCTGGTCCATGCTTACTCATTAGGGAGCAATCTTATCCTAGTCTTCTAGCACCAGTATCCTTTGAGGAGGGGAGGGGAGGGGAGGGGAAAAAAGCAGTGTCATAAAAGCCCCACTCTGTTTGTCAGCATATTCTCCCACCAAGGGGTGAAATGCTCCCGGTTCAGACCATATCGCCCAATCTGGTAGCAATGGCAGTGGGTGGTTCGGAGAACCGGTAGCAAAAATCCCTGCCCCCCCCCCAATGCCTAGCTGGGCTGCACGATCATCAGAGGCTTTTTTTTAATTTTTAAAAGCATTTTTGCCAAAAAAGGCTTTTAAAAGTAAAAAAAAAAAGCCTCTGATGATCGCGTGGCTCAGCTGGGATCGTCAGAGGCTTTTAAAAGCATTTTTTCTACAACCTCTTGTAGAAAAAATGCTTTTAAAAGGCTCTGGCGATCCCAGCTGAGTTGCCTGATCATCAGAAGCTTTTAAAAGCATTTTTTCTACAACCTCTTGTAGAAAAAATGCTTTTAAAAGGCTCTGGCGATCCCAGCTGAGTTGCCTGATCGTCAGAGGCTTTTAAAAGCATTTTTTTCTACAACCTCTTCGACTGAAGAGGTTGTAGAAAAAATGCTTTTCAAAGTAAAAAAAAAAATGGCCACGCCCACCTAGTCACATTAACCCCCCCCCCCACCAAACCACACCCACAGAACTGGTAGTAACAAATTTTACATTTCACCACTGCTCCCCCCTAACCCCTCCAACCCCCCCCCCCATGGAATGCAACAAATTGATAGATTTTCCTAGTGGTTCTGCATCCACCATTATTGCAAAATTCCGTGGCTTTCCAAACACATAATGTGCCATTATGCCTTTGTGCTTGTTTTCCTAATCATCCTAGCGTGTTGCTATGATAGGATCCCAGGATCTTGGATGGGTGGGTGGGTGTGGGAAAGCCAGCCAGAAATCTCTTTTGAGAAAAGAAGAGATCCCCTTCCAGTACCAGGCAGCAATATATTGCCAGTTCTGAAGTGACTTTTCTGCTTTGTCATATCATCTCTCTGGCCTGGTGTCAAAAAGATGCACATCTGTAAATCCCTTTATGATGCCATGTATCATCATATCGGTTACGAGTACCAGGATTCTTCCAGCAGCTGGGAAACCTCTAAATTGGAAGCCCATTTTAGGGAAACTCTCATCAGAATGAAAACAGCACAGCATAAAAAAGAGGTGGAGAGACAGGAGAGACCCACAAACCTAGTTCGTGTGGTGCACAAAGTGATCATGCGGTTTGTTTGATTTGGGCTAATTATGTTATTGTGTGAATGTAAACAGCTGTGGTTCCTTTAATAAGCCACAGGAAAGCAAACTATGTGGTGTATGAAGCTTGCCTGAAGATTTGTTATAAGCTGGTTTCTTAAAGAGAAGGTTCTGTTTAATGTAACTTCTGCCCAGTTCCTCCTGGTTGCAAGCACGACTGGAAATTGAGCCTGTGGTACAGTACGTTCTTTCATTGGGCAGGTTGGAAAGAGAAGATGTTTGGACTCAGGCTTACTTTCCCCTCACACCTGCCTGAAAGATAATCAAATGGAGGGCTTCATGCCTTGATGGAAAATAGGAGAGCAGTGAATGAAGGAGCAAATGCATACTGTAAACATCTGCAGCATTTGTGGTTTGGTGTGGAAGCCATTTGCTAAAACTGAGACTGGGAGAAAATGAAACTGGCCAAGCAGCCGGAAAACTTGGCAAGTCCATGTCGGGAGAGGCAAATTCCAGAAACACACTATTTTTTTTAATTAGGCTGGTGGCATGGTTGTTTGAGTATATAAACCAGAATAAATAGATTTTTTAATCTCTTGCTGGAAAATGCATTGCATACAAAAATGCAAAAATACATAACAGAGAAGTGTTAATGTTACTCCAAGGTAGGGCTGCAAAGCAGAATTGGACTCCTGCTGTTCCAGAAGTGTGCCTGACTATGTTTTCCTCTGAGTAAAATCACAGGAATTTCATCCAGGCTTGTGCAACATTCACATCTACTCCAGTTACTATTCCTGTTGTTTCTCTGCTAACTCCTTCCCAGACCTTCTTACTGGCTGGCTTGTGTGAGTTCTGCGGTCTGAAGCATACAGACCACAGCTGGAATAGAAGAGAATGATGAATCGGCAGCCAGCACAATTCCAGTAAAGAGCTCAGGAAATGGAAATAGAAGGAGGAACTGACAGCCAGCCCAATTGTCCCCAGATATTTACAGATGGTTACAATATTGATAGTCTACGTAAGGGGAAAGTCACCCTATTTTAGGAGCCTGAGAAGCAATTGAGTCATAATCTATTTCCATTTAACACCTATGCCTTCTTTACATTGCTGAATTCTCTTATTTTCCTTATAATTTCTACAGTTTAGGTTGCCATGCTTCAGTGGCAGTTTCTGAAGGATGAGAATATTAGCATCCCACTTTTAAGTGATAGATTTCCTGATATATCTTAGTTGCAGTGCTCATTATGGTTACTAGTTTCTAGTTCATTAATTAACTAATTAATTTGGCTCAAAGACATGGCTCTGGGCAGCATATAATATTACAAAATTGTTGAAATTTATGGAGCATCATTAAAATCTACATAATCCCCTCACCAGGTAACCTCCAGATGTTTATGGAATAATGCTAGTTGGAGATATTGAAGGTTGTACATCCAATACATCTGGAAGGCATCATATTACTGAAAGTTGGCTTAATATACTGTATATAAAACTGGCTACATTGTGGAAACTAAGGAGACATTTCATTGCCATAAGTAGCAAAAACAGCATTTTCTTCCATTCCTGCTCTTCAGCTACAAAGAAGGAAAGTTCTGTTTTAGGTGATGAAAAGAAAAGAAAAGAAAAAAGAAAAGAGAAGAAAAGAAAAGCAAACCTCTAGGGCTGCAGCATGGATGTGATCTTTTTTCATTCCCTCTTGGTGTGAGTGCCCCATCAAATGTGGAATGAAGACAATAAGGCTCCCCTAAGCAGTTATTGTAGATATTCTCTCAAACACCATATATTCCAAACCTTTATACACCCATAGTTTTGTTATCTGAAGGATTATTTTGTGTAGAAGGTTCTTCCTTGGCAGAGGAATATAATCGATTGTAGAAAATACGATTTCAGCAATAGAGTGGTCAATGCCTCGGATGCTCTACCCAATTCCGTTGTTACATCCTCAAACCCTCACAGCTTCAACCTTAAATTGTCTTCTGTGGACCTCACCCCATTCCTAAGAGGTCCGTAAAGGGAGCCTGCATAAGCGCACCAGCGTGCCTACCATCCCTGTCCTACTGTCCCCATTTATTTGTATTCATTTCCTTCGTTCATGTCCCTGTTCATATTTATACCTGCTATCTTGTACATGTTTGACAAACAAACAAACAAAGAAATAAATGCAACGAAATAAAAGAAAGCACATATTGAAAGAGATTTCATAGGGGGAACTGGGGTTGTATCAATTCTCACCAGCATCTGTTTTCAGTGCAAACGGTAGGCTTTTAAACCAAGAAAGCTTTCCTAAAAGCTACCAAGAAGCAACAAAAAGCATCTCATTGTCTACCAAAGAATGGGTAGAATGTCAGGAAGAGTTGACTTCAAACTTAAGCTTCACTTAGAACCAGTTGGAGGAAGATACAGTGGAATCTCTCTCTCTCTCTCTCTCTCTCTCTCTCTCTCTCTCTCTCTCTCTCTCTCTCCTCTCTCTCTCTGTGTGTGTGTGTGTGTGTCACCCCACCTCTCCCTCTCCCTTTCCCTCTCCCTCTCCCTCTCCCTCTCCCCTACACACAGATACACACACAGATACACACACCATACACACACACACATTTTGGGATTTGTTGCTCCATTTAGGATAGAAAGCATTGGAAGCCCCAGAAAGGTATTTTGATGGCAGTAGTCTGATATTTTGATGGCGGTAGTCTGGTAAGCAATGATCACATACAATATTGGACCTAATTAAATGCAGGCATTAGTTCTTATACAACCAAGTATTATTTAGTCATTTGAATTCCATTATACCTATTCTTTGTCCAAGACCTGTAAATCTTGTCTCTGATCCAGCCAGCTTTCCCCAATCTTGCCCAGGGGGCCTCTTTTAAACTGCGCCAGAAACAAAAATACTTGTTCTGCCAGCAACAAAATATGCTGCATTTTGAAAACATCGATAGTTGTTTCTGCTCCATTTTTCAGACTGCACCCCCCCCAAACTATGCAAATGAGTAGCCTTGCTGTGCTGATTTACAGGTAGTGAACTTCAAAATAGAATCCTTTTAGCCTCTGAACAATTTGAACAGCTATTGGTGCAAATGCAAACAGTTTTTTAGTGGGATGATCCATGGTTTTTCCTATGTACTTTAGTAGCTCTTGAACATCATTCTGTACCCGTCCAGGTTTTTTTAAGTAACATCAAAGAAGAACAAGATCCAGGGGAAAAAAGGCATATTTATTTCCAGTTCAGTTTTATCAATATGTTTAATGCTGGCATGGAAACCAGTGACCTTAATCTGAGTTAAACCTTGACTGCTACAATTTTGGTAACCTGTAAGTTTCAATTATGTTATGATTGCCTCTAATGTTATTCCTTAAACATGATTTGTTATGACTGAATAACCTTATAAGTACACTCTCCTTATTTATTGGTCGTACTTATTTCAGACTTGCTCTGGTGCAGCATGCTTTGCTTACTCTTCCATACAAGTTTTCTCTCTGTTTTCAGGAAAAAAAAGGACAAATCAGGGATAGGATGCTGGCAGATTGGTGGATGTGATGACAGCAAGGCCAACATTAAGGAGAAGTTGAAGAGATGGCCAGCCCAGGGATTTTCCTTCCCAGATAAGCTGCTTTAGAGAGAGAGAGAGAGAGAGATGGTGGAACCCCCATCTCATGTTTTGGAATTGTCTTTGTCAAGGATGGCTGTCAGGAATAAGGTCAGAGCTGGGAATGAGCAGTCAGAAGAAAAAAAAACGTCTCAAACCATGAAGTAAGCTTTGAGAAAGAGGTAGGAACAAAAAGAGCTGGTTGCTTCAGCAACAGGACAAACAGGATGTCATTTCTTCCCAGGCAGGGGTGAGGCCAGTCCAGAGTTTGGGAAGTGAAAATATTTTAGTGCTTAGGGAAAAAAAAAAAAGTTCAACCACGGGATGGTTGCCCATATGCATTTCAGTGTCTGAGGAAAGTTTCCCAAACGGAATGGGAGCAATATATGTGTGTACCATCACCCCAGCTTCATATTGGCAGTTCAGCTGCAGCCTCCACAAGAGCCAGCAGAAGGATGTACCACCCAGTGGGGGAGGAGGGGGGACGCACAGAGGGATTTGCAGTGCTGAATGGGAAGCAGTTCCACAGGGTGTTTTCAGAAAGCAGGATTTGACTAGTTTTTGACCCCTGTTTACAGGACTGAAGAAAGCAAGAAAAGAATGCATATTTAGGTAGGGATTTCATAGACACCCCCCCCCCCGCAAAACCAAAAAATAAAAATCTTGTTTTGGCCCTTCTTCCAAAGCACATTATGTGGAGAAGGGCATGTCTCTTTGATTGTCTACATGAATGTGCAATTCTAAAACATTTTGTTGCTTATTTTCTTCGTCCACTTCCATTTCTACCGCTAATTACCAGGACTGCTCAGTAGGTTTTTGTCATTGCTTTGTTACTTCAAGGCAACCCCCCTTTTTTTCCTGGTTCGGCTAATAACACAGTGCTTGATTTGACTCTGGATGAATCACTTAAGGCAGCCTCTGTGGTTCATTTTCTCTCAGTTAAACATTTGGTTTAATTATGGTAGGAGAGATATTAAACACGTGGAAGCCAATTCTTGAGCACTGCTTAATTATAAGTTGCTTGATTGTTTCACTTAACTGATGTTTTTGTGTTAGAAACTATGAGTAGGCAGGAGAGACTGGCCACTTCCTGAGCTGCTGCTTCTGCCCCTTCGGTTGCTTCATAATCGTGGATTTTCTAGTGATAAATTGAAGAATCTAATTCATCATAAATCTGACAGCCCTGGAATCTTCACCACAGTAATCCCATGCAGATTTTTTTTTTAAATTTCAAACTTTAATGGGTAGTCTTAGATTTCAGAGCATCTTGCTTCTCCAAGTACTCTATTAAGGAGTGTGATGGTATGTGGGAAAGACCCTGGGAGACAGGACAAAAAGATGCTGCCAAGAAAATGATCAGATAAGAGGCAGCATAGCTTGTGACTGGATAATGGGTGGAGTAAGAGGTTCAGAACATCTGTCTAGATGTTGAGACTCTAGAAAGAGTGCAGAAAAGAGCAACAAAGATGATTAGGGGACTGGAGACTAAAATTTATGAAGAGCAGTTACAGGAACTGGGCATGGCTAGTCTAGTGAAGAGAAGGACCAGAGGAGACATGATAGTAGTGTTCCGATATTTGAGGGGCTGCCACAGAAAGGAAGGGGTCAAGCTACTTTCCAAAGCACCTGAAGGCCAGACAAGGATTAATGGATGGAAACTGAATAAGGAGAGATTCAACCTGGAAATAAGGAAAAATTTTCTGACGGTGAGAGCAATCAACCAATAGAACAGCTTGCCTTCAGAACTTGTGAGAGCTTCATCACTGAAAGTTTCAAGAAGAGACTGGACTGCCATCTGTCAAAAATGGTGTAGGGTCTGCTTGGTGCGGGATTAGACTAGATTTCCTACAAGCAGGGGTGGGGTTCAGCTGGTTCAGACCGGTTCGGGCGAACCAGATGCTAATCTAGTACACTGAACCAGTAGTTGCAAGGACTGGCTGGCCCTGCCCACCCCGCCATGCCCCTCCAAGGAGACTCCATGCGGCCCGTTTTGGATGCCAGGTAAGTGCAGAGCCTGCGCAGAGGCTCTGGGAGGGCGAAAAACAGGCCTCCCAGAAGTTCCAGAAGTCTGGAAATGGGCCCATTTCTGGAGTTTTCCAGAAGGAGTTTTCTAATCCTAACAAAACACTCTTACTGTCAATAAAGTATATTCCAAATCCATGTTTCAAGACTCTCACTTGACATACCCATACCTGAAACCCTTATAAACAGAGGAATGCTGACACCCCCTAAACTCCACTGATGATGTTTCCTAGCCTGGTAATGAAATATTTGGAAACCAACCCACAAGCTCAGAGAATGAACCTTCATCCTCATTTAATATTTACAGTTAACTCAGATACAGTTTTCATCTTGGCTTTGTACACTTTTTAATTATGGATCCATAGTCTCAAAAGGTGGTTATTGTCCTCAGCTTGGGAAAAAAGTGCATCATGGTTTATACCCCTTTTCTTTAACTGTCATTCTTACCACCTTTATTATTTCTTTTGCTTCACACACAATATTCTACTGAAAATTTGAAGAGGGATTACATTAGCTACTCAACCTCCCAAACTGCAGAATTGGGAGACGGATGAACTCAAGCCAGTATTGAATTTGTGCATCAACCCTAGGCAGTAGAACTTAGGGAGTTCTACTCTTAGGGTCTTCTATTCTGTAGAAATTATTTACTGAGTGGTAGTCATGGAATTGAAAAGGTGGATGGGTCAGTTTCATCAATTCTTGATGAAAGTTAATTTTTTTTCTTTGTCTAGTGTGACAGACTATTTTTTTTAAACAAAAGTTTAAAATTTGTCCTGTTTTGTAGGCACATTTCTCCCAATACAAGTATTTTTGTTTGCAGTTTTATCTACTGTACCTGATTTTTGGATATAATTTTCCTAACATATATATTTCTAAAATACGTTTCTGAGTATTTGTAGTTTTGTAAACATTCACGCATGCATTTTCATATGCACTGATGAATTGCATTGTAAAAGTTGGAGAATTGTTATATATATAATTTATATATATAATATATATATATATATATATATATATATATATATATATATATATATATATATATATTATAATTAATTAATTAATTTATATTTGCTGACAAAGAAATAAAGTGAGACTAGTATAGATCTATTTCAAGCTATTTAGCTCTCATCAGCTAGTCATACCCTTCTGGGATTTGAACCTGGGCTTGCTTGCATATTAGGCAGAAGTATTAACCACTAAGCCACAGGTTTTGCTCACTTTGTCAGCTTGTACCAGGGGAGATTAAATGGGTTTAGTATCTAACTGACTAAGATCTATCTTAGTCTCCCAATGGGCAGCAAAGGGTCTGCTGGCTGCCAGAAAGAGGGGGTGGGAAGCCCAGAAACTAGTGAATTAGTGGAACTAGTGATTCCACTGAACTAGGGCTGCATAACATCTTGGTTTACGTAGGTAGAACCTGGCTAAAGAGAAAGACACATAAAACCTACGAAAAAGAAAGAAAAACAAATATTGTACCTTTATAGGGAGGCTACATGAGATGAGATGAGGGTGTGGCTAACTGATGAGGCCTTATAAGGCCAAAATAGATCTATCTTAGTCTCCCAATGGGCAGCAAAGGGTCTGCTGGCTGCCAGAGAGAGAGAGAGAGAGAGAGAGAGAGAGAGAGAGAGAGAGAGAGAGAGAGAGAGAGAGAGAGAGAAGCCCAGAAACAAGTGAATTGTGATTTCACTGAACTAGGGCTGTATAACTTCTTGGTTTACGTAGGTAGAACCTGGCTAGAGAGAAAGACACATAAAACCTACGAAAAAGAAAGAAAAACAAATATGTATGTATGTATGTATGTGTGTGTGTGTATGTGTATGTGTATATGTGTGTATGTGTATATGTTATTTTATATATTGACTTGGATTAAATACATTTTAACCTTTTCCTTAGTAGAACAGAGAATCTTTTTATTATCATAAACTGAAAATAACATAGAAAAACTCTATTACAACAAATGTACCTTATCTCTTTTGATTTCTTTGGGGAACACAAAGAAAGGCTCTCATATCTTGATGTGGTTGAACTGCATCCTTTAGCATCCCTGGGAATACTATCCCATCCCTTTTCTTCCTACCATGGAAATAAATAAAAAAACCAACAAGGAAGGAGAATGTTGACACTAAGATGCTTAAGAGCCATGCAGAGCTATTTGCTGGGACTGATGTTTACAACGATCTGAAAATCCCCTTCCTCCCTTGAAGTCTTAAATTACATTCTGGGCACCAGATGAAACTGTGCACATGGAAACTGTGCACTATTATAAACTATTAAGTGGAAGATATCATGTTTTCCTCAGAGTTGACTACCCTAAAGCGATATTGCAAACTTTTCATACTTCAGATTTTTAGACATGAAGGTAGAAGTTCTGCCAGTGATAAATAGCTATTGCAATTAACCTAGACAGAGTAATGCTGGTCTCTTTCTCATAACTATCAAAGAAAAATGTGACCTTATTTATACTGCTCAAACATGTCCTGGCAACAACTTTTTCAGCTGGGTCCCCATGACACTGTATTTGTCTTCTCTCTAGACAATAAGACAAGCTTCAAGTCTCCTTAAGGGTAAAGGTAAAGGTTCCCCCACGCGTGCGTGATAGTCATTCCCAACTCTACGGGGTGGTGCTCATCTCCATTTCGAAGCCAAAGAGCCAGCGGTGTCCAAAGACGTCTCCGTGACCGGCATGACTAAATGCTGAAGGTGCACAGAATGCTGTTACCTTCCCACCAAAGTGGTCCCTATTTTTCTACTTGCAGTTTTTACATGCTTTCGAACTGCCAGGTTGGCAGAAGCTGGGACAAGTAATGGGATCTCACTCTGTTATGCGGCACTAGGGATTCGAACCGCTGAACTGCTGACCATCTGATCGACAAGCTCAGCATCTTAGCCACTGAGCCACCGCATCCCTCAAGTCTCCTTATTGAGCCTAAATTCAAATGATACTTTCCCTGCTTCTTCTGAGTAAATTCAAAGGCATTCTTGAGATAGGCAATATCTTTAATTTCATTTCATTTTTTCATTTTATTAAATTTGTATACCGCCCTACTCCCGAAGGACTCAGGGCGGTGAACAGCCATAATAAAACATATAAATACAAAATTTAAAAAAGAGATAAAACAAATTAAATAAATTTGGCTGACCATTTTAAAACCCCAATAATTTAAAACCAAATTTAAAATTTCCATTTAAAAGAGGAGAAGTTCAGGTCAGGCCAGCTTGTTGGAATAAGAACGTCTTAAGCGTGCGACGGAAGGTACGCAGATCCGGAATCCTCCGTATCTCGGGGGGGAGCTCGTTCCAGATAGTAGGTGCCCCCACAGAGAAGGCTCTCCCCCTGGGGGCCGCCAGTCGACATCGTTTGGCCGACGGCACCCGGAGGAGCCCCTCTCTATGGGAGCGTACTGGTCGGTGGGAGGCTATTGGTGGTAGCAGGCGGTCTCGCAAATAGCCAGGTCCTAAGCCATGGAGCGCTCTAAAGGTGATAACCAGAACCTTGAAGCGCACTCAGAAGACCACCGGGAGCCAGTGCAGCTCGCGCAGGAGAGGTGTTACATGGGAGCGCCACGTCGCTCCCATCACCACCCGTGCGGCCGCACTCTGCGCCAGTTGGAGCCTCCGAGTGCTCCTCAAGGGGAGCCCCATGTAGAGAGCGTTACAATAGTCGAGACGGGAGGTGACGAGGGTATGAGTGACTGTGCGTAACGAGTCCCGATCCAGAAAGGGACGCAACTGGCGAATCAGGCGAACCTGATGAAAAATCCTCCCGGTCACGGCCGTCAAGTGCTCTTCTAAAGACAGCCGTGAATCCAGGAGGACACCCACGTTGCGAGCCCTCTCCGTGGGGGCCAGTGCTTCGCCCCCAATAGTCAGCGATGGCACCAGCTGACTATATCGGGACGTCGGAAACCACAGCCACTCGGTCTTGGATGGGTTGAGTCTGAGCCTGTTTCTCCCCATCCAGATCCGTACAGCCTCCAGGCACCGGGACATCACTTCAAGGGCATCGTTGGGGTGGTCTGGGGTGGAGATGTACAGCTGGGTGTCATCAGCGTACTGATGGTACTCCACCCCAAAACCACGGATGATCTCGCCCAGCGGCTTCACATAAATGTTGAACAAAAGGGGCGAGAGGACCGATCCTTGTGGCACCCCACATATAAAGGGCCTCGGGGTCGACCTCTGCCCCCCTGTCAACACAGACTGCGACCAGTCGGAGAGAAAGGAGGAGAACCATCGTAATACGGTGCCTCCCACCCCCAACCCTTCCAACCGGTGCAGCATGATACCATGGTCAATGGTATCAAAAGCCGCCGAGAGATCTAATAGGACCAGGATAGAGGAACAACCTCTGTCCCGAGCCCTCCGGAGATCATCCACCAACGCGACCAATGCCGTTTCCGTGCTGTACCCAGGCCTGAAACCTGACTGGAACAGATATAGATACGTCTCTGTCATCCATGACTAAGGAGGAATATCAGGTGATCTAGAGGAAGATAGACAGATGACTACACTGGGTTAAATCAGAAGCAATGAAGGCAAGATAAGGTTTGGCAATGGGGACAACAAAGTTTATGCCACTGCACTTTTTGTCAACTTACAACTTTTTAATTCAACAATGAAGTAAAGCCTGAAGGCCTCTACCTCTCTCTCTCTGAAGGCTCCATTAGCTGAGATTCTGACATTTTTATCTTACCCTATTAAAAAGAAATTGTATTAATTCATTTATCAGATGTATAAGGTTATCCGATTTCATGAAGAGAGCAAGTAACAATGTGCCAGAAATTAGGAGGGAAAACTAGTGCCTGATTGGGGCACAAAATGTGAAATAATATTATATTGTCACTATCATTCTTGGCCAGGTGACAGTGGAATCACTTCAGTCTAAGAAAACAATAAGTAGGATTGTTTAGAAATTAGCTGATGCTTCTTTGATCATGAGGGATTGGAGTTATAGTCTAAAGGGACAGTTTTTATCCAGATAAATTAATTCACATGCTGACTTCACCCTCTTGAGTTTCTGGTAGGTGGATATGCAAGTCTTTTACTGTTTTTGTTGCTTCAGCAATAATTGATTCTGACTAGGGCTTCCCAGAGTCCTAGTTTAAAGGCCTGAAGTTGGCTCATGATTCCAGTTCTTTGACCTTGACCTGCCTAATGGGATTCATTGAAAGTTTAAAGAGCAATTAAAAATAATGTATTTTTCTATAGGGTTATGTAATGTATGGGAAGGAAAGAAAAAAAATTATCTCCTTTCTCTCTTCTTCTCACACCACACCCTTCAGCATCTCTCTCTTCCCATTCCACCTGCCATTTCCTTGCGTTGAGGTGAGCCATATGTTCCTTGCATAAGAAGCTATTGTTGCTCCCAGGACGGCTTATTGAAACCACGTGTTGAAATGGGCACTGGGCCTGGAGTCATGTGTGCTCATTAACTCCGAAAGGCCTTGCAGCAAAGGAGAGAACAATTTCTCCTTCGCTTTGCTTGGAAAAAGCACAGCCTATGCAGAAGGTCCATCAGCAAAACTAAGCTGTCCCAGAGTCAGGAAGCCCTAATTCTGTCAAGTGATGCATCATATTCTCAATGGTTTTGCCTTTCTAGATCTGATCTAAATACAGTCACGGTGTTACACTAGTCCAACATAAGACCATGACTTTGGTTCCATCTAATCATTGACTTCAGTGGTGTGATTCAAAATTTTTTACTACCGGTTCTTTGGGCGTGCCTTGGTGGGCATGACTTGGTGGGCATGGCTTGGTGGGTGTGACAGAGGAAGGATACTGTAAAATCTCCATTCCCACCCCACTCCAAGGGAAGGTTACTGCAAAATCCCCATTTCCTCCCGCTCAGCTGGGACTCGGGAGGCAGAGAATAGATGGGGGCAGGGCCAGTCAGAGGTGGTATTTACCCGGTTCTCCGAACTACTCAAAATTTCCACTACTGGTTCTTCAGAACTGGTCAGAATCTGCTGAATTCCACCTCTGATTGACTTTCAACCTTGCAAGGTAATCCAGACAAGAAATATACACAGAAGTACTAGCTTTATTGTAAGGTTACAGCAGTCTGAAATTACATCTCTCTCACCACACCCAAGAAATTAGGTTCTTTCTGAGACACCTCCCATTCCTTCTGCAGACTGCTACCTCGTGTTTCACCATTGTTTAGTCTGCAGCCCTTCCTCCTGTCCCCCAAAGTCATTCCCACATACAATTACACAAACATAAAGAGAAGAAATTGGGGAATACCCCACTTTTGCCACTCTGAATGTGAATGGCATTGGATATCCTTAAAATGTAATAGAGAATATTAAGATTTGGAGGGAGGTATTTGCGGGAGCACCGAGAGGGTTTTTTTTGCAATTTGTGTGTGTTTGTGTGTGCCTGTGTGTGTAGATAGTTTTTTGCTCTTTTTTTTGTTGTTGTTTTTTGTTCATGTAAATATCATCTTTGGAGTTGGATATGAGATGGGCAACAAATACATTTCATAAATTAAAATAAATAAAATATAAATTCTTCACCACTATAGTCTCTGATTACCTGCATCCAGCTCATTGCTACTATTTTCTGGGGGGAAGATGTGAAAGGACAGGGAAAGAAAACAAAGACTTTTGAACTCCATACATATCACAAAAATAATATTTTCAGAAAAGTTTTACAATCAATCACGTTGCAGGTGATCAGCAGAAAAAGGGCAAGAGACCGTTGGCTGGGCACTATAGAGGATGACACCAGGTTGATCACAGTAGATCTGAAGGAGGCAATGCAAGAGAGAGGGGAATGGAGAGTGCTGATCCATAGAGTGGCCGAGGGTCGGACACAACTGAATGGCTGATGACGATGCCAACGCTGGAGTGCATTTTAAATAGCTGACAGAGGAATGCTAAAATACGTATTTTTTCTTTCTTTCCTAGAAAAGAGTTAAAATCATTAAAACAGAAAAAAGTTGTTGTGGCCCGTCAGTGGCCTGTGCAGTTAGTAGCTGATTCCGACAGCGAGGAGGCTGGTGTGGTGCTGGAAGGCGGAGTCAACCTTGAGCCTGGTGAGATCAGAACTGCCAAATTGATGGCAGCCGGTACTCAGCAGAAATAGCCTGCAGTACTGTACTCTAACCACAGTGCCACCACAGCTCTTATGTTGGTATATGCTTATTTATTTATTTATTTATTTATTTATTTATTTATTTATTTATTTATTTATTTATATTTTTGATATGTTTATCGTAGTGTATATTGGAGGTGCTGACCCTTTGAGAGCTGTATGCAACAAAATTTCATTTTAATGTATGTCGATTAGTGTACATTCAAAGTGATAATAAAGTTATTCTACATCTAAGTCTAAGTCTTCTAAGGTCTTCTAGTCCAAGCCCCTGCACAACCAACCAACCAAGTAGCAGAGTTGGAAGGGACCTTGGAGGTCATCTAGTCCAACCCCCTGCTCACGCTGGAGACCTGTATTAGGGATTCGAACTGTCGAACTGCCGACCTTTCTGATCAACAAGCTCAGCGTCTTAGCCACTGAGCCACTTAGCCGGTCCTTATACCACTTGTCTTTTAGACCACCTTATATCCAGGAATATGAATCCTGGGAACAACCTGAAACAATTGCAAAAAAACCTAAACTCGCATACACACCACAGGCAAATGGTTCAACATATTCCAGGTTGAGGTATTTTGTCCCAGTTGACTCGGTCATCATTTGAGAGCATTCCTCAGTCTCAGACAATGTCTCACACAGCCTGCCTTTTAAGGGCATTCTTTATATAATTGCAGACAGGTAGACCTTAGGCTGGATTAAGAGGCTTGAGAGGTAGTTGACAGCAAAAGTGGCTTTTCCTTCCCTCCCTTTTTCCTGTCACATGGCAACTTTCACATGGCAAAGAAAGGAAAGTCTGAACTCAAGCAGCCCTGAACTCTGGAGAAGCTCTGATCTGTCAGTGAGGCTTGCAGTGTCTTCTAATTCTGTAATGGGAAATAAAGTGACCTGTACTCTGTGTTATTTTAAGACTGGGCTCCATTGTACATGCTGCAACAGGTTTGCGATGAGAAGCAGCCCAGAAAGAAGCAGATGACACATAAGAAGGGCAGGAATGAGCATAGATTTCGTCCTCTGCCCTTCTTGCTACCTGATCATTTGAGGGTCATTGGTGGGAGAGGTTATCCACTGAGCTGCCTGGCATTTTCATGACACCAGGAATATATTACATTCATGTGAAGACATCAATGTTCTGTAGAGATGGGAAAAAATGCAAAACCTGGCTGTAAAAACAAATTAACAATGTTACATAGGCCTTTTTCTTAACTGGGTTTTCAGGGCTGTGAACTTGGATGGTAGGTTTGAAAAATGATCTCTCATCTACTGACTCACCATCTCTCGTTGCACCAGTGGGAGCTCCCCACCACCAAAGCTTAATTATAATATAAGCAAACATGGAATGACTCAACATCATGGCCCTAAAAGACCTAGGTGTTAAGGTCTCAAATATATTTCTGGCTAGATATAGGCCAGATCTGGTGCTTTCCAAGGTTGGGAAACCCCCAGAAAGGCGTGGGTTATCAGGAACTCAAGAGCTAGAGAATTGAATCAACCATTTTCAATGTAACTGATATTTAGTTTATTTATTTAAAATATAGTAGCACATCAAATTCTGGGTGGCTATAGTGAATCTGTCTCTGTTAAAAGTAATGAAGGGTCTGTCTTTTAGTGCTCTGAGTTTTCCCATAAAGAGGATTTTACCTGTTTTTATTATAAGGTCCTGTCCTGGTGTGGAACATTCTACAGTCCTAGTCAGAGGTGGGTTTCAGCAGGTTCTGACCAATTCTGGAGAAACCGGTAGCGGAAATTTTGAGAACTGGTAGTAAAAATTCTGACTGTCCCCACCCCCATCTATTATCTGCCTTCTGAGTCTCAGATGATCGGGAGGAAATGGGGATTTTGCAGTAACTTTCCCCTGGATTGGGGTAGGAATGGAGATTTTACACTATCCTTCCCCTGACCCGCCCAACAAGCCACTCCCAGCAAGCCATGCCACGCCCAACAAGCCATACCCATAGAACCAGTAGTAAAAAAATTTGAAACCTACCACTGGTCCTAGTGCCTTTCAGAATGTGCTAATATTATGAGAATAATCCCTACTGCTGCCCATAAATCCTTCTTGTCCATTGTAAATTAAAATTAAGGACATTTCTGATTCACTGTTTAGGAAATAGATGACGGGCTACTAATGAGAAATTGATTCAGCCAGATGCCTTTATACTGCTTATTTTTTTGCTTAGTGAGTCATGATTGAAAGTAACCATTCTATTCTCTCCAATTACTGAGTGAGCATCTCTACTTATGTTATGCCTTTATGCAGCATTTATGCATGCATTCATTTGGAAACTCAATTCCAATCAAGTCCACAACTTTGGTCAGTTTACAGTACATCATAAAAATATACTGTAAAACAGCAGCCCCAAACCTTTTGGGCACCAGGGACCGGTTCCATGGAGAGAGGTTTTTCCATGGACCGGAGGGGGTGTGGTTTCACATGCTGCCTACATCCAGCTGATGGGGCTTCACTTGTTTGCACAGCCTGGGTTTTGGCATGCTGGTGCTAGTCTACAGGCTGGGGATTGGGGACCCCTGCTATAAAACATTGTGACACCATAAAATAAACCCACAAAAGCCTGCTTCACAATCTAAAGCCCAACAAAATAAAATAGTTTGGGAGGTGTTGCAAAAGAAAATGTTCCTTAGCATTGGGCAACTATAGAGAGAAGACTTTTCTGATCTAGATGTCCTGTAATTCTTGTGGGGCTGGAACCTTAATCTTGCAGTCCTAACTTGTCTCTGTTTTAAATACGGGCCTTAATATCTGGACATGTCTGGAGCAGCAAAGTTGGTTACTAAAGACTCACCAGTGATTGCCACAACATAAATGATAGCCTATGATTAGCACTAAATTAGGTCTTGCTTCCTTTATCATATTCAAAGCAGGGGTGAAATCCAGCAGGTTCTGACAGGTTCTGGACAACCGGTAGCAGAAATTTTGAGCAGTTCGGAGAACCGGTAGTGAAAATTTTGAGTAGTTCGGAGAAACGGTAGCGGAAATTTTGAGCAGTTTGGAAAACTGGTAGTGGAAATTTTGAGTAGTTTGGAGAACTGGCAAATACCACCTCTGGCTGGCCCCAGAGTGGGGTGGGAACGGAGATTTTGCAGAATCCTTCCCCTTCCATGCCCACCAAGCCATGCCCACCAAGCCACACTACGCCCACCAAGCCACGCCCACAGAACCGGTAGTAAAAAAAATTGGATTTCACCACTGATTCAAAGTGGATATAACAGGAGATTCTGGGTATCAACAAAATCCCAATGTAACCAGATCGTGACTGACTGTGTGGTTTCATTACTTTGTGAACTTGGCTTGGGATATCACTATGAAGTCACTGCAGTTGTATTTTTGAAAGGTAACAATAGTGAATGGTGGCAAGAAGGTAGGGGACAGGTGTTAACAAGGGAAACATGGAATGAGTTTGCAATCATCTCCCTCCCCTAATAGTAATTTACCCACTGAAATTTAGAACCCACATAAATTCAGTGCCATGTGATCGAGAAGTTTTCCATGACTACCACTCGCCCAGTTTTTCTTGGCACTCTTGCATTGCTTGCTTGCTTCCAGATGGGGAATACAGCTTACTATGAAATATAGAGCACAAAGTAAGGCTATGGTCTGAATTCTAACTCCATCTGTAATAACAGTAGGAGTCTAGACACACACACACCCCAAGACACTGCTGCCCAAGCACTCCAGCAGGGTAGCTGGCAGGAATTGCTACATACATCACCTGGCTCAGCAATTTGAGCCAAGCAGGGCATCTCTGAAAGAAAAAGTCCTACTTTTGAAGGGAAAGAAAGTATAGGAATCAAATGGAGAGAGGTTGTCCTTAATTCTCTTGATAATAAATCAAATTAAATAATAATAATAATAATAATAATAATAATAATAATAATAATAATAATAAAACATCTACATTATAAGCAATATTAGACCAACACAAAAACAGAAGTTAACCAGATACTTATTTCATTGGTATAATTATTTTTAGATCAATAATAAAAGTGCTCTGTTTAAAAACAAAGTGTTATTAGCAAATAACATTCTTTTTCTTGCTATTCTAAACATTCTTAAATAAATAACATTCTTTTTCTTGCTGTTCTAGAGATGGATAACTTTTTTAGTCAAGAATCATATTTCTTATTTCTTTAGAAGTCATCGGGCGGGGGGCATTAAAAGGATAGAGTAGCTTAAGAGCCACAGTGGAGCAGTGATTAGAGTGCAGTACTGCAGGCTACTTCTGCTGACTGCCGGCTGCCTGCAATTTGGCAGTTCAAATCTCACCAGGCTCAAGGTTGACTCAGCCTTCCATCCTTCCGAGGTCAGTAAAATGAGGACCCAGATTATTGGGGGCAATATGCTGACTGTGTAAACCGCTTATAGAGGGCTGTAAAGCACTGTGAAGTATATAAGTGGTGTATAAGTCTAAGTGCTATTGCTATTAAGTAATGGATGGGACTGGAGAGAGAGGGAGGGAGAGAGAGAGATTAACATATGGTCCTATAAATAATAAGCAAGTCTAATTACAAATTCGCTTGGGCCAATAACTCAGGTTGTTATTCAAGACAGGCTCTTTGGTACATGCCTAAATTGAAAGTATTCTTTTCCAAGCAAGATTCTGACAGTCTCATTAGCCAGATTTGTTGGGATGAATGGGTTGGAGTTACAGGAATTCTAGCAAATGGACTATTGAACTGAACTGAACTATACACGCACACATACTATATATGTGTGTATGTGTGCGTGCATACGTGTGTGTGTGCGTGCATGTGCGTGTGTATACACACTGTGTGTGTATATATACATATATGTGTGTGTGTATATATACTGTACTAGTATGACATTTTTATTTGTTGACAGTGTGTCTACTTGTATAGTAGAAGATGGATCTTTCCTGAATTTTTTACCAAAACCCAATGATAATCACTTGATTGCTGCTGATTTGTAATAATGCAGCAAACACTACACAACAGCACATAACTTATTAAACCAAGAAGAATATCTGCAAAACTTCTCATTGCGTGATTCAATCACCTCTAGCCAAATGAAAACAATTTAGCCAAAAAGAAATAATCAGATTTCTGGACTAGAGCCCTCAGCATTTTTAATGCAAGCCACAGGCATGAAAATCTGTTTGAGTATCTAAAACATTGGCATTAGAGTGATGATCTAACCGCTATTTCATTTCTTCTTTAATTTCAGCAGGTGTTTGGATGATTTCCTAAGAGAATTACCTTCCCCCTTCCACCAATGTTTTTCTTTTTCACCTACATACTGTAGTTTTTGCATGTCGTTCCCTCCCCCCCCCCAATGATTACCTCAATACAAATGGAAAACGATTGTTCCAAAACAACTTGTATGTTATTTTCTATGGATATTTTGTTCCCCATGTAATACAAAATCACAAACATCAACCTTAATTTTATTTAAACAGTGCATGTAGTTTTGGACGGGAATGAGTTTTCTCTTTCAAAGACACCCCAGAAAACCATAAATATTCATGTCAAAACTTCCATAAGAATGTAAATGGCTTTAATTTTTGCTTTCACAGCTGCCCTGTTCATCTACCATGATGGAGGTAAGAGTCACAATCTTTGTTCTGTCACAGTCAGGAATTTATGGGAACTGGAAGGTATGCAACTTTTTCATGAGACCTCCCATATTCTCACAGAGCCAGTGGCATAGCAACCATGTGCAAGTCAATCTGTTTAGTATTGCTAAGCTCAAAAAGAACTGTTTACATATGTTTTGGATTCTTCCTGAATATGAGGAGATTCTAATAGTGTTTTCCATATAAACTGTATGACAAGCACAGACATGAGTTGCATCCCTCCCTCCTACCCATCCGGTTGGACAACATTTAATGCAGTGTAGATTCTTCCTGACCAGTACGTTTTTATACTGTTGTTTAAAGCAGAATAATGTTGGACCAGAATCTGTTGGCAGAATCCTAATCCTGGTGGTGTTAATGATGATGATGCATTGGAACAGGTTTTTGGCATTTAGTAGGAACTTCTAAGACTGCCTTGGAGTGCTAGGAATTTCTGTCCTTTATCTGAGATGTTTTAAATACAAATTCTTCAGCTTAACTAAAGATATATAAGTTGGAAAGAAAACTCAAACATATGCTGTACAGTAGTAACAAGAATATTATATATTTGAAGAATGAAGTGCCTCAGGTACTTAAGTGACTTGGATCTTGTTTGAATGTGGCTTGAATTCTAAAGGTTTTTCTTGTTTTGGTTGTTGCTTCTGCTGTTGTTGTTACCACATGTTCTTTTAGACCTTTAGACCCCAGAGTATAGACCCTATTATTCTATTTGTAATGGAGCTTTATGGTTTTGGCTGAAGCCATTTGTGGAGCATTACATTATGAAACATCTGATGTTAAACCCAGGCTGCTGCGTGCTGCTGAAAAGTGTCATTGAACCTGACACTCACAACTAGCTCAGCAGGTAAATATGATCCTACAGCGTGTTCCAAATTGACTTGCAAGTTTCCAGAGTCTCGTCAAGCCTGAAGTATTCTGTAGTGTTTTTCAGCACAGTCAGCTCGTTGTACTTGGAGATTTTAAATTATACTGTGGAATTGATTTCATTTATGGAAGATGAAGAAGGCTCAGATTTCAAGACTTAGAAGTGATCTTTCAGTGAACCTGAGACTTGAAGGCATTTCTGAATTACAGAAGATGGCTTTCTTTTTCTACTCAAATTTGTCTTTGCAAATAGACAAATTGGATACATGGCGGAACAGGAATGATTCACTAGGAATCCAAGTCTAAATCTTATATATGAAAACACCCAATCAGATCACAAGCAAGGTAGCCCGTCACCTAATCAGTACAGTCAACTATAAAAGGCAGTGGGTCCCCAAGACTTCAAAAATGGCCTTGGATTTCTGCCTGCTTGAAATCTTGTTGATATCTGAATATAACTGCCAAGCCCCTGCGAGCAGATTTCTACTTCCTCCACTCTGTGCATGCATAGCCTTGTCAAGTGACCATTGGCTCATCTAATCTTGTGTACCTTATGATTCTTGACGAATGTATCTTCTCTTTTTATGTACACTGAGAGCATATGCACCAAAGACAAATTCCTTGTGTATCCAATCACACTTGGCCAAAAAAGAATTCTATCTATCTATCTTAGCAACTTTAAGATATACGGAACTCCAGGTCCTACGATTCTCAAATTCAATATTGAGAAGAATTAATTGACTCAGTATGCCTGCAGTGATTGACAGCAGCTCTTCAGCATCTCAGGCAGAATTTCTTTTCACCTCTGGCATGAAATGCCAACTTTTGAATCAAGGATCTTTTACCTTAGCAGAAGTGGTCTGTGCTCTCAAGAAGAGAATTCTAAGAAAATAGAATCCTAAGGGGAAAAAGTTCTCTCAATCTGTACTGGATATTTTTTTAAATTCCTAACCAAACCAATTCAAAATTAACTAGCTGTTTTGTTTGTTATTTCACAATAAACTTTAAGGGACTAGAAAAAATAAACAAATAGTATCGGGAAAAATAGTTACTGGTCTCAGTAGGCAACTGAGTAATCTAACAGTTGCCATTTATTTCCATCTAAGTAAACTCTACACACAAGGAAATCTTACATAGTTCAATAAATGAATATCTTTCTCATAACTTACATATTTTATATATCTCATTAGTTTTTGAACCACTCGTCTCCTTGAACATATCACTGATGAAGCATTATCCAAATCTCAGACTATGTTATTTTTAGTTTGATAGTATTACTAAGTATATTTTTGTTCTCTGCTTTTTAAATACCAAATGTACCTTATCACGCTCCTTCGTGTTTTTGTAGATTTGCTTTGGTTTCTTCCATATATCAACCTTTTGAACTCAAAAACGATCTGTACGTTTTATATTTTTCAGTTAGTTGAGAAAGTTTCCACTATCCATGTTATTTATTCCCATTTGTAAATCTATGGCACATGATTATAGTGATGTTGGGGGGGGGTGTATTTATTTTATTTTATTTTATTTTATTTGGTCACAGATTCAATTATTCAAGTATACTCCTATGGCCATTTTGAGGCCTGAATAAAATGGTTAATGGTAATCTTATTCTTAAATATTTCACCATTAACAATTGAGCTGCTGATTTGCTGTCCAACACAGGAGTATTTTTATAAGCCCAAAGAGAAAGAAATAAAACCGTTTAATCCAATGTAGATGTTCTTATTAGTCTTTCAAACAGCTTGTATTATTCTTTCTCTTCCATGTTACTGAGCATACAATGCTCAGCATCTAATCTTTAATCTTTAACCAATTGCCTAGATTGATCTGAAGAAAACTGAGACCCATAATTAGTATTAAATATTTCTTGAAAAGGAAAAGCAAACTGGAGTTTGCCAATGGGGGGGGGGGCAGGGAAATTTAGTGAAAAGTCCCAAACAATTTGTGTATTTGGCTGACCTGAGAAACAGAAAAGGAAACAAGAAGTCCAGCAAACATTCCATCTACTGAAAGAATCTTAAGAAACAAAAGTGAAGCTAAACAGAGAATAATCTGCAGTTGTGACCTTCAGTGCTTGAAATATGTTTGAATTCCTGCCTGAAGACCATCTGGTATATGTCTGCAGCCAATGCAAACTTATACTGGACCTTGAAGTAAAGTCTATAGATTGGAGCAGTGAATGACCACACTTCCGCTATGAGAAATTTATGATAACAAAGTCAACATGCGTTACAACCAAAACTGATAGAGGAAGCCTTTCTCCATAAGGAAAAAGAATCAAACAAAGTAGCAAACCGGTGGACAAGCATGATGACCAATATTAAGATACATAGAAAGTGTTCTATATCAGGGGTCACCAACCTTTCGGCTCTCAGGGACCACTAAATTCATAATTTTAAATCCTGTGGACCACTAATATGAATTTTTTAAAAAGATAAATAGTATTTAGTGCAATATAAAAAATTGCAAATAATTTTTCTGTGGAGCACCAAAATTTTCTTGTGGACCACCAGTTGGTGACTACTGTTGGTGACTACTGTTCTATATCACTGTAACATATAAACTACTTCAGGTTCTGAGAGAAGAAACAGGCTCTGAGTTTTTGGGCAGAAATGTGGGGAGGGAAAAGAGACACTGCAGAGTAGGAACCAGGTTGGTGGGCCCTTGAAGAGCTGAGGAGTTGGAATTGTGCCTTGCAAGATGCGATAGTTGGTGACTCATTCCATGAGGAATGGAAACCATTGTGTACCAACATAAGCTTTCTGAAGTGTGCTTTCTGCTAAGAGCAAGGATCAAGGTTGTAATAAATCAAATTCCAAAAATTCACTGACAGTTATCCTTTCCTACTAATCCCTGTGAGGAGAAATGATACTGCATAAAGTAAATACAACCATATTGTGATGGGCTTCAAATATCTAGGAAGAAAGCTCAAGAATCTGGCAGTTTAGGTGGTCTTCTCATCCATCCTTTCTGTCTTTGGGAGAAGAAGAGAAAGGGAAAGAAGAGCATTGCAAATGAATGGAACATAATGATGTCAACAAGAGAGATTTGGATTTGGGCATTGTGATTTGTATATCTGGATGATGGGCTGAGCCCCAAAATAAGTAGCGGCAATAGCAATAGCACTTAGATTTATATACCGCTTCATAGTGCTTTTACAGCCCTCTCTAAGCGGTTTACAGAGTCAGCATATTGCCCCCAACAACTTGGGTCCTCATTTTGCCCAACTCGGAAGGATGGAAGGCTGAGTCAGCCTTGAACCTGGTGAGATTTGAACTGCAGTTAGCAGTCAACTGAGGTAGCCTGCAGTATTGTACTCTAAGCACTGCACCACCTCGGCTCTAGTAACATAGTTGTTATAATGAGGCTTGTGCAGGAAGACAAGTATAACAATAGGTGTAATGGAAACCTATAAAACGATTCCTATTATAGATATAAAAACTGAAGGATACAGAAACAATAGTGTATGCTAAATATTTCCTGATCTTGTCGGAAATCCAACTTGACAATATTAGAAAGAATCTAATGTTGAACTAAGAGGAGAGAACATATTAAAGCAATATTATTGGAGGCATCTACTTTTCCTTTCCCAACTAAGGGAATGGTGAGGATGATGCTTTCTACAAAGAAACAAATCTTTCCAAAAGGTATGTGATAATGGACCCTAATTTCCCCAATATCTTTTGAAGGATAAATTCTGGCAAGTATGGTTCCACCAGTATATTTTAAAGTTGCATTACTGACAATGTCTTCCTTCAGCAAAAAGGAGAAAGCACAAGATGATCAGTTAGAGTTAGGGATGATTTGGTGAAAGAAGTGAAAATAATGGGAACATTGGGAGAAAATAAGAAATGCTGGAGTTGTTTAAACTACGGCTGATGGTAGTCACAAATGGATTTTAATAAACTCAGAACAATGCTGAGTATAATTCCACAGCAGGAGAAATTAGTCAGAAGAGTTTCTTACAAAGGTGATAGTAAAAGCACAGATGCAAATAATTCCAATAAAACAAGCGAGGAAGGTGTTGAATATAGAAGAAAACAAAGTGGCTTTATAAAAAAATATGAAGATCTAGAAACCAAAAAGAATATAGAAAGAGGGAAAGATTAATGAAATAGGAACAGATACATGTAGTGAATATCAGAAAAGCTAACGCTCAGAAAAAATTTGGTAAAGAATGCTAAGGGCTTCTTTAGATGTGTTCCATAAAAGGAAGAGAAAAGAAAGAGGAGGGCAAACGTTAAATCTATTTTCAAAAAGGGGGAAAGTCAAATCCAGGGAATTTCAGAATAATCAGTCTGGCATCAATACCTGGAAAGTTTCCAGAACAGTTTATAAAGCAATCTACAGTATCTGTAAGTGCCTTGAAAATAATGTCCTGATAGCCAAAGTCAGCATAGATTTGTCAAGAACAAATCTTGCTAGACTAATCTTATCTCATTATTTGATTGGATAACTTCCTTTGCAGCTTGTAAGAATGCTGTAATATATTTTGATATTAGCAAAGCTTTCGACAAAACACCCCATTATGTTCTGATTAACAAGTGTTTAAAGTAGGCTGGATGGCATAGCAATTAAGGGGCTCCATAACAGGCTCAAAATTCATACTCTAAAAGTTCTTACTCACATTCCATTAACCTGAGGACAATATGTCCCAGTAAAAATTGTATGCAGATATGGCTGCATGAGATTCCTAACCTATAGCTGAGGTGGTTTAAAATCATTTTTAACAATTCCAGTTTTATAATAGTGCTTCCCTTCTTTCTGCAACAGTTATTTCTGCCATGGGCACAATCCAGAAATGTCCTAGATGACCTGGATGATTATGGATCCCTAAGCTCTTTCTTGCTACTGTTGGCTGCTAAACCCACCCTCCCCCCTTCTTTTGCTTGGCACTGCCCTATAAAGCCATTCTTGCTTGGGCTGTTGGAGAACCTTGACCCTGAGTTTTAAAACATAGAATAATGTAGGTTGGAAGGGAGCTTGGAGGTCTTCTGGTCCAAGCCCCTGCTCGAGCAGGAGACCCTAGACTGTTTCAGGCAAATAGCTGTCCAGTCTCTTCTTAAAAACCTCCAGGGATGGAGCACCTACAATTTCTGAAGGCAAGCCATCCCACTGATTAATTGTTCTCGCTAATTTGCATGTAATGTCTGACCAGTGCTTTCTGAACTGCTTGTCAACTCTCAGGCAAGTCTTATTACACATTCAGGCCATCTTTTTCTTTGGATCTTCAGGGCTGCCACAGGGCTGTGGCACAGGGCTGTGGGAAACTGGGTGGGGGGATTGCATAGAACACTGGAGATATTTAGCCATAATAACTTTCTCTGAGAGTCAAGGACATTCAGCCCTGCACCTGGAGAGGCGTGACTGGGAGGCATCTCCAGTTGGGATGGTGCAACGATTGAGCCATGTGATGGACATGTGGGTGCAGGGGAAGAAACTTGGACTTTCCTTTGGTTGGGGAAAACCTGGAAATTTTCTGATTTGGGTTTCCCCAGATGTGCCAATATGACATCTCTAATAAAATGGAACTTTGAGGAACTTCAAGCCTTGGAGTCTTCTTTCGTTGGGGATGTTACTTGGAACCCTGACACATGGGTTTAACATTCTTTGATGGGTGAACTCGATTTCTCTTTTAACATTGATTTTTTAAAAAAAAATACTTAGAGAAGCAGTGGACCTATGGTATTTGAAAACCAGGATTAGCACTTTCTTGAGAGAACACTAATCCTGTGCTAGATCCATTTAACCTGAGAAAGAGAACCAAGTTCTGTCTCATTCATTCTATCCTCAGTGAGGGAATTACAGTTTATGCAGTTTAGGGGCTTAACATGAGTGATTTTTTTAATCGTTTTCTTTGTTTGATACTTATGGAAATGGAAATGTTCCAAGGGTTCATGTGAGAGACCCTGAGAGTGGGAATCAGGGGTGGGTTTCACTTACTTTTGCTACCGGTTTGCTCATGCGCTTGCTTCACTCGCGCATGCGCCCCATCTACACATGCACAGAAGCTTCTGCACATGCACAGATCATATTTGATGACATCCGGGTGGGTGGGCGGAGCCTCCTGCCATTGCTGCTACCGGTTCGCCTGAATTGGGGTGAAACGGTAGCAACCCACCATTGGTGGGAATCTAAGTTGGGCAAGAATTCATGTCGAAGGTTTTATAATGATAACAGAAAGAAAATTTCCCAAAATGCACTTGCCTAGATAAGCAAAGCTAGCATCTAACTACATAGCATTCAGAGGAAACTCCGAAAGCATGTGCTCCATGTATGGGAATTTGGAAAGTAAAACAAAAGGAAATAACTTCAGATTAGTAATCTCTTGGACAAAGAGCAAACAAAGTGATGGACCAAGAGCAAATCCTTAGGTTTATTATCCATATGGTACTGCCTCTTTGTAGTCAATAAACCATGAAGAGTAAGAACCATTGGATTTGGACCTTCAATAAGTCAAATAAGTGCCATATTGCCTATTTTTACATCATTTTGACTAATCCAGGGGCTTTTGCTGCCTTTTACTTCACTCCCCACTGGACCTGCATCTTCTCAAACAAGTTATAATACAAATATTCTGCTTTATTATAAAGCAGAATTATTTATAAGCCAAGTTATATTTAGACACAAATTTTGTCTAAATTCCTTTTACTGAATTTCAAAAGGAGAAAGAGCAACACTATGACAATTAACATTCAATAATACTGTAAGCCTGAAGGGAGAAAATGCTTTAAAGCAGGGGTGTCAAACTGGCGGCCCGTGGGCTGGATGCGTCATGTGTAGGTCACGCCCACCCCAGCTCCGTGAAGGGAAAAAATGTTGCAATATGTCACATGATAGTAACGTGATGCAGCAAGTTTGACACCCATGTTTTAAAGTGCATATAAATTTGGCTATTAAAATGGCTTTCATAATGAAAGCACATAAGCTGATACCACATAAGTGCAATTGGCCGCTTCATTTAGCTATTACATTGGCGACGACTGCCTCTCCTTTGCAGACCTCCCACATGGATTCTGTAGTCCAAGAGAAATGATATTGGCGACATGGAAAAAGGATCCATATTGGCTTAGGAGGCCTGAGACAATGAAGCTCTTCCACATTAAGATCTCAAGAGAGGCCTGATAAAGATTCAGTGGTGTTGCCAACATTTGCTGGCTAGTCTGACTATAGCACGTTCCAAGAAGAAGAAAAAGAGAGTAAAGAACTATCAGTGGTGGGAGTGAGAAAAAGAGATGGCTGCACTGTGGTGAATATTTTAATTTAGAACTCTCACAGAATATGCCTGAAACTAAAGGCACAAAAGTGGCCAGGAAACAGAATGATTAATTTTTCCTATCTCAAGCCAAAAGTCAAATCGCCTTTCTTGGTTTTGCTTGAGAGAACATAGCCCAGCTTGTTCCAGAGACAGAAAGCTGGACAGATGTCTTCTTTGAAGTTCTTCTATCTTACTCCTTAGAACAGTAAAATCGATGGTATGTCTGTAAATGGAGAGGGAAACATTTTTTGAATGTTCTGGAATGTAGACAGTTGTTCATACACATGCATGCATGCTTCTACAGGGCTTAGAGTGGTAATTGATGGCAATGTTGCTTAAGCACAGCATTGGAAGATTCACGGCTAGTCATAAGAGGTCTGGAAAGATTCCAGTGTCCAGATGTTCAGTTTTTCAAAGCATCAGCAAAGGGAGAAGGGTTGGGAGAGAGTTAGTTAAACCAGCCTGTTCACAGCTGTCTAGGTTTGCTGAAAGTTATTTCCAGAAATGGGAGGATGAAGGAGCAGCTATAGTTCATCATACAGAAAATGCTTACATCTGAATTGAGATACTTTGGATAACATAGATCCATGGGAAAAAGATAGGAATCTTTTGACTCTTGAATTTCCAGGAATAGTGTGGTCTAAATTCAGGATCAGGGCTAGTAGGGCCCATCAGATAGATGACTAAAGCCCAACGTTTGGGTAAAATATGACAGGACTAAGTAAAACATTTCCCCTTTTAAGCTTTATTTGATAGAGTGATGAATCAGCCCTTTTAAGCTCCAGACCTTGCCCCAAGTTTCTCCTCTGGAATATTTCCCATACTAATCAAAGTTAATTCCCCAAAGCAACAATGTGCTTGGGTGGTAAAATGTAAAGATGCTTTCACTGTGAATATCTGCCATATAATATAAGTACTGAACAGATGATTGCTTTTATTCCACAGCTCCAGTGAAAATTATGCCACGTGGGCCCTGAATTGACCCACTGTGTGTAGACTTGATTTTTTCCCCTTTATCTGTCATCAGTTTCCCTGTGCAGGCAAGCTTCACCAAAATCACTTAGGGGTAGTAGAATACTTCATAGCTTTTAGAAACAGATTGCATTGTCATCAGCTCTTTAGAATAGCAGTATAAATCAGATGGCGGTTAACTCGTTCACCCACTAGCTGGGTTTTGATCCACCATTTCCCAAGCTTTTTTGTTGCCTTTTAACCCACTAAGGAGTGTATTTCAGTGTATTTGAACTAAAGTTTGCAAAAATTCCCCTGGGCCATGCTAGCTGGAAATTCTTGAATTCTTGAAAAATTGAACTTTTAGCATATCTGGAACGTACCCAATAGAAAAGGCCAGTCTTCCTCTTGTACTGTAAAAGTAAGGAGGATTTAGAAGTGGCTCAGACAGATGCCTTCCTAATTCATTAAGCTCTAAGAAGGATGAGGTGGTCCAGCTCAATTAGACTTGCAAGGAGTTATTATTATAGCCAGTTTCAATAAATATACTAATCAACTGTGGAGTTGATTTCCTGGTCTACTTAGTGGGACTGACATACCTGCATAGGTATTTGTGCAAATGTGTGAAGTTAGTTGTCCATGAGTGCCTGTTAATTTACATGTATAATACTTTCTTTTGGAGCATGTTATTTCTCTGGCATGTTCAGTAAAGGCCACTAAATTCAATTCATCCTGTTTGTTTATTTCTTGGATCTCTTCAATGGGAAAAAGATAAAAGAGGCCCAGTTCTCTCACAGAATGATAATTGAAGTCAGTGATCTGAATTCCCAGCATCATGAGCACATCAACTCACTAGCATATAGGCCACATTATGGTGTATGTATATACCTCCCTTCCAGATATTAGTTTCTCCACACCAGGCAGGAAGACCTCCATGAACTGAATTGCTCAGAGCAAGCCAGAATAAATATAACTTGCTAAATGACCAGACTTAAACAATTCTAACAATCTGTACTGATCATCCCAACCATGGAAAGAGTTCCAAGCAGCTGGGGAAACATATGAACTATTGTTCCCTTCAAAGATCTAACTGGTGTGCCTTTCCCAGTGGTCCACAGGAGGTGCTCCTCTACGTCCCCATGTTAGAAGAAAGCTCAGAGAGCTTTAAAGCTGTTCTTGGAAGTGATGCTTTGAATTGGGGGAAAATGGACAGTGGTGTTTGGAAACAGATGCTTACCTTTATTTATCAATCACTTTTTTCCATTCCCAAACAACAGTTATCATTTTAGGATTACAAAGGAGTATTTTGCAAAGACCTGAGAAAACAGAGGAGAGATGATTTGGTATAGGGAAGGAGCAGGGTCAAAGTTTAACCACTTTTCCTTGCTGATTGCATGCACCTAATATATAAAATGTTGGAAGAGCATCTTCAATGTGTGGGTGGGTGTGAAAAAAGCAAAGCTGGTGTCATCTTCGCTTTTTGGACATCCTCTCCATGTATAGATACCCCACCTTTTTGCTTCAAACTCACTAATTGCTATAAGAAAAATTGCTGAGAAAAATTCTCCGATCTGACCTGATATCAGCAACATTTTCCATATGAAATATGTGTCTTGAAAATATTATTTGAGGACGATGCTTCCCTTCTCATTTTCCTTCCTGACAACTGTGGTGGCGGTAGTGCTGCTTTTGGTACATAGCGTAGTTTCTCCATCCCCACCCCTTGCATTGGTAGAGCCTTTTCTGGGGATGATCCCATTTTAATGGACTAGAGACCTAAATATGACTCAAAGTCAAACCCTTCAGAATGAGACCTACCAACAATGAGGAAGGAGCAGTGGTGAAAAATGGTTGTTGCTGAACCAGTTGTTTGTGTGGGTGTGGGATAGGGGATGTTTGGCAACAGAAGGCTTTAGAGATTAGAAGTTTCACCTTGCAGTCCTACCAATTTTCTTGAATCTGAAAAGAAACAAGGTGGTTTCTACATTACTTTAATTCCTCGTATTCATTCCTGATGATGACTGAGGCAGAAAACAACAATTCTGCCCAATGCCAAACTTCATAGCTGGCTGAGTTCCATATTTCACAGAATTTAACACCTCTCTAATTCAGCTTTGTGTGGGGCAGAATGCAGGAAATTATGAATTTTGTTAAATATAAGTTGTAGCATTTTTAAAGGCTGCTGACAGATGGTCACATTAACAAAACTGGGACAAATCAATGAGTAATCTTTAACTAAAGAACTCTAAGGTAGCCGGGCGTTTCAGCTAGAATTTAAAGCAAAGTAGGCTGGCATAAAATGAGCCCTGAATTAAAAGGAAAAGATGGAGCACTATTTTCATTTTTACTAAAGCAGGATATCAAAACTGAGGATTTGTGCAAAAGTTAATAACAGACTCATGGCTACATTTTGTATTTTCTGATTTGGAAAAAAGCTTGTTGTAGTATTAACTTCTTTCCTCAGTGTGCACAGTTTCAATGAAAATATGAAATTCATTAAAAGATAAGAGTATAAAAATCTGTTTCTAGGTACTCTGAATCTATTCAGCCATATCCGCCACTGAATATGGAATCTGTTGAATGAATGAGGATTTCAACCAGGATTAACTCAACATTTGACCTACATGAATTGCAGATGTCTGTCTCTAACACTTTCCAAAAGTTGTTATGGGATGATTATTACTCCATAACCTGTACTCTGATATGGCAAAATAAACGATACAAGTCCACAACATGTAAATTAAACTGTGTAGTGGGAAATTCAGTCTGGAAACTTGCCACCCTCTGGTTCTCAGATCTGACAAACTCTGTATTACTAAATAACAATTTGGAAGTTCATTTGTTTGATTTATAGAGAAGTTGTGCTCCTCTGTCTCGCTCAACATTTGGCTTTCTACAATGAACAGGAAATGGGGGGATATATTTTTGGTATACTTAAGTATTTCTGTAAACAGACTGAACTACTTGCTGTCTGGCCCAGTCTGAGCTCAGTAGCAAACAGCAACAGAATATTTCCCCTGAGCACGCTTCCCTCAATGGCTTTTCTGATCAGGTTTCTTCTTTTCCAAGTATTTACAAATGTATCCTGACTCAACCAGTGTTTGTTTTCATCCTGCATCCTGCATGGGAATTGCCAATGGGCTATTTTGATATGCTATATGTGGATGTTCAGTTCACTCTTCAGGAAATCTTTCTTCTATAAGAGCCGTGGTGGTGCAGTGGTTAGAATGCAGTAAGGCTCACCCCAGGAGTTCAATTCTGAATGCTCAAGGTTGACTCAGCCTTCCGTTCTTCCGAGGTCAGCAAAATGAGGACCCAGGTTGTTGGGGGTCAATATGCTGACTCTGTAAACCGCTTAGAGAGGGCTGTGAAGCGGCATACACATCTAAGTGCTATTGCTATTGCTATATATGCCTGCTTCTTTTCAGTGTTAGTCAATAGCAACAAAACCACAGAAGGAGCCTGGTAGCACTTTTTCTGACTAACGCATTTAATAACAAATTCTGATTCTGAGTTTTTTCAGAGTCCATTAATAAGAAAACCACAGAAGTGGACAAGAGTATATTCCACTCTTCTTTTGGCTAACAGTCAAGTTCACAATATTCATAAACTAAAAAAAAAAGAATTTTTTTTTTTTTGGAAATTCAATTATTTAGCATATTTAAATACTTTGTTTCAATTTGCAGAAATTGATCTGAACTGATTACAGATTACAGAGTGGGAAGGGACCTTGTAGGTCATCTAGTCCAACCAACTGAAGATTTCCATGTAGACATATATTGTCAGATTCATGCTATGTATAATTTATGACAATTACTTTCCAGTTCCTCAAGAGGACAAGGAGCTTTTCTAGCCTAGGAAGAAATTTGAGACTACATGCATGAAAAAAGCATGTTCTTTGTATTTCATCATCTTTAACCCGGTGCATAATATATTTTGTACAGATCTGAAACCCAGTAATAGAGAGGACCTACTCTTCGCTTACTATCGAGGAGTGAAAATTCCACAATTTGGAATCCTTTCCAAATTGTTTAGGTAGCCACATCCATTCAACAATCGTGTAATAATCTCCATCTGATCTCTGGATTTAGAAGGTTCACAGCTTCCCCAAAACCTGTGCTGCTTCCAATTTTCATTGTTTATAAATTACATGCAAGCATTTTTTTCACATGCCTTAATATTCAGGGCTACTTTTGTGATCCTGCAGCATAAGATCTATCCATTATAAAGCCAAAGCCAATTCTTTGTTCTTTTTCAAATCCCTCTGTGCAAAGCACTGCTCTTGCCATACATACAATACAAAGATGAAGCTGCTGACCACAGTTAGATAACTGTGTATCATGCTTATCTTGCTGACCAGCCATTCTCTCGCCAGCTCTCCCCTCACTTCTCTCTGAATCCTTTGTTGTTATTTGCACAATCTAATAATGGACGGTTAGTCTTTTTTTTTTCCTGTAGTGAAAAACTCTGGACTATATGGACTATATGGACTATATTTGGGTTTTTTTCCCCTCTGTTTTTAAATCGTGCACAATTAATCAAGAATGCATCTAGCTTATTTGCAGCTTCCAAAAGCTTAATAAGCCATGCCTCTAGCGTATTATTAAATATCATGACTTTAGAATGTTGAAAGCAATATTGTGAATAATATGCATGAGTGACTTGCAGAAATGAAGTTAACTTACATATTTGATTAATTATGAAATCCTAGATCCAAGGGGGAAAAAAATTGAGAAGAGAAATCTTCAGAACTTAGATCCAGAGTATTTCCAGATGAGGCTTTTATTGGTCAATTGTTCCACCTGCTTTATTCATATAGTTTTAGGGGTAAAGGTCAGATATTATTGTCTTCTAGCAAAACCCTTCAGAACTTTTCTACTTTAACATCTTCTCTTAGGTAGGGATTAATCTATAGTTATATAGATTAATAGTTATATATATAGTAATCTATAGTTATATAGAGATAGCTAATTCTTTAGTTCTCAAAGTTCAGGAATATCCTTTGATTGGCAGAGAAGGCCTCAGAATCCGATTTCTATTAACATTCTTAAAGATTTTTTTTGTTATTTGATTTTATTTCATGGGAGCATACATATTCGCAAGCAAATAAGTCATATATCTCATGCAAATAGGTCCATCGTGTGATTTCTTAGCATGAACGCAGCCATCATAGCATAGCAAATTGTGTGAATCCAATCATGGATTTCTTATTTAGGCAAATGTGGTTAAGCAAATGATGTTTCAGCATGGTATGAGATCAAATTATGATTTCAATTGTGAACTATTCAGGGCTTTCTCATCTTCAGTAACACGGGATTATTGCACTATGTCCAGATTGCATAAATCGGAGCTCCCTTATCTGGGCTGTAAAAAAAAAAAAATCCAGTATTCTGTTAGATGGTGGGAAACATTTAGCACTCTCTGTATCTTTGCCACTGAGTGGAAGGTAAAGAGCACTCAATGTATATCTGCTCAACACAGTGCTACATATTTACTTACATGGGCCCAAATGGTGAAGCACCAGAGCTGAACAATGAACCAGAAACAGCAGGAGACAGCCAGGGGATAGGTAAGAAACATCATTCCTTGTCCCACTTGCATAAGCAGCTACATGCCTGTTCATTATTTCTTACTGCAACCTGCATAGAGTGTAGAGATACTTATTTGCATATACTCGTCCAATCAGTGCAGATAAGTAATGATTGTCTATGGCCTACTATAAACGATGGACCAGTTTTCCAGCATTAAAAGGGAGCTGTTAGTAGGGAAGATGTGATATTTGGGGGCTGGACCGAGCTCTTTCCTTATAGTAAGTACTGCAGTGTGCTAGTAAGGCTATTTGCTAGGCAACCAAAGGAAGCTCTTTGGATGCTATGGAAACAGTTGTGTATTCCTGAGAGTACATCCTCCTGAGATTTTATGGTGGTGCAAAATACTCTAAACACATTTTTATGCATCCCTGATGTGACTCCTAATGCAGCAGTTATCAGATATTATTGAGTCAATAAGGGTACATTGATCTGAGAGGACCAAGGATGGTCCATAGCCAAGTTAGTTGGCTTTAATGACTGTCATGGCGGCCTTAACCCTCTATCTGCCATTGTAATTTTAAAAGAGAAGGAATAGCACTTGGTAAGCTGACCAAAGACTTCAGCAGAAGCAGAGAAGGAGCAGAAGAAAAGAAATTGTTGTGAAGCAGCACAAATTTACTGTCAGATAATGGTGGAGGATGCAGGATAATCAGAAAGGAAGCAACTCTGAAGCTCCAATTCTATGAAGCTTCTCTTCCACACCTTCTTTCGGTTTACTGGACTAACTTCAAATAAGGTTTTAGTGCTCTTTCAGAATGACCCTAGACATGTGTTCAAGTTGCTGGCACAACAACTTGAGGGGCAAGGAGTAAATGGAGTGGAAATGTCCTTAGTTCTGCATACCAATCCTGTTCTATACCTGAGATGTGTCAGTCAAACTCTTTTTGAATCAGAACTAAACATGTGTTTGTAATCCAGCTGACTGCTAAGTATGAGCAGGGGGATGGGATGAAGTAGAAGAGAACTCTTGAATGTTGCTGTTTTATGCCACCCTTCCTCCATGTCTATAATCATAAGCCATGGGTTGCCTTCTTCATTCAAAAGTAATATGAGAGATCTTTACAAAGCATATAGTAGGTACTTACGAGATCGCCTTCTCCCACCGATAGTCTCCCACCGGCCAATACGCTCCCACAGAGAGGGACTCCTCAGGGTGCCATCGGTCAAACAATGCCGACTGGCGACCCCCAGGGGGAGAGCCTTCTCTGTGGGGGCACCTGCCCTCTGGAATCAATTGCCCCCGGAGATACGTATGATCCCTGACCTATGCACCTTTCACCGGGCCCTCAAGACGCTATTATTTCATCAAGCTGGGCTGGCCTAAATACTAAATTTTAACGGGTTGTTTCTGTTTTTTAACACATGGCGGCCAGATTATTTAATATGTTTTTTTTAAACTGTTTTTTAACTTTTATATATTTGTTGTTTTTATTTTTTGGCTGTGCACCGCCCTGAGTCCTTCGGGAGAAGGGTGGTATAAAAATTTAATAAATAAATAAATAAACTTTCTCAACATGTCCATAAAACTGAGTTCTGAATCTATGCTAAAAAGCAGGATGAAAAGGCAAAAATGTAGCTGCACTTTCCCTCTTTTAATAGATCAAGTATTTTTGTTCTTATACATGATCTAATTTTATCTTTTTTTTCACCCATCTTGCTGATTCGAATTTGCCTACTATTTTGCACATATCAAGTATTGCCTTAATATAAGCAAATTCTTTTGTTACCACAGAAAATTCTTAGTCAATTCTTCTTGTCACTTCAATTGCAGAGGTCAATAAAAAGGCCCTTAAGCATTCCCCCAAAACAAATCTGAAACAAAATCTCATTTGGAGTAACACAATGAGCCCCATTTCATGTTGTGATGAGCTAAATTAAGTTAAAGCAGTATCCAGAATCCACTGAGATGAACTTAAGCCCATCAGCAAGGGAGAAGTCCCCGTTTCACAATATATATATATTATTTAAGGGAGTGTTGCAGTTAAGCAGATCCCTTGAATTATCCAGTGCTGGATGCTTCATCCAGCATGGCTAAAATGTCAGCAATAATGATATTCTTTTTCATTTCACAGAGCAGCAACTGTTCCCAGGTCTACCTCCCCCCACCCCCGAGAAAGGAAAAACTGAGATAATAAGTGTTGTTTCAACGATCAAATCAGTTTGGAAACATTCCTGCTGCTCTTTGACAGATGGTGGTGGCTGGTCCATTTGTCATAACTGTGGAAAGGCCCTCCCTAAGACTAAACAAACTCATGCATTTTGGACAAGAAACAGAATTTGAACAGATGATGCTTTTTTTTTGTAGCACTTGGGACCTAGTAATAATGCACTGCTCAGGGTTTTTTCATAGGTTCCTTGGAAACTATGAGGGTGAGGATCTCTATGTTGTGGCTCTTCATTTCCAGTTTAATCTTTTCAGAGAAACAGAACAACACCAGAAGTAATGGCATGAATTACTGTTATGCCATTGCTGATATTTAATTAATTAATCAATTAATATTTTTACCCCACCATTGTTATTTTATAAATAACTCAAGGGAGCAAACACAGCTAATACTTCTTCCTTCTGCCACAACAACAACCTGTGAGGTGGGATCCAATACTTCCCAACTGGAATGGGAAATGGGACCTAGTGTGCTCTAAAGCCATGTTTCTCCAAATGAGAACTGGAGCTGCTGGAAATAGATTGAAGAAAGCTTTTTCTTTAGTTTCTGTTTCAATAAATAGCATTTATCCCATACTCTTCAAGGACATGCATGCACAGCCCTGCTAAAAAAACACTAAACAAAAATCTAAGGATATTCCCAATAAATAACAGTTCAAACTGGACTCAAAGTTGATGGTTTCCACCTAAAATGTCTAATTGTATGGTATTCCTAGAGGTTTACTCATATTGGGACTAACAGATTCGTACTGAACAAATTCTGATGACTAAGGAACCTTTGCTTCCTTAGTCATCTGAATTTGTTCAGTACAAATCTGTAAAATAAATATATAAGCAAGTTCCAATAAGCAAGTGATTCCAAACTCAACCATTATGCATATCTGAAAAGTGCAGTTGTGGATGGCTGGCCATATCTGAAAAGCGTGGTGGATGTGAAAGGCAAATTATAACTATTTGTTTTTATTTCAGCCAATTAAAATCTCCTTTCATCTTATCAAGGCAAAATATACTGTTTATTTCCACTGATAACACTGAGAAAGTATCTCTTGGTGCTTTTTTCTCTAGCAGTAACTTTTTAAATGAGCTACTGAGTAATAGGTTCCTGCCCTTCTGGTTCAGAATAAACCTGATTAGCTTAGAAAACCAATCTCTCTTTTTAAATTACGAATACTATATTGTTTGTATGCAGGTGACTGTCTCAGTGACTTTGTACTAGGACTGAATGCTAGTTAACTCTGACATGAAAATAAAAATGATGCCTCATCCATTTCCCTCCTTTTATGTTTCTCTTTTTATCTGAGTTGTTGTTATGTCCTTATAAGGACATCCGCCCGGATTGGCTGCCAGCCATCGGGCGGGAAAGTTTGAATCACTGTCAGGGGCGGTGCAACTGCCGGAGCGAATATAAGGAGAGCTCCGGCAGCGCGCAGCCAGTCTTGTCTTGTCTTGTTACTGTTGCAAATAAAAGTTACTGATGTAACGAGCTGGTCGCGTCTTCCATTTCCTGCGCCGATCTAACACTGGCGACGAAGGACTAGAACAAAGCGACGAACCTCGTGGCGCGAAGCCAACCAAGACCAAGCCACTCGTCAGCTGAAACCACCAGTAGGCATTTCCGAAGGCATGGCATCCGCTGAAGTCACTTTGCCAGCCCTTGCTCCATTCCGCCCAGGGAAGGACAAGTGGAAATCCTATGTGGTCAAATTTCGGCAATACCTGAGAGGCAACAACATCAGGGATGCCGATGATGACCGAAAAAAGGGCATTTTCCTGGCCAACTGCGGCTCAGAAGTCCTCGACATGGCCATCGATCTTGTGGCACCACGGGACATCGAAGAAGTACCATGGACGGACCTGCTGCAGATCCTAGAGGACCATTATGCCCCAACAGGAACACCAGTGGCGAACCGGTTCACCTTCCATCAGAGGGATCAGAAGGAAGGTGAGACCATCAAAGAATTCATGGCCACCCTGCGCCAAATCACAGCCAGCTGTGAGTTTGACCATGTGGACAACGCCATTGCTGACCGCGTAGTCTTCGGCATGAGGGACAGAGGCCTGCAAAAGAAATTCCTGAGCAGGAAGAAACTCGTGCTCAAGGATGTGATGGAAGAAGCTACTGCATCCGAAATTTCAGAAAAAGCGGCAGCCGCGGTAAGCAGGGCAAAGGGAATCCACAAGATTCGCAGTGCCACGCAATCATCAACAGAGGATTCCACAGCTGGATCAGAGTCGGAGGAAGAGTCCACCTTCCACAAGGTATCCAGACTCCCAAGGTGGGAAACCGCTCAAAGAAGCTACAAGGGGGAGCACTGTGCCAGCTGCAGAGGGGACCATGCCAGGGCAACCTGCAAGTGGAGAGATGCGACCTGCAGACGCTGAAACAGAAGGGATCACATCGCCGAAGCTTGCAGAGCCGAGGAACCAGCCCCAGAGCCCTCCAGCCACCGTCCCCGCGAAAATCGAAAAGATTACCAGAGATCATCCAAACAGTCCTCTGGCCAATCTAGACGCAGAGATGACGAATTTCCCAGGAGCGGAGCGGTCCACCAGATGACCATCGCCCACACAAACTCAGACAATGCCACCAAGTTCCATGTGACCATCCACGTGGAAGGATCACCCTGCTCAATGGAGGTAGACTCGGTCTCGGTCTACTCCATAATGGATTGGCACCAGCTGAAGCGCCTGCAACCCAGCATCAGCAAAAGAGACCTGAAGCCACTACACTCCAAGCTCGTCGATTTTGGGGGAAACCCCATCGGAGTATTAGGAAGAGCCAACATCCGAGTCTCCTACAACGAGTTCCAAGGCAAGCTTTCCATCACAGTCGTGGAGCACAGCCGACCGAACCTGCTAGGAGTGGAGTGGTTTAAGCCACTGGGGCTATCAATTGGAGGCATCCACCAAATTCACAGGGATGAACTCGACAACCTCATTGAAGAGTTCAAGGAAGTCTTCGATGGTAAGCTGGGGAAATTTGTGGGGAGGCCAATCTCCTTTAATCTGGACAAGGGAATCACCCCAATCAGGCTGAAGCCCCGCCGGGTTCCGTTTGCCTTGCGGCCATAAGCTGATCGCCCAGGGCGTACTGGAACCGATCGATCATGCCTCATGGGAAACCCCCATTGTGACCCCACTGAAGCATGATGGATCTGTGCGCATCTGTGCTGACTATCGTTGTACCATCAACAAGGCATTGGCACAGAGCGCATACCCAATCCCAGTGGTGCAACTCCTGCTGCATTCCCTGGGGACTGGCTCAATTTTTGCCAAACTGGACCTGGACCAGGCTTACCAGCAACTGCCAGTGGACGAAAAAACGGCGGAGGCACAAACAATAGTCACACACAGGGGAGCATTCAAATGCAACCGTCTCCAATTTGGAGTCAGCGCTGCCCCCGGCATCTTCCAATCAATGATGGAACGCCTTCTCCAAGGCGTTCCAGGGGTGGTGCCATACTTTGACGATGTACTAATCTCCGGAGATTCCCAGGCACATCTCCTTGAAAGACTCAGGCTCGTCCTGCAGCACTTCAAGGCCAAGGGCTTGAGAGTCAGGAGAGATAAATGCATCTTAGGAGTACAGGAAGTCGAGTTCCTGGGCTACCTCATAGATAGCACTGGCATCCACCCCACCAAATCAAAAGTGAAAACCATCCATGAAGCTCCGAGCCCCAAAAGCAAAACGGAACTTCAGGCATTCCTTGGATTGCTTAACTTCTATGCAATGTTCCTCAAACAGAAAGCCACAGTTGCTGAGCCGCTCCACCGCCTGCTGGGGAAAGCGGCTTCCTGGAAGTGGGACCCAGAAGAGGAAGCGGCATTCCGGGCGGTGAAAGGACTGTTAACTTCCAAAAGCGTCCTCATCCAGTACAACGAGACGCTCCCAATCAAGCTCACCTGCGATGCGTCGCCCTACGGGGTGGGGGCCGTCCTCAGCCACGAGCTGCCCAATGGCTGTGAAGCCCCAATAGCCTACTTCTCAAAGACCATGTCTGGCGCGGAACGCAACTACAGCCAACTGGACAAAGAAGCCCTGGCCATCATTGCAGGAGTAAAACGTTTCCATGAATACGTCTACGGGAGGAGTTTCACCATAGTGACTGATCACAAGCCACTCCTGGGGCTCCTTGCAGGCGACCAACCCACCCCAACCTTCATGTCCCCGCGGATGACGAGATGGGCCATCTTCCTAGCCGGCTATTCCTACAAGCTCGTGCACCAGCCAGGCACAGCCATAGGAAACGCCGACGCGCTGAGCAGATGCCCATTGAAGGATCCAGTGGAAGACCCAGCCCCCACGCTCCACCTCTTCCACATAGACAATGACGCCAGCTGTCCAGTCTCTTCCGCAGATGTGGCCGTCCACACCCAAAAGGACCCCACACTCCACCAAGTGAAATCCTGGATCCTCAGGGGGTGGCCAACGGAGAAGACGGAGGAGAAATTCAGCCCATTCGTCAGGAAACAAAAGGAGCTGTCCACAATGAAGGGCTGTTTGCTATGGGGAGACAGGGTGCTGATTCCAAGCACTCTGCAATGGAGAGCACTAGAGACATTGCATAACGGGCACCCAGGCATCGTCCGCATGAAAGCCCTGGCACGGAGTTACGTCTGGTGGCCCTCACTGGACAGAGACATTGAAGAATGGGTCTCCAGATGTGACCCGTGCCAAGAAGTACGCCCAGCGCCGCCACAAGCTGAGACAGCAAAGTGGGGGACCCCCAGCAACCCCTGGTTGAGGATCCATATTGACTTTGCGGGTCCGATGCAGGGGCACCACCTACTCATTGTCGTCGATGCCTTCTCCAAGTGGCTCGAGGTGGTACCCATGGCATCTACCACAACGGAAGCGACGATCCGGGCCCTATGCCGCCTTTTCGCCACCCATGGACTGCCGGATGTGCTGGTCTCCGACAACGGGCCCCAACTCACGTCCCTGGCCATGGAGGCATTCCTGGCCGGACTGGGCATCTGCCATGCCCTGTCTGCCCCCTACAGGCCTGCTGGGAACGGACAGGCTGAATGGATGGTGAGACTCACCAAGGAGGCACTCACCAAGATGGGCACGGGCGACTGGCAGGAAAGAATTGATAACTTCCTCCTCACCCAGCACATCACGCCACATGCCACCACCCACAAGAGCCCGGCCGAGATGTTGATGGGCAGAAGGTTGAGGTCACCACTGGACCAGCTGCACCCCCAATACAGCCCTGAAGTGACCGCAACAGCCAGCTGCCCGCTTCGCGCCTTCAGCAAAGGAGATCCGATTTTCGCGCTCAATTTCCATGACTCTCCTAAGTGGCTGAAGGGGAAGATAGACAACCCAACTGGCCCCAAGTCCTACACAGTAGAGCTGGAAGATGGACAGGTCTGTAGACGTCACATCGACCAGCTCCGGAAAAGGTGGAGTGGATCAGAAGGAAACCAGCCTGACGAGGTAGGCCTGCAACACCCCGACGAGGCAGGCCTACAACACCCCGGCAGGGTAGGCCTATGACACCCCGACGAGGTAGGCCTACCACACCCAGGTGAGGCAGACCACCAACACCCAGGCGAGGCTGGCCAAGCACACTACCAGGCGTTAACAGATCACCAGTCCAGAGCGGTAGACCGGGACCTGCCACATGAGGGATGGCAACACCAGCCCAGCGAGGTGGGCACCCGTCACCCCAGGCCGAGGGACCGCCAAGACAGCCCACGAGTAGACTGGGACCTGCCCAGGGAGAAAGCATCGCACCCCTCCAGCAAAGGCGACCAACGACAACCCTGCCAGGGAGACCTCCACTCCAGGCAAGTAGACCGGGGACCATCCGAGGTGGGCACACCACAGCCCATGGGGGAGGGTGGCACACAACACCCCAGCGAGGGGGACCCCCACCCAGCACAGAGGACAACCCGGCAACAACAACCCAGCCCAGAAGACCCCAGCCACCAATCTGCGGTAGACCAGGGACTAGGGCGAAGGAAAAGCCAACAACACCCTGGCCAGGGAGGCCTGCGCCACCCCGGCAGGGGAGACCTCCACCAACCCGCGGAGGTAGCCCCGCAATGACAAACCAACCAGGGCATCCACCGCCGACCCGATGGGGTAGGCCAATGCCAGCCCGGCGAAGAAGGCCTACACCACCCCGACCAAGGAGATCTGCGCCACCCCTGCGAGGTCGGACACCACGACCGGAGCCAACACCACCCATCGCTGGCAGACCGGACCCGAGGGCACCGACCCAAGACACCCCCCAGACGACAACAAGCCCAACCGCAACCAAACCGCAGAGCCCGGTAGACCGGGGAGGAGCAAGTAACAGCCTGGGACTTACCGAGACTCAGACGCTCTTTCTGGGTCGGCACCGAGCAACCACAACAAGGCGATAGATCCACAGGCCAGGAGGAAGACCACCAGAACCAGCCATCCAAGGTCTGCGGTTCGGCCGGAGGTGCTGAGGGTGACCCTGTACACTCGCCAGCCGAACCGAGCCCGGTTCCGGGGAGGGAACCAGGAGACGCAGGAGCCCCATCGGTCCAGGTCGGGGACAAGGAAGAAGTGAGACTGCGCAGGTCAACTAGGGTGCCAAGGCGTCCTACGTACCTGCGCGATTACGTGACATTTATTAATGATGATTGACTGTTGTCTGACTAGGAGGGGAGGAGTGTTATGTCCTTATAAGGACATCCGCCCGGATTGGCTGCAGCCATCGGGCGGGAAAGTTTGAATCACTGTCAGGGCAGTGCGACTGCCGGAGCGAATATAAGGAGAGTTCCAGCAGCGCGCAGCCAGTCTTATCTTGTCTTGTTACTGTTGCAAATAAAAGTTACTGATGTAACGAGCTGGTCACGTCTTCCATTTCCTGCGCCGATCTAACAGTTGTTATTGTCAATATTATTTTGTCTGGATCTGACGCTCCAATTACAGCCATGTCCGGGACAAAATATTAGAGTGCCTTCCTTTTGCAGGGAAATCCACCCTATTTCTTCAATTTTGAGAATTGGTTACATTTCTTCAGTGGCAAAAATGAGATAGTGGCTGGAAAGCAATCCATTTTTTTCAGTGCAAAGTGAAGATTGTTTTATTTCTTAGGCATCTTCATTTCTGTTTTAATCATGGTGTTCCCACCTTTGATTAGTTCTGGCTTGCTTTTTCTCAGCTGTTATAAATTTGTTTTTTCAGTATAACTCTATCCCTGCATTTTCAGAAATAGGTCATTCAATTGCTGGCTCCTAAGTAAGTGAATTATATAGGATTGTGGGTCCCTTGGGAGTTGGGCGGCATAGAAATGCGACAAAATAAATAAACAAATAAATAAATATTCATTGTCAATCGCCTTAGAAACAATCAGACAAAGGAAAGGATGGAGCGCCTACATCTTGAATAATTGTATAGGAGAACCACATTCCGCAAGTGTAAATTGTCCTGTAATCTTGCTGGGATTCCCATTCTAAGCAATGGTACATGTGCCAGGATCCTCAACTCCATCCTACCTACCTCTGTTTTAGTATTTCTCTGCTGCCATGCAGCTGCCATCCATATTTATGGAGCTGGATCCACATAGTCCAAATAGATGCACTCCCATCCATCCGTATGTATAACAATTAATGAACCACCCATTCTATGTCCTGTTAAAAGGGATAAGAACTGTTACATATTGAGGTATTATTATTATAGCTGCCATGGTAGTTGACAAGGTTTAAATTATACACAATAAATAGGGTATTATGCTGAATGTCTCAAAATGCAGTACTTTAAGTACTAGTGTTCCATTATTACAGCCAAGAATACATTCTCATTTGTACTGCCACTCAACATAACATGAAAATGAAATTCTGCATTCTTTCTGCTTTGAAAGCATCACCTATGAGACTGCTTTGAGCCAAACTTCAGTTACTCAAGACATACATTTTTTTACATTAATGGCTTAGGACATATCACATCTTTGCACGAGCACATGGGCAGCATATGTGTCAAAGTGCCATATGTTTTCTCGGTAAAAGGAAACTCAGGGAGTCTCTGAGGTTTTGCTCGGCAGCTGCTCAAGAATTCTATTTGGTGACAGAAAAAGTTTTTTTTCTCTCTCTTTCTTCCTTTACTCCTCCAAATGTTCAAACTTGACTGGAACCTCTAGACTGGCACTTGTAAATAGTCCTTTCTATTTCACTGCACGCAGCCTCCAATTTCTCAGCCATCAGGATTTTCTTTAAAAAATGTGAAATGACCCCCAGGGCAATTGAGGAGGAAGAATGTGGGGAGCAGGTTTTCAGCTGTTTCTTGTTATTGGTCATCAATTCTCCTAGGCAAGACTTTTATATCTCCCTCCTGCTTAAGGTAGCTTTATGAATTTTTAAAGAATTCAAATAACATTTCTGACTTCTTTATGTTGGTTCAAAAAATTGTACTGTTCATTTCAAGGGAGAAATGCACTTTATTTGGGCTGTTAATTTAACCTAGTATTGGACATTTCTGCATTTTTCCTCCTAAGATTCTTTTTCAAACTAAAAACTAAAACTCACATATGTTCCAAAGTCAACCCAAAATACACACACACACACACACACACACACACACACTATTATAAGCTACTTAGAGTTGTTTATGTAGAACACACAAATAATTGTAAATGAACACTTTTGAGTGTAACAATGTAGAGCTTTGAGTAGATAGTAGTGCTGGGTTCAAGGAAATCCTTATGAAAAACAGTATCTGCACTTCAAAAAACTGAAACCGTTAAGTTTTCCTCCCAAGTCCTGGATTTTGACATTTTTCTAACTATAGATAAAGATTTGTGATACTATCCCATGGACTGATGCTTCATTCTTGGGTCATAATGATGAGCTTAGGTTTCATTGGATGTCACACTATTATGAAGAAATTTCTTACCATCATTCTTGTAGCATGAAAAAAATTGCTAGCATATTTCAACTCTTGAAGCTTTCATATCCGTTGGCAGCACGCAAGAAAACTATCTTGGAGAAACCTTCAATATTAAATAACTTTTAAAATGTGATCCACACCTTGTTTTGGTATGCCAAGCTTGACAGCAATTTCTCTTGGAGAGATATAGTGATTGTCTTTAATCAAATCATCAGCCTTGTTTGAAACTTGTTGGTTGCTATCGTAAGCTTGTCCACTTCATTCTTGATCACAGAATTCAGTTGTTTCTGGTTTACCATTTTTATTCTTTTTTTTTTTTTTTGGCACAAGGACATACAATATTCTTATTAATGTATCATCACATAAACAATCTATATTCAGCAACGTATTTCAGTCAAAAATTAAATCATAGCATATTGCTTATAGCATACTGATGAGTATTCATCAGGCCTCCGTTTCATCAACAATATCAATACAACCCTTGCCCACAGCAACTTCCCACCAAGGGAAATGAAAAACAGATGCTAAAGAAAAATATCACTGTTTCCAGCACATCAGTAATACCATGTATTGGCAATTTACAACATAAAATGCATTACTTTTCATTCTGCCTTCTGCATACAACAGGCATTCATCCTTCTAGAACAGAAAAATTAGATAAGCATTTTTAACTAACACAGAAGCAATCACATTGTCTCTTTCTTCTCAAACAAAAAGTGACAGATTTAATTCTGCAGGAAGCTTAGAGAGTTATTTAATTTTTGATAGACTCCATAGACTTAATTTTGCAGTAATGGATGGAGGAAAGTATTTTAAAAAAATAAAAATAAAGCAAAGAAAAGGTTTTTGTTTTGTCACTGACAGCAAACATTGTTTCCCTTCTTGAAGTATGCTGTCTTACAAAACATTCTCCTGGTGATGCATTCGGCATAATCATGAAAATCTAACACATTTTTGTAAATGGATACTTGCAGGATAAATCTCCTGAGCTCTGAGAACTCCAAAAGTCCTTCATCTCTTTCTAGATCCAATATAATCCATCAGTTTATCAGTTATCATACTCTTGCCCATTGCAGTCAAGTTCCATATGTTGTAAATTGATGTGTTCTCCTGATGTGGTAGAAAAAATAATCTAATGATATTTTGAACAAGATAAGTCAAATTCAGAAATTCCTATAGAAAGAAATAGGTGCCAATTTTGTCCACCAGTTCCAAGTAGAATCTATTCTCATTGTTGAATAAACTTTTCACTCATATTTAATGCTGTTTCAGGAAGGTATAAATTAGCATAAGCATGCAATACATCCGTAGTTTGCATTTATGATGTTTTGATGTAACAGTTTCAAGGATCAGCTTGCTTCTTCACTCAAATATTTTTTCAACTATCTTGTTTCTTGATTGTTATTGAACCTCAAATACTCTATTGATTTAGACCAAAGGTATATAGTGTTTAGGGGCCAAAAGCTGCCCATGGCCTTTAAATAATGTATTTTCCAAAAATGAGAAAATTAAATCTTAATTTTAATTAAAATGTATTTAATTAAACTTATTAATTAAATACAGTTAATATGATTGGTGTCAACATTTTCAGCATTTCTCCATTTCATTCAATTTTTTAAGATAGTAGCAACTTTTGGAGAGAACTTTGAGGATACCCAATATTTTAGAGTATATATGTGGGTCTCAGGCCTCAGCTTATCATGATTGCATGTTCCACCCATGATTTTCAATCCTGGATATAAGTGATGCCAAAGTATCAGGTGAAAAGGCTGATCTTCTGATTTATTTGGTAGGGCTACATGGTCTATGCATGAACATAAGGCATATGTTACTATTGCCATACAAACGCAAATACTCTGAATTTTCTGGATATGAAACAAGGCTTGCCACTTTGTTTTTTTGGAAACCATAGAATGTTCATTATGTTATAAAGCACTATAGAAATCTTTTCAGATATCCATTGTATTTTGGCCTTTATCCACAACTCTGCCACCCAAATCATTAAACTCTCTTGACATTCTGACAATATGCCATTTCACCTTAAATATCTGCTCTGGCTTCCTGTCTGCATCTGAGATCAGGACAAGCCCTTTATTCTTAACTTCACACACAATGAAATATTGCTCTCCTTTCTAGTTTGCTCTTGTCGACCAGTTCATACAGACAGTTCATTATATTCTCATATTCCAAAGGATATTCCCATGCTGCCTTCAATCCTCCAAATCCAATATCCCAAGCCATCTGAAAACGTCCTACTGTTTCTCCTTTTATTCTTGGAATAGACTCCCCATATACTTTATTTTGCTGAGCAAATAGTAACATCAGAAGGGACATCTGAGACTTGGAGAACGAACTGGGAGATAAGGGTCATCATCACCCCTTTCATACCCTCCTCATTACTGCATCTATAGTTGGCCATCAATCATAAACATACATTTTTATGGTTGCCATGGCCAATAGTCACCCTTTATAATCAATCCTAGGCCAAATATCTTCGGTTTCAAAGCCTATTCCAGAAGTTCTTTCCTCCCCCCCCCCCCCGAAACTGTGCACACATTGCAAAATGCACATTTTTTTCTGACACAGAGATTAATGCGCTTCCTTCACTCCAATGTGCTTGCTGAATGGAGGAAGCCAATCATTTATAAAAACAGGAGGTTAATGTTGGGGCAAAGGGTGAGACATCAGGGTAAGCCCAGACTGCACATAGACAGGGGGCATCAATTAAAAAATGGTGTTGGGGGGCAGCGTATTCAGTGTTACAGGCCCATGTGTTGAAGTGAACAAAAAAGCTTTCTTTCTGCCTCTGCCCAAGGGAAGCTGGGCTGGTTTAACCAGGGTAAGAAAAGCCATGATCTGCGTCAGAGAGGCTGCAAGGCAAAAAAAGAACAAGCAAAGACGGCACTCGAGCTGAATGGAGTCTGAATTTGCTCATTCTACTATCAATGTAAACTGACCAGATATTTTACCATCAGCTTCTTCATAATAAATCTGCAAGAACTTGCCCTTCTAAGAATTGAATCTAGGTTTTGGTCCTATATGAATAAATCTGTTGAAACCAATAGAAGTTTGATTTGTTTTAATGGAGACTTGATAATTACCTTTTCAGAAGGAAGATAGATAGTAGATGACAGATGATGGATGGATGGATGGATGGATGGATGGATGGATGGAAAGGCAGGCAGGCAGACAGACTGATGGATCCCCAAGAAAGTGAGCTGGTTACTTTCCTTCATTGACTGTTAATTGACAGTCTGTTCTTTTACCAGTCAGTTTCCCAACTGAGGCAAATGGCTCATAGAAAGGCAATTTGGTTTTTGACCATATATACTGTATATAGATCAGGTTACAGTATTGTCATTTTATTATTGTGGCAACAACAGCCTTAAGGTACCAGACAAGAGATACATTGTATGCAGCCTACTATAATCCATGTATTGAGAGGCATTCATTTTTAGGGTACTCGGACTATCCATGTGAAAAACAGAGAAATGATGATGCTATCATAAGCCAATATTCACAAAATAGCAAATGTATTACTATTATCCAAAAGCACGATATAGTACAACTCAGTTTCCATGGACTGCATCATGTTGCTTGATTAAAAGAGAGCGTGCTCTTCAGAGTCCGGAATCTGCTGCCAAGTTCTCCTAGCTATGAGATGTGATGAGGCCTCTGAGGGGAAAAGAGAACCATACATGGAAATATATTGGATGAATAAAGAAAACATTATTAGGGATTTGTGTGTTCAAAAGACTACTATAGCAGCACATTGTTTAGCAAAATAAATTTTCAGCATCCTGAAAGAATCTCGAATATTTTTAAAAAGTGGGTTTGTGTGTGTGTGTGTGTGTGTGCACGTGTGCACATGCACGCACACGCCTGTGTATATGCATATGTGTGAAAGTGAAGAAGAACTAAAGAATGTCTTGATGAAGGTCAAAGAGGAAGAGTTCAAAAATTGGCTCGAAACTCAACATTAAAACAACAAAGTTCATGGCATCCAGTCCCATCTCTTCCTGGCAAACAGAAGGGCAAGAAATGGAAGCAGTGACAGATTTTATTTTCATGGGCTTCAAGATCACTGCAGATAGTGACTGAAGCCATGAAATTAAAAGATGCTTGCTCCTTAGGAGGAAAGCTAATGCAAACCCAAATAGCATATTAAAAAGTAAAACGTCACTTTGTCGATAAAGGTCCATATAGTCCAGTTTTGGTTGCCATGATGTAAAAAAGATGTGGAGACTCTAGAAAGAGTGCAGAGAAGAGCAATATAGATGATTAAGGGACTGGAGGCTAAAACATATGAAGAACGGTTGTTGGGATTGGGTATGTCTAGTTTAATGAAAAGAAGGATGACATGATAGCAGTATTCCAATATCTCAGGGACTGCCACAAAGAAGAGGGAGTCAAGCTATTCTCCAAAGCACCTGAGAGCAGGACAAGAAGCAATGGATGGAAACTAATCAAGGAGAGAAGCAACCTAGAACTAAGAAGAAATTTCCTGATAGTTACAACAATTAATCAGTGGAACAACTTCCTCCAGAGGTTGTGAATGCTCCAACACTGGAGGTTTTCAAGAAGAGATTGGACAACCATTTGTCTGAAATGGTATAGGGTTTCTGGTTAAGCAGGGGGTTGGTCTAGAAGACCTCCAATGTCCCTTCCAATTCTGTTGTTCTGTTCTGTTCTGTTCTGTTCTGTTCTGTTCTGTTCTGTTCAAGTCAAGTCAAGTCAAGTCAAAGCAATTGTGTTCCTAGTATGGCTGTGAGAGTTAGATCAAAAAGAAGGCTGAGTGCCAAAGAATTGATGCTTTCAGATTATGGTGCTGAAGAAGACGTTGGAGAGTCCTTTGACTGCAAGGAGACCAAATGAGTCAATCTTAAAGGAAATCAATCCTAACTGTTCTTTAGAAGGATACTGAAGCTGAAGCTCAAATACTTTGACCATGTAATGAGAAGAGAGGACTCATTGGGAAAGACCCTGATGTTGGGAAAGACTGAAGACAAAAGAAGAAGGGGACGGCGGAGGATAAGATGGTTAGATAGTGACATTGACCCAATGAATATGAATTTGGGCAAACTCAGGGAGACAGTGGAGGACAAGGGGCCTGGCGTGCTGTGGTCCATGGGATCGCAAAGAGTCAGACATATGACTTGGTGACTGAACAACATGTGTATATGCATATCACCTGGTATATTGCAGGATTTCTGATCCATTATGTGGTTATACCTAAAAAAAATGACTATAAGTGGCATTAAAAAAACACAGCAGTTTTATGGGCAAAAACAATTCTTGGTGTTTGAGTTTATATTTTAATGTCTACTATGGGAACAAGGATGAGACTCAATGATCAGAATTTGTAGCACCACAAAGCAATTCCTGAACAACTGAGACCCAGTCCCAGCATAGTGCGCCACTGTTTTATATTTCAATGTCAGACCAAAGAGGCTCATTCTAGAAATATGTGAACCCTGATGTGATCAGGCAGCTGGCCGAGGGTAGGCATTTCTTGTTCCTCACAATGCCAAAGGATAGTTTATCAGATAGTTTCCTTTGACAGGCTATTTTTCTTCAAGGCAAACATAAAATGGTCTGAAAGATAACGCCTTTTAATCAAGTTCACACTGTAGCTAATGGGGTGGGTGTCCTTACAAAAATCTCTCTTTTGCCCCTGGTTTCCCCAATCAGCTGATCAGTCAGCATACACACCCTACCATTTCCTTACATTCTGTCCAAATTCCCACCGTTCTCTGTCTAAACTTGGCTGTCTGGGCTTTTCCTGCCAGTTCTGCAGACTTCCACGAATGCAGCCAAAGCCAAGGGTTGGAGTATAGAGATAAGATTGAAGTGAATTCACAAGCGGCTTTGAAAAGGCTTTTGGTCCACCCTGATTCAGCCAGACACTTTCTACTGCAACTAAGACCACATCTATAGGTACTCACCTCTGAGATCTGCAAAGAAGGAAATCCTGCTGACAGCTTGCCTAGACTTTTACACCCTTTGCCATGTGTGCTTATGGTTAGGAAGTTTATCTTAATAGCCATCTATTTTCCCTGCCTTTTTGTAATGTAAATCAATTGCAGAACCTCGACCTCTAGCTTGTCATTTATAAGGGGACCCAGCCTAATTTGTGTAGTTTTCCATGTTCTTTGTTTAAATCCTGGAAATGGGCAAGGAGAAACTTCCAACAGTACATGAAAACCAAATGCTGAGAATATGAGGACCTGAGAAGTCACGAAACCTTTGAGAGATAGTGGCTGATGGTCTAAAATGCAGAAGGCAATTCAAAATTATATATGCTGTAGTGGTAAAGGTCACTTCTGGTAATTCTGTAGACACAATAATAATTCTTTGTTGCTTTATTCCAGGACATTTGTTTTAATTCCTTGACTAACTTAGAACTGTAGCATTTCCTGTTTGCTTCTAATTCAAACTTCTAATTCAAACATTAACAACTTGAATATGTACATCAGTTTTCCTTGCAAGGAATTTGCAAGAAGAAAGATCTTCTAGGTAAGAAATTAGCATAGAGCTCTTCCAAAGGTCTCTATTCTCCAGAGGAGCACAAAAAGGATAGTTAAGAATTGCACTAAGTTTAATATCTTTGTGGGTATGTTAGAGGGTTTTCCCACTTGTTAGTCTTATACTGCTGGACTCCTGGGTGTCAAACAGCTGGAAATGAAACCAGTGTATCTGTTATTCTTTCCTGGATTTCAACTGCTTCCTCTGCTTTGACCATCACAATAGGGGGTAGTTCTGTCTAGATTGCATTTTCCATGGCCTTTGATTGGGGATTAATTTATTTCTTTGCTCTTCCTACTTTTCCAAGCCCCAATTGCTTTCTTGTCTATGGATGAGCCATGAAGGGCAGGTGGCTTCCTCAATAGCTGTTTTTTATCAGCACCCCCACCTTTCTCATTGACACACTTACTGACTTTTCTTTACTTGATTTTTACCATCTGAGGAGGGAGGGAGGGAGGGAGGGAGGGAGGGAGGGAGGGAGGGAGGAAGGAAGGAAGGAAGGAAGGAAGGAAGGAAGGAAGGAAGGAAGGAAGAAAGGAAGGAGACTGAATTGCTTTCAGCTTTGTCTAGTTTTTTTCTGTCCAATGTAGCTTTAAACGCTACATTAATTTTAATTGCAGTAAATCCCACAGTGCCCTTCTAGCACACCAATCATCTAAGCATTCTCTTGCATATTTGGTTACAGTTGTTGCTTTCCAACAACTCTGCTGAGTACTGAATGCAAACAGAAAGGAAGATAGGTCATCATGTCCTGGATCAATAAAGCTGTGTGGCCAAGCAAAGTTTTACTATTATTCTTGTCAATTGGCCTAAAAATAGAAATGGGCAGAATGCTGGCCAGCTTCAAAGGATAGGATAGGATAGGATAGGATAGGATAGGATAGGATAGGATAGGATAGGATAGGATAGGATAGGATAGGATAGGACAGGACAGATATGTTTGCTGTACTGCTGCTGATGCAATTTTCAAAAGTTCAGTGTTTCACTAATCCATGAAATATCCATGGAAAGCAGTGGCTAGTGACTGGAAGAGAAGGGGTTTTCCTGCCACAATGCACAGTAGCCAGCTGGAATACATTTGGAAAACATTACTTTTGTCACATAGCAGGAAATGACTGGCGGAGAAGGTTGATCTTCCTAGTGGACTATGTGAATAGAGGATGACAACATGTGTTTCTGCTTTCAAGAAATGGCTAGTGGCCTGTACTCATGCTGGGCAGTCTGGCCATGAAGATCAGCCTCAAATCTAATTTAATCATTTTCTCTATAGGACTCAAACATTGTTTGTTTTATGCAACAAGAAACCTCTGTCCATCCAAATTGCTCTGAATATGCACAAAGCAGCATCGGTTTGTGCTTTCCTTTAAAGTTTTATTCATTTTGCATCCTTGTTTATATTTCCATTGGAGTTCTTTTAAGGTGCAATGTTAACAGCTCAGATTTTTATTTTCTCCATCACTGATTATTTTGAGTGAAACTCTTTAAATGGAAGGTTTGTATATTCTCTTTGCAGCCCTTTCTGGATCGGGACGCCCTGCGCACAGTCACTCACGCCCTTGTCACCTCCCGGTTGGACTATTGCAATGCTCTCTACATGGGGCTCGGAGGCTCCAACTGGTCCAGAATGCGGCCGCGCGGGTGGTTATGGGTGCAACCCGTTGGGCCCATGTGACACCCCTCCTGCGCGAGCTGCACTGGCTCCCAGTGGTCTTCCGGGTGCGATTCAAGGTGCTGGTCACCACCTTTAAAGCGCTTCATGGCATAGGACCCGGGTACCTTCGAGACCATCTTCTGCCACCAATAGCCTCCCACAGGCCAGTCCGCTCCCACAGAGAGGGTCTCCTCAGGGTGCCATCGACCAAGTCATGTCGGCTGGCGACACCCAAGGGGAGGGCCTTCTCTGTGGGAGCCCCAGCCCTGTGGAATGAACTGCCCCCGGAAATTCGTAAGATTTCTGACCTCCGGGTATTTCGCTGCGCACTCAAGACCCTATTGTTCCACCAGGCTGGGTTAGCAACATAATTTTTAATTGGATGTTTTAAATTTTTGGGGTTTTAAATTAAGCCAATTATTTAATATTTTTTAATTATTTTAATTCGATGTCTATTCTGTTTTTAAATAGGCTGTACACCGCCCTGAGTCCTTCGGGAGAGGGGCAGTATAGAAATAAAATAATAATAATAATAATAATAATAATAATAATAATAATAATAATAATTATTATTATTATTATTATTATTATTATTATTATTATTATTTCCTTTTGAAACACATAAAGCTTGACTCTGATAGCTCAAGTGAGATTGTTTTACCTCCCTACAACTGAGAGAGCCAGAAGGGGCTAATTTCTCTAGCTACCTACCTCAACACTTCTAAGGTCAGGAGTTGGAACTATAGAAGTTAGTTTGATAGAGGAGAATATTTGCAGCTCCGGGTTCAAATGAGGGTCCTTGGTGCCCTCTGAGCTTGGTTGTTTTCTTTCATTACCCAAATTAGATGACCTCATCAGTGCATGATGAAACATCTGCAAGAAAACAACCAACAGAGAGTACCAAGCACTCCACAAAAGTTACTTCCTTTGTTAATATTTCTCCCTCTTTAATTGCTAGAAAGGCTCACTGAATGTAGGGATCCCATTTCTCCCATGAGTTATGTTTAATGGGGAGACAGATGACATCAATGGCCCTGTTTGCCCACCTCAAGGATGGTACCTTATAAAATGTGTGTTGATATATGTTGGCACTTCCCTGCAACTAAACAGTAATTTAGTTAATAGGTTTAGTTTAATAATTCTGAATTAATAAGCCTGTACTCCAAGGAAGGAGACAAGAGCATGTTGTTGTTAGTTGTGAAGTCGTGTCTGACCCATCGTGACCCCATGAACAACGTCCCTCCAGGCCAGGGGTCAGCAACCCGCAGCTCTGGAGCTGCATGTGGCTCTTTCATCCCTCTGCTGTGGCTCCCTGTCACTCAAAATATATCACAACCGCCAATGTGCGACACCCTCCGGCATGTGATTTATTGAGCTTTTCAACCCCCGGTAGGCCAAGAAAAGTTTCAGAAGAAAACAGAACATTTAATTCAACTCCTTGGTCCTAGCTCCTTGGTTCTCTGAGGAGCTGAGAGAGATGAAGCGTCGGAAAAGACGCCTAGAGAGCATTTGGAGGACTAGCCAATCCGACTCCGACCGGACACAGGTGAGGTCTTATATCAAGACCTATCTAGTGGTGATAAAAGCGGCAAAATCTAACCATTTTTCCGCTCTTATCGCATCTGCAGAGAACCGCCCAGCCGCCCTGTTTAGGGTGACCCACTCCCTTCTTCGGGGGGGAGTGCGGGAAGATCCCTTGCAGGGTCGTGCTGAGGACTTTGTGCAATTCCTGCACGATAAAGTCGCTCGGATTCGGGATGGCTTGGACTCCGATTGGATGAGTCCACGGGAGGAGATCGGGGCAGGTCTTGAGAATGTTATCTGGGAGGAGTTTGATCCTGTGGCTCCCGAGGATGTGGACAGGGTTCTGGGTAAGATTAGTGCCGCCACGTGTTTATTGGACCCGTGTCCCTCCTGGTTGGTACTGGCCTCCCGGGAGGTTACACGAGGCTGGCTCCAGGGGATTATAGGTGCTTCTTTGAGTGAGGGTGCCTTTCCTGCCGCCTTGAAAGAGGCGGTAGTGAGGCCCCTCCTCAAGAAGCCTTCCCTGGACCCGGCTGAATTAGCCAACTATCGTCCAGTCTCCAACCTTCGTTTTGTGGCGAAGGTTGTTGAGAGCGTGGTGGCACGACAACTTCCCCGGCACCTGGATGAAGCTATCTATCTAGACCCGTACCAGTCGGGCTTCAGGCAGGGGTACAGCACAGAAACGGCATTGGTCGCGTTGGTGGATGATCTCTGGAGGGCTCGGGACAGGGGTTGTTCCTCTGTCCTAGTCCTATTAGACCTCTCAGCGGCTTTTGATACCATCGACCATGGTATCATGCTGCAGCGGTTGAGGGGGTTAGGAATAGGGGGCACCGTTCTGCGGTGGTTCTCTTCCTTCCTCTCCGACCGCTCGCAGTTTGTGTTGGCAGGGGGGCAGAGGTCGACCTCGAGGCATCTCGCATGGGGAGTGCCGCAAGGGTCGGTCCTCTCGCCTCTCCTGTTCAACATTTATGTGAAGCCGCTGGGTGAGATCATCCGTGGTTTTGGGGTGAAGTGCCATCTGTACGCTGATGATACTCAGCTGTACATCTCCACCCCAGACCACCCCAACGATGCCCTTGATGTGATGTCCCGCTGCCTGGAGGCCGTGCGGGCCTGGATGGGGAGGAACAGGCTCAGACTCAACCCCTCCAAGACCGAGTGGCTGTGGCTTCCGGCGCCCCGATATAGTCAGCAGGTGCCATCGCTGACTATTGGGGGTGAATCCTTGCCCCCCACAGAGAGGGCTCGCAATCTGGGTGTCCTCCTGGACACACGGCTGTCTTTAGAAGAGCACATGATGGCCGTGGCCAGGGGGGCCTTTTATCAGGTTCGCCTGATTCTCCAGTTGCAGCCCTTTCTGGATCGGGACGCCTTGCGCACGGTCACTCACGCCCTTGTCACCTCCCGGTTGGACTATTGCAATGCTCTCTACATGGGGCTCCCCTTGAAGAGCACTCGGAGGCTCCAACTGGTCCAGAATGCGGCCGCGCGGGTGGTTATGGGCGCGTCCCGCTGTGCCCATGTGACACCCCTCCTGCGCGAGCTGCACTGGCTCCCAGTGGTCTTCCGGGTGCGATTCAAGGTGTTGGTTACCACCTTTAAAGCGCTCCATGGCATAGGACCCGGGTACCTCCGAGACCGTCTTCTGCCACCAATAGCCTCCCACCGACCAGTCCGTTCCCACAGAGAGGGTCTCCTCAGGGTGCCATCAGCCAAATTATGTCGGCTGGCGACACCCAGGGGGAGGGCCTTCTCTGTGGGAGCCCCAGCCCTATGGAATGAACTGCCCCCGGAAATTCGTAAGATCTCTGACCTCCGGGCGTTTCGCTGCGCATTGAAGACCCTGTTGTTCCGCCAAGCCGGACTATCAACACAATAGTTTTAAATTGGGTATTTAAATTTATTGGGGTTTTAAATTTGAGCCACCTATTTAATTATTTTAAATTTTATACTGTTGTTCTGTCTGTGTTTTTAAATAGGCTGTACACCGCCCTGAGTCCTTCGGGAGAAGGGCGGTATAGAAATAAAATTATTATTATTATTATTATTATTATTAACTACATATGCTAATTTTGTGGCTGCTCAGGAAATAGACAGGCATGGGAAGGGTTTTGTGGCTCCTAGTGTTTTCTTTTCTGTGTGAAATGGGTCCAAATGGCTCTTTGAGTGTTTAAGATTGCCGACCCTTGCTCCAGGCCTTCCTGTCTTCTACCATCTTCTGGAGTCCATTTAAGCTCATGCCTACTGCTTCAGTGACTCCATCCAGTACCTCATTCTCTGTCGTCCTCTTCTTCTTTCCCAGCATTAGACTCTACTCCAATGAGTCCTTCCTTCTCATTAGGTGGCCAAAGTATTTGAGTTTCATCTTCAGGATCTGACCTTCTAAAGAGCAGACAGGGTTGATCTCCTCTAGGATTGACCGGTTTGATCGCCTTGCAGTCAAACGGACTTGCAGGACCATAGTTCAAAGGCATCAATTCTTTGGCGCTCAGCCTTTCTTATGGTCCAACTTTCACAGCCATACATTGCAATTGGGAAAACCATAGCCCTGACTATACACACTTTTGTTGGCAGGGTGATGTCTCTGCTTTTTAGTAACCTGTCTAGATTTGCCGTAGCTTTCCTCCCCAGGAGCAAGCGTCTTTTAATTTCTTGGCTACAGTCCCCATCTGCGGTGATCTTGGAGCGAAGGAAAATAAAATCTATCACTACCTCCCCTTCCCCATCTATTTTCCAGGAATTGAGAGGGCTGGATGCCCATGATCTTAGTTTTCTTAATGTTGAGTTTCAAGCCAACTTTTGCACTCTCTTTCTTCACCCGCATCAAGAGGCTCTTTAGTTCCTCTTCACTTTCTGCCATTAGAGTGGTATCATCTGCATATCTGAGGTTGTTGATATTTCTCCCGGCAATCTTAATTCCAACTTTTGATTCATCTATCCCCGCTTTTCTCATGATGTGCTCTGCATATAAATTAAATAGGCAGGGCGACAGTATACAGCCTTGCTAGACTCCTTTCCCAATTTTGAACCAATCAGTGGTTCCATGTCCAGTTCTCACTGTTGCTTCTTGACCTGCAGGTAGAAAATTTCTAAGAGATGAGTTTCTTCCTTCTTTCCCTTCTTTCTTCCTTTCCTCCCTCCTTTCTTTTCATCTAGAAATAGGACCCAGGATTAAGCTTTGCAAGATGATTTTGGGGTGAGAACCATGGCCAAATGCGTAAATGACACCAGATTAATCTGGATGATAAAAACACAAAACATGGTTCTCAAGGAGTTCCAAAAAGATCTTTCTAATTTGTGTGAAAAATGAAAGCTGCAGTTTGACAAGAGCATACAGTGATGCAAGTCAGGCGGGTGGGGAGGAATCTGTCTATTTTCACATACACCCTGTGTGGTCTCAGCTTATGTTGATTGACTAGGAATGAGATTTAGTAATTGTGGCAGATTGCTCAATAAAAACATCAGTTCAGAGGACCGCAGTTATTAAAAAGATGAAATCAGTGTTAGTAGTCATAAAGGGAAGGATCTAAAATACAACTGCACTTATAAAAAAATGTCAGGAGCGACCATGTTTGAAATATGCATGCTCTTAAGACCTAAGACATGTCTTTGCAGCTGAAAAAATAGGCAGATCAGGAAAGTGAAAAATGATTGTGAGAATGGAGGAACCATGTTCAAATCTGGAACGCTTTAGCTCAGCAGAGTGGAAGGAACACAACAGGAATGTATAATGAGTGGATGTAGCCATGTTTTGCATCTCATAATACAAGAATATTGAATTATTCCATGAACCATCTGTCAACTGTGAAGCGAACCTACTGAGGCCATCTTTGAGGCTTCAGGGTTGCCACAAGGAAGAAGAACAGGGACAGGGAGGGGGGAAATAGATAGGTGGGGTTTTGTAGTAAAAAAAAAAGGTTTTCTATGGGAATCAAGGACATTCCAACAGGTGGAGGAGCGGAGGAGTGGAGCAACCAAGCAACTGACCAGCACCTCTATTAGACAATGTGACTGATGACTTGGGGGGATGGGGGAACTTTTACTTTTTAATCAGGTGAAAACCACGGGAACTTTCAGAGTTGTTTTTCACCAGTTGTGCCCATATAATATATCCAATAAATTGTTCTTTGAGGAATCTACCTGCCTCGGAGTTCTGCTTTCTATAGGTGTATTACTTGGAGTGCTGACACTATCATAGTTGGGATTAACACTAGTCTCATCACACTATACATATTTTACAGGGTGTTCATGATCAGAAAATGTGGGAATGCCTTTCTGATTCCATGACTTGAAAAGAGAATTTTATACATTCAGGGAGACACTTGTGATATGTGCTGGAGGATCAGCGACAGCACGCCTCTGAAGAGGAAGCTTCATAGCTTGTTAGCCATTTTCCAATAGGCAGCTGACTGACAGCTATGAGAAAACAGATGCTAGATAAGCAGCCTCATCGATCAGCATCATTCATACAGTATATTTCCAAACTTGAACTTTAGCATCTGTCCAGACTGCATATTGACTTTCCTTTTGACAGTCTAATTTGTTATGATACTACTCTGGAGTTATCACACTTACTTTGGGTCATGGTTACACATAATACCACTGTCCACCTTTCCATTGCACATTTGTTAGTTTTGCCTAAGCCACAAAGGAGTTTGTTTTGGTATGAGTCTACCGTGATGTTCCCATTAGCTGTTTCCCACAACTGGTATAACCTACAACTGAGTTTAACATTTAACTTATCTTAAAGAAGGACCCAAACTTATTCAAGGCTGAGTTAATTGTGTAAAATGTTAAAATGATCACAAACCATGTTTATGTTATCTGGTTAGTCAAGGATAGAAACTCTCTCTCTCTCTCTCTCTCTCTCTCTCTCTCTCTCTCTCTCTCTCTCTCTCTCTCTCTCTCTCTCTCTCTCTCTCTCTCTCTCTCTCTCTCTCTCTGTGTGTGTGTGTGTGTGTGTGTGTGTGTGAGTATTCCCTGTATTCAAACAACATGCTAAATTGTGATCTGATCAGGAATTCCAGACTGAAAGGAGGCAGGAGAAGAGAGAAAGTGAGAGAGAGGAAGAGAGGGGGGGAAGGAGGGAGAGGGAGAGGGAGACTTCAGCACTTCCATGTTTTTAAAAGGAAATACTTTAGTTTATCTGTTTCCTTACTAGACATCAATATGTAGTCATTTAAAATAAGTATAATAGTGAATGTGAATCAAATTTCTAACAGATCAGTGTTGGCTGTGTTCACATAATTTGCTAAAACTTAACTTGGATCACCAAATAAACCCTAACTGGCTGGATTCACTTATAATACTACATTTTTACTTGGGGTCTGTATGATTCAAACACTCAGTTGAATAAATGTCCCAGTTCACAATTACATTAAGGCAAAGTTTGTTTTAATTCGTGGCACAGCTCATTGTGGCTGGTTCACATACTGCATTAATTCATAAATCATGATTTGCAAATCACTATGGCTAAGCAAAAATCAACACCAATGCCTTTATTGTTTTAGTTCAGTGTGTGTTCCAAGCCAAAATGAAATAAATTTACAATGGAATGAAAAAAAAAAATAGATGAAATTGTTATAATAGGGCTACTAGATCAAGGTTGCAAAAGTCCATGCAGCCTCTAGAGCAGGGTTGTCCAACGCTGGCAACTTTAAGAATTATGGACTTCAACTCCCAGAATTCCCTAGCCAACCAATGTGAAAGCTGCAGCTCACAAGTCTTAAAGTTGCCAAGGTTGGACTGCTGTAGATTATAGCAGAAGGATAAGGAAATAGCTATATAGAAACAGCTGAATGGTTAAGATACAGCTGCCCACCTAGTGACCTTTTTGATTTTATAGCTGCATGGTAGCTCTAGTCTATATTTTCAATTTGCAATAGTAATTCTTCAGGTAAAAAGTCAACTGTTCCATATCCATCCATATGTCTTCCTGATGATATGTAGTCATGCATTAAGAATAGTATCAGATGCATCTTTATGAAATGCTAAGGTAGCTGCATTTCTTCAGCTTTTGCCCTGGCACAGTCCTACCCACTCCACCAGTTCAAACATCAATGCAAATTGGGTGGAGTGTTAACTCCTAAATCCATAATAATATCTGAAGCTCATCAAAGCCTTTATAGCTGTATGGTAAAGTGCTTAACTTCTAATTTATTGTGTTTGTGAAGTACAAAGGGAAATTGTAATGAGCTTAATATGTTGTTTCATGATTATGGAATCTTTTAATAAAAGCATTATTTTACAAATATAAATATAGAAGAGTTTCCACCAATTATTATCTTAATGTATCTTGTAGACTGTGGATTGCAGAAACAATTGCTTTCCCTAATTGCCAGATTAACAATTAGCTTGGAGTTCAGTTCCAACCTTTCTAGGCAATATAGGAAGAATACTTACGCAAAGCCCATCATCATTGCTCTCAGTTTCCACAAATGCAATATAGAGAATGCAACATGGACTGAAACTTGGTCATTAATGGTTCATTCACCCACCTTTCTCTCCTCAGTGACCCAAAAGTCAGCCATGTTTTTGGCACAGGAGACAGAAAATATCAGGAGCACGAACAGATCAAGCAAATAAAGCCACAATGATAAATAATCAGCAGTTTTCTCTCTAAGAGAACTTTGTTGTTTTCATTTTGGATTTCAGAGAGTCTGTCTTTGCAATAGAAGGGCAGAGAACTACAGTCTCCCTTTTGTTCCTATGGGAATCATCAGCTTCCTTGCTTCATAAGGTCAACATTCCTATGGACCTCATGGAAATGACCTTCTAGAAGGAAGCAATCAAGTACACAGACCAAAGTGGAGGGAGGGAGGGAAAGGGGGTGGGGAATACAGCTACACCAGTAACTGTATTGTTCTCTAGGCAGCCAGAAAAGAAATAGCCACAAAAGTACAGCAACCTGGGGCTGGATGAGAAGACAATTCTGCAATGGGCCAATCAGAACCCTGCAGACCACCAACCACCAATCATCCCCTAGGGAGATACACCTGGTGGGACCCAGAAGAAGGGTCTTTTCTGTGGTGGCCCCCTCTCTCTGGAACATCATCCCCACAGAGATTAGAATGGCCCCTACTCTGGCATTCTTCCGGAAAGCTCTGAAGACCTGGTTCTACCAGCGGGCCTGGAGAACCCGGAGCAGGATGGAGCCCATTAAATGGCTCATGTGAGGTGCTGTTGCTGGGGGTGGGTGGGGTGATTTTAGTATATTAATTTATTATATGACTCTTATTAGTTTTATTGTTTTTATACTGGGTTTTATATTCTGTAAACCATCTTGAGTTGCCATGTGTAAATAGGCAGCAATATAAGTTCCCTAAATAAATAAATAAACCTCCATCAGGGTCCTCCTTCCATATGACATAGAACCAAGCATAGGATGCTTTAATGCATATTTCTGGTAGAAAACATCAGCTCTCAGATGGAGATTGTCTCAGCATCATGTTGCCAAAGATGGAGGCTTCAGTGTGAGGAAAAGTCTTTAACAATCAGCAACTGGACTGGGTCAAAGCAAGGACAGGGAGGATTGTGGACGAGCCCCATGTAAGGTAAGGATCTTTACCTTAGTACCAGTATGTAACAACATGAGATCTCCCACCCTCTCCCATTCTATAGATGAAAAGCTGTTATCTTTCAACAACAAGGGAGAAGTTAGGGAAAGGAGTTAAGAGCATTGCTCCCGAATGTGAAAGTAAAAATTGAAATCTACTGCAATCTGGAAAATCCAAGATAAGCAAATAGGAAATATTTGCTGCAACAAGCCATTTACTTCTATGTAACAGCAACTGTACTAAGTTTGAGCTAGATATATTCCATAAGATTGTTTTTATTTTACCAGGTTTGTAGCTATTTCAGTTTTATGCTCTTATTTTTTAATGGGAGATTCTTTTGACATGCCATGATTTTATCAGCTTTATATCTTTAATGCTTCCAGCACTGTTTGGCAACTGTAAGTGCTTAATTGAAAGTGATGAAGGAATTTTTAAGTTGCCACTTTTCCTTTTTTCAAAAAATAAAATTTTACAGAAAGGTCAAGAGTAACTCTCATTTTTCTAATCACATACCTCATGCTATGAGGTAAAACAATGTCATGATAGAGTTTACCCGCTCCTCCATGAAAGTGCACAGACCATGGGATCCCTAACTAGGTTGGACCCCAGGGTTAGAAAACAGAATGCTATCTGTTTTCATCTTGGAAGATAGGAGCCCTGGTGGATAGAATGCAGTATTGCAGGCTAACTCTGCCCACAGCCAGGAATTTGATCCTTACCAGCTCAAGGTTGATTCAGCCTTCCATCCTTGTGAGGTCAGTAAAATGAAGACCCAGATTGTTGGGGGCAATATGATGTGCTGACATTTGTAAACAGCTCAGAGTTCTGTAAAGCTAAGGTGACCAACTTTTTTACAATGAGGAGGACGCAAATAAATTGAAGGGGGAAAAAAAGAAGTGAGTCTAATGCGTGTGTCTGTGCTGTGTTGTGTTTTGGTAAGAAGTAAACAAAGCCACTTGCGCGCAGCGCACTCTTGCGCATGGCACACTCTCTCAAAACAATTTTCCTGTGTGGAGCGCATGCATCTCATACAGGGGTGGATTCTACTTACCTTTACTACCGGTTTGCAACAGGGCTGCGCACGCGCGTGCTCTTCTGCGTATGCGCAGAAACATTTTGATGACATCAGGGTCGGTAGGCGGAGCACACGCAACGAATCGGATCGGCATCGATCGAATACAGAGATTTACAGATTAGTCTTCAAATATCGAAAAGGAGGACATGTAGGAGGACACTTTTCGAGAGGGGACAGAACTTACAAAAGAAGGACGGTTCTCCCTAAAGGAGGACAATTGGTCACTTTAGTAAAGCACAATAGAGTGGTATATAAGTCTAAGTGCTATTGCTGTAGTGGCTACAATAATTGTAATGTGAAGCAGTGACAATAAGGCAAGATGATAGTCAGTGGATTTCTAGGAGAAGAGAGTTGAGACAACTACCATTTCACCCTATGAACTCATTCCATTGCACATTTTTAGTTTCCATTTTGTGCTATAAACTATTCATATTTTTACAGTAGAAGAAACAAAGGGGACACTGAGGGGAAGTTTAGGAAGTGATGGGTGGGGGGAAAAAAATCAGACAGAACATAAATTATGCAGCGTTGGGATTGCACGCAAGAGACCAGAGGCTAAGGAAGAAGCAGGTACTTTATTCTCCAGGATTTTTGTAAAGGACTGTAGTCAGAAACCAATTAGAAGGGCTAAGGATAGTGACACATTGGAGCACCAGCAACTGCCCAAATGGATAACTTTGTGGTTCATTTTGAGCTGCAGCTGTGCAGGGCCTGTTTTTTCTCAGCTATGCAGAAATTAAGAATCAGAAGTTTTTCCAAATTCACACGGAGGAGCGGTAGTTGAAATAGCAAACCCCAAACACACAACCTCCCGACATTGTTATATTTTGGCTTTTATATAATGTCATTTGCCTGAAACCTATTGGCTGTTGAAACAGAACAGAAATGTAAATGGACCCACTGTAAGTAAATATTTCTTTCTTTTTTCCAAACCTGGTCACTAACCAGACCTCCTAGCCCGGTGTCACTTTTTAAACCCTCAAGCTTTGGCCAAATTTCATCCAACCTCCTCCAAATTCGATATTCTTCTAGACATAAACCAGGGCCTTATGTTTGTCAATTTCATGTTCCTAAATTGAGTAACTTTTATGAGAAACAGAGTATACAGGAAAAAGAAAGAATGCCATTTTTTGTTTTGGATCATTTAATGAATGTGTGCCTGTATGTGCATATTCTGAAATTTCTCATCCATTTTCAAATCCGTAATATTTAAATATTTTTCTTCCTGCTTCGCATCTTAATACACACTCCGAAAGAGGACCTTACCTGACAGTGAATTCCCCCCGCCCCAAGAAAGGCTCAAGAGTTTTATAAATTGGGTTATGTAGGGTCTACAAATGCTGAGCAACTTGTTAGTATTTTTATAGCAAAGACCTGGCTTATACATTCAGAGTCAGAAAGGGAAAAAAAGATATCACAGCAGGCTAAATCTATCTGTGAGAAGCACTGCTTGTGAGAGATTAAATATAAACAAACTGCATTTAACTGGCTGTCAATACATGATGGAAAGGTACAGAAATGAAACAGATTTCTTTCAATGTATGTGTGTATTATGTGATTCTTTGTGCTAATTGGATCAGCTTCCCTTGGACAAATGATCTGCTAAAGCAACCTATAAGAAAGAAACAACATCAGGCAGTGACATCTTCTATGTGAGCAATTTTAACATATTAAAAATGTATGTAAGTGGTTGACATACTAAGCTTTAACTGCAGCATTGTTCTGATCTGTTTTTGATTCATTTTATGAAATGCATTATATCGTGTACCTTCAGACATATCTTACAACCGGCAGCCTAATAGCAATATTGTTTCTGTCACATGTAATTCCCTTTAACAAAATACATTGGAGAACTAAAAAGCAGTGTCTTCAAGTTCTATAACTCTTTCTTTGTCAGATTGCTGCTTTTTAATTTTATGTTGCAACACATTCTATAATGATGATGATGCCAGGAATCCCCCGCATTCACCTTGTCAATCTAACTTCATTCCGGGCCTGCAGCAATGTTTAAGCTTCAAGATTAAAGCGCTGTTAATCAAAGGCAACCCATCTTTCCAAATTGCATGATCACAGTGCAATATGTATGAATACAACTTGAGTAGGAGACCACCCAGCTTTTCTTTTTTTTTTAAAAAAAAATGTAAACCACATTAGAACCAGCAGCCAAGTGTAGGAACACTGATCATTAGCACTCAAAACATTTGGAGGATATCTGAAGTGCTGTCTTGCATCCAGTGGAGTGCTATTAACATTCATCAGTAGACTGAGACATGCAGAGACAAAGCAAGCATCTGTGCTGGATGATAATCACATTTACAGACATCAGTTACTTTAAACATTGCCTCTGAGTAGCCTCTATGGTGAATGCGGTATGTCTAGCCATATGCATGATTGTTATACAGGCAGCTTTTGGGTAGTGATGCAGTTGTCCTTGGCAATCACTTTAGAAAGAATTTTCTCTCTATTTGGTCTGCAATTACTACACTGACTAGCTGAATGGCAAACACTGTTTGGAAGGCACTTTCTGGAAAAATTATCAGAAGAAGATCTACAGCGGGGGTATCAAACTCGTGGTGTCATGTCATCACGTGACGTATGACTTTTTCCCCCTTTGCTAAACTGGGGTGGGTGTGGCCAGCACATGATGCATCTGGCCCACTGGTCGCGAGTTTGACACCCCTGATCTACAGGGTTTTTTCCAACTTGTGTTGGCTCGTGACAAACCTGCTATATGCATCTGCTTGGACTAGCACTGGGAATTGTAGTTCTAAGCACTAGGAATTATTTAGGAATTTAATTGATATCACCTCCTAAATCAGGCCTGTCAAACTGGCGGCCCACAGGCCAGATATGTCACACGCAGGCCACACCTACTTCAACTCCGCAAAGGCAAAAAACATCACGATACGTCGTGATCTGGCCCACAGCGCAATCAGGTTTGACACCCATGTCCTAAATCATTCAGAAACTCCAGCGTGTTAAGGACGCTTGTTGACTGAAAATTTTAAAAAATATTAATTACATAATGAATATTTATATATATTATTGATAAAATATTTATTACATCATAACTTTTCATAGGTTCCCCTACCAACTCACCTCATTATATGCCGAAACCTGCCATATAAGCATATTTCAGCATATCCTGAGGTATCCTGAGGTACCTAAACATGGCTGAGGGATGACTTGGAGTGTAATAAATGTGATCTAATGACACCAAAATGCAGGTGATTCACACTTTGACAAACTCAGCAGCACCTTTTCCCAGAAGAATTGTTGCTGATTGCACACTTTCACAATAGATTTATTTTGCAATCGTGTCTACTCTGGTTCAGTTCAAAGTAGAAGGGAGGTAAATGAATTTCTTAATGGATTATAAATTGTCCTGATCTCTAGTTGTTGCTGTTGTTGTTTGCTTTCATATTAAGAGCAAGATTGTTTCTCTGATGGTTTCTAGCGGTACCAATCAAGAACAGCTAATAATGACATCTGGATTCTTCATAAAATTCTGTGACTGAGTTGGGTAGAGAAATTGTAGAATAAATACTCATATGGAAACTTGAAGTGTATTTTCAGTGCTTTCCCTGGAGGTTTTGAATATTGTTTTGTGTGCATGTGTGTGCTTTTTTTTATGTCAGATTTGTATTTATTGAGACAGCCTCAATAAATGTCCTGTGTCCTGGATAGAACACAGGAATGTCTCACTGGTAAAATATGGGAAATGTACATGGACATTTCAATATTTTGAAGGCCCTTTGAGCACTTTCACTTCAGATTTGAGCACATTGGCATCATCTTTAGGCAGCAGAACTGATTTTCTTCCAGTTCAGCTAATCTCAGATCTCAACACACAAGATTTTGCTCCCTGAAATTCTTCAGCTTTACATGGTTGGCAAGTGGGCAAGGCAAAGACAGACACAGGGGGCATAGCCCTGTGGTGGGATTAGTGAGTAATCTCCAGGGAGGAAATGCTAGCAAACTCAGCTTGCGGTTTTGGGATGAAAGTCTAAGAATAATGATGGGCTAGTCCAAAAATGGCTTTGGAGGGGAATGTTTAAGGAGATGGAAATGTTGGTGTAGAATTACCCTTCTGCTCTGTCTTTATTGTTCCATTGGACTCCTCCACCCAAGGATTATGCACCAATTCAAGACCCAACTCCACACTTCTATGATCTCACAATGTCAACCAAGGTTAAAAACTGAGTTTATTTATTTCTGGCTCCTGCTGCTGAGTATTGAAAATTCCTTTCAACAGCAATTTTTCTTCTGATAAGCTGAAGCTCGAGAGAGCAGGTAGATGAGCTGGTTTCTCAATGGTAGAAACTCTTGTGTCATCCTCTTTTTTTTTAGTCCTGGCTTCAACCTAGCCTTTCTGTTCCCCTTCCCATAAAGGCAACACTGCTAGAGCATCTTGTCACATGCTATTATTTCACAGCTCTTAAAAAAAAAATAGCACTTGGGTAGCCTCATAGCTCCCAACCACAATTGTCGCTTCAGACAAACATGTATTACTTGAAATAGGAACTAAGTGCAAGCATAATAGAATCCACTGTTAATACAGAGAACCTGAAGACCATCACATTTAGCTCCGCAACTTTCTTAGGACTGAAGATAGAAATCCAAAAGTTTGGTTAATTGATTTGTTTGTTTATTGATTGCCACGCATCTTGGACCAAACTCTGGGCAGCTCACAAAGTTCATGATGGCTCAGTCAATCAAGGCTGGCCTTCAAGTAGTCTTCAAGAGAGAAGTGGAGGGGAGAAGGGAAGAGATGGAAAGAGATGGACCGTCGTTGTAAAATTGGGTGGAATATGGTGTATATGAGAAAGGAAAATAGATGGGTAATATTTTTTTTCTTACTGGATGGTTATATAATTGAATTACAATGGAAGATAATGTATGTTATAATATGATGGATGTTATTGTATATTTGTTTATATGTTACTGTATATTTGTTTATATACATATGATTATAATGACAATGATGATAATGTTTGTTCGTATGTTAAAACCTTGGACAACTAGAGAGCATAGTCCTCAAGATGTAAAAGAAATGTATGATATAAAACAATAAAAAATATTACAACAAGGTTGGCACCAATCACAGCCTTCTGAAAATGAGCCAGCAAGTTTCATGGTAGTTACCAGCTTTTTGAATAAGCCAGTTCATCTGCTTTTTGCAGAAACTTTCCTTGACATGGAAATAAGGAACATATAATTTGATTTAATCTGTTAAAGGCACAGGAGGAAAACCCTTTACATGTAGGTATTCACTTTAATCTATTTTTAGTAGTGAGGATGAGGAGGGCTGTTTTTGTTTTAACCTGTCTGGTTTGTGAACTGCTCCCCCCCCCCCCCCGCCCACTTATCTTGGCAGATACATTAGCAAACTGAAAGATAGCTTTTGGGATTTCTTGATACCAGTGGTGGATAAAGTAGATCTGGAAGTGCATCAGCACAAGGGAGACATTTACATCTTTAATGTGTATGCAATTGTGAGAAACACAGGCAGATGTCCATTGTTAAGTGAAAACTGAAATACATTAACTCCTCACTTGACAATTTCTATGTGCATTTTTATTTGGTCTGTTAGATTTACTGTTAGTGTCTTTTTCTTCAGGAGCTCAAGATGATATATGCTCTTTTCTGCCATTTTTCTCAACAATAACTCTCGGAGATAGCTTGGGCTATGGAAGAGTAACTGACCTAGAGTCTCCCCCACTGATCTTCCACAATTAAGACTGAATTTGAACCTGATCCAAGTCTAATGCCCCAATTGTTCATACAAGTTTTCCTATTCATAAAAGGAAATCAAGTCTATACTCAAACCACATTTTCTTATGACAATTGCTAGTCTGTGGCTAAGCTGCTCTTTAATACCAATAAGTTTTGCCTGTCATTTGAATTATTTGCTTGTGGTTGAATTCTCTTTTTTGAATGATTTAGTGCCCATATGTTCTGAGTTGACAGCTGTAGATTCATCCATTACCATACAAATTTGAAACTCAGGACTAACTACATGTTCTGTTTATTATGTACTGTGCAGCTGATCCTCATTTTTTAAGCTTTCAAGAGCAGGCCTGCAGAGCAAAGAAAGTTTTTAAAAACTTCCTTACTGCGGGAATTTCATTCCTAAAATTCCAACCACCATATATGAGCGTTTAAGAAGGGTGTTGGTATCTGTGTGTCTCCTTTTACAATAGCATCCATTTGCAATACACTCCTGATATTTATTAAAAGTTTAAACAAACAAATACAGGGCTTGCTGCTGCACCCTGTGTAATTCATGCAGCATGTAGTTTGATCCTCTCTCTTAATATTTCCCATATGTACAATTGATAAATCGTGAGCTGTAAACAGTAAAAGCAATTTGATGGTGGTGGATCCAATTACCCAGAGAGGATGGGATTCCCTTTGCAGAATGTGTTTAAGTGAAAGCTCATCAACCCCTCTGTCTGGAATGCCTTTAGTTAGATGCCTGCATTCATTAGGGGGCTGGAGACAATCACCTGAATGGCCCTTCTTAACTCTACAGTGATCTGATTCTGTTCTATGGGTTGAACCGCTTCGATTGTTGCTAACACAGGACATTATTTTGCAGCTTAGATCATTTGTTTTGGTTGATTTCTATCAGACGGCTTTTCCTGATGGTCTGGTAAATTCTACACCTGGATCACACCTGTCTTCTAAAGACCAGCAACTTTTGTCCTGGATATTGAAATCAAAATCTTGCCAAGAAAACTGCAGAGACTAGTCCAGGCAGATGCCAAGAGTCAACAATGGCTCAAAGTCACATAGGCACACAAAGCTGAAATAAAGGACCAAGGAAATATATATATGTATTAACATTAGAAATGCACATACATGGCTGTTACAATATCGATATTTAAGTTCTTTCCCTATTTGAATCTAACCACTGAGGAAAACATGCTTTGGAAACATCTTTTTTCCTGCCTTGTTCCTGTGACATTGCTTTCGTCTTATCCTGATAAATGAAAGAGGCTTAACTTGTTATTACCTTTATTGGTGTTACAATAGCTTTTCCCTCATTTTCTAACACTGTTCAAGAGTGTTTAGGTACCCTTAAGGTACCTAAAATCTTGATCAAATATTAAGACAGAGGGGAATCGGGTGATCGGCAGTGACCGAGAACCAAGGCAGGGTGGGAATCAGCCATGGAGCATGAGAGCAAATGTTATGTTTCTGCTAACTCAGTGGCTAGCAATAGTACGGAAAGGCCCTTAAGGATCTGTTGCTTAAAAAAATAGAGCTGTTTAGAAATTGAATATGGTGGACATTGTTAGACTCTTACAAATAGTTTCTTTGGCCAGAGCAGGAGTAAAGGGTAGGCTTTGAAGGGGTTCGGACTTCAAGGCAAATATTTATATATTTAAATTATTGCCAGATGTTTCCATTTATCTTTGCCATTGTATCATGTCTGTTTGGGCCGGGTTTTGACACACACCTCTCCCATTGCTCTGGAGATATGTACAGCTGATTGGAACACAGTCAGTTCTGTGCACTTAGTGAGGTGGGGAGTGGAAAATAGAACCCCCTTCTTAGAAGCAGAAATCTATAGTGAGGACCAGCCCTTGTCAGAAAGCATCTGGAACTGAGATTCTGGGCCAAATGAGCAATAAGGAAACTTGTTAACATGGATCATCCACCAAGGCTTGTGTATAAAATTGAACACATGCAGCCCTGGAATTCAAAAGAAGAAACATTTCTGTTAGCGTTCAAAGCATCCCAGGGCTGCCCAGTTTTCTCTTCTCTGTTTGGCTTTGCCAGAGATCCTAACCCTTCCCAGAGTGTGTTTTCAGAATGCTAAGCATAGGCTTCATATACACTTTTGAAGTAAGCCCTTTCAAAATATAGATGGCTAATGTCTTCAGTATGGGCGAAATATACCATATGCTGCAAAAGAAAAGGGCCTCTGTGCTATTAAAGTTTCAGCTCGGCCCTTCTCCTCCCTCTCCTCTCACCTCCCCCCCCCACTCTTCCTTCCTCTGCTCCAGCTCAAGCAACTAGGAGGGAGCGAGAAAGAAGAACAGAGACCCAGTTGCTCTGAGATTCAGACGGAGGTGGACGAAGAAGGACCTTTCTTCTTGCAGGCATAATCGCAGCCCAGGAAGCATCATTTTACTGCTGCAGGTAAGAGGACAGAGGAGAAACTAGAGGGCAAACTTTTTCTTAGGGCAGCAAGCTGGAACTTGACTGGGGGGGAAGTGGAGGCGTTAAATGGCAGACAGATGTTTGGTGTGCTTCACAAAGGTACGGGAGGGAGGCAGATGGAGAACTGTATTTCTTTAGCTCATGAGACTCATGCTACTTTGGGCAAGGGTTGGAGATGCCTTCTTCACAGACAATACTTCATCAGTAGCATGAGGCAGATTATTATTTTTTCCCTTGCCTCTCTCACCTGGATTGTTGCCTCTCCTTAGGTGAAGGCAATGGAATAAAATTGGGGAATATCACATGGTTTGCTGGAACCACTCAGCACAGTCCTCTGGAATCTATTACCAGATGGAATGTCATGTAAGTGTGCGTGCGTGTGCACACTCATGCACGAAGTGGGTTTTTTATGTTTAAACAAGAAAAGAAGAAGAGGACAATCTTTAGTATGAGAAGGAGGCCTCAATTCAGCTTCATGCCGCTATGCACAAAATCTGTTCTACTATATTTAATTCAAAATAAATGGTTGAAAGGCACCAGCATGTCCCTTTGGGCTCGCTAATTTTGCAAATATTTATTAACATGATTAGCTACTGTTTAGGTTGTATGATAAATCATTCTATAAAGGGCAAAATTAAGTACTAGTGGATTAATTGAGACATCTCTGTGAAAAAAATGGGTGTAGAATATCAACCCAACTTCACCACTCTCCTTAATTTCCTCTTCTTCCTCCTCCTCTTTTTCCAAACTCAAGATGGTTTAAAAAGTCCTAAGATTTTTGGGAATGGCTTGGAAACATCCCTTCCCCCTTTGGGGCAGTTGAAGGTGCTGACATGGGGCATCCTGATAAAAGGCCTGTTCTGGTCACTGTTAAACCAGCAGTGTCCTTTGACTTGTCTGACATGTCAGCAAACTGCAGTAGCTATTGGCAGAAAAGAACTGGATAAAAAAAAGATGGAGTGGAAAAATAAAATCTAGGGATGCCACAAAGAATAGCCACAAAGAAAGATTAAAACTACCACGTCAGAAACTCTATCAAGCAGCATTCTCTGGAATTGCCTTTGTTGTTGTTTGGGTTTGCTTGCTTCCATAACCATATTAATAAACATACAAATGGTACATATGATGCTAAAGAGAAATATCTCCAATTCTAAAATAATACTTCATTCATTCATTCATTCATTCATTCATTCATTCATTCATTCATTCTTAATACAAATTCTCCAGCATTTTTCTGCTGAACCATGTATTAATCCAACTAATTTAATTCTTTCCAGCTCTAAGTTAGACAAAATAAATTTGCCTTTGAAGTGCTATCTTGAATCTGGAGCGGGGGAAGAATTGAGAGATGTGCAATCAGTGCAAGAGACAAATACCTCCAGATCAAAAAATTAGTTCTATTGTTTGAATGATGTGAAAACCATCTGGTACTTTTGATCTGTCTTTCTTCTTCTCTAGTCTTCTCATTTTTCCTTAAAGGCCATCCCTGTTTCACTCAATCCAGTTTTGAACAGAACTTAACAGAGCTGGAATTACCTCTCATTTCCTCTCTAGAGATACATTGTATTTATTTAAATATGGTTAGTCCAGACAGCCACCAGGAACCAACATTGATTCAAAGGCACAACCCCCCTCCCTCCTGTCTTTTAATATGTTATTTATTCAATGTCTCTCTATCACATTTTATAAGAAAGAAATTAGCATACACAAATTTTAATTAATTCTTTCTTCATTCCACTTTCTGTCCAATCAAACTTCAGAATGGAATCCACAATTCTTCTTGCATGTGTCTGTATGATAGATCACTTCAGTGCTGCATGTTCAGTTAAGCTGAGAGAAAATAATTGAGCAAAAGACATCTAATACACTTGGATTGTAGATTTCTTAGTAGTATCTGAGCTTGCTTGTTTGCTTCCAGACATTGTCAGGGTTCCAAGTAACACCCCCAATGAAAGAAGATTCCAAGGCTAGAAGTTCCTCAAAGTTCCACTTTATTAGAGATGTCATATTGGCACATCTGGGAAAACCTGAATCTGAAAGCTTCCTAGTTTTCCCCACCCAAAGGAAAGTCAAAGTCCCTTCCCGTGCACCCACATGTCCACCACATGGTCCAATCAATCCACCATCCCAACTGGAGATGCCTCCTAGTCACGCCACTCCAGGTGCAGGCTGAATGTCCTTGACTCCCAGAGAAAAGAATGTTGTTATGGCTAAATATCTCTACAACTCCATGCAATCCCCCCTCCTAATTTCTCACAGCACTAAATGTGGCAGCCCTGAAGATTCAAAGAAAAAGATGGCCTCCCGGGCTGACAGACATTTCATTACTCAACTAGGTAACATATTCACTGCAAATTATATATAGTACCTTGACCTGACAGATTTTTTTGGGGGGAAGGAGCAGTCCTCTTGATGGTTCCTTCATTAGAGATTTGTTTTCTGCCTGACTGTTTGTCTGGTGTTGATCTCTGCTTATCTGAGTATTAGCTGCTAGAGACCGGTGTATCCTAGTCTTTTTCCTTCCTTCCTAGTTTTTTTTAAATTTGTTTCTTTTGAATGGTATATAAATGTTGCTTATCTTTATGTGTCTAGTCAAGGAACCATCAAGAAGGAAACTACACCTCTACTAAAACTGGCAGGCAGCAAACTCCACATTCACTTGCACTGATGACATTACTACTTGGCCAATGAAACATCCTCAAGCAAACAACCAAGCTCAGAGACTACCCAGAACTCACAGTTCAACCATGAGCTACATGTCGTTTATTCTATTGAAACAGTTGGTTAAATGGGAATTTGACTTGGGATCCTAGAATTAAGTCCAAAAATTTAACTGTAACTGCCTTGGTCCATTATCTTTGTGAAGTAGATTAAGTTGAGAGAGTGTTCAAAGTCACATACATAAACTAATATCTAAACAAATATCTCAAGTTTGTCCTAAGTCCATAGTATGCCAAATCCAGTCTAAATTTCTGGCTGACTGTGTGAGCTGTGTGAGCAACCATAACAACAATACCTTTAGTATTATTAAACAACATTGCCTATCCTAGGTCCTTGATAGGTGGACAAAAATCCCAAATCCAGTCTAAACTGACTATGTGACATGTGATAACAGAAATCACCAAGACATGGGTAACACTGACAAAGATAATTTTACCCAAACTGGAAGAACATAGATATACCATCCAAGGCTGAGCAAAAGATGGTTTGTCCTAGAGATGCTAGCTAGGTGCTGAAAGCTAAGAATGGTTTCAGAAATACTGGGAAATTCTTTGGGAACAAGTGTGTTTTAATCTAGGACAGATGAGACACCATCTCAATATTTTGACAAATGAACCACCAACCATACCCATGTCTGGACTGAAATTCAATTAATTTGTTCTTACCCAGTTCCAAGCATCTGCCCAGCACGTTCAGTAGCATTTCAGGATTAGTTGAAAACAAGAAATTAGAATTGATGAAATTTCACCAAAATTCCAGCTCCCTCTAGTGAAAAATGACACAGAAAGAATGATGAGTCCTGGTAGCACTTTGTAACAAAAGTACTACACACACTCACACAATTCTAGAACTTGCCTTTAAAATAGAGCAATAACATCATACTAGGATGTTTCCAACTTTAATGCAGGTTGATAATATTTCAGAATACTATGTTAATGGGTTTTGTCAAGTGTGGTACAATCAATAGGGTTGTGTATACTCTAAGAGGAAATTTCATCCTTGCATAGTTGTCTATCAAAAGAACTAGTTTGTTCAATTCCATAGTCCATCCATCAGCAAGATTGATAGGTGCAGCAATAACCTTTGTTGATTTAGTGACCCAGACATTGTACCCAATGCAAAGAGTTGAGTCACATGGGTACAATGAGGCTTTCACCAAAATCTTGCCTATCCATTCAGTGAACATTTGTAGAGTGATATCCACTACCCATCTCAGAAATGTTCCTAAAGATTAAATGGCCTGAGCAAATTACAATGAGCTTTTCCTGTTTTCCCCCAAAGTGAAGAACATGTTTAGGCATTTCCCAAGCTTTTTTTTTTTTTCTGAAGGCATAAATATTTCATGTCAGTCATCACCAATGGCACAACCTCCGCATCTGTTTGTCAGAGAAAACAATGTGTAATTATTTTAAAACCAGCACGCTTCTTTGAAAAGTAATAGCCCTGGATGAGATCTTTCTTTCAAGGCTTATATTCCTTATGGACAGCCACAGAGGTCACGCTACTCTGTGGCCCCATTAATGCGTGTCATACTGTCCTATTTCCATGTTAAATATATGATTCCTGGAAAGAATCTAAGACTAGGCCAGGGGTCTGCAACCTTAAACACTCAAAGAGCCATTTGGACCCATTTCCCACAGAAAAGAAAATACCGGGAGCCACAAAACCTGGGTGGGCATGGCCAACTCGATGTCACTCACTTCCACCAGTGATGTCACTGACCCCCTTAGCCACGCCTACCCAGCTGGTCATTAGGGCAGAGAACCGGTTATTAAAAAACAACGGGAACCACAAAACCCTTTTGACATCTCTCTCTCCCCCCTCCTCTGTATCTTTCTATGTCTCTCTCTCTCTCTCTCTCTGTCTCTGCCCTGGCTGCTTCTCCATCCCCCGCCGTCGCCCTTACCTTCTCAGGCCAGGCGAGGAGTGATTGGGAGGGGAGGGCCAGGGGCGGGGCCAGCCAGTGGTGGGATCACCCGACAGGGAGCCACAGCAGAGGGCCCAAAGAGCTGCATGCGGCTCCTGAGCTGCAGGTTGCTGACACCTGGACTAGGCCATAGCCAGTCCATCATAAGATATACCAAGCTATAAAGTTCCTTAAGCCATCCAGGTTTTGCATCATCTTCAGAATATAGTTAATTGCTTTAAATATAATGCTAAACTTGTATGTTTAGACTTGTTCACAGTGACCAGTAAAAACAGGCAAACAAATTTCATTGTCTCTTTATATTGTCTTTGGCCTTCCTCAATCTGGGGCTCGGCAGATGAATTGGATTTAATTTCCTTCAATTAATTAATTTACCTCCCTGTTTTGGCAATAGGTCTACTATTCCCATTGTTACAGTGGTGATGTTAAAGTTTGAGTTTATGTGTTTATGTATCCTGTTTCTTAAACACTGAACATATTCTTTATTGTAATAGCATTAAAGCCTATTTCAAATTGATTTGTTCCAAATTTCCAACTTTCTCATCTTGTAATAGCTGCATGTCCAGAGAGGAAGCAGATTTGGTAATTTGTGTGGAGCATGGTAGCAAGAGTTCAATGCTTCTAGAATGCACCAAATTTGGGAAAGCTGATATAGTTTACAATAACAGGTTTGGTGATTAATGTTTTAATAATCATTTTTTTAAAAGTTATGGCCTGCAGATCTCCATGTCATGACTTCTGTGATGGATGGGGATTTTTTTCCCACTCTCTGGCTAACCCACCCATTGGTAAAAAGCCAATCAAGGGTTGGGCTCAGCTAGCTTGTCCGTTCTGGAAGTGGGTGTGAGGACCACATGTTTGGCAAGGTGCTGGAGGTTGTAAATGGAATTGAATAAATCTAGCTATCTTACTCTCTTACCCATAATTTCCTTTGTGCTGTGTTCCAGAGACCTTTCCTTTCCAATGCATTTTCTGAATTTAGAGGAAATTACAGTAACGCTAAACGTATGTCGAAAAGTGAAAAGAAATGGGGTAGACAAGTAAAAAGGGGACTAGAGTGTTCTCAGTTTGGAAAGACAACTGGAGCGAGGCAATGAGAGCCTGTGTAGGAGAAGAAAAGCGATATTTCATTTTTAAACAATCTCTGCTGCTCTGTTCCTTCTTTCTCCAAGTTTTAAAAGCAACACTGAATTACTTCCTCAGATCACATTACTGGATAAGCATGCAAGCTTTAATGAAATCCAGGGCATTTAGGGCTAATGCAATACAAGCCAGACACCATCACAGTCCCCCTCAACTTCCTTTCATGGCGTACCCTTCGCCCTGTCCCCCTGCAGCTGTTACCAGCACCCCTGATCTCCTCTGTTGCCGAGCTGGGTCTGTGCAAAAGCAATAAACAAATTGGAGACAGCGTGATTGGAAAGAGACTAGATTTTGGAATGACATCTGAAACTTCCTATCTTTTTTTAAAAAAAATAGTAACCGTAGAGCATGAATCCATATCCAGTGTATATGTGTGTGCATATATGTGCATATATGTGCATATACTTATTTATTTATTTATTTGTTTGTTTGTTTGTTTGTTTGTTTATTTATTTATTGGTTCAATTTATATGCTGCCCTTCTCCAGAGACTCAGGGCGTTACAATGCGCTAAGCAATAGCCTTCATACTTTTGTATATACCTGCTTAGTAGGGCAGCCGCTAAGCGGTGTTCTTTTTTATACAAAGTCAGCTTATTGTCCCCAAAATCCGGGTCCTCATTTTACCTACCTTGAAAGGATGGAAGACTGAGTCAACCTTGAGCCTGGTGAGATTTGAACTTGCAGTAATTGCAGGCAGCTAGTGCTATTTAACAGTACTTTAATCTGCTGCGCCACCAAGGCTCTTTATGAGACTCTGAGAAGCATAACAATTAACAAAAGGGAACTACAGTAATATCAATTCAATAGTTATATACCTATTTTCCACAACTTTTCAATTTCAGTGTTTACATAGGCCTCACTCAGGGGTTTTTTTGGTCCTTTCCACTAACAGTAAATAAAACTGAATAAATATCCTCTTGTAGAGAAGATCCATTGGAGATATCTTTATGTTTAAATATTTAAAATCTTTTGAGAAGCTATTTATTTTAGGTTATTCAGATAGCTTATATTTCAACCCCAGAGGGTGCCATTCAAAATGCCACCATATTAGTTTTGGGACATTGGTTTTTATACATGAGACAAATCTCCATATGTCAGAGACACTCTGTGATTACTGAAGTTCAATAATGGGTGACTAGGAAGAATTTAGGATGAAACAACCAATAGCTCATTAAAACTATATTGCCATCATAGCCCACCAGAATTCCAGTTTCTTTGTGATTGGGAAACACTGAAAGATTTTAGCTAGGATAGTAGGATCAGATGTAGAACTGTCAATGTACTCTTTCTTGTATAAACCACAAACTATGTAGAGGAAATAGAGGATTCAATCAAAAATATAATTGATTCGGTCTTAGTTCTGGATCTGATTAAGATAACTAGAATCACTTTCATCTTTTTAATTCTTAGGCCCATAGTTTAGTAGGAACAAGGTAACTTGGCGCATATGAGCTAACTATTAACCACAACACTATTACTACAAGTACACTTGGTAGAAATAGCTCATTCATTTTTCCATTTTCTTGGAATGAGTTTATTTCCTCTCAAAGTTTTTACAGGGAAGAAAAGCAGAGTAAGTTTTTTTTCAAATCAAGGGATTTGTGTCTTTTTTCCCAGAAGCGGGGGTGGGGGGGTGGAGAGAATGGTTTGCAGTGCAAACTACAACTCCTTGAAGCCTTCTCCTCATTTGAAAGGGTTAGAATTGAAAGTTGGCAAATGAACAGATAATCAGGATGCCTTTAAGACTAATCCATATGCAAATTTACTCTTGCTACTTTACTCTTCGTTTCCTGGCCATGACTAATTTTTGAAAGCCTTCATCGCAGTACGCAAAACGGAATATAGTTATCTCTGTCCCACAATATTACATCCTCTACACCAGGGGTCTCCTACCTTAGCAACTTTAAGACTTGTGAACTTCAACTCCCAGAATTCCCCAGCCAGCCATGCTATCTGGAGAATTCTGGGAGCTGAAGTCCACAAGTCTTAAAGCTGACAAGGTGGGAGACATCTACTGGTACACTGTAGAATCCTTTCAAACATGAAGATAGCCAAGTATCCTCCTTGAGAGACAACAGTTGAACATCAGGAGGGCTGTTAGAGGGCAGGCCTACATTTGGAGCTTTCCTCAATTTTAAGAGGAGCCTGGTTCAATTCTGAGTGAAAGACAAAGTACAATGGAAATCAAGATGGAGCCCTTGCCCCTTCCCATCAACAAGTAATACTTGGACAATAGGCACACCTTAAATTTGACCCCAGCAACAATATTGCAATCATTTCAAAGCTATTTTGGAACTTCCTATTTCCATGATGTCAGCAGCTGGGTTGATTATGGCCAGCAGTGTAGTTGAACCACCATCAAGGTAGGTGCAATGGTGGGTTTTAATATCGAGCTCTATTTTCCTATTACAGAAAGCTTTTATCTCTTCTCCCAGTTTTTGAACTTCAGGACTTGCTAGGCTAATGACCACTTCCCTCTGAACAAAGTTCCTCTGATGCTTGAGAAGTGGGTTTCTATTCTGTTTTCTTTCCTCTTTGGTGCAGAGATGGCATGAGGGAGTCTTTTATTGCTAGAGGATCCGCAGCACCTTGGAGCAAGCACTAATTTTCTCACATTGTTCACAGCATTACAAGTTCATAAGAGTGAGGAAATCACTCTTAAGAGTGAGTCTGGATTACCTTCGGCTCCAGACCTGAGGACACCTCGGCAGAAAGATTGGTGCCTTAACATCGGCACCCCAGCCAGCTGAGGCAATTTTCTTTCAATTTAGCAACACAGCTCAAGTTGAAGAGCTTCTAAGTTTGCCATTTGCAGGAGTTGAAGCTCAGCCAGGTGTGAACCAGGCCTTTTCCTCTAAATTTCTCTAGAAGCCAGATGATCTTGCCCCAAACTTCAGGATGTGGGGGGGGGGGTTTCTCCAAAATCTTTTCTGCCATAAAATCAAAATTGTGGCAAGGCAAGAATAGGGTTGGAGGGGCAGCACTCTTATATGGGGCTCCCTTATTTGGTCAGCTGGAATGAGGGCTGATTGCCTCTGGTTGACCTCAATTCTCCTCAAGGGTTGCAGAGAGGACAATTGTAGGTTCTTTCAACAAAGGTAGAACTTAGGAACATAATAACAATAATATAGTAATTTATCTGATTTTTAAGGCTGCCAAATCAGAAAGACTGAAGGGACCAGATTTTTGGGAACTGACAACAATAGTAATTTGAAGGTGTACTGTATACTATTTCTATTTTAATTATTCCTGAACTTGTATTTATACCTATAAATTGGCATAGCCATAGCCATGTACACATACTTGTGTCTCTGTATATCTATCTACACCCTCTTTAATTCTCTTTTTCAAGTGATGTGTTTCCTCTTTTCCAGTGAAATGTATTTATCCCATCAAATCTTAGTAGACAGAAGCTCTCAAGCAGTTCCTGAAAGTTCTTGAGGAAATGAATAGATCAGTTTTCTGGACGCTGCTGACACTTTTACTATCTCTACCCAAGAGTTGTCACCAAAATCATATTGTAGAAACTTTTTATACTTAATTTCTTTTAAAAGGAAAGATGATGTAAGGGAGGTTTTACCAGAAAGTCAGGAATTATTAACAAGGCTTAATGGAGGAACTGCTGTTATGTTACAACAGATGGAAAACGTCAGGCACAAGGAAGCCTGTCAGCTTTGGTTGCCCTCCAGATCTCATTCAAAGCTACACATGAAAAGGCATCTCGGAGATCAATTCTTGTATCACTTCATATTGGCTGCATTTCATCACCTGATGGCTGAAATGACTCTGCCTTTTGAAGTGACCTCTGGCACCTACAAAGGTAGTCGAATCTCACCTGTTTCATTTCCACTTAACTTCTAATTTTCTTAAGCCTTCATCTAACAACAATCAAAGCTTTGCCTGGGGGGGAATTTTCCTGTGGGTATTGTTAGATTATGGGTACAGTACTATGCAGGGAGTAAACTAAGCCCTCGTGTCATTTAACCAACAACATAATGCAAGGCCTCCCATCTTGCCAGCCTTTCCTTTGCAAATAGGAGTCAATCCACTTCTACAGATGTGATGACAAGACAGGGATTACTTTGGGGTATGAGCTGGAAGCTCAAGACTAAAGATCATGACAAGCCATAATTAGCTAGCCTTCTCACCATTTTAAATTCTGGGCAATGCTCAGTGTGGAAGAAGAACAATGTAGACCATGCATTTCTGGTATTTTTTTTAAATTTTCCAATACTTTTAATACTTTTCATAGTTTGGGACTATCCACACCTGTTACGGATAGTATTCGCCAAACTATATCTCCTGTATAAGCAATTTTATAAACCTTGACTGATGGATAATTAATGAAAATAACTACTTAATATTATTTTAATATTATGCTGACATTATTCGAGGATGCAATTTAGATCAGCAACTGTTCCTCTTTTTTTTTAGTCATTGTCTTTCATCGTCAGCAATGCTGACACATTACAGTCTTATTAATAATTAGATCAGCATTTGCCTGTAGAAAATATTCTGACACATTTTTCAAGAACCTGGCTTATCACTAGAACATGCTGTCACCCACGATCCACCCTTTCTCTAGAAAACTGTATTCACTTGATTGAGTCACTTGGCTGAGACGGGCAGCTATAGTAATCAAATAAATAAATACAATCTTTAGCATAATGTCTCTCTTAAATTATCACTCAGAATTAAGTGATAATTAAATTCGTGGAGAATTTCAATCATAGACTTGGAAGTCATCTTAGAGATCTTCTAGCTGAACCCAGAACTATCCAGAGCAGGAACCCTCGGGGTATCCCAGACACATGGTTGCCCAACCTCGGTTTGAAAACCTCTCATGGTGAAACATACGACACAACTCCAGGAAACAACCTGTTCTACAGCTTAATAGCTCTGAAGGTCAGGACATTCCTCCTTATTTCAAGTTTGGATTTCTCTCTGTATGGCTTCCACCCACCAGTTCTTGTCCTATCCTCGGAATTTATGGAGAATAAATCTACACTGACAGGCTTTAGAGGAAGCATTGCTGTTTCTCCCACTTCCAGTTACTTCTGTACATGACACATTTTTAATTAATTGTCCTTCATACTATCATATCGGTCGGGATTGTCTTCTGCCTGGAAGAATTCTTGCTGCAGAAAACTACAGTATATCATATTCACTATTTTAAAAATGCATTCACTTGATAAAAGGTAGATTTGAGATACAGTTCAGACTTCAGTGTTTGTTCTTTGTATTTCCAGTTTTGACTATAGAGGGAGAAGGCAAAATTAGCCCACCTGTTCCTATTGCAAGAGGTGCCTTCCTAAACTCCTGCCTCTTTGGTTAGATAATCTGCCGGTTTAACTCCTTCTTCCTATTCCTTCTTCCAGACATTTTGAAAGAGAGATGTGGGATTATGGAGGAGAGGAAGATTGCTCCTGGAGTACTGCAAAATCTCCTTGTACACTTAATATCTTTCGTCCAGGAGCTGCTCCCTAACCACTGCCTCTTAGACACTTCTACATAAATAATAGAAAGTTGCTTTTTAATGCCAATTTTTTTCACAAGGTTTAGCTGCCAAAGCACAGAAAGTGCTAGTACCTTAGGCTAAAGCCCATTCTGGGATTATAGCCTGTCCTTTATGGGTTTCAACATTTATGGATGAACAATCTACTGGAGCACTCACTTTCCCCATCAGAGGGAGATTTCCCGATAAGAAACTTTTTAACAGCTCTTTCTCTCTCCATTTGGTGCCTGCCAAGGAATGAATGTGTAGGAAGTGAGAAGTTATCTTCTGTATTCCTTTAGGAAGAGGATCTATTCATACTTTACCCGAATATAATGCAACATCAATACGCAATAACTCAGGAGATTAGAGAAGGACATATGTAATTGCCCTGCAATTCTCTACAAAGAAAGAAAGTGCCCCTGCCTGACGTCCTTGTTGCAGTTCTAATTTGTAATCTAGAATTAGACAGTTTGGTGCCTCGATACTCCCTAGATACTTGTTTTGGTTCTTTGCCTTACTCCCTTCTATGCATTTCTAAATAGCAAATTAGCATAGCACAAAGCAAAATACCAAATTCTAGTAACATTTCATTTCCCAGAATTCTTTTGGCCTGGATGTTGCTTAGTTCTCCCTCTCTCTCTCCCTCCCTCCCTCTCTCTCTCTCTCTCTCTCCCTCCTCTCTCTCCCCCTCTCTCACACACACATCTCTGCCAGAAATAAGGACAACAGTAAGCTAAGGTAGGAAGAAGCCTCTTAGGAGCAATAAGAGGCAAAAAGACCATTTGCCTTCTACTAAATGTCATATTAATCTACTCCATGGCAGCCAGTTTACAGACCACCATGACAAGCTCTCAAAGTTCCTTGGTTCCTTGCCTTCGTAGGCAATTGACCTACGAAATTGCCTATTTCATGCCAAATTATTAGCAGAGAGTTGGGGACCATAGTCATGCTTTAGACCAGGGCAGTGGTGGGTTTCAAAATTTTTTACTACCGGTTGCTGGGTGTGGCATGGCTTGCTGGGTGTGGCAGGGGAAGGATACTGTAAAATCTCCATTCCCACCCCACTCCAGGGGAAGGTTACTGTAAAATTCCCATTTCTTCCCGATCAGCTGGGACTCGGGAGGCCGAGAATAGATGGGGGCGGGGCCAGATAGAATTTTTACTACCGATTCTCCGAACTACTCAACATTTCTGCTACCGGTTCTCCAGAACTGGTCAGAACCTGCTGAAACCCACCTGTGGACCAGGGGTGTCAAACTCAAGGCCTGTGGGCCAGATCCGGCCCACGGGGTGCTTAGATCTGGCCCTCCTTTGGAGAATGTTGGAATATAAGCATAATAAATAAATAAATAGTAGAGATGAATAGATGACACTATTGACACAGCTGACATATGGTAGCCGCTTTATGTCCTATATATCACTCAGCAGTGATATGGACATATGCACAGCAATACTGTTGACATCATTTTTCTGTCTTGCAACATAATCACGCAAGGCATGAGGTGGTCGGATGCCCTGCTTTTCGTTAAGTGGAAGAAAGGAAACGAAAGAAGAAGAACCCCAATTTCATCTCCGTGATCAAGCAAGCTCCTGAGGCACATATTGCCGTTAGCTTTGGTTTTATTCTATGGGTTTCTTTGTGGGAAAACAATGAGAGATCAGCCAATGTCTTCCTCCTCCTCTTAAATTATGGACATGCAACTTAAGATGAATGACTTTGGGGGAGCTTTTCCGCTTCTCCATTTCAACCCACTTTTGCTTCTCAAGGTGAGAAGATCAGCAAAGCTAGCTTGGCAGAAAACTCTCTTGGCATGAACTGCAATGTCAATCTTCTTCCTTCCTCCGAGACGTCCGTTCCCAATCACTGCCAGCTGCCTGATTTCTCTCCAGAGTGATGGGTGACAAAGCCTAAGAAAATGTATGTGTTTTAAGGTTGCACTTGAGTGGAATCAGAATAAGGAAGAAATGCTACTTTAATACAGCTACAGTTAAGAATAGCTTAAGCGTTTTTCATTCATAGGCTGGGAACAAGATGAAAGCAACGTCATGCAGACATGGCAGGAAAAGAGTGTTCCAGGGTGCCAGGGTTAGGTACAGGTGGGGACATGATTAAAGATCTGCAGTTGTTCTTTGTTATTGCAGATGTGCAGTCTGGGAAGGAAATTTAATGCTTCAGAAAACTTTCTGGGCTAGAGGACGGCACTATTACAGAAGCTAGGGTGAGCATTTATGAATAGATCAAGATGCCTAGCCTGCCGCTTGAAGATGAAAAATGGAACTCCTCAACGCTAACAGATTTCCTGCAGGCTTTAAATCAGATGAAGAAATCCCTGCTGGGCAAACATCTGTGTGATGTTTGTTCAATTTTCAAGTGGAAACCTGGAATACAGAGAGGCCTTGAATTGGGCCTATGCAACAGAGCTGGAACAGTTATAAAGAAGCTTTGGCTTGTTTAGGTTTACATGGACTAATCATTGTGTTTTGTGCTGAGTTTTAAAATCATTGTGATCACCCTGGGATCATCTAGCAGTAAAGGGGGAAAATGGAACATTTAATTGATTAATAAATTTATTTGGTGACAGGGGGATGCTAATAGGCAAACCAATATCTCCCATCTCCAAACTTGTATTTGCATCTAACACAACTTATATTGCAAATAAGACTTTATAAAAACCTCATCTATCTATCTATCTATCTATCTATCTATCTATCTATCTATCTATCTATCATCTTTCTATCATCTATCTATCTATCATCTATCTATCTATCTATCTATCTATCTATCTATCTATCTATCTATCATCTATCTATCTACCCATCCATCCATCCATCCATCCATCTCCCTCCCTGGGGACAATTCTGGGTGGAGAACAAAAAGACCTAAAGCACAAAAGCTATATACAAATACCATGTTTCCCAGAAAATAAGACCGAGCCTTATTTTTTTTTAGACTTGAAAATAAGCACTTGGGCTTATTTTCAAGACAGTCTTGCTTTTTTCTGAGGTGCAGCAGGCCAGACTCAGTGAGCTGGAAAGCACCATGGACGCAACGTCGCCTCCTGTTGTGGTCCCCCAGCAGCCTGCAGAACTAGCAGTGGAGTTGGACAGCGAGGAGGCTGAGGAAGAACATGGGCCAGTCCTGGAGTCTGGGGAAGGCCCAGATGAGGGCTCTGCGTCAGAGGCAGAGAAGGTGCCAGGGCCATCTGGGAGTGATGTGTGGACTCTGGAGCCTCCAGAGTCGGACAGCAAAAAGGCAGAGAAGCAGAAGGAGCCTGTTCCTAGTGCACACATGCGCAGAGCTGCCAGAGGCAAGAGCAGCTAAACCAAAAGGATGACTCGGGAGTAAGGCCAGGAGATGATTGCCCCCTCCCATAAGGCTTAAAAGAGCAGCAAAGGCTCTTGGGCTCTTTGTAGGAAAGCAACGTTGCTAAATCTGTTTTCTAGTCTCTCGTTTCTGAACTTTGTGGGGCTTTGCCAAGAAAGGCCTTTGGCAGGATGCCAAAGAAGATAAAGGTTTGTGATAAACCCGAAGGACTTTTTCTGAAGGACTTATTTTGGAATTAATTTGGACTAAGCTGGGAATGAAGTAATTCTCAGCTGCTTTCATAAAATAGTTTTGTTTGCGACTAATTGTGTCCTGTAGTGACTAAGTGAGCCTAGGTCACAACACCTCCATTCCGAACCTTCAGTGTTTGGAATGGAGGCTTTTTGGAGAATGGGAGGAAAATGGGGAGGAGGATTTTCCTGCCTGTCATCCTTCCCTCAGTCTATGCTGAGCTTGAGGAATGGATGACAGGCAGGAAAATTCCCCTCCCCATTTTCCTCCCATTTGCCAAAAAGCCTCCCACGAGCCTCCCAAAAAGAGGGAAAAAGCAAAGCAGCTGGCCACAAAACTGCAAGCTTCCGGGAAACGACCCAACGAGCAGAAGTGCTGTGCCCAGAAATAGAAGGGCAAAAGTGGTATTTGCGCTGCCCCAAGAGACCAGCGGGCTGCAGCTGGTCCCTTGCCCATGCCCATGCCGCCACTCATGCTGGCCACGCCCATTCCCCCGGGCTTATTTTCAGGGTAGGGGTAATATTAGGCTGACCCCCAAAAATTAGGGTTGGGCTTACTATTGGGGTGACTTGTGTTTTCAGAGAAACACGGTATAGTATAGGGTATAGGTATCATGTTATAGGGTCTCTTTCAGCTGTATTCTGATTGGTTGATTGATTGATGATTGATTGATAGATTGATAAAGAGCTTCATATTCAGTGCAGTTCATACATAGCTGACTATTCAGGATTGTCAGGTTAGACTATTGCCAGTGTCACAGATCAATATTTGTTCTAGTATTTTTTTCTTTCTTCAATATTTTTTCTGGTCACTGGTTACCCTGATATGACATTTTAAAACAAGCAGCTTCTTGTAAAACAATCTTTTTACAAGTTTGAAAGCAAAAAGCTATAGGTCTGTGATGGCAAACCTATGGCACATGTACCAGAGGTGGCACGCAGTGCCCTCTCTTTGGGCACGTGAGCCGTTGCCCCAGTTCAGGTCTGCGGTGCATGTGCGCGCACCTCCTGCTGGACAGCTTGTCTTTGGGTCTCTGCTGTACTTGCATGTGGGGCGTGGGACATGCGGGGGGAACACGCGCATGCGTGGGGGTATAGCGCATGCAGGATGCATGTGCACATGCACGGGGCCATATGCAGAGCCGTGTGCACGTGTGCACATGCGGGGGCGTACATGGGACATGGCGCATATGCGCGGCCTGTGCGTGCAATGTATTTTGGGGGTTCGGGCGCACTTTGGGAACTCAGTCCAGAAAAGTTCAGCCATCACTGCTATAGGTACTCTGTAAATATAATAAACTTCAGAAACAAAAACAGACATACCAATGTAAGGTTTTACAATGAAATGGGATAAAATGGCTAGTTATTCAAAAGGTTAGAGGTTAAATATGCTCATAGGATAACAGCACTACCCTATCCTATTTTTTTCCATGCATATATTACATAAGGTCATTATGTAATTTCTATCCACACTAGTAAAAGCCCAACTTAATTTGTATAACATACTTTCAGAAAATTGTGGTTACTCTAACCATTTAATCATGTCTGACTTCGCGACTTTATAAGCAAGTGCTCTCCATGCTACCATGTCAAACACAGCTTCTTTCAGTTGTTGGATGTAACAGCTTTGATGGTATCAGGCCAGTGAGTTCTTTGCTTGCCTTTTCTTCTTGATCCACTAACATCATTGCCTCTTCCAATGATTAGCAGGCATGACATGGCCAAGGTAAATCAAAATAGCTTTCATAAGATACTTAAGATTTTTAATCATTAATTTTCCTTTTTTGCAGCATTGGCTTTATTAGCTTTGTCTTTTTTTTTTAATCTCCTGCTAGAGAGCCTCAGCACAATTTATCAGATCAGCCCCTTTATTTTTTTTCTGGCATCCAAACTTCTTTGAATACAAGCTCAGTGATGTGAATTGTCAAAGAAACAGAAGGAGCTCTCAGTTAAGTGAAATTAAGGCTGCCAATTTAGAATGTATGGAATTTAGCACTAAACTTGAGTCATCAGTAGAGGTCCTTTGAGTACTTTATCAATTTTTCTTCTTCTTAGAAAAAATGTCACAAGTCTTGGAGAAACAAAGTTGGACATTTCTCCCCCAATTTGCAGTAAAAGAATGTTACTACTGCATTACTACAGAGACAGTTTTGAATTCTGTTCTATGCTCATTTTATCTTTCTTACAACATCCATTACTTGTTATATCTTACAATAGCCGCTAAAGATATTGGGATTGCCATTCCCAAATTAATAGAAGGTACCTGATTGGTTTAGTCTGCAGTCTAAAGAAGTCAACCTTGGCAACTTTAAGAGGTGTGGACTTCATGGAGAATTGTGAGAATCGAAGTCCATACTTCTTAATGTTGCCAAGGTTGAGAAACATTGACATCAAGCAACTTGACAACTCCCACATGATCTAGTTTGGTGCCATACTTATTCGAAAGGTGATATCATTCTACATAAACTTGACATGTGCATGCAAGTCTACAAAGCTCTTACTACATATATAGTGTAGCTATTTTGCAAAAAAGTGAGGAAGCTTTAGTTAAAACATAACCTTAACATGGACATCTGAACGTTCTTCACTTTTGCCTTTTAATGGACACAATAAAAGATCCAGAGTATTTCCTGTCCCGTTCAGCAAAATACCATAGACAGAATATAATCCATACTGCTTCAGGCATATGGATAGGAGATGTTGCTTCTCCCTCACCTTTGTCCCCAGTGAAAAAATTGACAAGTCATATATGCAATGCATTCTTACGTTGCTGTACTTCTACACTAAAACCAAATCCTGAAGTAGTTGGAATGTAACAAGCTAAATGCTACCACTGAGAAAGTGCTAACCTAGCTGATTATAGAAACGTTAGACATAATATTCTAAGCTTCTATAACTATGACAAATCTGAAGTATCAAATCTTCAAATCCTTTCTTTTCTAATCAGTTATTGTGAAATGAATGTATGTGTATATTATATGTAATGGCTTAGATTGAGACTAAATTAGTCATGCTTTAGCTTTACTGAAATAGCTTACATCTGGAAGATGGAAAACACTGCAATACAGTGAAGGATATACAAATTTCATAACTCGCAAATAGAACTATGGATGATTTCTGCTACTTAAAAAGTTGGTACTGATTTCAACCATCTGAATGGATTGAGATTATTTTAGTAAGGATTTAGTTTCATTGAGAACAATCAACCATGCTTAATTTAAGCCCTATTGTTCTTTAGGGCTATGGTGGTAGGAATGGATGTGAAAAAGGAAAAGCAGCAAAAATTTCCTTAATGCAAAACCACCTGTTCATATATTAAGATATTACTTTAAATTCATAGATTGAATAACTATGTAAAATAATGTAGACACATCTTTTGTTATTAATAAGACAGGAGCAAGTATGTGAGTGTGTATTAAACAATATTTTTAAAAAAACGTTTGTTTCTTATAAAATGTATTTATTTGGAAACTATTTTGTACCTAAACATGACAAGGAAAGTTCTATCAGAATCTCTCCTTTGTTCCTCTGAACAATTTAAATGCTGCAAAGGATTTAAAGAGAAATGAGTCTGTTTTCCATCACTTTAATTCCACAATTCCTTTTTAAAAGAAGAAATGCATCTTGGTGCCATTATACTCTGTCCCTGCATTTAAGAAATGCTTTGTGGTCAGGCTTGTGAAAGGCTTATTGGACTGAAGGATATAATTTGCTTTTCTGCCTTCCTAGGCAATACCCAAGAAGAGTTGAACTTCTTCTGATGAAGAATAGCTCTGCCAAGCACTGAATATTACCCAATAAGAGACAAAATGCTAAAAACAACTCTACCACCACCTTGTCTCCAACCTCAGTCCAACCGTCCAGGTCCCAGCAGAGTTGACCCAAATCCTCACATTATTAAAAACTCCAAGGCTGACCCTGCAGAAGGCAAAAGCTATTTGGCAAGGCTGCAAGGAACGGGAAATGATAGTAGCCATGGGGAGCAGGAAAGGAAAGAGTCAGCCAGAGAAAACCTCCAGAAGGAACCTTGGAGAGCCAATGGGAATGTCCTCCCCCACAAAAGCAATGACAACAGGCTGTTGTCCAATGAGAAAGGAGACTCTCTGTGGCCTGTTTCTGATGGGATGGATTCTGGGATTAACAGGAACGATCAAAATCAAGAATGGAAAGTGGTGAAAGTGAAACGAGTTCTGCTTTCTCCAGCTGATGAACCTAAGAAAGCGAGTAAGTATGATCTCACTTTTTAATCATCTAATCCTGCTTCAGCTGTAAGAAGAGAGATAAGATAAACATTTGCTGATCAGTAATCAGTAAAAGTGCAGCCTAAAGAGGCAAGGATATTAGAGGCAGGTCTAAGATACGTAGCCCTTTTTTCTCTCCATCCATGCATGCGTTCTTGGCAAGTGCTAAGAAAAAAATGGCCTTCAGTTCCATTGGAGTCAATGAGACTTTCTTGAACCTATCTGCAAAGATGGTGTGGCAGACAAATTAAGCTGATCCCCTTCAGTATCATTTTCTAGCATTAACTAATCATTACGAAACATTTGCCACTAATTTGTAAGTTCTTGCCACTTTCAATGCAGCTTCAAATCAAAAGGACTCTCCTTTCTCAGGGAGAAGGCAAGTATTGGCTTGCTTGGACTTTAATAGGTTAAATAACAATTAAAATAACAAGTAGTAACTGTGAGAGGGATCTTGGAGTCCTAGTAGACAATCATTTAAATATGAGCCAGAAGTGTGCTACAGCTGCCAAAAAAGCCAACACAGTTCTAGGTTACATAAACAGAGGGGATAGAATCAAGATCACGTGAAGTGTTAATATGACTTTATAATGCCTTGGTAAGGCCACACTTGGTCACCATGATGTAAAAAAGTTGTTGAGACTCTAGAAAGAGTGCAGAGAAGAGCAACAAAGATGATTAGAGGATTGGAGGCTAAAACATATGAAGAATGGTTGCAGGAACTGGGTATGTCTAGTTTTTTTTTGTTTTGTTTTTTTTAATTAAATTTATATACCGCCCTACTCCCGAAGGACTCAGGGCAGTGAACAGCCAAAAGATAAAATACACATAGTACAAACATTAAAAAACCAATTAAAATACATTAAATACTTTGGCCCAAAACAAATTTAAAACGCCCCAATGTATAAAACAAATTTAAAAGCAATTAAAAGGGAGGCCAGACCAGCCTGCTGGAATAAGAATGTTTTGAGGGCACAGCAGAAAGTGCGCAAATCTGGGATCCTCTGTATCTCCAGGGGGAGCTCGTTCCAGATGGCAGGTGCCCCCACAGAGAAGGTTCTCCCCCTGGGGGCCGCCAGTCGACATTGTTTGACCAACGGCACCCTGAGAAGACCCTCTCTATGGGAGCGTACTGGTCGGTGAGAGGCTACTGGTGGCAGAAGGCGGTCTCGTAAATACCCTGGTCCTAAGCCATGGAGCACTCTAAAGGTGGTAACCAAAACCTTGAAGCGCACCCAGAAGACTACCGGGAGCCAGTGCAGCTCGCGCAGGAGGGGGTCACACGGGAGCGCCACGTCACTCCTGTAACCATCTGCGTGGCCTCATTCTGGATCAGCTGGAGCCTCTGGGTGCTCCTCAAGGGGAGCCCCATGTAGAGAGCATTACAATAGTCCAGGCGGGAAGTGACGAGGGCATAGTGACCATACGTAACGAGTCCCAATCCAGAAAGGGACACAACTGGCGAATCAGGCAAACTTGATAAAAAGTCCTCCCAGCCACAGCCGTCAAATGCTCTTCTAAAGACAGCCGTGAGTCCAGGAGGACACCCAAGTTGCAAGCCCTCCCCGTGGGGGCCAACAACTTGCCCCCAATAGTCAATGATGGCACCAACTGACTATATTGGGACGTCGAAAACCACAGTCACTCGGTCTTGGATGGGTTGAGCCTGAGACTGTTTCTCCCCATCCAGATCTGTACAGCCTCCAGGCACCGGGACATCACTTCAAGGGCATCATTGGGGTGATCCGGGGTGGAGATGTACAGCTGAATGTCATCAGCGTACTGATGGTACTTCACCCCGAAACCACTGATGATCTCACCCAGTGGCTTCACATAAATGTTGAACAGAAGGGGCGAGAGGACCAACCCCTGTGGCACCTCACATACAAGGGGCCTTGGGGTTGACCTCTGCCCTCCTGTCAACACAGACTGCGACCAGTCGGAGAGAAAGGAGGGGAACCACCGCAACACAGTGTCCCCCCACTCCTAACTCTTCCAACCGGTGCAGCATGATACCATGAATGATGGTATCAAAAGCCTCTGAGAGGTCTAATAGAACCAGGACAGAGGAGCAACCCCTGTCCTGAGCCCTCCAGAGATCATCAACCAATGGGACCAATGCCATTTCCATGCTGTATCCAGGCCTGAAGCCCGACTGCAACAGATCTAGATAAGCCGATTCATCCAGGTACTGAGGAAGCTGTCACGCTACCACACTCTTAACAACCTTCGCAACAAAGCAAAGGTTGGAGACTGGACAATAATTAGCCAACACTGCCCGGTCCAGAGAAGGCTTCTTGAGGAGAGGCCTCACCACCGCCTCCTTCAAGGCGGCAGGGAAGACACCCTCACTCAAGGATTGTGGTCATAAGTTGAGGACTTCCTGTATCAGAAAGAGCTGCTAGTGTTAACAGGCAAACAACACATAGCAAATTATGAGATCTGCTGAATATCATAAATTCCATAATTAAGGTTTCCCGTATGAGCTTTAACTCTATTTCTAACCCAAGTAATTTTTTTAAAAAAAGACTTGTAACACAATAAAGACAAACACATTTATTAGGGCATACATATGGTTTTATGGACTGAAATCCACAATATCAAATACATGAATCATTTTTCGGTATCATCTAGAATTAAAGGTCATTATGAAGTTCAGAAGGAAATGTAGAAAACTGTGAGGTGACAAAAAAAGGGGACACTTAGTGATTATGTTATTACCAGTGGCTTTTGCCATTATCCATTTCAGAAAACTAAAATATAGTTGAATGTAAAGTGATTCCAAGATTGCTATTTTGTACCAGCAACTCAAGGCAAATTCTTACACTTTCCCCATGAAATATAATGTTGCTTACAACTTGTTCCATTGTTGTGTGCAGCTACATCTTGGGTACTGTTATGGATTGTAGGTAGAAAGCTAGATATTTGTGTTTAAGGGAAGTGGGTTAAAATAAACAAACATATTGACCTCGCAACAAGGGTTTGGTGAAAGATCCTTCATGTTAAGAGGATGAATAACATAAGACTCAGGATGTTATTTTCAATGGGTTGTGTTGTGTATATGGCATTTCGGTCAGCAATCATGTTTTTAGAAAGCAGAAATTTGAAAGGGGTTCTGAATTACCCTGAATATTTGTTCTGTCCTTGGATGCTCCTGTGACTTGTTAAACTAATATCTGATATTTATTTTGCCTGTGTAATTTGATCTTCAAAGTTAAGTCAAAGTCACCTGGACACCTGATTACTTTACAAATTAGGCATGGTATTTATATGAAGATGTAATTATCTATTCTTGTGTTAGATGATCCCCCCCCCTTCTTTGATTTACTTGTAGAGCATAAAGATAAATAAGTTACTTGCTCAAATATACCATGGAACTATAGGAGATAGGAGCATTTAATTCCAAGAAAAGGACTTCATTCTGGGCTATAACTATAGCCATAGATTTTTTAAAAACACACAGATTTTTGTAGTAATATAACCAAAGCACTATTAGAACACAAGAAGTACAAAAACTCTGAACAAAGCCAAAAGCCAACCTAGTTCAGCGTTTTGTTTCCACAAGCCTTACTACAGCCCACCAGCAAGATCAATGCCAATTGCATAGTCCCAATTGTGTTCCTAACACTTGATACTAAGAGATATAAGGTAAGATATTGAAGGTAAGGCAGGGTCCTAATGTAGGGCTCCTGTAATAGCCCCAATGTAGCAAGAAAACCCTTCGCAAAGAAAATGGATATTCCACCTCTCAAGAAGTCTGTAATCTAATAGCCATATTCTGACCTTGGAGGTCATCTAGTCCAACCCCCTGCTCACACAGACCTGTACTAGGGATTCAAACTGCCGAACTCCCGACCTTTCTGAGTGTCTTAGCCACTGAGCCACCTAGTCAGGCTCAGTCATATTCCCATCCTCTCTCTTGAATAAGAAGTGGTTCACACATTGTTGTGGATGGACAGTCATCAATTAATGGACTTCCCCAGTTGGTGAAATCATTTTAAAGCTGTCATTGGTAATGCTGGGATTATTTTTATTCCATTTTTCCTTTCATTTCCTTCTTCTTTGCCTGGTGTCCTCATTAAGTGCTATTGGTATAATACAGTATTAACCTTAACATTTATGCATTTATTAATTCCCTTTTAAAGCTGTCCAGCTGGAAAGCTGAATGATATTATTAGAGAGTTATGCATTATATGAAAAAAGATTTCTTTTCAGCTGCCCTGAATTTCCCATCCTTGAGTTATAGCTTTTTAAAAACAAAAGGAAAAAAACCAGTTTTTCTAGTCATTGTCCATATGTTTTATGTTTTGATCGTTTAGACTATCAGCAAGAAAAGCAGGGAAATCTCCTCCAGCATTCTGGGCTAAGTCTAAGAGTTCAGGTTGGCAGACTTTCTAGAACAGTGATCTGTTTTCCAAGTTAAATAGAACTCGTCCCAAATCTTTTTAAAAATCAAGCGAAGCCCAAAAAGCAGAGCAAGGAGACATGTAGAAATGAGAGACATGTGAAGCAATAACCTGCAGAATAACTTTGCATAGTCAACATCATTAATGGCAAACACAGATACAGTACAACTCTCAAAAATGACCCGTAACTGGAGATCTCTTAGGTTTTAAAATAGGACAGACTAATTTGGAAATAGATTGGTAATCAAGAAGAGAGACAAGTTAAAAGAGCTCCATGGCTACCACTGGATCACTTCAGGAAATTAGAGCCCAATGCATGTAACCACCATCGAATTGTGCTAGCTGAGGAATAAAGTGTTTTGGAGAACAGTTATCTGAATGGCATATCCTCTTGATAGTAGTACACAAGGAATCTGCAGGATTTTTGTTTTAAAGATGAAGGGGGAAAAAACCCTAGGGAATATGATAAATACGTGAGAAAAAAAGCAGGTATGAAGAGCTTGGTGATAACTGGGTAACATAAAGAAAGGATGACGATGGGAGATAAAAATAACTTTCCTAGAAGGTGTGTCCTTTGCCATCTGATGGCTGGTATTTTGCTCTCCTAGGGAAGTTAAGATAAAAAAAAATATTATAGAGCCGTTTGTGTGTTTAAAAAAAGGAAACAGCTCCAGATTTGCCACCGACATAATTTCGGTAACCCCTCATAAAAATATCAAAATTGAAGATATTAAATATATCTGGACAAATGCTGTATCATCCATAGGCGATGCAAGATGACAGGCTTTAAAATGAAGATGGAAAGTGGATTCTTTCCCAAATGATAAAATTAAATTTTAAAAAATGTGAGTACATTCAATAATTATTATACATAATTCGTCATAAACGTCACAAAAATACAATTTGTGAGAAACATTCCACATTTTCCTGCAAGGCAACAAGGGTGTGAAACTTAGCTCCTCCCCATAAAGTTTCAGCCCCACTAGCCAGAAAGCTGGGATTTGGAATCCAAATAGTCCAAATCGGGTAGATTCCTTGAAACGTGAGAAAGCAGGACAGCCGTTTTTTTTATCAGCCAAAACCCACCGCGTGAACTTTCTCGCTTCCTCAGGTCAACAATCTCCCCAAGCGCAATGCCAATCGGATGAGGGACGGTTTGCGATCTGTGATATCGCCGCAAAACATTGGCGCGGCCGGGCGAGAAAAGGAGAGGAGGAGGGTGTGCCTCGATTTCTTAATAGCCTAGCTTGCAAAACGCACGCCGCATCTATCTAGTCGAGCCTCCGCGAAGGGTGTCTGAGGGGTATCGCGCTCGCGCGTGGACAGGCCGACCGGCCCACCGACTGGCCGAGGGGGGGGGCGGGTCCCATTCGGATCCCATCCCGCAGAAGGAAATGCCCCGGCGACTCTCGGATGGGAAAGAAATCCGCCAACGGCGAGCCCGCTGGGTCAAAGGAAACAAGCGACTTTTAAATAAATAAATAAATTAAGAAGCGAGTGGCGGCGGGGGGGAGGGGAAGCGGGAGGAGGAAAAGCGCAGGCAGCCCTCGGTGAGTCAGCCAAGCTGAGCAGGGCGCGCTGGTCCCGCTCTGCCTCTGCTCTCACCGCTTAGGGCGGCTGAGGCAAAGCGAAGCCGCCAACTGGCTCGCGCCGGGGCGTCCAGGAACACCAGATTGGGGGAGCTACTTTCTCTCCCCCTCTCCCTCCCGCACCTCGGGTCCTCAGCTCCGATTTGACAGACGCGTCCAGTTGCTCTGCTTAAAGCAGGACAGACACCCGATCCGCTTTTGGAGCAGGCAAAAAGAAGCCGCGCTGCCGTGCAAACCCCGCGGCTGGAGAGGCTGGAGAGGAGGCAGCAGCTCGCTTGACAAGAGCGAGAGAGAGTGTGTGTGTAAAGGATCGGAGCCCGGCGCTTGCAAAAGGGATCAAGGACAGAAGCCCACCCGTGGAAAGGGGAGACACAAGGTAAGAGGAGCGGGGGTTGTGTGGACGGGTCCCTGTGGGGTAGCAGCCTGGCCGAGAGAGCGAGAGAGAGAGCGAGAGAGAGAGGGGGGGGGGCTGGCCAAAAAAAAAAAAAAAGTCAGAGGCAAGTCAGGGCTACCTGTTGCCCCAACGGCCGCCGGCTCTGCGGCGTGTCCTTTTTTTTCCTCTACTAGCCGAACCCTTCCGGTCTCCCAACCGCGGCGGGTTTTCTTGCTCCCACTTCTGGCGGGGCAAGGCAAGCGACCCGAACTTTGTTGGCGCGGGAACCTGTCGGCTCGGGATGTTGGCGTCCGCGTCCGTCCGCCCCCTCGCCTGCCCCCGCCCTTCCAGAGACAGGAGGGAACGGATCGCCAGAAGCTGAAGGCCGGGCCGGGCTGCTTTTCCTTGCGGTTTTTCGAGATTATTCTTGGCAGGGCAACACCAGGGAAGAGCCGCTCGCCTCCGGGTGGGTGGGTGAGTGGGGAGCGAACCAAAGGCAGCGGCAGCTGGGTTTTTCTCGGGGGTCTCCTTGCGTGTGGCCTGCGTGGATTTTCAGTGGGGCGTCGCAAAGGAGCCCCGCAGGGCAGGGAAACCTCCCCTGCGCCCCCCCCCCCCCCACTGCGGGGCACGCCCATTTTAGACTGTCAATTTAAGGTGCCGGAGAAACATGGACCAAGTAGGCTTTTCCCGGTCTTCTGTGGACTGCGAAGTCCGGGAGAAATTAACGGCAAATTCACCTAAGTAGAGATAAACACCTTGTGTGCACGATCCTCTGTGTAACCTGATCCACCCGCCTTTAGAGATCAACTATATCGTGGTTCCCAGGCAGCTTGCATAGTGGGGCACAGCAGTTTCTGGATATTCAGGTCTTGTGAATGCAAATTGTGAGGAAGGAACCAGCACACCTGAGTGTCACTGTGGGTGCCTCCACAGTGTTTAAAACACTGAGATTTGCATCATTTGGTGTCCTTTGTGCGCCTTGTTCTAATTCCATCAAAAATATCTTGCCTTGCAAATCGGATCATTGTTAGGTTAGGGTGACCATTTACAGCCCATGGTCATCCGTGATCTTCCTGCCTCTCCTCCAGTTTGTCATTCAGGGTTACTTTTGCCCTTGTACTTCACTTCCCTCTTGAAAGCTAGCAGGCAGAGAAAGACAGGAGCATATGCAGGAAATGTAAGTCAATAAACCCTGATGAATCCATACCCGATTATGGTAGATTCACTTGACCAAAGTATTCTGTGATGCCTAGATCCATTTGAATATTGGAACACTATCAAATTATTTCACTCAGTTTTGACTAGAAAATAAATACCTAAAAGGAAGGCTATTTTGACCTTCCTAAACACAGCCACCTATTTTAGCCTAAGAGTACTGCTAACACAAATGTGAGAAATGCAGGTATAATCTTAGTAGTCAGTACCCCCTTTATGTCAAAGAAAACTTCTGAGGTGTTGAACTGGCTCACACAGAACTGAAAATCCCATCCATGGGTCTTTTCAGGCCCAGAATATATTCAAGGCAGTCCCGTCACTGGGTACTGCAAGAAAAGATTGGGAGAGTCTCATTGGTCTTTTCATCAAGAAACTTATAGGAAGCATCCAAGGAAGATTCTTTAGCCTTAAACTTTCTTTCTTTTTCTTTTTGTAAAGTTTTTTTTTTAATTTTTGAACACACAAACAAACATACAATACATCTTTTCTGAGCAGAATATTGGCCCGGTCTTAAATTTATACATATTTTTGTTCATCTTTAACACAATTTTATATATTCAATCTTTCTCATATAATTTTTTCTCTCTAATTTTAAAAAAACAATATTACCCTTCTTCTTAACTTCTCATCATATTATAGTTCAATTTTTCTTTCCCCTCCTTAAAATTTGAACCCCTAAATTTAAATTCACATAACCTAGTATGATCCCCAATTATTTCTCTAAATTCTCTTATTCTAATCACCAATGATTCTTTTTATCAACTATTCCAAATTATACAATTCAACATATTAATAGGAACCAATTAGATATATAGCCTTAAACTTTCTGCCACCATTTATCCATTTGAAGAAGATAAGTCAATCCAACTTATATTTTTTCTGAGGATTTTTATACCAAACATGAAACCCTCTACATAAAAGATTGCTTGAATTTCCTGACGTAGCTTTGACAACACAGAATTTACTCAGAAAATTCACTGTGAGTAGCCAGGGTGAGAGCCCATTAGAAGGTGACCTTCTGACCAGTGTTTGGAAATCTGAACACAAATTTTAATTGCCCAGCTATTATGAGAAATAGTGATGGATGCTGGGAGTTGTAGTGCAGCAACATTTGGGAGACAACAATGTCCTATTCCTATTCTAGACTGTGTGCCGCATTGGAAAGCTAACTAGAAGAATATGTAAATAATTAGATCCATGTGGACCACAACATTGAACATTGAATATTTGCTCCTAAAATAAACACAAAAGAGGCTGCAGTCTGCAAAAGTTTTAAAGGGCTGTAGGGGCTTTTTAGCTTTTGTGTATCAGTTTAAAGTGACTGTTGGATTTGATTTTCAATAGAAACTATCTACAACATGATGATCTTTGAACCACCCTTTCTCTAGATTTTTGAGGCACTTTTGCTCTGCTGCCATTTAAGAATGTTGATGACTAAATTAAGTCAAAAAGAGAGAGGCAAAACCTCACAAAACCCAGCAGAATGACTACAATTTGGAGAAAGGCCTGGTTTAAAGTTTAAAAATTTGGTAGGATTCTTGATGGTCCAAGGAAATGGTACCTGAAAGGCCTTTGTCCTAGTATAAAATCAATGGAAAGATTTAGGAAAACCTTCTTGAAGGTATGATTTTCAGTCTTTTGAACTGCTTCCATTTCTGTCATTTCCCCAAACCTAGTTGTAGTAGTAGTGAGCATTGAGTACTTGTTTGTGTCAACTTCAAAGCATGATAAAAGTAGTTCTAAGGTAGCAAGTCAATAAAAACAGATTTATTCTCTCAGAATAAATGTTTGAGACAAATAGGGCCACAAGGTTTGCTTAGATTAATACTAGTACCATAGCAATAGCAATAGCACTTAGACTTATATGCCACTTCACAATGGTTTACAACCTTCTCTAAGTGGTTTTACAGAATCAGCATATTGCCCCCAACAATCTGGGTCTTCATTTTACCGATCTCAGTAGGATGGAAAGCTGAGTCAACCTTGAGCTGGTGAGACTACTGAATCGCTGGCAGCCAACAGTCAGCAGAATTAGCCTGCAATATTATATTCTAATCACTGCACCACCATGGCTCCTGTGGTGTTCTGGCCTGCTTTTTTGGCACTGAAATGTGACTGTTCCAGTGGAAGATAAAATGAGCAGGTTTGATTGAGTCTACTTTGAGAAATTATAGTACCTCTGAAATTGGAATAGAACACCTGCTCATGTGGCAAGGAAAAACACTCTGTGATCCTAGAACAGAACAGTATATATATTCCAAATCATTTTCTACTGCTTCGTAGTAGAATTTTAAATCACACCATGAAATATCAGTTGGACAATTGACCCACATTGGCAGCCTGATTTCCTGCCATTTTAAGACAGGAAACTTAAAGTTCTGCAACACCACTTTATTTGCAAATAATTGTTGATGCATTTGAAATTCAACACTAATTTTTCCCATTCTTTCTTCAACAATTTAACAACAATATATTCAGCACAGTTTTGTCCAGAACTCCCAAACAGCACTTTCAATCAACTATTACTCAGTACACAAGCTAGCCAATACCTCAACAGAGAGAAAGTAAGCCAGTCAGTATCACTATTGTCTACTTTAAGCTTGCCAATTGCTAACTTGACTCTGCCTCCTAGCATTCAACAAACTTGTGACATAAGTATCCACAGGGGAAGAGTAAGTGATAAAGGAATCCACCGTGATGCCATAACTCAAATACTAGGATTTATGTACTTGCCCCAGGAACCAGGATGCAAATATATAAGAGTAGGGTTTTCATTCTGATATAAATATGAGATTATTGTCAATTTCTACATGGTCTTCAGTGCATTTGTCTGCAAATTCTCCAGAGTGCAAAACCCTCTGGGTTATGGGACTATTGTGAGAATGTTGTTTTAGAAATATTACCAAAAGCAGAGGAGCTTCCAAAGCAGTGGTGGAATTCAAATTTTTTTACTACCGGTTCATGGTGTGGCTTGGTGGGGCATGGCAGGGGAAGGATACTACAAAATCTTCATTCCCTCCCCACTCCTGGGGAAAGGATATTGCAAAATGTCCATTCCCACCCCACTCTGGGGCCAGTCAGAGGTGATATTTGCCGGTTCTCCGAACTACTCAAAATTTCCGCTACCGGTTCTCCAGAACCTGTCAGAACCTGCTGAATAGCACCCCTGCTCCAAAGCATTCTTTTCATCATGGTACCAACTCAGCAAGACCTGTGTGACATATATTAATTATCAAATACAGAGAAGCCTCATAATCTGAGCTATGATTGTGATTTTACAAGGAATCAAAGCTGCATTTTAAGGCTACACTTAGGTCATGGTGAGCGAATGCAGTATGACCTGGGAGGTGGTGAATATGGCAGTCTCCAGTCTTCCCACAAGCATAAGAGAACCATTTGAGAGAGAGTGCCATTCAGTCTTAAGGTGGGAATGAGGGCCATTTAAAGCTGGACATTTCGAATCTTTGCTCTAGTGTGTGTGTTTACTATAAAGTAGATGTTTTGCGCTTGTTCTCCTAGTAACATCACTCATGAGCACCTACCTTTTGATCATAGGCAAAAAGAAGGGTTGTCATTTTTTTTTTTAAAAAAAAATATTTGTTTCACTCGTGTCCTTTTGAAAGAAAAAGTTATATTCTCTGTACAGCAAATGGCAGGCTGTGGGGAAATGTTCTTCCAGACATAATGTCTTCCACAGCATCAAATTTCATAGTATCCTAGCATTCGAAGGGGCTATTTAGACTCTCAGGTTCCCACTCCCTGCTTAGTGTAGGGATCCAGTTTAAAGCATCTCTCTGACTGACAGCTGTCCAGTCTGCTCTTAAAGACTTTCAATAGAAGGAGAACTTACCACCATTCTGTGTAATTAGTTCTGAAATGAATTTTTCAAAAGAGGAAATAAAACCCTCCCTTTTTTAACATTTAACAAATAGTTTCTTTACATTACCACATTTTGATGGAAGAAATCACTTGAAAAAATGAATTGCTTCCTTGGAACAAAATGTTTTGGGGAAAAGTTACTGGTTTTGAGCAACCTGAAACTTTAGGAGCTGACCCACTTATGTAACCACTGATGATCAAGCAGCTGGGCTCTTGCTCACATCCCCTAAACATGGCCTAAGCATAGCTCCGAAAATCTGTTCTACATCGCTTAATCTCAGGGCCTTGACTTTGTCCCTTCCCAGCAGAGGCAGCTTAAAATCATCTTCATATGGTCCAGTTTAAAAGTGGTGCTTTCCCACTTCCCCCAATAGTGCAGTTCTGAAAGTGTGCTATTCAGAAATTCTGATTTAAACCAGGAAAGAGAGCAGGGTTTTTCCAGCCTCACGATGATGATTATTCTTCTGTCACAATTGGTGTGTTATAGATTTTCTAGTTAGAGTTACTAGTTGGATAGTTATTATTGTTATTACTTTGGTGTGGAGGATAGCAGTACTCCCATTTTGGCTACTCCACAGCATACATCTGGGTGCCGTTAGCCATGATCACTCTCTACCAACACATGTTGTTGCCGCATTCATTTAGAATGGAGTTTTCTTATTACTGATCACTATTTCACTTTGTGCCTCTGTCCATTTCTGCTAGTCCAACCAACATAGCAGGGAGGAAGGAGTGTCCCTGATGTTTCTCACAAGAACCCCCCTTCTCTTGGCCTGTGACCTGTTAGACCTCTTGAAAATTAACTAAACCCTTTATGCCAGGCACCTTTCTATACTTACTCAATTTCTTCACACATGTGAAGAAAACCCACTGGTGGATACTTTCCCACTGGCACATGACATCAGAAGGAGGAGAAAATGAAGGAAGGTAATCCACCCATTATAGTTTGGTGGTTGTAGTTGTACAACCTTGAATCTGTGAGGGTAACATCTCTCAATACAAAGGTGGAACAGGGCTGTGTGGTAAGAGAGTGTAAAGCATAGTCATGCTTAAATGGATGTCTATGGAGATTCTCAATCATCCAGGTCATGGTTGTCCCAAAGGTCTTTAAGAAAGAGCTTTGAAAGACCTTTAAAAAGCTCTTGCTTGAGCAGTGGGTTGGACTAGAAGACTCCAAGGACCCTTCCAACTCTCTTCTGATTCTGAAAGTCCGTTGCCTTTTGAAAAAGCACCTTTGGGACCTTAAATGGTTGTCTGGTTGTGTTGTCTGTATGTCTGGGGTTTACTAGCTGATGACATCATTTGCAGTCCTACAATACTGTAGTTTCATCCAACCTTTTAAAGAATGAATGGTTTTTATGATTCATATCTGTTAAGGCTAAGGTAATGTCTTGTTTTATGAGGTGATAGGAACTGACATTGTTCTCCATGGAAATGCAGTCAGACTAAGCCAGTGATTGAATACTATTTCCAGGAAGAGACAAAGAAACAGACTGTTCACCCAGTTGTATTTTTTCTGTTACTATAATATACTAGTTATAGTTTAATACTTTAGAATTACCAAAAATGTCAACAAGGATCAAGTAAAAGACAGAGAAGTCTACACAGAAGGATGTAGGATTCTGTGATAGTTTGGGGGAAAAAAGTGTGATTGTGTTAAGGAATCCATTTATTAAAGTCATAGCAAACCGTAAAGCAGCCACACCTTTCAGCTAAAGCAATATTTCTCAACCTCGGCAACATTAAGATAGGTGGACTTCCCAGAATTCCCTAAAACTGGCTAGGGAATCCTGGGAGTTGAAGTCCATCCATCTTAAAGTTGCTAAGTTTGAGAAACAGTGAGCTAAAGCATTTATGCAGCTGGAAACATTACATGCCATCCTCTCTGGCTTCTGGAGATGTGAGATTATGGGACAGAATACCACTAGGAAATAACAAAAAAGTGGAGATAGAGGCATTCTTTCTTTCTATTCTATTAACATTGGCCTTGGCCAAATGACAAGAACATTATCTTACAAACCCTAGCAATCAATTTCATTCCAATGTTCCACTGAGATGCAATCTTTTCCTTTCTTAGTGATAGAAGGTGTTTCATTTTTTCCTGTTGCATTATATGATTGTATTTTTTTTAACCCATCTTTGTAGTTCTGGGGAATTTGTTGAACTTTCCAAAGGCATGATTGTTTTTCAAAAAGCAAAAGGATCATGTATGATCAGGAAGTATATGCTTTTTATTCCTATTACTCATTGTTCTGCTTCTATCATCCCTACTAGTATAGCAGACCAAATAACCACAGGAAGACTGAAACTACTTGTACCGAGATCGGCTATAATAATAGAATCTTGCAAGCCTACTTATGCTGTACCTCCTCTCCCCCCCACACTTCTTATACTCTTGTGAATTAGGGAGGTGTGTGCCTGAGTCGTTTCCAAATGCTATCCTGTTGCTCTGGACTTAAAATGTTTCGGTCCTTTATGCCTAGCAAAGAATAACAATTTTTGCATGTTTTGGTCAAGTTGTTATTCTTTTCTCTATAACTTCCTGCAACTGAGAATAAAAGCAAAGTAGCAAGACAGCTAGTATTCTGGAAATGTAAGGTTCTAAATTTATTGAACCCAGTCTCTGTAACAAGCAAACTATGCCATATGGGCCAGATTCTTTCTTTCTTTCTTTCTTTCTTTCTTTCTTTCTTTCTTTCTTTCTTTCTTTCTTTCTTTCTTTCTTTCTCTCTCTCTCTCTCTCTCTCTCTCTCTCCCTTCCTTCCTTCCTTCTTTCTTTCTTTCTTTCTTTCTTTCTTTCTTTCTTTCTTTCTTTCTTTTTCTCTCTCTCTCTCTCTCCCTCCAGCCCTCTGTCTCTCTCTCCCCCTCCCTCCCTCCCCTCCTCCTCTTCCTCTCTTTCCGTCCCCCCACTCTCTCTCCTTCCCTCTCTAACCCTCCTCATCGGTTGTTGTTGTGGGAAAAATAGAAAGAAGGAGTATTATATACATAATATCAACTTGAACTGTACAAAATTAAGGTGTATATCAATCAATCAAATAAGTAATATATTTCTTTGAAGTCAGCCACTGGGCATTCATCTCGGTGGAAACAAGCTTCTTCTCCCCATTGTCAAGCTCTATAATATGCAAGAGTTGGGTCTGTGATGCAAAAGAGAAATCAAATGTATCTGAATAAAATAAGAACATAGGGAAATGTATCCCTTGCCTCGTTCACAGAGAGAGAGAGAGATGAGAGCAACTATTCAACTGTTGCTAAGGCAAAGAACCAGTGGGTTGTTTTGCCAGCCCTCCTCTCACCATTCCCCACCCCCCACTTTTCATTTCTTATTGTCAGAGCTCAAAACATTTCAAAGAAAATGTCATGCGCTCCTCCTCAAGTTTTAGAAGGTGTTATTATTTCATATCAAGTCACTTAAATACATTCCTATGGAAGCTTGGCAGATTGATGAACTCCTCGCAAGCATCCTCCAAAAGGCAAGAAGCATGGGTCTCACCTACAATATGGTTGCTGTTTCAATCCACCCCAACCCACCTAAGTTTTTTTTTTCCTGTTAAGGTGCAGAAATTCTGCCATAACCTCATTCAATCATACTGGATAACATTCTAACACAATAGAGCTAGCCTGAATAAAGCAGTAACTCTCACCAGATACAATCATGTTCCTGGAATGGAATTTGGACAACAGTCTTGCTTAGAATTGTCTTCTAATCACCTCTTATCAAAGACTTCAATTAATGATCTACTTATACTGCCAGCTCCACAGTTTCACCCCCTTCTCTGGAATTAAAATAAAGGAGTCCAAATTCAAGACATAGAGAAGCCTGCTTATTTACCCATTAATCTCCATTTCAGTGCTCCATATGATTTCACCCTCGGAGCAATTAGAAAGTCCAAAAAAGAATTGAGGCAACTTTTTAAAAATAGTAGGTACAATATTATAGTTATGATTTCTTATGGTTACGTGTTGGGCTTGGTTAGAACTGAGATGATTCAGGTTCAAATCTTCCTCAGCCAGAGACAAACCAGTTGAGTTTAGTCTAGTTCAAGGGTGTCAAATTCACGGCCGGTGGGCCGGATATGTCACATGGTGGCCACACCCATCCCCATTTTAGTGAAAGGGGAAAAAGTTGCAATATGTCATGTGAGAACAAAGTGTCATTGAGAGGTTGACACCCCTGGTCTAGTTCCTACCCTGGTCTAGTTCCTACCCCTCATTCAATCTACTTTATAGGATAATTATTAAGGTAAAATTGGGACAGCAAGCTATGACTATGGCTGTAATCTATCCCTATATTGTATGCACCTAACCACAACGTGTTTTTAGACAACAAGCTTTGTTGTCCGTTAAACAAGCTTGTCTCCGTTAATTTGATATTATTTGATCTGTCACTGATGACAGGCTGTTACAGTATGTCAGTAGCACCAATTATGAAAGTAATGTTTTTCCCTGTTATGCTAACACTGCCCAAGAACAGCTTTCAGGTATCTAAGGTATCTTCTAAGCTTTGTCTCATCATGAAGATAAATCAGATGACCAGCTATGGATAGGAACAGAAGCATTAGAGTTAGGATAGTGATTGACAATTTTATGTCAATATACCAGCCCAAAGATGGATGGATAAGAATTTAGCATAGTTGTGAGTAAAAAGCCCTGTGTATACCACTATGAAATCCGGCAGGAATATAAATGTAATTAAAAGTCAATAAACATGCATTATCAAGAATTTCTCAGAAGAAAGGCAGCATGACCAAACTGGTTTGTAAACTCTCAGTAACAATGAAGGATGTACTCTTTAGGAAACCATTCTCTTGTGTCTGTACAACTCTATCTATGACTCTTAGCTTTTGTCTTTCACCGGTGGCTTTGGCTTCCAAGTGCTATAGTTGATAGTTTACGTCAGAGATCACTCATACGGCACCTGTAGAACTCTAGATACCTGCAAGACTCCTAAGTGCCTAGAGATCTTATAATTATATAGCCTTTTTAAAAGACCAAGAAAAAAACTTGAAATCTCACAAAAGTACCAAATTTCACATGGTTTCAGGATTCTCATGTAAGAGCTTGCATAATTTCAACAAAGAAAGTTCAAATCTTTCAAACTTTTGAGGTTGTTAGGTTAGTATAGTATTTCTTTCTCATTAGATTTTGGAAGAACTTATAGGCAATATCATTGAAATCTTATGAGTTTTCTTTATGAGATTTTAACAATGTTTAAGGATTCCCCCCCCCCCCAACATTGCACAGTAGCATTAGTTTGTCCACCTTTGGTTCATAGTTATTAATATTTTATTGCATCTGGAAGTTGATCTGGAATGACATATTATGTAATTGAACTTAATAATTAGTAAAGTTAAATTTGTGGCATGCATTGATTTACAGGCTAAATAACCAGGAAATTGTCAATACAGTTATGATAGATTTGGCATCTGAGATAACCATTCACATTTCAAAATATATATATCAAAATGTGTCATTTTCATTTCTTTATTTTATTTAAAGGGTGGCACTTGCCTCCTTAACAATTCAAGTCACCTAACAGAAATATAATAAAATAGCAAACGTAATGTTAAAATAAGCTCTTAAACACAATTTAAATATACTTTTTACTAATGAATATATCATAACCATTAAAACAAGGAAAAACTTGGTTCATATTTTCTGAACCCCTCTAAACTAGAGGGGGCTTGCCTCAACTCCAGAGGCAGTCTGTTCCCCAGTATAGACCCTTACTCAGAGAAAACAGAATTAATCATTGATGTCAAGTATACATGCATTAGAACCACAAAAAGTGCCCCATCGATGTTCAAAAAATGTAAAGAAAGCAAAAATAGGCACTTCTGTTAGTATTGTGTTCTACGTCATGTAAGGCTTTCCCCATTACTGGGAGCAATAGGATTTGGCATTTGGCAACCCATGAAGCTTTTTCAGGATGAAACGTTCTGTAAGATCTTCTAAGAGGTTTCTCTCACTATGTTTGTTGCCTCATTCTGAGTCAACTGCCATCTTCAAGGACTGCCACAATAAATGCAATATAATTTAACCCTGAGATTGTTAGCAAGTGAATCACTGAAGTGTCTTTTCTTCAGGGAGGGATTAGGGTTTTTTTTAGTAGAGTAAACAGGCACATAGTAGTATATTATTATATTATATTATATTATATTATAATTATTGTACTATACTATACTATACTATACTATACTATACTATACTATACTATACTATACTATACTATACTATACTATACTATACTATTATTATATTGACACCATTACCAAAAATTGCAGTGACTGTATTATATAGTCATTGTTCAAACTTCTAATACCTCTTTCTCCTGCTCATCTTACACAGTAAAAACCAGTTCTCTTTTGAGTGGGTGATACAGTTTCCATCTGTTCCTTGTTTTGAAAATGGCCTGAACTAGTATCGGATTGATTATTTTATCTGTGTGAAGATTAACTTTCACAGTCAGGGTGCAGTTGGGCCATTAGCTGATAAAAGACACTCCTTGCCATTAATGTTAGATGGCTGTATAGCTTCAGTGCTGAATCCAGAAGGCTCTCAACTCTGTACATCCAACCCCATGTAGAACAAGCATTTGTCCTGACTTTTGAAGTCCAGCTGCCAGGTTCAATAACCAGTAAGTTTTGCCCAACTGAATAATACTTATCAGTTGATATAGAAACAAAATAACTTTTTTAAAAAAATTGTATGATTTTAAAATTGTATTTCAGACAATGATGTTTAAATTGCAGTATTTAAAAATCATTGGGTAAAATCCTAGTTCAATATGATGTAATAAATGCTAGATTGGTGGTCTTAGTGAAAATGATTTTTCCGGGAATGATATATTTGATAATATCTGAAGGCTTTGTTCAGTTAAGTGGTACACTTGTTCACATTACTATTTGAATCCTTGTGAAACCTTATATAAAGAGAAGAAATATCATAAATTGTTATTCAGATAATGTGTACAGTAGTTTATTCCAGGACACATGGTTGTTGGTTGATTTCCTCATCTTGTTTGCTTTTAAAGGATTCTTCATATAATCACACTGTTTATTGGATTTCGGTTATCACCAATTGAGCACCATTAGAACAAGTTATTCTTCAAAAGGGTTAATTGAAGTACAGATTAAATGAGACATGAAAAGCAGTGTTTTCTATTCTGTTTTCTTGACTTTATCCATATCTATGTGATTAATTGTGATTAATTATTACATTTTGGATAGATGGCTATCTGGATAATAAGCAGATAAATAGATAGGTAGATGAGTAGATAGGTGGATAGGTATAGGCGCCAAGCTCCATGACAAAGCTGCTTGATATACAATGTTAAGAACAAATCAAAACAAATACAATAAAGAAAAATAATTAACATTTAGAATAGCAAAATAAACTTTCTCTAATATAACAACATTCCCATGAGGGATCTCTAAGCCAAGCTAGCTTTCCTGGGGGAAAAGCTATGTTTTAAGAGCTTGTTTAAATAAAGTAAGGGCAAAGGCGAGAAAGATCTCTGGGAGAATATCTGTTCCAGAGAGCAAGGCCTGCTTTCTGAATCCTATTAGATGACATTGTTGAATAGTTGAGACCTGAAGCATGCTAACTCATAATGCTGTCTATTACTAGTCCACATGGGTGAAGCAAAAGTGCACCATGATCAATGATATTAAAAGCTGTTGAGAGATCAAAAAGCACCAAGACAGCTGCACTATTTCCATTCCAGTTCCACCACTAGAGATCCTCAACAAACATGACCAATCCTGTCTCAGTACAATGTCCTGGCCTGAAACCTCACTGAAAAAGGTCAAGACAAACTGTTTTCTCCAGGGCACTCTAAAGTTGCAGTCTGACCATCTCAACAATATTAATTAGAACATACTCCAGAGTTATGTCAAGCTAGTTCAGATATATAGATAGGTGTGTCATTACATAATGAATATTATATACTGTAGATGAGTTGGTAGTAAGGTTGGGTTTTCTTGTAGAGCACAAAACTATTTAAGGTACTGTAGAGCTTTCTTGTGGTTATTGTGATTGTTCAGTGCATTCTTTTATTTCTTTAACTTAGGTGAAACACAATCTAGATAGCTCAGGACAACAGCCTGACAGGTGTTGAGTTACTAATCCTCTCATCTTCAACAAGTACCCAATGCTAGCTGGGTTAGTGAGAGCTTAAATCTGAAATATCTGATGGAAGGTGCATTAACAAAATCAGAGCTAAAGTTTATTGTTTTGGAATAATAACTCTTGTTAATTTGGAAGATGTTGCTGAACAGGAAATCCTTGCTTAATGACCAAAGATACGACAGACTCAGATAAAGTTATGATCCATCCTCTAAGTTATTGCTTCTGCACCCAGCCCTCATGATCACATGTCAGATGTTTGGCAATCAGATCACATTTATAACTGGCTGCAGCTTTCAGTAGTCACTTGACCATGATATGCAATGTTTTTTGCTGGTTTCTGGTCTTTTTGCTGATTTCCATTTTCTGGCAAAAGAAAAAATATCCATTTGGGTGAATGGAGTCATTTAACATAGTTTGCTTAACAACCATGTGATCCACTTAATGACCATGGTGACTCACTTTATGATCACATAAAAATGGTTGTAAAACCGAGTCAAGTCACATGGGGACCCACTTAACAACCAGAATGACTAATGACCCAGTTGTCATTGTTAAGAGAGGACTACTTATAGTATATAGAAGATTAACTGTAATGTTTTTATGACCTTTTCAGTCACTGTATTATGCATGTATGGCTGCCCATCTGACTAAGAAACTCTTATTGGTGGACAAACACAAACAAAAATTACATTGAAACAAAACCAACTAAGATCACCTTGAGCTCAATAAAAACACAAACCATGAGATGCGCTCACCCTTGAATTATTTGAATTCAACAGTGTTATCCCTTCTTTTTCCATTCAGCTTTGGGAAAAAGGAGTAAGTGTCCTTGTCACAAAGTACTTTGACAAGTAAGGAAGAAAGTGCTAAGCTCTGTGTTTCAGGGTGTTACTGGAGCTGTGATTGTGACATTTGGAGATCCAGGAAACTTGTCAAGTGAAAAATATTATAAACAGGCAACCACTAGCTCTTAGCGGTTTCATTACTTTTTAGGAAACTGTGAACAAGCACTCACTTTATGGAATAAGCCCTGGATGTATAATCTGACAATGCGCTGCACCCATAGCTAATTTTCTTTCAATTTTCTAGCCAACTTTTTATCTTAAAAGTATGTAAAAAGTGTGTGCACATTTATGTGTGAAGATTTATCGGAGTGATTTGACACTCCAATTCTGAATTGCTGGCTGGACAATGTAGAACTAAATAGAAAGATTATAGGTTTTTTGGGTTCTCCCGGTATATATTGGTGTATATTGAATTGCTTACACGGGTGCACAATCTATTGCAGGGGTTTCAAACTCAATTTCATTTGACCTCAGAGGGTCGGGGTGGGTATGGCCAGTGTGGGCATGGTCAGCTCGATATCACTCATGTCAGGGGCGGCTGCGACAGCCTCCTGCAGCCCATTGCCAGTGAAAATGGAGTTCGGGACGGCCACCCTCCCGAGCTCTGTTTTCACTGACAGTAGTCCCATGGGCCAGTCCTTCGCTATTTCCAGGGTGGCCCCATGGGCCAGATCTAAACACCCTCCAGGCCAGATCCAGCCTATGGGCCTTGAGTTTGACACCCCTGATCTATTGCATTCCAAGTATACTGTAGCTGAGTTAGAAGTTCTAGCCTCTGTTCCCAATGGACATTCTCGCTAGGATTAGAGAGGTTGAAATATAACAACACTTGTAGGTTTAGGAAGTGAACAAGCAGCAGCAAAATTGGACAAGGATACAGGGAGCCTCTATGACATGTTTGGCAGTGAAAACACTTTCAGGGACTTTCACATTTTGAGCCTTAATCTACTTCCTGTCTCTGATCATTGTCCTATTTCCCGGTCTCATAGTATGAAATATAGTATCTAATTCAAAAGATATATTACAAAGCCCCACACAAAATGCTCATTGATCCTCAGTTATTCTGTCTTTCTTCCTGTAACAGATTATATGAATAATTGCTGCTATTTTTCCCAGATACCTCACAAATTTCCCTCTCTGCAGACAGAAAAGCAGCTTTCTTAACCTTGCTTAACCCCGGCTTCAAAACAATCCTCCAGACACGTTTTATTAGCAGCTCCCTTTTGTGTGCCCTGTCATAGTTATTATAACATGCAGTTATTTGTTGTCCTTTGTTTAAAAGAGGTAAAAGCTAAAACGATCGTCATCCTAAAACTGGGAAATGTGAATAAATATTTAAAGTATTGGAGAATAAGATGAACCAGTATAAAATGAAATTAAAAATAAAATAGGAACATAAAGCAGATCAGAGGGCATTTAAATATGACCTGTTTAAAAATAAAAGAACTGTTTTAATAGTAAAAACCCAGTGTGATGGTACAAGAAATAAAACCAGCTGTGTTATCAGTTAATTTTAGGAGAAAATTTATTTTGCATTGACAAGAGACAGGAGGCCAGCAACACCAGTTCTGTCTGTTGATTTACAAGCAAACCATACCCCTCCCCAATGGGAATATAAAAGAGATTATAGAGCTCAGCTGTCCCTTTATCACTCATTCTTGGACAAGGCTCCTATCTCCCTACCTTTATATGAGCAATGGCAGATTTTTTATCAGATTCCTCTTCCGCAACCTGAGCAATGCACCTGAGCAATGCATTCTCCTTTATTTAATCTGACTTGGCTAAAGGGTATATTAATGGCATTCATTCACACCACAAAGCTCACCATTATATCTGTGAATTTGTGGAATCTAGAGTCAGTGCTAGTAGTTACCTAGTTTGGGTAACGAAACATCTTCAAGAAAACAATCAAGGTTAGAGAGCACCAAAGACTCCGCATTTCAATCCTGAGCTACAATTTTTTTAAAGTTGTAGAAATTATTTCCTTCCTCCCTGTAGTAATATGAAGATCTATCATCCATCCATCCATCTATCATCTATCTATATCATTTATCTATCATCCATCTATCATCTCCATATTCTCTCTATGGAGAGAATAGGCAAATAACTTGAGTTCCAGGTCTTTCTTGAAGAGCATATGCAATAAGGTGCCAAAATCTCTGACACAGAAATAATCAGAAGGAATGGATGGAACCAATCAAATCCAAGATACCACCTGCATTGGCAAAGAAGCTGATATCACACCCAAGGGAGATAGTTAATATTAAAGAGTCAATAGTACCTCTGGTTTCTAAATGCTCAGAGAGAGAGAAGACATGTTCATGCCCAACAGAATGATGAACAGATGGAACACTGAAGCAAATCCACAAAGCAACGTATCTGGGGAATCAGGGCTGCAGCATTACCCTGTATGCCTGAAGTTTGGTGATTTGAACATTTGACTTCCTCCCTGGAGACTCACTATAAGGCAAATGTCTAAGAAAAGATATTAACAAACTTGTCAAAGTAGAAGAGCTGCTCATGGCAGCGACATGTATGGAGTACTTACAATCTGCAACCATCCATTACTTCTGGAACGGTAGCATGGTAGGGCCTGTGACATTGGAAGGAGGGACAGCATTCATTAACCAATGTTTCAGTAAAGTCCTTCTTGGAGAAAAAAGTTATTCAGGAATTCAGCCTTATAACAAAAGAAAAGAGAAATCCCACTCTCAACGCCAGAGAAGGAAGACAGCATTTGTCTGAAGTGGTGTAGGGTTTCCTGCCTAAGCAGGGGGTTGGACTAGAGGACCTCTAAGGTCCCTTCCAACTCCGTTTCTTCTGTTACTCAAAACTGAACTGGAAGCATACACAGAAAACCATTTCCATCTTTTCACTCTGACCATTTTTCTGGTAGGAAACACAATGAGGAAACAATGAGGAAACTCATTCCCCAGACCTGCTAACAAACATCATTATACTTTCAACAGACAAGGCACAGGAGGCAAGAACAACAACAACAACAACAACAACAGCTTCTTAAATTGATGTTACTACCTTCCAGGTGAGTAATGATTGCAAACAGTCTGGTGCTCTGCAGTTCACAGGAAAACCAAGAGACAAGTCTCTACCATTCTCCATTTGCATGAACGAAGAGAAACAGCTCAGGATTAAGAAGGCTGTTAGGAAATGATAATTACCTAACTTGTTGGGTTGGCAATATATAAACCTCAATATAGCTTTAAGACTGTATTGCTGTATTGCATCATACTGTGTCCTGATTGGTTAGCTCTGTAGCCAATCTCCTTAAGAGGGAGCCTGAAACATGGTTTGTTTTTCTCTTTGCTGACCATTGTTTCTCTTTGCTGATCATTACTGCTCTTTGCTGTGTTTGCTACTGTTTGCAACTGTTTATTGTGTGTGACTACAACGACTGGTAAGAAGACTTTGTTATTGGAATATCCCTGGACTATTGTTTTACTATCTACTGCTTTATCTGTGTATGACCTGGACTGTTTATTGGACTGTGCCTTATTACTATTTCCTAAAAAGTAAACACAACTCAGTGTATCTGTGTGTTGGCTGTGATTATTCACAACTGCTCTCAGTTGCTTTCATGTGCACACCCTTGTTACTCTAGGGTTGCTCTGCGAATTCCTCAACAAAGGCAATAAACAATGTACTAGAACGGACATTCCTATATAGGCAATTTTCTCAGCATTTTTCCATTCTATTTATAGTGCTGAAAAATGAGCACTAGAGAACAAGGATATTAAATTATTAATATTAAACTCAAAACTATCCTACCAAATTTCCTGGCCTCATTGGATATTTTGGAGGTCTACCTACTATACATATCCCAATCAGGCTGATTAGGTGGCCAATGATACTAAGTTAATAGTAAAATGGGGAGGGGGGCATTTTCAAAAGAGGGCTGGCATAGTGGTTATGATCCTATTTTGAGTCAATACTGTATGTCAACAGAGTGGAAATGATAACAGAATGGTTCGGGACATCATCTAAAAGTTGATGACCCAAACTATATAAATGAAAGATGTGTGAATCACGTTTTGTTATTAAAAAATCTCCACCCTCTCACTTATTTTCCAAAAATGGACGGATTCATTCATTGTTTGCACCACATATCATCTTCCCTTGTCTGCTCCTTTCTCTTTCTTTCTCCTAAGGAACATATAAACTACACGCTGTTCTGTGAATCAGAAGTAAATCTGAAGGAGGGAAATTAAAATGGAAGAGATGCAAGCCCATATAAATTGTTTCCAACTTCTTACAGATAATGAGCAGAGCTTTCAGAGCTTGTTACCTAGGGCAATAAATGAGGTATGATAAGGAAAAATCTTCTGAGACAAGTCATTAGCACAAACAACACCTTAATGAAACATAATAGTATGGAATAAAATTATGAGAGAATCACATGCAGTTCTGTATCTGTTACCAACAGGAGATCAGTTATCAACTCCTCAGAGGGAAGGAGTGTCTGGATCTCTTTCCTTTGTGTCAGAAATATAACTTTCAGTTTGAAATTTATGGTATGCCTGGGATCAGAGCAGATGTGTAGATGAAGCTTGATTACTTAAAAACACAAACTATTAAAAAGTAATAGGAGTTTTAGATGGGTGTAAATAAGGGGATATTCATTTGTTCAGCTTGAAAATTATTCTGCTGTATAGCTGACATATATAAATAGAAATCCATAAAATCAAGGGAAATTAATATAGCAAAGAAAAAGAGACTAAAGTATTAGAAACAACAAATACTAAAAGTGGAGGGGGAAAAGCAGATTTAGGAGACATCTCCTAGAGATATAACAGGGAAATGAAGTTTGGGTAACAAGTTAAATGCCTGGCATTTAAAAAAATAAAAAGGTCTGAAATTCAGCAAAGTAGGTGAATTTCATAGGTGGAGGGTTACCCCTGAAAATTCTTCCTCAAATAAAGCCACCTACCAATTCACAGTATGCAAGGACATCTATGGCTTGTCTAATAACATGATCAGGAATGTGTACTTTCCATTTCTGAAAGGTTTTATTTCAGAAATATTCATGTGTCCCCTCCCATAGCAATAGCAATCACACCTTTAGACTAGTGGTGGGTTCTACTTACATTTACTATCGGTTCGCAACGGGACTGCACACCCACACTCTTCTGCACATGTGCAGAAGCTTCTGCACATGCACAGAAGCGTTCTGATGACATTGGGGTCGGTGGGTGGAGCCTCCCGTCGGTTTTACTACCGGTTCTACAGAACCAGTGCGAACCGGGGGCAACCCGCCACTGCTTTAGACTTATATACTGCTTCACAGCCCTCTCTAAGCAGTTTAGAGTCAGCATATTGCCCCCAACAATCATTTTAAAGAGACTCAGTAGTTTATGGGAGACCTGGATAGATTCCTCATTTTACTGACCTCAGAAGGATGGAAGGCTGAGTCAATTTTGAGCCAGTAAGATTCTGCAGGCAGCTAGCAGGCATCGGAAGTAGCTTACAGTACTGCATTCTAACCACTGTGCCACCACAACTCATATCTATACATCTATGGATCTCTGTTACCACACACAGTGCAGTATTATATGCTGTGACATAGTTTGGGAACAATCTTCCTTGGGAGCAAGTTGCAAAAATTTCTGAACTACACTATGTCAACAATAAGGCTGTGCCCATATTTGAGGAAGCAGTTCATTTTGAACCTTCATCACAGTTCTTCCTAGACAAAGGGCCCTACTCTGGAGTGGAGAAGAAAAGCCACCTTCATTCAAATTGATAAGAATGGTTTATGTGCATATGTATTCTTATTAAACTAAGAGGTAATTATATCAGATCAATGATATATGCATCAATGCATCAAGTAACTCTCTACAGAGATGGAAGATCAAAGTGCTCAATCCTATAAAAAGTATGCTTGTATGTTTGGTCATATGCGCACTTTCAAAACTTGCTCAACGTAAGTGAGATGATGATGATGATGATGATGATGATGATGATGATGATGATATCCATTCAGCCATATCTGATTCTTGGCGATTCTATAGGCCAGGTATCTCCACATCAAGTGAGGTTGTATAGATTTCAAAAAATGGTAACTAGGCTGAGTAAGAAACAATTCAATGTCCAATAAAAGAATCTATCAAAGCTATGCAGAAGGACTCCCATAATCTATTGAGTCTCTTTAAATAAGTGTTGATTTCAGTTCCTTCTAATTCATTCCAGAAACTTGCATAGAAAGACCCTACTGTGTCTCACATATGGTTATGAGGAAAGTTCTGAAGCACATGACATATAAAAAAGAAAAAAAAATAGTAACAGGTTATAAGTTTTTCCAAGTAAGAATAATTTCAAGAGATTCAGAAAATGGTTCTTGTCAGAGCATAATTTGTCAAGGAACTTTGGACAAATAGGAGGAAAAAATGTTGGATGTGTTTTTAGAACAGTTTATCTTTCAAGGCATAACATTCCCAATCTTTTGGCCCCTGTGGTTTGGTTCTTAACAATTCGAGCATTCTACAGCGAACATTCTTTTGCATTTTAAGAAGACAAGCACTTGAAAGGATGAACCACTGGAGGATGGAATCCAGGCCTGCACTGGCCCTTCTCAAGCCAAGGTCAGCCTCTCTGGTCAGATGAGGAAACATTTTTTAGTGCTGCAGCCAAGTGAAATAAAACTGAAACAATAAGCATTTCAAAATAAACACAATAGTTTGTATTTCATTGCCTTTGCTGACTCAGGTCTGAATTTATCATTTTATGATTATAATTTGCACTGTAAATGTCCTGATTATCTGAGCAGTCCTATCTGATATTATAATCTTAAAGACCTCCAAAAATGCCAGCAGTGTGAGTTGAGCATCATGGGCTTATTTTCACCATCAGATTTTTGTCATCAGGTTTTCCATTCCTTTGCCTTTTGGGACTATTACGGTTTCATGTTGTGGGAGGAAAATTTCCTAGCTCTGTCTGTTGCTTGGTACACTTAAAAAAATAATTAGCAAACAACCTTTTACAAAGTTTTAATAATTAATGTGGGGAGACCACATTTTAAATAGTTTTAACATCTTTGGATGTTATTTATTTAGGAAGCATTCCTAAATTAGAGGTGGGGTGAATAAAGTGATAGATATTGCACAACTTCCAAAGTCTGAAGCCAGTCTGAAGGGTCAATTCTGGAGCCTCTTGAATAAGGAACACATCTGGGTCCAGAGGCTTCAAGACAATATTCAAACTGCTGTCCCATATCTAAAATGTCCCATTAGTGCTTAATGTTGAGTGGAAACACCAGTCACCATAGGTTTATCCCTGCAGAGATCTCCATACCAAACATGGTCCTCACCTTGCCAGAGCTTCTTCCATTCTATCTAATCCAACAGGAGAATTAGGCAGTCAAGAATACTCTCCCTTATTATTTTTTAATGTCCAAGAAGTGGAAGTGAATGTTGATGGACACACCTTGCCATGACGGATGCACGAAGTCTGATCATGTTAGCATAACATTTCTGAATTATTATTATTATTATTATTATTATTATTATTATTATTATTATTATATTTATTTATTTATTTATTTATTTATTTATTTATTTATTTATTTATTTATTTATTTATTTAATTTTTATGCCGCCCTTCTCCCGAAGGACTCAGGGCGGTGAACAGCCAGGATTAAAATATATACAATATGAAAATTAAAATATTTTTAAAAAATAATTAAATCAATTTGGCTTCCCCAATTAAACACCCTTACCCATAAAATTAACCAATTAAAAATTTTAAGCCAGCCCAGCTTGCTGAAATAAAAAAGTCTTCAGAGCCCGGCAGAAAGTACGGAGGTCCGGGATCAGTCGTATCCCTGGGGGTAGCTCGTTCCAGAGGGCGGGTGCCCCCACAGAGAAGGCTCTCCCCCTGGGGGTCGCCAGTTGACATTGCTTGACCGACGGCACCCTGAGGAGACCCTCTCTGTGGGAGTGTAATGGCCGGTGGGAGGTTATCGGTGGCAGAAGGTGGTCTCGTAGATACCCAGGCCCTAAGCCATGGAGCACTTTAAAGATGAGAACCAATACCTTGAAGTGCACCCGGAAGACCACCAGAAGCCAGTGCAGCTCGTGCAGGAGAAGTGTTACATGGGAGCACCATGTCGCCCCCATAATCACCCGCATGGCTGCATTCTGAACCATTATAGACTTACATTAAAATTTATCTACTTTTATCCATTCAGACCTCATCAGTTTCAAGAAGACAATGCCACTGTAAATGACTCCAACCATCTTAAACAGAATGATCAGACCTGTGATATATGCAGAGATTCCTCAAAAACCAATGAAATAGTACTTCTTTTGTAATTCATAGTTTATAATCACAGCCAGAAAATGTAATTTTATAATCACAAAAGAAAATGTCCAGAATGTTCTGAAACATCTGTCCAGTAAGCAGCAGTCCATATCCCAATCTATATTTGTCATTGTTTTCCCCCAATTTTACAATCTGTTTATTTTTAAAATGATGATCCTAATTACCCTGATGAGTATATGATGATACTGGCATACTTTCGTATCACATAGAATAATAGGTCAAACTCAATGGACTTTTATTAGACATTTTTTAAAATTCCAAATATATGTATTCATTAAATTACAAAAGAGAATGAATTTTGTCTTGTCTAAAAACCATGAAGATTTAAATAAATCAACAGAAAATATGCCATATTTTTAATACTTAGACTTATATACCACTTCATAGTGCTTTACAGCCCTCTCTAAGCAGTTTACAGAGTCAGCATATTGCCCCCAACAATCTGGGTCCCCATTTTACCCACCTCATAAGGTTGGAAGGCTGACTCAATTTTTTTTTAAGTTTTTTATTAAATATATAGTTAAAAACATTGGACATAGTGCGACTTTTCTGGTTCCAACATTTCCATTAAATTTTAGCCTTACAACAAATACAATTCATATTCGATATATAAATTTGTACAGTCTATCAAAATTCAGACACATAAATCTCTTCGTCTGTGAAAATTACTTTCAATACCAATACAATTCCTACCTATCACATAATATTACCATAATAATTTTCCAACTCTTGACTTATCAATATTTCTTTATCCCAACATTCCTCCTCCTCTCCAACCATTGATATATTTTATTCCAGATTTCATGATATTCCATTTCACCCTTGTCTTTGAGTTCTAGAGGAAGGCTGACTCAACCTTGAGTCAATCAGGATCGAACTCCTGGTACTGGGAATGCAGATTTAGCTTGTAATACTGCATTCCAACCACTGTGCCACCATGGCTCATATGTCCTTCTGAAAAGAGCTTGTGGTATAAAGTCTGAGTGTCTGCCTACCACTGATAAATGCTCAAATGGGGGCTTTCCTCCAGGGATTTTCTTGGTATATGCTGCTGTTCTTCTGTATGATTAAGGTTGTAGTCTTGAACCCTGATAAATCTAGAAATAAGCAGAAAATTGAAATATAAGCTTATTAGACCACAAGTATTTGATTCTGTTTATGTAAAAACAGAATTTTTGAAGAAAACAACCTTGAATTGGATCTAGATTTATTAATCACTGAAATGTTTGGGAACTGGTTGTCTTAAGATACAAATCTCTCTTTCTAAGAAGAGATGCAAAAGAAAAGGCATAGTGTAGCTCAATAGCAGGTGAACGCTTTGCAGAAGTTCCCAGGGTAGGTTGTTTTGTTTTGTTTGTAGATCCACATCAGAAGAAGGAAAAATCCTTCATGAAACCGTATGAATCATTGCCAATCACTGTTGGCACTACTAGGCAAAAGATAGTACAGTATAGCTTGAATGATGTAAGAGAGCTCCTGATGTTTCTAAGTAAGAAATAAGTAGATTTATCTGATACAATTATGTGCATTTTAACAGTGAATCTCAGGTGCATGGATTTGGTTTATATTATCCATGTTTGTTTTTTATGTCTTATGTGATGATATTTCATTATTTATAACGTAATCGATGGGGAAATGTTGATTTAAGGAGCAACATGCAGCAATGAACCACTTTTTGACTCTCCTCTAATTATCCAATACACACATACTATGTCAATTGGCTTTTGTAAGAGCTTCTCTAGGGGCAAACTACTTTGAACAGTTCTTTGGGTGAATAAAAATGAATTTCTGGTGGAATGCATAAATAGGCATTTATTCATTACTATAAATCGTTCAGTTATTGTGGAAAAGAACTTTGCAGCTCCCTCTCTTGTGTCATAGTATCCAGATGTAAGTTAGTTGCAAAAAAAGGACCATAATTGAAGCAAGCTACTTTTCTAAGTGCAGCCAACCATCATTTGTTTCAACTGAATTTCTAATTTGCCATAAAATGCTCGTAGAAAATGCTACTCTAGTATGCTGGATTCAATAGTCTATTTCCTGCTGCATAACACATATGCGGTGAAGATTTATGGAAAATGACTACCCTGTAGAAAATATTATGTCATCAGGCCTGGGACTCCCAGGGAATTGAAGCTCAGATTGGCTCCATTGTTGAGGTAGCCATTTTTATCCTTTGTCTCCTATGGTTTGTATCTTTTGGTTTTATGAGATTTATTAAATATGGATTGTTATATTTTTGTTTTTATTTGTTGCTTTTTATCCAGACACGTGTCACTTTACTGAAAGAGTCACTTTCAGTAAAATGGGCAGCTACGTAACTTTATTAATAAATAAAGAAAATAAAGTCAGTGATTATTATTCTCAGGTATATTTCCTTGTAAAGTGGTCACGTAGGACAAAAGAGCAGTAGGGATGAGGAAGGAGGAACAAAAGGAAACTGTTTAAAATTGTTGTTTCCTGATCTTCATCTGCCCTTTGAACAACACATCAATACCCCTGTGCATTGAATTGCTTCCATTTTTCTTTTTCTCCTCTGGGACAAAAAAATTCCTTGTTATCTTCTGCGTATGTGAAAACACCACAAGGATTGGATGATTTAAAAAGGAAACAGTAAATAGTTTCCATTGGGAGCTAATACTCCCACACTTGGGGTTGTACTCAAGAAATTTCTCGGGATGAAAAAATAATACAACTCAAGCGTGGTTGTATTCTTGTTAGAAATAGGATTTCCAGATCCCCCTTGTCTGCCCATCACCAAATCCTTTATTTCCCCCATTACTGGTTGCTGAAAGAAGTAATGTGAAAGTGTGTGGTAAAACAATAAGAATTACCAGCCAGTTGACAAATAAGGTAAAAACAATAATAATTTCAACTATTGTGCTTTCCTGTTAAAACACTTGCTAAATTGAATATCGAAGCACTGTAGAAATTTGCTATGCTCAGTCCTTGCCCAGCTTGTTGCCTTCCAGATGTTGCCCAGCTTGTTGCCATCCAGATGTTATGGGAGTATAATGCTTAGCATACTGACTGGACTGTTGAATTCTGGAGTCTCACCATATCTGGTGAGAATGCCAGGCTGAGGGAAGCTGCTTCAACTACTAGATTGCAACAACAATTTATTTTTGTTTATTTTACTTACCTGATTTGTATAATCCATCTCACATGAAATGACTCTGACTGGCATACAACACTTATTAAAAAACAATATATGCATCAAAAACAATCTATAAATCTATTTATAGCATCTGTAACAACCTATTACTATAAAAAAGCATACAAAACGAGGAGGATGTTAACCATAGTACGGGAGCTATCACAAAGTCTTCCTGTTCCCAGGGAAAGACATTTCAATGTTACCAACATTGGAGCATTACCAAGTCATTCAACATTTGGAAATCCCCCGTTTTACAATTTACTTATTTATATTTCTAATTTATTTATTTTACATTTATATTTCATGTTTCTAGACTTCCCATTCCCTCTAGGAGGTTCTCTGGGCAGTGATCAACTCTATGACTTAGGATCTCAATATATATGATACATTGCTATTAAGGTGATTAATAATAATTGAATTGAATTTTTTAAATTGTTAAATGCCAGTTGCATGAGCTACCACAGTGCAACAAAAAGAGGCTGATTTCCAGTCAGAATAATTGCCCCATTCATTAAGAAAAAGGCACTAAGTGACTCCAGGTGTTTCCCTTCTTGTTACCCGCTGTATGTGGGAAGTTCTTATGTAATAAGAGGCCTTAAATATGGAAAATTCAGTGATTGTATTCTTTAGTGATATATTGAAATAGCAACATTGGAATATTACATCTATGAAAATACAATAATACATTTTCAGAAATATGTGGGAATGACAGAATTGTAATAACATAAAAGGTGCAGTGCAATATATTATGGGTCCTAGCAGGGAGTTCAGCATCTCCTGGAATAGAGCCACATAGTTTGATCTTGGTCTATACAAACAGCTCATAAAGGCAGAGATGTGATTCTTCTTGAGCACTCAGATCGACTTCATTTAGATCATATAACTCAGTTTTATTTACACATTTCCTCTTAGTTCATTTTAGAAATCATTCAGTACCTAATATATAATTTTGGTTAAGTTGTAAAAAGACTTAATAACTCATAATAAGCCTTGCATGGTGTGTTTAATTCCTTGTTGTTTTCTTTTCTCTGTCATTAAAGTACAATTAAAAATGAATTAATAAATAGATAAGGAAATTTATCACTTTGTCCTTGACTTCAAACTGCTCAGAAAGACTCATTGAAATAACCCTTCCTATTGGAAGACCCTAAAGAACCACCTAATATTTTGGCTCTTTTGCAATGGACAAGTGATTTTTTTTCCCCTCCGGAAGGCCTTTTGGGGGACATGAAGCCTGCTACTTTTTCCTAATAAAAATATTTCCAAGTAAAAATGCTTTCTGGCAGACAGCTCCTAGTGCTTCTCATTCTTTTCCTCCTCGAAATATTTTTGGATAGGAGAGGGAAAAATGGAAGAAGGATAGGAAAAAATTAGAAATGAAAAGATGTTGGTTCTTTGGACCTATTGTAAAATTCAGTAAATTAGTAAGGATCATTACACAGTAAAAAAAGGGATGCGGTGGCTCAGTGGCTAACAGTCACGTAACAAAGTGAGCTCCTGCTACTTGTCCCAGCTTCTGCCAGCCTAGCAGTTTGAAAGCATGTAAAAAATGCAAGTAGAAAAATAGGGACCACCTTTGGTGGAAAGGTAACAGCATTCCGTGTGCCTTTGGCATTTAGTCATGCCGGCCACATGACCACGGAGACTGTCTTGGGACAGCGCTGGCTCTTCGGCTTTGAAACAGAGATGAGCACCGCCCCCTAGAGTCAGGAACGACTAGCACATATGTGCGAGGGGAACCTTTACCTTTACCTATTATACAGTAAAATCATGATCTGGAAGGGTCCTGGATGCCAGCTTCTAGGTCATTGCAATCCTAAACAGGGGGAAAGGAAGATAATATGAATTAACAGATCTGAGGGGAAAGATTGGCAGGAATAGCTGAATTACATTATATTGATGCCATAGAGGCATCAAATAGTAGATGATCACACTTTCATAATGTATTGAATGTTAATTGTTGTGAAGGGGTGTTAAAATAATAATTGCATTAACCAATTCAAAATAACAGAAGGGGCTACTGTAAGAATTGTAACTCTTTCTTATAAAGTTTCATATGGACTCCCAAATTTTCCTGATAATGATCTTCTTCAGTGCAATCTAAAAGGACAGACATGATGATCAGTAAGGAAGGACAATACATTTGCAGTACTTAACATTGACCGATCTCCCAGCCACAAGGCAGCGATCCTTTAGTCTTAGTGCAGGTGAAATAAGGACAAGAGGAAGCCAATTCTAACAGGAAAAGCCTTTGGAAAGCAGCCACAGAAGAATTTCTCATGTTAGACAGCTAGTTCCTTGCCCCTCCATCATAGCACTGATAAGAGAGAGGCGTGTTATTCAAGACCACTTGGCTTCTGCATCTTATTCAGTAAGATCATAAAGTCATATGAAAACAACATGAGAAGTTGTTTCCCATGCCTCTTAGGTTCATTTTGTGTATGAATATTCCTAATTACTCCACTGTAACCCTTTGAAATATCTGTGCAGATTTGGAAATCAAACTAATACACCCAAATTGTAGACCTTCCATTCGATAGGATCTAGAACGGCTTTCTTAATTCACCCTTCTTTCCTGCATTTGAATCCTCATCTTTGATACCCCCTCTTATTTTTCATCAATGGCAAGTTTCTTGGGACAGGCGTCATCAATTTTTCAGGCAATCTCTACTGCATTCTCTTCTTGATATCCTTTTAATGATTAAGAGGTAAATGTATTTATTAATTTAAGACATTTGTACAGCTGCCCATCTAAAACAATTCTGGGCAGTGTACAGCTAGAAAAACAATGCAAACTAAGAGGGATAAAAACAATCAAAACTGGCCCCACCGCTACATTTCCCTGATGCAATCCACATTCTCATCCCAGCTTGATTGCCCCATCTTAATGCCCAAGGGAAGCTTTTAAGTCCTCTGCAGAAGGATAGAAGGGTGGGGGCCTGCCAGATGTTAGGAGGGAGGGTGTTCCATAAATCCATTTGATTTCTGTTCAATTATTCTTTATCTCATCACACATCTCTTCAAGGCTTTAACAAACCTTTTTTGTAGATTATTTGACATCAAATCTGTATTCTTCTTTAATCTTCTCTAGTATCCAGTTTCTAAAATTATCACTTATCTTTTATTATTCAATTGCCAGAATAACTAAAATAAGTCTGTTTCCAATGAGGTTGTTTATTTTTAAGGGTTGGTTAATTCCAACCCTTGTAGTAAAAGTCAGTGTTCCAATTTTATTTGGGTCCTCAATCTGTTTATAACTTTCTTAGATCAAAATCTTATTTAGCTTTTTGCTCTTGATTTCAAATTCATTAAGTTCATAAACTTGTAATTATTTTTTTCTTTTGTTCAGAGTTGAAGATACATTCACCCAATAAAGTCTTTTCAAACTTGTCATTCCAAAGGTCTCCAATAGCTTTACAATACTTAATAGGCAATTTCCGAACGTGATTAGAAAATGAGGTTGGTGAACTTGGTATCCTTTAAAAGGCTCTGCCGCATCTCTGAGTAGGAGAAAGAAGAAGATAGCTTGCAAGTTATGATAGGATGGTTAATTTCTATGTCTCCCAGCATTCAAACCTGGAGCACATGTGGGTGATCTCCCATCCCCTCCTTAGGTGGAGAGGTTCCAAGGAACCTGTCTACTCACTGATTCCTTGATGCCTGCTGAGTTCGTTGGATATACTTTGCGGAGCCATCTTCGGTTTGCCATTCCTCTCCCGGAAACCATTAGACCAGTTAATTTTGTACAGCAAAAACAACACTACTTGAATCAGACTTATTTAAAGAATAAATGAAAATTGCATAAAAACTGATATTTTTATCATGAATTTGCATGAGAAAAGTTAACTGTGCCTATAGGTGTAGGACACCTAAATATCAGAGTCTCTACTGCAAGATAGATAAAAAAAAAAGAGCCTTGTGGTCTAAGGCACCCTGTTATTAAGCTGGTTATTAAGACCAGCTGCCTGCAATTACTGCAGGTTCGAATCTCGCTAAGGCTCAAGGTTGACTCAGCCTTCCATCCTTTCTAAGGTAGGTGAAATGAGGACCCAGTTGTGGGGGCAATAAGCTGACTTTGTATAAAATATACAAAAGGATGAAGGCTATTGCTTAATGCATTGTAAGCCGCCCTGAGTCTCCGGAGAAGGGCAGCATATAAATCAATTTTTTTTAAAAAAAAAGATGGGTGGCCATATTAATTGATCAAATAAATAACATCAAACTCAGAGAGGATGGTACCTATTACAATTAGTATCTACAGTATTTGTGAAAAATTGGAATGTCATGGCAAATGCGCTAATTCAGTACTAAAGAAGTGATAATCAATCACATTCTGTGCAAAGATAATTATTTCAATCCTTATTGAGCCTGTCTCAGGGTTGATGGCGATGGGTGATTGTGTCTTTGACCACTTGATCTGCTGAGAAAGGGAATCCTCCTTTTTAAAAAAAATGTTGTGGCTATATTGTATTTTGATTTTATATTCTTCTGCAGAAGGTCTTCCCAGAAGAGGGTCAGGAATGAGATTTACAGATCAGTGTCAGCTTTCTCCCAAAAAATTTTCTGCCTTCTTTTTTTACTTCCATTTCATTTCATTTAATTTCTCATTTTCCATTTTTCTCTTGCTAGTACACCCAAGGGGAATGAACCGCTGTTTAAAATACCCTGGAAACATTCCAAACAGCACAGAAGGCAAGAAAATGAAAAACACATGAAATGAATCAAAGTTAACATTAGACATGCTCCGAGTGGGTGGAATCAAGGGTGGCAGATACCCCTGGCAGCTCCAGAGAACGTCCTACACACTTTCTTTTTTGCCTCTCCTCTCCGGAGGGGGAAAGACAGCGACAAAGGATGTGTACGCACTCCCCCACCAGTATTGTATCTCTCCCTCTTAGGATGTAACAAAAACCATTTGTCCTCATATCAAACAAAATGGGTTGGTTCAGCTGGAGTGCTCTTCTCTTGCAAGGAAGGAACTTTCCCACTGAAAGCACTGAAGAAGCTCTGAGTTAAGCCTCCAGGGCTGTGCACACAACTTAAAGTGAGTTAGTGCTCACTGCAGGCAAGGTCTCTGGTTTCTCCTCTGGCTTTGCTGCTTCTGTCTTCTTTCAGCATGTCTCCAGCCAGTGGGGAGAACATCCATCAATGGATGTTCACTGCAACAGAAATGAAGCCGGTGTGACTTTAATGCTCTGCCTGGACTTTTTCAGATTGGGTTTTCATTCCCTCCTCTTACGCCCCCTGTGGGCATCTCGCATGTGAAAATAAATTGAAACAAATGAAAATATTCCAGGTACAAAATGCTCCAGATTGTGCAGTTTACTAGTTCCTCTAGAGAAGGACAGCCAGAACTGACTAGTATCTGAACAAGCATGTTATATTACTAGAAGCTGGGGAAGAAGTGATTAAAACTGATCAGTAAATGGTAACTGGTAAATGAACAACAAAAGTTGAATTCAACATCCCTTGCATTGTCTGTTTGCTGCAAACAAACAGACAATGCAAGTGTTTCGCTGTAGAAGTGCCTAAAGAACCACAGGGACACCTGTGGACTTGTGCTAATCTGTTATCTCTCCCCCCGCCTCCTCCCAAACAATAGCATTTCACCTTTTCTGCCTTGATTGAAATATGAAGAAGAGATGGGGGAGGTGGAGACATAGAAGATAATGAATCTGAAAGGAACTAATGAAACAAAAGGAGAAGGTGAGGGTGAGATGGTTAGATGGTGTCATTGATGCAATGAACGTGAATTTGGGCAAACTCTGAAAAAACGTGGAGGACAGGGGGTGGGGGTTGACATGCTATGGTCATGACTTAGAGACCAAACTACAACAAAAGAAACAAAGACAGGAAGGGAGAAAAGGCTGCGGCTGAGACTGGCTAGTGGCTAGAGGGGAGAAGGTGTTCTTTGGTTTCTCAACCTTCACAAAAAGCATCTCTGGTCTCACAGATGTCATTATCCCACTTCTAAGTTAATGGATGACAAAGTGCACTAGATTTTGTAGACCTTGAAAGTATGGTGTACCTTCAGTATTGGTTTAAGGGGGAAAATAGTCCTCATGTTCCAGTACACATAATAATTACAAAGGTGTGATATTCGTAATATTGAGATAATGGTGGACAACCAAGGGAGAAGTTTGGTGTTGTCAGGGAATGAAGATCCACAATAAAGTGCAAGCGAGGGCAGGCCTTTGTAGGTGAGCTGATATTTTTGAGTGTTGCAAACAGCAGTAACATCTGGGTTGGTTAGCAGCCTTTGGGGGTATCTGTCTTGTTCCTTTCCAAGCGTGAATGTTTAACTGCATGGTTTGGGCCTCAGTGCTGGGGATTTTGTTGTTACTGCTGTTATAAAGATATTTTATATTGTTTTAACATTACTTTGGCTATAATGCGGTTATTAGCTTGTAAATGACTCATAGGGAATGGTTTGTCCAAAGTTATCTACTCACAATGTTTTTAAAAAGTCCACTGCCTTCAGCAAATATAATCTGGCATCTAGTTGCATTGGAATTTCAGGGGAATAGAGAATAATTCTGAGTAATCCTGATTTTAGACTAGAAATCTTCTACTGCACCTTTTTTTTTTTTTCATTCTCTTTGAGGGCTTATCTTTCAATGAGCTCACTTGTTGAGAGAAAGGCTGTTAGAAACAATCATAAGTGAGTTGGCCAATTTCATAAGACGACCGAGTGTTTTAAATTTTTAACTAGGAATCTGGCTGTACTATTTTATAGAAGTATGACATTCAAGCTTGATAGTGGAAGCATCAGGATCACCATTTCAATTAATGTGAGGGGCAGGGAATAAAATAGGTGAGGATAAGAGAAGGGGAAACAGAGTCTGACAACCTTTTAATATTGAATGGTTATATTATGGCTAATTGTAATTTATTGACTTGAAAAAGATTTTATTTTCTGAAATGTAGTTTAATGACATCTATGAGCAGTATTGGGTTAATGGGCAATGTCTTTGGCAGGAAGAAGGGAGTTAGGCAGATTGCTCTAGTAACTTTATTTTTCCACAGTATTGATTATTTTTGTGTAGGAACTGGAGGGTGTTTTGAATCTGGAGTTGCACAATTGTTCCTAAAACCTGCACTTTTGTATTTTGTTCTAGATAGATAAAGATAAAGATGATAGAGATAGAGGGAGGGAGGGAGGGAGATAGAGATAGAGATAGAGACAGATAAAAGACTCTGAGAAAAGAAATGCAAAGGCCAAATTCACCCACACACATATCTAACTCATATATTGTTATTGTTTCTTATCATGGTTGCTGGGTAACCAACACTTTACATCTCAATATACTTTAGCCTGTTCTTTTTGTTTTGGTTTTATATTGTATAACACAGTTTATAATTTGGTGCACAGGCAACTGAAATTGAATCTAAAGCCAACCTACTAACAAGATCTCAGTTATGATGAATGTAAAGTAACACAAAAATGATTTTATATGGTAGAGCAATCATTTTTTATTCTGTTCTCAACTGTGCATTTCCTATATCATTCTGGCAGTAGCAGTTGAGATCAAAATCATGCCAGGAGCTATAGAAGCAATTACTGATTTAAGCAGCCAAAAAGCAAGGAGATACTCCTTTAGATTGGTAGGATTAAGATGGAAAATGCAACTTGAAATCTACTGTATGTAGCTTGTCCTTGACCCATATTTCCTCTACCCCAGAAGTTAAGGCTTAGATAAAAGTCATGGCATCAATTTGATGGTGGGGCCTTCTTGTGTAACTGAACTGAAATTACTTGTTGCCTTTCAGTATTGAAGTAGCCTTGGCTTCAGGCTGGTGTGATATAAACATATACTGTAGGAAGTAGGCAAATAATAACAATAGCAAGTAAAAAATAACAAAATATGATGGAGAAGTTTTCTATAAACTTGGTTGATTTTCATCTTTTGCTTTGTCATATACTTGGGATTTACTGAATGCTCCTATCATTTTGGGGACAGGAGGGCCCACTCCTACTTTTCAATTTTTGCTCATGGTAAGAGGGTATTTTATTTGTGAAGCATTTATTGTTCACCATCTTAAGAATCTTTTACATCCGCAACAGAAATACAGTGGCTCTCCAGATGTTGCTGGACCCTTCCATCATATCTGATCATTATAAAAGTAATTAGGAGGGTTATTAGTTGGAATCCAATAATACATGAAAAGCCACAAACACTTAATCCCAATTTAGCTGGAAAAATTGTTGATAAAATCAACCAACCAACCAATCAATCAATCATATTTTTTCTGCCTTGCTGTTAGGAGTCAATTGTTTCCCTTGTAATTCTATGCTGCTCCATGAAGTTTGGGATTATCTATGTTCATTCTAAAGCAAAGAATGTTTTCTGTTAATATTTCATGCAGAAGCTTGAAGACATTCCATTTCTGTTTGGATATCTAAAGCCAAAATGGCATTGTCCCTATCCTACGTGTGTTTGCTATGCAAGAACACCATTCTTTTCTCTTCAATTCTCTTCTCTTCTCTTCTCTTCTCTTCTCTTCTCTTCTCTTCTCTTCTCTTCTCTTCTCTTCTCTTCTCTTCTCTCTTTTTTTTCTTTTTGGGTGCCTTTGAGTCAGTGTTGACTCTTGGTGACTATCTGCAGAAGTCCCTACAGTTTTCTTGGCAAGATTTTGAATATGATTTGCCATTGCCTCCTGTTTAGGGCTGAGAAAGAGTGATTGGTTTCATGCCTTAGATGACACTATAATTCACAGTCTCCCACTTTCTAAACTGGTGCCTTAACTACCACATCAAACTGGCTCTCTAAGAACACCATGCCCATATTCTATTGTATTTCAAATGGTTTTTACCATTTAAGATGCAAACCACACTCTATACAAAATTGGCATCTGTCACACATTCTTTCTTAGCAGAGACACGATATTTTAGGGAGAGAGGATTACAACATAAAATATTGCTGAGTGTTTGCATTTATTTACAGATATCCATGTTCAGAACATGGAGAGACTGACATCATAGCACTCTGATAAGAAGGTCTGCTGCTCACAGATCAGTCAAATGCATCTTTAAGAAATATGATTAGGGAAGAAGGCAGCTTTGAGCTTAAAGACCCCAGTTTTCGCGCTATGGTTGGAAAAGAAGAGATTAAATCTCTTTCCTTAGTCTTCTAGTCCAGATGAACATTTCGCCCCCCTGCAGAGATGAGGAATCAGTGGTCCTCCATATGTTATTGAAGAATTCTCAGTTTTAACCGAACTAATACTCAGTTTTTTAACTGAGAGTTCTTCAGAGCAATAATTTTGTTGGGAAATATAATTCAGCTTCAGCAGCATCTAAAATCCAATACTTTAGGTTCCTGTCTCAATATTTGTAGAAACAGTAATGCTTCCTAGTAACCCCTATGCACATAATGAGTACCTCTAGTGTACATACATAAACTGTAATTAGAGTTGTGATCAAATGTTTAATACCCTTAGTGTGTACAGATAAGTCTGCTTATTTTCTTACTTGTTGAAAGGATATCTTCGGGCTATTTAGGCAATAGTCTAGATAGATAGCTAGATACTGTAGCTGATAGATAGATAGATAGATACTGTAGCAGATAGATAGATAGATAGATAGATAGATAGATAGATAGATAGATAGATAGATGATAGATAGATAGTTGTTCTAGCCAAATATGACCTCCCCGCCTCCAAATTTAACCAGTACCTTTACCATATTAACCCAATTCAACAGCATTTTGTAAGAGTGGTCTTATTAATATATCTTATTTTTTCTTATTTTATCTTATTATATAAAATATATCCCAAAGGTGCTTTTCAAAAGGCAATTGGAGTTTCCTCACCTGGATGATTGAGTATCTCTACAGACACTTACTAAAATATACTTTCATAGAAGTTTGTCTTTTATAGCAAATAGAACAAGCTGTCCATATGAACAACATTGAATTCTGAATTAACACCTGGAAATTCTGTTCTGGTTTGCATTCAGTAGCTGCATCTTTCTTTTCCCTATGAAAGAAACACCTTGCCTGGCCAAAGTGAGAGTGTGGGATACCACAGAAAGGCTTGAAATGAGGAAGAAATATTTCCAAGGCTGAACACAATGGACTTGGCAACCACTTTCAGTTTTTGGAGCTCTAATTTTGGGAAAAGATGAGCTGTTCCTCACTAAGGAAACTTAGAAGAACCCAGTCCTTTTTAGTAATAGAAAAAGCTGCAAGAATGATAATGATTGATGATGATGATGATGATGATGATGATGATGATGATGATGAAGAAGAAGAAGAAGAAGAAGAAGAAGAAGAAGAAGAAGAAGAAGAAGAAGAAGAAGATGATGATGGAGAAGGAGAAGGAGAAGGAGAAGGAGAAGAAGTAGTTTGACTCCTAGCACATTCCTTCATGTTTTCTTTGCAGCTGTTGGTTATCTTGCAGTACAGAAAAAAATCAGGAAGTGGGAGTCATTAACGCTGTTAATGACTCATAAAAATAACTATAGGTGAGCTGCTACTTACTTGACTTTCTTCCCAGGATCCTTCTCTGCTTCCTTTCCTTCATTTTTGATTCCTCTTTGTTCACCCTACTTCTGCTACCACACCTACTTCTTCACCTCCGGAATTCTTTTCTCTTTTTTATCATCTTTTGTGACTAATTTTTAAATTATCTTTCATGGTTTCTTATTTGGGTTCTTTCATCTTATAGTTCTAGTATGTCCAAGTAGAAAACTGAACATAAGATATACTCAGATACCTGAAGGCATGAGGAAAAGGTTGGAGTATCGTTTGGCTAAGAAGGCTTGTTATTAAGTCTTGAAGTTTAAGACTATCATAACCACAACCAAGAATCATTTAATTAAGTATCACTTCAGAAGGCAGGTTGTAACATGGATTTCCTAATTATGGTGATTAGTTAAAGTAACTGAACAGGCCTCCTTTTAATTTGTTGAAAGAACCTTCATTGGACTCTTAATAATGATTTTTTTAAAAAATAAGAGGTGATCTGGTCCTGACCCATTTGGGAAACTGAACGAGGAATTTAGGGAATTGTGTGCTTGGAAGGCCATCTTCCCAGCAAGAATGTAGGCAGTGTGGTGGTAAGCTTTTTATAACTATTCCTTGTTTCTGATATTTCCTCTTGCCAGAGGTGCTAAACCATGGCCATTTTAGGATAATGGCTCATAGGAAATGGCTCACCCACAGAAAATGCATTCAGTGTACTTTCACATCCTTTGTTAATAGCAACTTTTGCCATGACCCATGGACAGATCTTTTGAAAAGCTTGTCAACTTCCCACTTCCCCTAGGTAGCTTAGGAGCAGCAGGCAAGTGACCTAAGCATCACAGTTTTATGAGACGCTAAGTAGACTCTATTCTAGGAAGTGGCTTGACTAATTGGTTTTCAATCAGTGCCTAGGAAAGCACATTAAAAGGCCCCAATCTTTCCAGATTTGTTTTCAGGCGCTGCCATCTTGTGTTAAATTCAAGCAAAATTATTAAGATCAGCACTGTGCATATTAGAAGTGAGCTTATAGCAATGTAGAGTCAATGGTTTATTTTCCTATTTTTTATGATAACCTGGCACTTTGTACTTCATTTGGCCTCTGCAGAGGGAGTTCTGTGAGACAGTTTAGAGCTGGCCAACTTCCTGCTTAGAGCGTGTTTGTACAGGGTGTTTGAAACCCAATGAACTGCAACTTGAAACTTTGAAGTCTTTCAATAAATTCCTTTTGCATGCAATCATTTACAATTGCAAAGCAAAACTGCGTACAAAGAAGACTGCAATCTCCACTTCTCTGTATTTGGTTTGCAAAAAAAAACAGGTCTTGTATAGAAAAGAGTAGAAAATCTATAATTTTTTTTTTCTATTCTAAAGCAAGATGTTATAAAACCCTTAACAGCAACCACACAGGCATTCCATTAGAACAGGAGCACTAAAGCCCATGTAAATTGTTGTAGAAAATGAAATCAGGTGCCGTGCAGGTGACAAATTGAAAAGGTGCCATACAGGTGGCAAATTCTTCCAGTTCAGTATAATTTACAATCTGTGGGGATGCAGATTGATATAGATATATAGCATGTCGGCTGGGGAATTCTGGCAGCTCAAGTTCACACATCTTTAAAATTGCTGAGGCTGAGAAACTGATACAGGTTCGTATCTCAGCTCCGTACTGCAATCAATTTGCTTTGATTATGACAAACACCCTCAAGTGAGGAAGACTAATGTACTTTGGTTTTATTTTAGGCAATTTATTTCAGGCAATTTATTCATGCCATACACAAATACGTTTATATAATGGTTCTAATTGCAGTCGGTAGGCTTTATGTCATGAAATATTTCAGGAATCTGTGAAACATGTGCAGTACCCTGCTTTTACGTTGATCCCTGTGAAAATGGGAGGGAGGAGAGAAGAGCAGAGCGCTAGCCCTCTTTTCACTGTTATTGCTACCTGTTTTTTCATTGCTTATCGACTCTGTTGCTTCCTGTTGTTAGCAATTCACATCTTCACCCAAGGGTAGGGATGTCCCCAGAGGTGGGTTTCATATATTCTTACCACTTGTTCACCCTGCGCGTGCAGCTTTCGTGCATGTGCCCAGTCTTCCATGCATGTACTTTGCTCACACGCACACCTTTCGTGCATGCGCCCAGCCTCGAAAATGTGGCTAAATAGGATGGCATTATGCTGGGGCAGGTGGGACCCCCACCCGCAATCACCACTACCAGTTTGCCCAAACCGCTCTAAAGCAGATGAATACCCTCACTGGATGTGCCCAACTATATGATCAACATTTTTATTTCTATTGGTCCTGTTTTTAATACTAGTTTTGCCTTTGTTTACTAAAAGGGTGGTGGAAGAGAGCAATATGATTTCCTTTCCAACCTACATCAGTTCCCTTCCACCAGATGACCTCTGTCTGTCTTGAGCATCAACTTCCTCTACCTTTAGCCAAGAAGGCTTTGCCATCCAGCCATGAAATCTGTAGGTCCAACATATCTGGAGGATACCTGCTTGGGAAAGGATTACACTGGCATCAATAATCGGGTGACCATTTAACTCCACTGTTTGAAGGACTCTCCAATCCAAGTCTATAGATTAAAGGGAAGTTTGCAGTTGCCCATTTAGTATTAGTTCTTCTATAATAAACTGAGCAGAGATACAGCGCATTTTTATTTGGATTATCCTTATGACTTGTAAAAGCTTTCAATATATAATATACCATGCTAAAAATATAAATCAACATTTAGGTAGGAGGGGTAAGAGAGAAATGTTCATTTGATCAGTTTTTATTAAATTTATAGAAGGCCTAAACTTCAAGTATATCTATTTATTCAGTCCATTTCTCTGAAATAGTAAATACTGTAAATAAGACAGAGACCATGGGAAAGCCTATCTAAAGCTTGTTAATGAAACTGAGGGCGATTTAATTTCTTTCATGCTTCTTGATACACAAAACTCCACATTAAATTCTGGTTGACCACGGAAACCAGGCTTCTGATTCAATCTATCTCTGCTTTCTTTCTGAATCAAAGGTACCTTTAATTCCTTCTGAATTATAATGACCTTTCTGAATTAATACACTCCAGATGTGTTGGAATTATAACTACCCATTATAAATTCTGCTTCCCACAAGGGTGAATATTTGGGGAATTCTGGACCTGAATCTATCTAGAAGACAGTCAATTGTGAAGGACCTTTAAAGACAGTGCATGAAGACACTACCAGTTTGCTTGTAACTGGTTGGTTTTTTTGAAGGATACAAAACAATACTTCTGGATAGCTTTTCTGCTAATATTATTTATTACTAGTTTTGCTTCTAACTAGGTAATTCATACAGGTAGTCCTCAACTTACAACAGTTCATTTAGTGACCATTCAAAGTTACAATGGTACAGAAAAAGGTGACTTATGACCTTTTTCACAGTTACAACCTTTGTAGCATCCCCATGATCATGTGATCAAAATTCAGCTGCTTGGCAACTGTCTCATACTTATGACCATTGCTGTGTCTCAAGGTCATGGGATCCCCTTTTGCAAGTCAATGGGGAAGCCAGATTCACTTAATAATCCGGTTACTAACTTATCAACTGCAGCAATTCACTTAAAAACAACTGTGGCAAGAAAGATCATAAAATGGGGCAAAACTCACTTAACAAATGTCTCACTTAAAAACAGAAGTGTTGGGCTCAGTTGTGGTCATAAGTCGAGGACAACCTGTATATGATGAGATAGCATCAGCACCAGTGACTTATCACAGAGTAACATGCAAACACTGGCAGGATTTCAACTGGTTTAGCATCTCAACGTAAGTTCTCTGGCTACCAATTTCATTGGTATGTTTTCTGTCTTCTCAGATGGTTCAGCGTTTTGAATGAATTACAAATAAAAAGTCTAATGCAGCACACAAATAGGACAGGGGCAGGTTCTACTTACCTTTACTACCACTTTGCAGCGGGGCCGCATGCACATGTGCAGAAGCTTCCGGATGATGTCGGGGTCGGTAGGCGGAGCCTCCCACTGGTTTTACTACCGGTTCTTGTGAACCGGTCTGAACCAGGGTCAACCCACCACTGAAATAGGAGGAACTATTAATCATGTTAATGAATCATGTTGGAGTTCTTTCTTTAAAAATAGATGGAAGGTCCGCACTTCTGGGATTCCATATCTGTGTATAACTTTGTACTCTGTATGTTTGTTTTTCTTCAGATATCTCAAGAAGTGCAAGCTTGTCTGAAGCAGAGCTGAAGGAAGCAAAAGAGAGGAGCCAAAGAATTGTTGCTCAGTTGACCAATCCACCAAGTTCCAATTCCAAAGGAGTCCTGCTGTTTCACAGACGCAAGCAGCGAGTGAATGCATTCACCTTAGGAGCCCCAAAGCCAACCAACCCAGAACGAGGAGCTGCGGAGAAAGACCCCAAAGCTATCACTCACCCTTGCACTCTGAGCCATGGGGAAGAATCACATCTGAAGCAGACTCTGAAACCAAACAAGGAGCTGAACGCTTCATTCTGCCTCAATAGTTTTGGACGCTGGGGGCAAAAAGTCACCATGGAAAAATACGAGGAGGAACTGGGTGTGGAACATCCCCTAGATAATGCACAGGGCCTTCCATGGAATAAGGAAAAGAGTGAGACGATTCTTTATTCAACAAACCCAACATCCTCTAAAGATATTCCAGAGGAAGAATTTCAGCAGATCCCACTCAGTGTATACCTTAAAGAAAACACAGGGACAACTTCAACCAACGGAATACATGAACCTCTCACTGAGTTTGGAAAAATGCCTGTGGTTGAGCAAGGACCAATTATGGGCAATACAGAAAACATCCCAGCTAAGACTGAGGATGAGGCTACCCCTAACATTGAGAAAAAAGATACCATTCTTGAAAAAGAACTGTATCTTCTACATATGGATCAGGAAAATAATATTCTCGATAAAGACCTGTATCTACCCATAGGTAGGGAGAAAAACAACAATATCCCTGACAAAGATCTGTACACAGCTGTCATTGATAGGGAGAATAATATTGTCCTCAACAAGACACCGAGTGAACCAGTCATTGACAGAAAGGAAAATGGAGAGCTGCCCTACATGGAACAGGATGAGTTGGTCACTGAAATTGAGAACATTTTTCCCACTGCTGACACCGAAAAAGCCACCAATGTATGTTCTAATGAAACCAGCGCACAAAATCATAGGCAGTATTGTGAAGTGCGCCTGACTTTGTCTAAGCCCCAACCAGTGAAGAACCGAACTGCAAGACCTTTTGGCACTCAGTCACTAGCTAAAATCCTCTCACCAGCAGAGAAGAACCCAGTGGCAGAGATTCCTCCACCACCCACCTATGCAGAAGCATTTTCCAGCCCTCCTCCGGTGACTAGGGTCAGGTCACCACCAGCTTACTCAGCACTGTATCCTGGTCAAGAACAGAAAATCCTGGTTCCACCTGAAACCAGGTCCAAAGACAGCAGCCCAGGACCTCAATTCAGAGAGGACAAAGTACCACCTCCAGATAAAACAGGTATTCTGGAGGAATCTGCAGCCCGTAGAACACCTAAGAAGTCCATGTTCACCTTTGTTGAGAAGCCAAAAATGGGTCCTAATCCAGATCTTTTGAATTTAGTACAGACATCAGATAATAAAAAGAAACAGAAAGGACAAGGAGGAGCATTTCCCGAAGATGAATCATTTGCATTGGGTGCAGATGCCTCTAACTTTCTAACTGAAGATAGATCATTGCGTGGACCCACTCAGTCTCTTGGAGATCCTCCACCAGAGTGGTCTTCATGTTTAAGATCACCAAAAATACAACCTAAACCTAAAATAAGCTCCAACCAAAGCCTATCAGAGGCGAAAGGAAAGGGGGCAGAACTGTTTGCCAAGAGGCAATCAAGAATGCAGAAGTACGTCATTGAAGCCCCGTCACATCCAGATATAACAAGATCACCTTCACCTACTATGTCTCTTCCTCCATCCTGGAAGTATACTTCAGAAACTCATCTCTCCCCTGTGGCATTCCAACCTGCGCTCAGAAGTCCATCAAGATCTCCAAAAGGTCCCCCTGTATCTTTCTACAACAGCAATTTGAGAGAAAGCGAGCTCTCCAAAAAGGAGCTGGAAATCTCCAAGCAACAGCCTTACCAGCTTCAGTCACCCATGTTTGTTCGGTCCCCAGTCAAAGAGCCCATGAGATCTGTAGTCCCTGAAAGGGGTTATGTGAGACAGGCTTCTTCCTCTACTTCGCCCTTGGCACCTTCTCCTGTGTTGTACCCACCTGTCCAGTCCAGCCCAAGCAGAACATTGCCTGGCCTCTTCACTCCATTACCTGGAAACGTGTTTCCATCACAGAAGATCAGAGCAAATGCTGAAATATCACCAGAAGCATCCTTTGAATACTCTTCTAAAATTTTGTCTCCAAGAGCTAAAGGAGTATTCCAAGCTCCAAGACCATCTTACTCCACCAAGAATGCAGGGATTGAGCCTCAGGTGTGGAAACCTTCTTTTTATTATAAGTAATAGATTTTAAAGAGTATGCAAGGGTTCAGGCAAAAGACCTACATCATTGTTAGCTTCTGGTTGGTGGTGTGCAAAGAAAAAAAAAGCAAAATGAAGACAGCTTAATGGGTTGTGAGTGCAATTAGATCTTGCATAAAAGTGCCACCTCTCAAACCATAATAGACTAAATTACATTGTTCCACTAACAAAACTGAGCAGCCTTTTTTTTTTTTTTTGAAAAACCCAATTTAGCCTAATGCCAGCATATCTCGGCTAAACCAGTCCTGATAGAACTTGTGCAAGTGAAGTTGTTCAGCAGTGTGTGAATTTAGCCCACAAAAGAATATAAAAATAGTCCAAGCATAGGAGTCTTAGAAGATTATTAGCAGAAGCTTGACTGAAGCAGGAAGATATGCTTTCTTTTTTTCCTCATGCCCAGAAACTCTATGAACATCCAATCTCTGGCTCCTTCTTTGCCTTATTTTTTTTTCTTTTTTCTTTTTGGCTTCTTTGCTCTGAAAGGTGTTTTCTCCTCTGTCTTCTCTGCATCCAGAGCCTCCAATGTGACATGCTCACCTTCTCTGTTCTTTGCTGATGCCAAAAGACAATTCTACCTGATGCCTGTTCCTGCCTCTGCTACCTTTGTGCTTCGTTTATTTCTCCTCTCTAATTTTATTGTCTCTGTTAGATAACAGGACACTGAATACCTTTGAGGTAAATACATGTATCATAAAAGTAATCCAGAATACAAAACCTCATTTTAATTAGCATCCTAATACCAACATTCAATTTAATAACATTTAATGCACAGAAGTGCTTGGTGGGACTAACCCATCTTACAAATTTCAAAAGTCACACCCTACCCTCCTCACACGCACCCCAAATCCTTTTGATGCAATCAGGGAATAGCTGCAGATGTTCTGCCATTCACTTACAATAAGTAACATGATGACAATTTTATCCTCCTTATACTGGGATTTAGGAGAACGCAGAGACTATAGTTATCTCTGACCCAAAGGGCCTCAAAGCAGTTAAAGTGCCGAGAGATACATGTAGCCAAGTACCATGATTTAGACTCTGGGAAATACAATGAGGTTTCATAAATTGGTTTGAAACATTTTATACTGGCAGAATCCACTCACAGTGCAATTATCTCTCAGAAGAACCCTTTTTCCAGCACCAGTGACTATTAACAGAAATCAGGGATGTGTAAGGGATAGTCTCTGTGGTACAGTATTTCTTCTATACAGTCTCAGTGCTACAGTATTTCCTGGTAATGCTAAGGAGGAAGGGTTTCAATGCTGACACATTTTTCTGGTCATTAGGATTGATTTTCCTTCTTGCTGTGGAGCGAAGGGAAAATGGAACACCATGCTGTTCCCTGAAAAAGATTGAAACTAGAAGGCAAATAAAATGATTTTCACATTTTAACACTTAATCTCTTATTTAACATCCATGCTAATCTTTCTTTGGGATTTGAATTGAATACTGAATATTTGGGACTAAAAGTATCACTGAGATGATACACAGACCACAGAACAACCTGATCAGGTTAAGCTCTGGTATTTAAAAGTAAGAGCTCCCCTTGTGTTAAGTAGGGAACTAATATTAATTCCAGCCATCATCACAGTCTTTCCTTCATTTCCCTCACACTGGGAACCCTTCAGAACAGATCTGTAGACCAGCGCAACAGGTCCAAAGTCAATACATCAGCCCCTACTGTGTTTTCAAAGAGCAAACCTGGCTATTTTCACAATGTTGAATATCTGTGAGGGAAGATAGACAGCTGGGCCCAAGAGGGTGGGAGCTCTCAACCTTCTTTTAGGATATAGAATTTCACATTTCTATGCAATTATGTGGAGTGAATGCTTTGGTTATACATTTTGTTTGCAATTTTTAAAAAAGTCATGTTTACAGTAAGCTAACTGCAGACTGACCTTTAGGCTGACTCTACAGACAGGTGATCCTGCAGAGTGAGCTGTCTCTAAGCAAATCCAACACTGAGAATTCATTTCTGACATCGGGCCTCCTTCCATGATTTATTAAGTTGCAAACTACAAGGCCTCCTTGTCACAAAACACTAAATAATGCTAGCTGTTCTTACATTCCTATCATACGTTTTGGTCAGGAACACAAAGCAGCCTGTGCTGTGTTCCTTCATCCCATTTTGCTCCATAACTTCAGTCCTGTGAGGTAGGTTGGAGTCAGGGGTTCACAGGGGTTCAGGAGAACTTCTAGCTAAGATTCTGTGCCATTCAGAGAGCCCCCAAATCCCACTCCTGGCTGGCCACACCCCGCCCTTCCCACTCCTCCCAGGAGTCCCCACGTGGCCCATTTTGGATCCAGGTAAGTGCAGGGTGCATGCAGAGGCTCAGGGAGGGCAAAAAACAGGCCTACTGGAAGTTCAGGAAGGCCGGAAATGTTTCCGGCCTCCAGAGAGCCTCTGGAGACTGGGGAGGCCATTTTCGCCCTCCCAGAGGCTTGAGGAAAGCCTCCGGAATCTGGGGAGGGCAAAAACAACTTCCCGCCCCTGCCCACTGTGGTGCTGGAGGGTGACTAGGCCACACCCACCATGGCCACGCCCACTCAGCAACCTGGCAGAGAACCTCTTGCTAAAATTTTTGAAGCCCACCCCTGGTTGGAGTGAAGAAAGAAGACTTGCCCAAAATCATCCAGGAAGTTTTTGTGGCTGAAGGTAGATGAGAACCTGGTCCAAGACCTTAAGCCCACTGCCACACTGGCTCTCTTCTCCTACAGAGATTCCCAGTCTAGTACTTTCTCTGTCTCTGACTTTCCTCCTGTCTTTCCCTCCTTTCTCCTGCTTGACAAATTCTAGCAGAAGCCTAATACAGATAGTCCTCGATTTAGCACTATCCATTTAGTGACCATTTGAAGTTAAAACAGCACTGAAAATAGTGACTTGTGAACAGTTTTCTCACTTAACGACCATTACAGCATCTCCATGATCAAATGTGATCAAAATTCAGATGCTTGGTAACTGTCATGTATTTATGATGGTGGCAGTGTCCCCAGGGATCATGTGATCACCTTTGGTGAACTTCTGACAAGCGAAGTCAACGGGGAAGCCAGATACACTTCCCAACTGCAGTGATTCACTTAACAACTGTGACAAGAAAGGTGGTAAAATGGGGCAAGAGTCACTTAATAATTGTCTTGATTGGCAATGGAAATTTGGGGCTCAATTGTGGTCTTAAGGTGAGGACTACCTATGTAAAGCAAGCAAGTTCAATGAAGGAAGGCTCTTCCCAGACACAAAACTCGTATTGATTGGCAATACCAAATGTGAAACTAATACTAACGTGTTTCCCCGAAAATAAGACCCTGTCTTATATTTTTTTGAACCCTGAAATAAGTGCTTGGCCTTATTGCCATGCGCTCAAAAGCCCGATTATCAGGGGATGTCTTATTTTGGGGGAAACAGGGTACTGAGTGCATTTTCTGTTCTCTTCCATGCTATGTGTTCAGTGTCGGAATAGTTTCAAAGGTAGAAGGAGAATTATTGCAGAAAGGGCTGTGGAATGTTGCAGGACAATGGTTTCTTTCGGTTCTGATATACCGTGTTTCCCTGAAAAAAAGACATCCCCTGATAATAAGCTCAATTGGGCTTTTGAGCGCATGCGCTAAATAAGCCCCCCGTCCCCCACAAATAAGCCCCTCCTGAAAATATTTAAATGCATGCACAGCTGGTCCCCGCCATTTCCTCTGGTTAGGGTTAGAGAGACAGAGCTGGAAATCAGGTAAGACAGCAAGGGGTTTGCAAGGGGGTGGGTAAAAGGAGATTTAAAAAGTCAAAATACAGCCATGACCATAGGATTGCAGCCCTGGCCCTTTTTATGTGTATCACACTGTCCACACAAAAGAGTCGGGATATGATTGTGCGGGTACAGCTTTTCAAACTTCCCCTGCATTCATTCCCGATTGACTTCCATATAGCTGCTGGTTAATCAAGGAGCAGCAACAGGTTTTCTCCGTTTTCTTCATTGATTCCTGCAATAAAAACACCTACCTTGGTAAAGATCTAATGTAGGGCAAGCTGGTAGAGCCATCTATCTGTGGATAGCATTGATGTACCATATATTAAAGAAATTGTATCAAAGGGCTAACTTGGCAACTGCAATTTTTCTCCTTCAAACTTGAGAGTCAAAGCAGAGATGGGTCAAGCAGAGCCCAGGTGGATAGAACTTGGATGATTGTCTTTCTTTGAGAAGGAGAGAAGAGGGCAAGGGAAAGGAGAAGGAGAGGAAAGGAGAGAGGAGAGGAAAAGGGAAAGGAGAGGAAAGGAGAGAGGAGAGGAGAAAGGGAAAGGAAAAGGAAAAGGAGAGAGGAGAGGAAAAAGGAAAGGAGAGGAAAGGAGAGGGAAAGGAGAGGAGAGGAGAGAGGAAGGAAAAGGAGGGAGGAGAGGAAAAGGGAAAGGAGAGAGGAGAGGAGAAAGGGAAAGGAGAGGAGAGGAAAGGAGAGAGGAAAGAAAAGGAAAAGGAGAGAAGAGAGGAAAGGGAAAGGAAACGAAGAGGAGAGAGGAAAGGAAGGGAAAGGAGAGGAGAGGAAAGGGAAAGGGAAAGGGAAAGGGAAAGGGAAAGGAAAGGAAAGGAAAGGAAAGGAAAGGAAAGGAAAGGAAAGGAAAGGAAAAAAGGAAAGGAAAGGAAAGGAAAGTTTTTCCACCACAGCTAAAGAAGATTTCAAAATGAGAGGGCATTAAACTTGTTATACTCCCCACTTCACTGAAATATAAAGAAAGTTGGAGGAAAGATCTCTACCAAAGGAAAACAAACTTGGCGAACAGTTCTAAAGTGAACACTTTACCCAAGAAGTTTTTTTTTTTTTTTATCTTCTTCATGACCTTATTGACTTAAGTAGTGGAACAAAGGTTGAATTGAAAAAAGTTATCTAGGGAATGTAGGATAGTTGCCTAGATGACTGAATAACAATTGTGAATCCTCCCAAAATTTTGGATGGTCATTCCCATCCTCCCAGGCCATAAAGTCCAGTAGTTTTCCTCAAGCTTGTTCCTTACAGATTTTGGCCATAGTATCTAGGAATGTGGAAGGTACAGTTCAACCCATGAAGATAGGCCTAGAGCAATGTTTCTCAACCTCAACCTCAGCTTCAAGAAGTGTGGCGTTTAATTTACAGAATTCCCCAGCCAGCATGCTTGCATTGCAAAGCTGTTGAGATTGAGAAACGTTGGTCTGGAGTAATGTTTGGGAAACTCAAGTGCTTTGGCTCACTTTGACAGTTTCAGTTTCGGCTTCAGCCCAGATGCATTGACCATTTTCCAAATTCCCAGCCAGCCCTGCCACTGTTGAAAATTATGTGGGTTGAAATCTATTTATCTGGAGGGTGTCTAGGCTCAGGAAAGCCAGGTTAGATAATTCCACCAGTGCTATTGCCATCAAAAGAGGCAGCAAGGGAAGGAGAGAACCATGAAAGACTAAGGAGAGGAATGCAGCTGGGTGAATAGCTGGGCAAGTCATGGAAGAGAAAATGGGAAGAGAGTTGCAGGGAAGCTTATCCACCTGAAGTGTTCTTCAAGTGCTGGCTTTAGCGGGAGAGAAATGGGCACCAGTTATTCTTTGCTTCAGTCAGCAAAACATCTTCAAGGAAGAAAGGAGCAACAGATTTTGAATCTAGAAGCAGAACTAATTTTATTTTATTGTAAGGCTACATCATCAGAATCTTGCAATTCTGAAGATACAAACTTCACACTGTCGCTTTTAACTGCCTGAACAATTAATGCTGGTCCTTCCTTCCTGTTACCATTACTCCATTAAAGGCTTGTGCCTCTCTTCTAATTGTTTCCTAGGCAGCATCTCTTCCCTTCAACCCACAAGATCATCCACCTATTCCATTACATTTACTGGGAGTTGTTACATTACATTACCTGGGAGTTGTAATTGTAGTTCAGCAAAACCCGAAGATTCTCAAATAGCCTTTAACTGGTATATTCTATAAGGCTATGAAGTTTGATATAAATGAACAAAATGTAAGTTCTTGTATAGAGGCTTCACACATAATAAAGAGGAAGGTTAAGGAAAGAAGCTTCTCAGTCTGAGTATAGAAAACTATGTTACAAAGTACTGATATAGATCCACTCAGAGTGTGCCCATTTTGTCAAATACATCATAGTTGTGATTGTGTCTCAGGGCTAGAAATGCGTTTCTAATGGTCCACCTGTGTAGTGTTGGCACTTGGTTTTTTTTTATTATAAAGTTCAAGGTATGCCTTAAAAACGGCACACAAAAATATATCACTAGTACTGCTGAGAACAACATGGATGTCTTCTTCAACAGGGAGCCCTCCACACATGTTAAACTACAACTCCCATAGTCTTTAGGCAACATAGTTCACTTTGGTTTAATTTCTGTCAAAGGCATCCTATAGAAAGGTCAATTTTTACAGTGTTTAAGCAGTGCTTAGGAATTTCACATATTGAACATTGAAAATACACAAATATTTTGCTGAAAACTGACAAGAGACATGTTTTCCATGAGGCAGGTGCTTCCTATCTGGATGTTCCATTTAACAAGGGGCTGAATTTCCTTTCCTCTCCTGAAACCTTGCAGCAACAGTTGAGAGAGACGCAAAGAAGAGGCTTCCTAGACAATAGGATGCTGGAAACAAGGGAAACAGCAGCATTCACCCCCAAATGGTTATTTTCTGATATACAGTAGTTCAGGGGTATGCGTGCATCTCTCTCTCTCTCTCTCTCTCTCTCTCTCTCTCTCTCTCTCTCTCTCTCTCTCTCCCTCCCTCCCTCCCTCCCTCCCTCCCTCCCTCCCTCCCTCTCCCTCTCCCTCTCCCTCTCCCTCCCTCCCTCCCCCCCTCTCTCTGTGTAGGTACAAATAGTGAACCAAAGTTCAATAATCCTTGGCACAAAAGAATTAGCAAGCCATTGATATCTCCATGTCAGCATTTCTACTAGCAAGAGGCCATTTGGAAGCTATGAAGAGCAGGAGGGGTGCTACAAAACTTGGACAGCTGAATGGGAAGGAAGGAAGGAAGGAAAGGAAGGAAGGAAGGAAGGAAGGAATCTAATGTAAGAGATTTTCCTTCCCTGGGCAATCCAGATTATCCAACTAGTCATACTAACTGAGAAACCTCAGTTAATCTGAAATAATTTCAACTTTAGGATTCCGCCAATAGAAATACAGCTGGAGAAATTATCTTCAGAAAAGTTGTATGTGAATAGTTACCTTTGTGCATTAATGTCAATAGAAAGCTGCCCTCCGGCTCTTGGCTTAACATCAATCATAACACGAAGCACTTCCATGAATGCTAACCTGGATGCAGTTAGTGGAGGTGAAAGATTGATTAAATCATGCAGCATGTCAAATGCAGATACTATGACAGACTTATAGTCATTTTGTCAGAAATTGGGTTGCAACTACACAGCAGTGGGTTTTGTGTTGTGCTGTACTACACATTTTTATTTTTCTTACTGTAGCTGCAGACCCCTGTGCTTGGATGCTCCAATGAATCTCAATTGCTTCTGTTTCTGGCAGCTTCCCATCCTTTTTCTAGAATACTGTTATGCTAAGCCTTCCCATGAATACATACATTACGGTCTTTATTATCATGCCTATTTCAGCAATGAGATACACATTTGGGAGAAAGACAGGAAATTGATGAAACATGTGACTCAGGAAGACCATCAGGATGTATTCCTGCATTGACATGGTTTTGTGTTCTAAAACATGTTGAAAGATACTGTAAAGGAAGGAAATAATACTAGAAAACCACAGAGTAGGAATGAATGAAGTGTGCTTTCAATGTCAGTTTCTGATGTTCCTTTCCCCTCTGTTTCTTACATTCACCTATCCTTTTTAGCAACTTGTTTTGCTGATAGAAGAATTTCACTTCTTCCGAAATTTCAAGAAATGAGTGGAGCGTCCTAAATTTTTCTATTCATTCTGTGTTTTGTAGCGATTCTCCTGTTTCATTTCCTTACTTCCACCTGCTTTCTATGCTCAATGTTTTTACACAAGCCCTCTTGTTGTCAGGGTTCCAAGTAAACCCCCAACAAAAAAGACTCTGAGGCTTGAAGTTCCTCAAAGGTCCATTTTATTAGAGATGTCATATTGGCACATCTGGGGAAACCTGAATCTGAACGCTTCCAGGTTTTCCCCACCCGAAGGAAAGTCCAAATCCCTGCCCAGTACCCACATGTCCATCATATGGTCCAATCCAAACACAGTCCCAACTGGAGATGCTTCCCAGTTTCAGCCCTCCAGGTGCAGGGCAAGATGTCCTTGACTCTCTGAGAAAGGAATGTTATTATGACTATATATCACCCTTGCATCCCAGTTTCCCACAGTAGTAAATGTGGCAGGCCTGAAGATCCAATGCAAAAGATGGCTTCCAGGCCTGACACTTGTTTTCATTACATTACATATCATGATTAGCATTCTTGTAGAACAGAGCCAGTTTGGTTAGCACGTAAAGACACTGGACTAGAAACCAGGGAATTGTGAGTCCTAGTTTGGATTTAGACACTGCCAGCTGGGTGACCTTGGGCCAGTCTGTCTCAGTCACAAATAATAGCAAATCACTTCTGAAAAACACTGCAAAGAAAAGAGTAGAAACTTGTCCAGGCAGTGGCCAGCTGTCAGGCCTGACTTGAAGCCACAAAACCTCCAGAAAAATCATGAAACTCTTTACAGGAATTGGCAGGTTAGATTCCAGAAGTAGATCTCTGCCCTATAGAGCAACATCTGAGAGCTACAGATATCTCCCTTGCTATGTACCAACTGCTGCTCCTGCTAATTTTCTGCATTTAAAAAAAAAAAAATGGAAAAAAATGTGGGATGACGACATGCTTCAGTGCAGTTTGATCCCACACCTTTTTTATTTCCAAAGAAATTAAGCACCTCATGAAATATCCTAGGACCTAGAAAATAAAATTTTGATAATTTCAGCCCAGGTCATTCTTTGGAACTGTGCCCATTCATCCAGAGTAAACAGCAAAAATACCTGGGAAAAAGTTAGCATCTTGCAGAAGAGAAAGTACAGTTAGTGGCAAGTGGATTGCTGACAAATCCAAACTTTTGAAATATATATCCCCAAGGGCAGTCACATTGTGACTAACAATGCCAACACAGCAGCTATTAATAAAAGTCTGCTTATAATGTTTTCTCAACATCTGATGTTCCTATAAACCCAACAACACTGGGGCACTCCTAGCTCCTTCAGTAAATCAATACTATCCCTGCCTTCTATTAGTTCCATATCAATAAATTGAATGCCAAGGGTTTTCTTTAAAAATCTTTATTTAATTTTATATTTTCCATGCAAAGAATCCGGGATTTAGAATAGAATAGAATAACAGAGTTGGAAGGGACCTTGGAGATCTTCTAGTCCAACCCCCTGCTTAGGCAGGAAACCCTATACCATTTCAGACAAATGGTTGTCCAATCTCTTCTTAAAAACTTCCAGTGTTGGAGCATTCACAACTTCTGGAGGCAAGTTGTTCCATTGAACAAATAAACCCCCAGTTTTGAATTCTCTACCAAAGGAGAGAAAGGAGGCAGGATTCAGCCATTGCTCTCCCCGCTTAAGTCAGGGGACGTGACAGGGGATGCTCCTGGATGTCTCCTGGGCTGTAGCCCAGCCAAAGCACCCACTTTTCTGGCTGCCACTCTCCCGCCTGAGTCTACAGATCTGGCCGTGTGGGGGTGGGGGGGTCTGAATTTGAATTCAGGATACAGCTTTGCCCATTCACCAAACACCTCTTGCAAATTCTATTAGGAAACTGTAAGTTTTAACCAGATAAGAGATCAGGTGCTATCAGCAATGGAGTGGTGATGAAGTTTTTGTTGCTTTGTGCTGGTGCCCATGGAAACTCTTAAAATCTTGTCCCTGTAGAGAAGGTGTTTCCCAGAAGGGAGGAGGGCAAGTGGCAGTTGTTGAGGAAGGGCTAAGGTGGTCTTTCTTCCAGAAAAAAAAATATTGGCACAACTGCTCCTGTGTCCTATTGCCACCATTGTCCCTGCCCATGAGGCTTTCTAACACTTCCATAAACCCTAATGGGGCTCTTTTTAGCTGGATTCTAATGAAGAGACTTTATTTTCAGTGAGTGCCTCTGATCAAATTTAAGAGATTTTCTTGCTTGCAGAACCTCTAGATGTGCGTGAAAGATGTATAAATCTAAGGGAGAAAGGACAAGTGAGAGGAAACAGGTAGAAAGAGAGGAGGGCTTCTATGCTGAATGTCTATCCATCCATCCATTCTTGAACTGGCAGAAAACTATATTAAATTACTATCCCCATTGCTGTGATCCCTATCCTGCATCACTTGACTCCCCTCCAAAGTACTACCACTCAGAGTCACCTTAATAGGGCAAATGGGTGTCATAAAAATTTAATAAATAAAATAAAATACAAGTGGTCCTTGTTTAATGACCACTCACATTAAGCCATGTTTGAACTGATGACAACACTGAACAAGTAGCAGTTTGGCGTCGCGGTGAGACAGTCGGGGAAATAGTGGGCTCTGATAACTCTGAAAACCCCGGCTGCCGAACCACCGCCAATGGGTCTTTGGACCAGAACCATCCTGCAGGTAAAAAAAAAAAACAACCCTTTTTTCTTTTAAATGCTTCTGACGATCCAAGCTGAGTTGCCTGATCATCAGAGGCATTTAAAGGAAAAAAAGCCTCTGCCGATCAGGCAACTCAGCTGGGATTGTCAGAGCCTTTTGAAAGAATTTTTTTACAACCTCTTCACCAAAGAGGTTGTAGAAAAAATGGTTTTAAAAGTAAAAAAAAATTGCCATGCCCACCCAGTCACATTACCCCCCCCACCAAGCCACACCCACAGAACCAGTGGTAACAAATTTTAGATTTCACCACTGACCCAAAGTCATCTAAGGAGGAATGGATATAGCCAGAAAAGAAATCCAGGGAGCATGCTGTTCTCGGCACCTGAATTCCTCTTACGGTGACAGCCAGACATTGCCTTCTGCAGGTAAGCACAATCTGAAGGGTCGTAGAGGAACAGAATGCTAAAAATTATTCATTTTCTTATTGCAGGAAAGAAAAACATCCCTGCCTGCCTCCCCAACATGGACTCCACAGCTGATAAGGCGACCATCCAGCAGCATAGAGGGCTGGATGAGCCCAGCCCAAACTCCAGAATCTGAGGATGGACTTGTTGAAGCCTTTCGAGCAGCCCATGTTATGACTCCACCTCCTCCCATGTCTCCATCCTGGAGTGAAAGGTCTCTGTCACCATTTCGACAGGAGATTGACCAAAAGTCCAGCCGACAGATGCAGGTGCTGTTGGCAAGAAATATCATAAATGCTGCCCGGAGGAAGAGCTCTTCTCCCAAACTCACCGGAGTAGAAAACTTCAGGCCCTTCACGCCCCCTGTCACTTGCCCCAATGTGTCATCCACTGGTGGAAGCCCTAAGAACAGGAGTACTCATTCTCTGAGCCCAATTCAGTCACCCAAGCCGACAGGAATGGATGGCTATAGACGTGTCTCCCTCCCTGTCTCAGCTGCCCCACCACAGGCTAGTGCATCATCAAACAACAGCCCCAGGTTGCTAGGCATGAAATCTCCAAGCCCACTACAGTCACCAAAAGCAGGGAGGATGAATGGAAACAAATGCTTCACGCTGCCTCCTAGAACTGGAGCGTCTCAGTTCATTGTCTCAACAAACCGTAATGGCCCAAGTATAATGGGCACTCATTCTGAATCACACAAGGATCCGGAGCCACTTCAAAAACCCACAATTGTGGATAGCCGTAAGGCCTTCACATTGCCAGCAAACACCAGTGGGATGTCATATACCAGTCCAAAAAACCTGGATGCTTCTTCTCCCACTCTCCAAAGTCCGATGATGACAACATGGTCCCCAGTGAAGCGCTCCACTTCCATGTCCCCCACCAACTCAGAGGCATCCGTGGACTCTGACTGCTCTGGGGTCAAGTCACCTAGCATCCGCAGCTTCAATATTTGCCCACGAGGCTGGAATGGCAGCCTGAGGCTGAAACGGGGTAGCCTCCCATCAGAAGCATCCTGTACCTCTTAAACATGGGCCAAGAGATGTGAACCAAAAAAAAAAAAAAAAGGTTGTGAAAACTGTTGCCAAAGTATTTGTGCAGGTTCATACATGCATAATCCTGCCAACCTAGTTAAGTTTTAGGAGGAAGACGTTCATCTGCGAAGATGTGTAACACCTTCTCTCCAAGTTTGCCACTTCCTGGGGACTTTGAAGAAGAGAATTTATGAGAAACATTTCTCATACAAAGGAGAAGTATGTTTCAGCTTCTATTCCTGCAGGGCATCCATTTCCACAGGATCTTTGTTCGCTTCCTCCTCTCTTTCTCTCTCTTGGGAGACATGCTTGACTTTCCCAAGTTTTGCTTTCTCTTTCTCAGCTGGACTGGAGACACGATGATTTCTTTGCTTGGGGAAGGTTAAGGCGCATCTGATTGCTTTTGTTCCCTCTGAGAAATATCCTGCAGGAGGACACAGAGCCCATGACAGAATCCTTGATGACTCTTAATGAGGGGACAGTAGGAGAGGAAAGCCAGCCTTAAGTCCATGTTTCACATAAAACAATTGCCATTGATTTAGCTCTACTTTGATAGAGCTACTCTTCAGTTGGCTTCCACTCCAACATCCTGAGGGAAGAAGAAGAAAAAACCAGGGGGAAAAAATATGAGCCAGAAGCCCATTCAGAAGTTGGTGGTGGTGCTTCATCTGCACAGCATAATTTTCCTCCAAACATAAAGATTGACTTTATATAAACCAAATGAAATGAAAGAAGGTTGTTTTAAAGCCTTTTTGTTCTCTGGACTATTGGAGCTGAATTACAAGAGGACGAAGGACCGATTCAAACTACAATCCAAGCACTCCTGCATCCACATTAGAAGATACCACGTAGGAACATGAAATGTAGGAACTTCGAAGCTTTCTGGAAATGCCACCAAAGCCAGCCAGTCTGGGATTGTGACAGTAAGGATCCACATGGGTTTCCAGTTAACATGCAGCAATGGAGGCCTGTTCCCAGAATGTACCCAAATGATCTCAGCACTCTTGCCATGATTTCAGGACTGAATGCCCAGTGAGCAATGGTTTTGGTACTGCCAGTCACTAGGAGAGAGGTCTTCTGATCTCTTCTATTGCTTTCTAGTTTACCAGATATCTGGGAGGCAAAGCTATCCAAGATGTCCCTCTGGGGAGGAGATTCACAACATGTCTTGGTTAATAAGCCCCAAATAATGCCTCTTCTGCCAACTCTTCTTTCAGCACCTGGAGGAAGCTTCCTTCAGGTGCTTTTTGCATAATGGTTGGAAACAAAAGATGGAGAAGTGAGCTCCATCTCTACAAGGATCAGGATCAATATCCCGGCAAAGTTAGTTATATCCAACAGTAGGGAAGCTCCACAGAGCTGTTCCCTAACACAGCCACTATCAGAAACTTCATTGGTCACTTGTATTTTCTCAGTCCCTAGACATACAGGTCAGAACACAAAGGCTGAAGTAGTATCCCTACTCAGGTGGGACAGATTTGCATTCAGAATAACATTCCACACTAGGAAAGGAAAAGTGAGGAGCTGTTATCTAAAACACACACAGGTACCACAATATACATAAGTCAGGCAGGTGGATGATTCTATATGGATTAACTATCTCAGGTCCCTATCCTTGCAATCTACCAAGAAGGACTGCCTATCAGAGTAAATAGCAGACAAACCCAATAGGCTAAATTCCCTTCCAATTTTCCTCTTTGCTATATCCTCCAGTACTGTGCCTCGTAGCAACATCTACAAGGCATAGTACTGTGTCTGGTAGCAGCATCTATCTATTTGCACCATCTGTATGAACCGATGGAACTTCTGATCTACCTCTGCTGAGCAGCAAAGAAAAACACACCTTAGATCATAATTGCCTTTATTGTTCGGCATCCAGAATGAAGGACTTCCTAAAGTGTAAGGCATGCATATACATGCACATTTCTTTTTTCAGACTTACAATCAATCTCTATAACTGGCTTCATTCATTACTTTCAGCCACAAAGCAGTGTCTGTGGTTGATGTGTGAGCCCAGTTTGAGTGTACAGTAACTTATTCTGTGCTGCACCTTGCCATAATCCTGCAGAGTAGAAGCGTCCATCCTTCTGTGGATGGAAGTGGCTGGGGAAATAGATCTCTTCCCATTGAACAATTGAATAATTTGGACAAGTGAAGAGAAAAGGCGGAGGACAGAATAGTTCAGATAGATTTCACCCATGGTTGTCCCATGTTTATCCTGCCTTCTCCAGTCATAGGAATAGAATCGGAGGCTGGTCTGCAGTATTTGTGTCCATGGTCTCAGATGGAGTTAACTACAAGAATTCCAGGCAATGTGTTCTGTGATCTGGAGTCTAGCCAATGTGAGTAAAGTGAGCCTTGTGTGTGCAAAATGTCCTCCTCCCATGGTTTCTCTTTACCTCTCAGTTCTGGCCCCCTATGTCTTGCCCATTTTCTCTCTTGCTTCTCTGCTGTGTGATAGGGTGTCATCTAGCTAATACATCAGCTGGCCTTGGCAAAGACCAGGTCATATCAGGTGTTTCCCTACTTGCCCTTGATTCAGCAGTCACCCTCTATTTTTATCCTGTAACCTTTAAAGTTGAAAACATTTATTTGATATTAATTCAAACTGAGCCAGAAATGAATAATTGGGGCCACCCCCATCTTTGTTTTCTTCTGATCATGTAGGAGATCAAATGGAGGAGGCTCCAAGCTGTGGGTACCTTGGAAACATACCAGGATAAACTCAGCCAAGCTTACCAAATAGCTCTTATATTGTATCTGCTTCAGCAGTATAAGTTCTCCACAGGAACATTTTGACGTTTTTCCTTTTAGGGTTGAGGAGAAGTGGGACACTGGGACCGAGCTGGCCTAGCCATGCTGCTGAAGTCTTCTGAAAGTCAAGGCCTTCAGGTTTATGTGATATATAGAGTAAAAGAAGCAGGAAAAAATGGGATTGCTATGCCAGATATTTTCAGAAATATAGAATATGTAAGGGAAGAAATAATTGATAGAGTAGAAATGCATAGCTTGTGGTAAACTCAGTCCTGGCATCTCCAGGTCAGGCTGTGGGAGAGACTAGTCTGAAGTTCTAGAGAGCAACCATCAGTCTCTGAGGTTCTTCCCCAGCATATTGCCTTCTGACATGTTGGACCTCAACTCTTTCAATTCTCAGCCACCTCATGTTAAAAGGGACATGGTTGAGGAAGATTTTTGTAAATAATCATGGGCTTGGAAAGCCTATGGTTCCTATGTGCACATATCAAGGGACATTGTTGCATGGAAGTCTTATATAAGTCATTTGGTCCTAGTGCCCTTACTCTTCTCAACCCATAGTAGAAGCGGCCAGCCAACTCACCTCTAGACTTCCTCCCTTCCATCTTTTAGATTACTGATGGCAGCAGAACAGATGCATTGACCACAGAGCGAAATGCAGGTTCTGGAAAGACCCATCTTCTACCTTGACTAAGTAGAATGGAAGACTTCAAAGAAAGATGCAAAAAGCAGCCAGTGCTACAAAATAGTTGGTACCCTGTCACTGCTTGTTTCTTTTACTTTGCTCCTACTGCACTTTCTCCTGAGAAATGGCAAAGGAGAGGAGAGAATTTCACACTGAACCCTGCCATCAGGACACTGCTGAGATGGTCAAGCCAAAGTGATCTATTTCATCCAGAAGGAAGGGAACACATGGAACGTCAAGGTGTCATTCTCAGATAGCATTAGGAGATCAGCCAACATGTCCTTTAGAGAAACCAAAAGGGAGGGAGTGGGAGGGAGGGAGGGAAGATAACAAGAAAAGGGGCCAATGGCACCCTCTAGGGCTTCGTGGTGCCAATTGCAGGGTTTTGTCCTAAGAGCAAGGGGGAAATAAATCTGCCCCTGAGAATGCAAAGCATAAAAGCAAAACAGTTGAGCTTTGTTTTTATACCTCTTGTGGCAGAGAGAAGGCTCTTGTCTCAGTCATTTGGGAAGATCTTGGTTAGCAAGTTGAAGGAAATGCTGCATGTCAAGTGTAAGAGAAGGTGTTCAAAAGAGATATCGAGAAGCTATTAAGGCAGTTTTTTTCTCCCTGACCTAGGAAATCACTGCTGCTGTTCACAGCTTATGGAAGGAAAAGCAAAGCTTGGTCCAGGAAACGAAAAACATGAAACTTAGCCTCAAGAATTCTAGTTTCCTATTTTATTCCAGGATCAAAGCCCCATTTTTCCTTAAGTAAAGGATTGGTAAAAAGGCAGCCACGAGGCTTCTAAATATTGACAGTGTAAAATTTTCCTCTGTGTCTTCAGACTCTGTGTGTAAATAGCAGCTGTGACTTTTGCTTCGATGACTCTGCAACAGAATGCACATCCATAACTACTTCCAAATTGTTAAGTGGATGGATGCAATTTGATAGTATATTATGATACCTTTAGACCTTTGCTTATTTTCTATTATGGGACCAGCTCATTTATCAGACATGCCTTATTTCACAGAAATATATCCCACGTGTTAAGGACACATTGAATATTTGTATGTTCCCTTCCCTGCTAATTTATAGTGCAATCCTATACATATTGTCTCAGAAGCCCCCTCCCCACATGTAGGTATATAAGATTCCATTCTGCAATATTTATTCACTACTCTAAAGGAAGGCCATACCTACTTGCATACCACTACTCTCTCTAAAGGAAAGGCCATACCTACTTGCACATACCTGAACTCAGTTTCTGCTGTAAGAAACTGCTAGAAATCCCTAGGGCAGGATTTACTGCTCTGTTTTCATGAACAAAATTGTTTCTTGGTTTAGATCTGTCTATACAGCAAAGGTGCAGTTTCAGTTCATGCCACAGTTTTTCCAGGCTTATCTTCCACAGAACAATGCACCAAAGGATGGATGCATGTTTATCCTTATTTTAGCATGCTGATGGGCTAAATTCCTCAGGATCACAAAAGAAATGAGCAGTTGGAAAAATGTAGTTAACTAAGGCTGCAATTCTGTATAGGTGGTCCTCAGTTAACAAACTGCCTTGTTTAGCCACCATTCGTAAGTAATGACGGTGATGGAAAAGTTACTCATAAAGTAACTTTATGATCAATCCTTGCATTGATTGATCTTTGCAAATCTGTAAAGCAAAAGAAAGATTGTAAGCATAGTTGCAGTTCCACTTACTGTCCACTTTGCCTAATGGCCAAGTTGCTAGTCCCAGTTGTGGTATGTGAACAAGGTCTACCTATATACACTTTGCTGGGGGTAAGACCCTTTGAAAACCAAAAGACTTAGTGCAAGGAGACAAATGTAAAATTGTACTACAAATATTGAAAATTATGTATTTAGGAGCCTTGGGGGCAATTCACACCTTTTTTGACTTGTGAGTCATCTTATTTCTGAATGTATCACTGAGAAAATGTACGGCTTGCTGTATCCCTTCACCTGATACTGTTTGCATCAACACCATGCCATACGCCTATATAAAAGCTCCAAAATAAATCGGACATTAGCCCATATAGCCTGGTTATCAATCATGCATTATTTTGGAATTAAACTCTTCGTTATGCTGAAATACACTCACCTTTGTTATGTCCAGTTGTGGTCTTTGTGGGTTGCCCACATACTCATAGAAACCACGTTTCAACCAGGAAAGGGAAGATGAAACTACTTAAATGGCAGTCATTCTATTAAACGCCTGGAAGCCAGAAATAGTAATAAGATCCAAATAGGTATATGAACTGCAAAAATCAGGATGAATCAGAAGTTTCTACATTGCTTTGCTGCCACCTAGGCATCATCTGGGGATTTGCAGGTCAGACACTCGACCCTAAATAAGATAGCCAATCTGATGTAGTGGTAAGGCACCAGGTTAGAAACTGAGAGACCAGGAGCTTTAGTCTTGCCTTAAATCAGAGGTGGGTTTCAGCAGGTTCTGACCAGTTCTGGAGAACCGGTAGTAGAAATTTTGAGTAGTTTGGAGAACTGGTAGGAAAAAGTCTGACTGGCCCCGCCCCCATCTATTCTCTGCCTCCCAAGTCCCAGCTGATCGGGAAGAAATGGGGATTTTGCAGTAACCTTCCCCTGGAGTGGGGTGGGAATGGAGATTTTACAGTATCCTTCCCCTGCCACGCCCACCAAGCCATGCCACACCCACAGAACCGGTAGTAAAAAATATTGAAACCCACCATTGCCTTAGATGCAAAGCCAGTTGGAATGACTAGTTACAGTCTCTCAGCTTTAGGAAGGAGACAATGACAAACCCCTTCTGAAATATCTGGTCAAGAAATTGCAAGGACTTCTCAGGGCAATTGCCCTGAGTCAAAATTGATTTGAAGCAGTGGTGCTAATCAGCCAGTTCTATCTGGTTCAGGCGAACTGGTAGCGGCGGCTGCAGGAGGCTCCGCCCACCTGCCCAGACGTCATCACGTCCCGTTTCTTACGCTCTGCACATGCGCAGAATGTCCTGTGCATGTGGGGAGGTGGCGCGTGCGCTCCCGTTTGCAAACCGGTAGCAAAGGTAAGTGAATACCACTCCTGATTTGAAGGCAAGAAAAGCAAGCAAGAAAGGAAGAAATCAAAGCAATTACAGGAACCCAACACACTTAGTCTATGCATGACAAGCAAGATTCTACACAAGCAAGTTTTATGTTTATACTTAAATTCATTTATTTAAATAAATAGCATTTCCATCCCAAAGTTGGTACCAAAGCAAATTCTCTCCCCAGAAAAACTGAATAAAAATCAGGTGCAAAATGTCATTATAATGGCCATGTGTGTTTTTCTGGGTAGCAAACCTGTGCATCCTTCTTCTAGTTTATGTTTGAATCATAAAGTCCAGTTCAGAGACTTTTCAATGCAGTAAATCAAAATCATTCACTACAGAGTTTTCTTTATGTCTTTCCATCTTCCAACCCTCAGTAAAATCATAATGGTACACATAAGAATATAAGAAGAACCCCGATGGATCAGACAGAAGATGCATCTAATCCAGGTCTTGTACTCCAATGCCATCCAGAGGATAGTGATGGCCTCTGTAGAGTGTATGGAGTGTAGAGATGTAGGGAAATGGCCTTGAGGAAGGTATTCTACAGCTCTTACATAAACACCAGCTTAGTTTTATAAAGAGAGAAGAAGTGAGAAAGAACCTCAAGATTGCCACACCTGGATTCACCTTGGTTTAAATAGGAAGGGAGAGAAAATCTCTGTCAGGCTTCCAAATTCTATAAATAAAGCCTGCAACAACAAAATAAAGGAGCCACAGTGGTGCAGTGGTTAGAATGCTGTATTTCAGACTAACTCTGCCCACAGCCAGGAGTTCGATCCTGAGGGTTCAAAGTCAACGCAACCTTCCATTCTTCCGAGGTCACTAAAATGAGGACCCAGATTGTTGGGGCCAAGATGTTGACATTGTAAACCTCTTAGAGATTGCTGTAAAGCACTATAGAGCAATATTCCACTTACCTTCACTACCGGTTCGGAACTGTGAGCGTGTGCGGTGCTTCTGTGCATGCGCAGAGCATCTGTGATGACGTCCAGACGGGTGGGCAGAGCCTCCCATTGCCACCACTACCGGTTCAACTGAACGGGGGCAAACTGGTAGAAACCCACTACTGGCAATATCTAAGCACTATTGCTATTGCTGTAAAGTTCCAGTAATTGCTGTGGAATCTGTTTCCTGACTTGGATTACCTTGAATATCTGACAGCCACACTGGTTTTTTTTTTTTTTATCATGTCTTGGTATTGTTGCTATTAAGAAAAGTATAACTACAACAAACTTCATAATTGAACATATTCAAGAAATAGGCTTTAGGACTTGTTGAGACCCTTCATTTGTAAGGAGAAGTAAACCCTTGATAGAACATTCTTCCATTCTAGCAGCCTTGTAAACCTGGCAGGAGCCAGGTAGGGAGAGTTCCCTATTATTTGCTCATATGGTCACGACACAATCGTCAACCAATTTTTCCAACAATATATTTTTTCTATTATTTTCTTCCCCATGCCGATGAGTTATGTGTTTCAATCCAGCAATGGCACAGGTAGTCTAGAGCAGGGGTCTCCAACCTGTCTTAAAGTTGCCAAGGTTGGAGACCCCCTGCTCTAGAGGCAGCATCCCTGAATTCATACAGCCAATTTCTCAAAGATTTACTGTCAACATCACTTGACAGAATAGGAAAAAGAAAGCAGGACATTTGTGATTCTCCTGCAGTTCATCTTCTTTGACCACAGGCAGGGACGATGCAGACTAAAAAAAAGGAGATCACACTTTGATTGCAGAGTTGTGGCCACCATCTTGGCTTTTTTGACTCCCTTGACATCCCTGACCACAGGGGAAATTAATGAGTCATTCTGTTCAGAGCTGCTAAATTTTCAATGCTAAGCAATGAATCACCAACAAACATTTAATTTTAATAGCTGAACAGGTTTGCATGGCCTCCCACTAGGCATTTGGCTCATACAAACATCATAAACCCAAATGATCTTTCAAACATCTCCAATTTCGCCCACAGTTTCAACACTGAGGGACCGACATTTGATAGTGGTATAAATGTGGTGAATGCCACACAATATTTATTCACGTAGTACCACAATGCAACAATTGTGTGTTCGGACAGCAGTGCTTTACAGATGAAAGGGGATGGAGGGTAACATCTACCAAACTTAATATTTGCCAAATAGTTTTATTATCTGAGACAAGAATCAGTAGGTACACTTCATCAACAGTATTCCGTGTGGGAGAATTGTTTAAGTTCAGATCAATCAAACTGCACTGAAAATGCCAATTAGTAGGTTTTATCCCAGCCTCTGAAACTCCAGGGAAAAAGAATGAGAACAAGAGGACAGCAATTCTAAATGATTGAATAGCTTTACTTCTGCTCCTCTAATGGAGGTGGTGATTGAGTTTGAACATGAAATAGATAAGAATACTCTGAAGTGATTGTTTTCCCCGATATTTTAGTCTGCAGGGGAAAAATTGTGTTGCGTTGTTATTGTTGTTGTGCTGTATGTATTTTCTAGCCCACTTAAAATCAGATGAGAAGACTGAGATTCATTATCAAAACATCGGTCTTTGATCTGAATATTTCTATTATCAGGTTGGCTTGCATTCTTGCATTGCTTTGTACCTAGACACTCACACACAGAGATAGAGACACACACACACACTTTAAAAGGTGGGGTCGGCAAACAATGCCAGAACTGGTACTTTAGTCAGGATCTATAGCTGCGGGGGTCTAATAGTCATATTTTAGGACTGTCTATTCATCTTTTGTCTGCTATAGATGAATAACATGTATAAGAAGATGTCAATAGATATCACTGTGATTCCCTGGATTCAACCTTAAAGAGGACAACCCTGTCTTTGAAAAGGATACTCATTATTGGAAAAAATTCTCACTTGAAAGGCAGCCCATTCCAAGATCAAGAAGGTTTTGAAGAACTGCCTAGACTGGGGGAAGGGACAGAGCAGTTGCAATCACCCATCATGTCACAAGTAAATGCCTTATTCTCCTTTATGTAAATAATATATGACCAGGGTATCAGGGGTTAACTTATTCTTCTCTATTTAATATATTCATACTTAACCACTCCTATATCTAGCTCCACCCCATGTATGTATAAGGAGCTGTATGCTTTCCTTCTGTGCTTCTATCTGTGAATATTCAGTGAATATAGAATGCCTTCTGTAAATAAACAGTGCTTTATTTGAATATCTAATTCTTATTCTACTTATTGAGTCTGATCCTGAAAAATATCGTAACAATTTGGTAGCAGAGGATGGTTAAATTGACTCAATAAAACTTTAAATATGTCTGAGAGAGAAAACTCCAGAAATAAAAGAGAAAGACCCAACACCAGGGCATACAGCAAAGAAATGGAAGCAGATCAAGAAATAATCGATGAGTCCACGAATACAATATCGAGAGAATCTGAAGACTGCACTACTGACAATGAAGAAACAATGGATGAGACTGATGACCAAGAAGAAAACGAAATAGAAAACAACGAACTCAGGTCAGAGATACTAAAACTCTTAAAAAGCCAAAAGAACGATGAAAATCTCATCGCGAACCTCCAAAAAATATTAAAAAACAATGGAGCAGCGAAAGAGAAGCACATCGTTACGAATAAATCTAAAGACTCAAAAACGGTGAGCGATCTGCCTGAAAATAAAAATACAGCGAAAAAGAAAACTAACAGTCCCGCACAAAATTTCGAATGGCAGCCATCTTGGTTTCAACGGACCCCTAAGATGAGCGAAGCAGAGCCAATCAGAAAGCTAGATTCAAAATACCTGACGCGAAAAGCCTTACTCGATGCAAGAAATGAAAAAGAGAAAATTTACACCTCAGAAGAATCAGACACAGAGATTGAAGAGACTTCGATAGATATGCAAATAAAATCAGCAATGAAAACGCTCTTTGCTGCTTTTGGACCAAAATTGAAAATCACTAAAGAATCAACGAAAAGGCAAGCAAGCAAACAAACATCTCAGAATCCACCCACTTCTATTCAAACGACGAAAGCGCCGATGCCTGAACCCAGAGAGCCCTGCAGATACCACCCCATGCCACAGACGATCCCAGGGACCAGCGTTCTCAACCAAAGAAAGCGAGCGCCTGCTATCACCAGGACTCCCAAGATCGAGCCGGAGACCGATTCCTCAGAAGAAGAGCGATGCGAGGGAGCTGCGGCAGCGAGAACCTCTCACGACGGCTTCAGGAGCGAAATGAACAACGCGCATGTGCAAGACTACACAGACAACTTCGAAGGACATGAAGAACAGAGAGAACCATTCAGAATCGTTGCAAGCATACCCACGCCATTTTGTAACTTTCAACATTTGCAAGACCATGGACTACCTCCAGTTGTAAGTAATGGATCCAACAATATTGGGAATTTATCCAATGATTTCCCAAAACTGAGAATAGATGGCATTAATTTGCAAGAATGGTGTCAGCAGCTCCAGGTTGTCTTTCTAAAAGAAAACTTATTATTTTTTATCACTAATCCCCCAAAAAGACCTTGGACTCTAAAATTAGACTGTCTGCACCATAGGGCATTTTTCTTATTAATTTCCAGTATATCTCCTGCCATGTACCACAGTATTAAGCAAAATCTAACTGTATCAGAAATTATTCAATGCATGTTTAAATTGTTTCACAGTGAAAGTGTAGCCACTACAACAAGAATGTCTAAAGATTTCTTCTCAGCTAGGATAAAGCCAGGGGTTACCATAAGTGAACATTTAATATCTTTAAACAAAATTAGAGCAGAATTGCATTTAAGGGGGGAAATAATTTCAGATCAAACAATGAAGAGTGTTATCATTAACTCACTAGACCCATCGTGGGATAACTATATATCTCATTTAGACACAATCAATTTAGGATATTTATCCATAGAAAGTCTATCTAACAAGCTAATATCTGAAGATAATTCAAGGAGAAGTCGTTGTAACAATCACATGGAACATAAACAATATAAGAGGGTAGTTTTTCAAGAAAGATATCATGAACCAATAGGATGCCACAACTGTGGATCCAAAGAACATAATAGGAGAGACTATCCAAAACTCCTCAGAAATAGAAAAAATCCTGACTACAGAAATAGGTATCAAAACAGACAGTCATCAATTGATAGACATAGATATAGAAGTCCACCCATCTATAGGGAACATAGAGGGGGCAGGGATAACTCAAAAGATAGAAAATCTGGTTCACTGAATGGGTTAAACAAACATGACAACACTAACATACAACAGACAGAGGACAATGATTGGCTTATCGATTCTGGAGCAACCAACCACACTACAAATAATAAAAATATACTATCTTCATTTGTAGAGGATAAATTCGTAATTAAGGTAGCTAATCAAGAGAAGGTTCAAGTCATAAGTAGAGGAAATATAACCTTACCTGGCCTAGGAAAAATAGAGGGGGTATTGTTAATACCTGAAATACCTCATAACATACTTAGTGCAATAAAACTAAGCAGAGATTCTGGCATAAATATTGTGTTCTCAAAAGGAAAAGCAACATTAGAGAAAAACAGAACAAACATAGGTACTGTGATTATTAAAGGAGGTCTACCTTATCTAATGACAAAAGAAAAATGGTTACACAACATTGATTCCAACATGGAAGATAACAATAACATAGACAACGAAAACAGTAGTAATAGTAACAATGAGGAACATGAGATTATTCACAATCACAAAGACACACACAACAACAATATACCTAATATTGGTAAACCAATTCATGATGAGTGTGCTCATGTCTTACATAGGAAATTAGGACATGCCAGTTTTCCTGTAGTTCAAAAGATGACTGAACATGCTGAAGGTGTTAAAATAAAAAATTGTAAAAACTATTTGGAATGCTCAGTATGTAAATCTACAAAACTCAAAACTAGCCCCAAACCCAAAAAATCAACAAGATCAACCAACAAAATTTTTGATTTGGTACACATGAACCTAGTTGGTCCATTAACACCATCAATCACATATAGAAAACGTTATTTCCTAACCATTGTGGATGACTATAGTCGTTATGGCTTTGTCTATACACTAAAGCACAAAGATGAAACTTTTCAGAAATTTAAGGAGTTTTACAAATGTATAGAAACACAACATAATATTAGAATAAAACAAATTATGACAGATAGGGGATGTGAATTCATGTCAAAAGAATTCTCCCAATGGCTTAAAGACAAAGGGATGTTACATTACACGTCTAGCCCTTTCTCTGCATTTCAAAATGGAGTGGCAGAGAGAAAGAACTCAACATTACAAACCATGATTAGATGCACATTAGAAGACGCTGGCTTAGGAAAACAATTCTGGTCAGAAGCTTTACAATATTCCAATTATACACAAAATAGAACTTGGTCCAGCATTGTTAACAAGACACCATATGAAATGATGTATAATAGGAAACCCAAAATAGCTCATATGCACATATTTGGAGTCACTGCAGACGTACACATACCTAAGCAATTAAGACGTAAAGGTGAGAACGTATCTAGGAGACTCAGGTTCATGGGTTACGAAACAGGCACAAAAGGGTACAGATTTATCGATAATAATAACAGATTTATAGTTTCCAGAACGGCTGTATTCCATGAACAGGCCAACTGGTCTAAAATACATCTTAATGAAATTTTCCCAAACAACTATACAAACACTAAACACCAAGAGGAAAGAACTGGAGAAGAATACAATCACAACATACATAAAAACAAAAACAAAACATGGACAAACAGTCAATACAAAATAAAGACAGATTCATTAACAAAAAAGGAAGCTAGGTATTTACATGACAATGATAGTAGACCAAAAAGGACAATCAGGAATAACAGAAACCAAATACCAAACAAATACAAAGATTATATAATGTATATGGATGGAGAAACATCAACACCAAACACATACGAGGAAGTGCTAAAACTTCCCCCCGAAGAAAAGGAAAAGTGGGAATCAGCCATGACTAAAGAGATGGATAGTTTGCAGAAATTAAATGTATTCACACCTACACATGCACCTAAAGATAAAACTGTTATTGGTACTAGGTGGATATATAAAATCAAAAACTTAGAAGGAGGCAACACCTTATACAAAGCTAGACTAGTTGCTCAAGGTTATGCACAAAAATATCCCGAGGATTACACGGATACATACTCTCCCACAGTAAGAACTGAGAGTGTTAAAACTGCACTGGTCATAGCATCAGCACTTAACCTTGATGTATTCCAATACGACATACAGACTGCATATCTACATGCAAAATTAGATAAAGAGATATATGTAAGAGCGCCTCACAGTCAATATGCAAACAAAAATGAAACGTGGTTACTAAATAAAAGTTTATATGGGCTGAAACAATCTGGCAAAAGATGGTATGAATGTTTAGTAAAAGTGCTCAAAATTATGAATTTTAATGCCACTACTGCTGATAACTGTTTCTTTGTTAAAAAAGGGGATGACTCTTTAGAATTCATGTTAATTTATGTGGATGATATTTTGTATATAGGTAAACACAAAGAGAAGAGAGAAACATTTGTAACAAAACTAAATGAACATTTCTCTTTGAAATCATTAGGTAAGGTAAATAAGTATCTTGGAGTTCAAATTAGCAAAACAAAAAAGGGATTCAAACTTTCTCAAAGAGATAAGATTATAGAACTCCTGAACAAATGTAACTTAAACAATGCTAAACCCTGTGATACTCCCATGCAAACTGATTTCCTGAGGAACACAGATGAGTCATCCCCTGAATTTAAAGATAATACTCTTTACAGATCAGTCATCGGTTCCCTTCTATATATCTCCAATTGGACCAGACCCGATATCGCTTTGCCTCTCAACTTGTTGTCTAGACACGTCAGCAAACCACTAGTATATCATTGGGAAGCTGTCAAAAGAATATTAAGATATTTGAAAAATAGCTTAGATTTTTGTTTATTATTGGAACCCAATAGTGACAAAGAGCCCATCCTCACATGTTACGCCGACGCAGATTGGGCTGGCGACACCACATGTAGAAAAAGCACATCTGGTTATATATTTTTTCTTAACAATTGTCCAGTTTACTGGTATACTGGTAAACAAGACTTAGTAGCCACATCAACGACTGAGGCAGAATATGTCTGTTTGTCTAAAGCCTCAAATAACCTCGTATGGTTTAATGACTTGTTGTCAGACACCTGGATGAAACCTTCATTACCATTTATCATACATGAAGATAATAAGGCTGCTATTGAAATATCTAGATCTGATGCCATTGGACAAAGATCCAGACATATAGATATAAAATTCAAACATGTGAGACAGTTATCTCAAGATAGATTTATTAAAGCAGTCCATTGTGAAACGTCAGAGCAAATTGCTGACATACTAACAAAGCCTTTACCCTCTAAGCAGCACAAATATTTGACTTCTAAGTTACAAGTTTTACATTGTTCAGAATCTGAATGTAATTATTGTTATATATCGAATCGGCATTTAGAGGGGGATTTGTCACAAGTAAATGCCTTATTCTCCTTTATGTAAATAATATATGACCAGGGTATCAGGGGTTAACTTATTCTTCTCTATTTAATATATTCATACTTAACCACTCCTATATCTAGCTCCACCCCATGTATATATAAGGAGCTGTATGCTTTCCTTCTGTGCTTCTATCTGTGAATATTCAGTGAATATAGAATGCCTTCTGTAAATAAACAGTGCTTTATTTGAATATCTAATTCTTATTCTACTTATTGAGTCTGATCCTGAAAAATATTGTAACACATCAGTTGCAATTAGCCTTTAAACAACAACAGAGCACACATACAGGTCAATGGTGGGTTGCCCCTGGTTTGCACCAGTTCTATAGAACTGGTAGTAAAACCGGCGGGAAGCTCTGCCCACCGATCCCAATGTCATCAGAACACTTCTGCGCATGTGCAGAAGAGTGCGTGTGCGAGCAAAGCAAGCACGTGCACGCGGCGCCGTCGCAAACCGGTAGTAAAGGTAAGTAGAACCAACCCCTGATATAGGTCATCTTGTCTTGGTTTCCACACACACACATCCCAGGGTGAGTTGCATTGAGCTTCTGTTTAAATTATCACAATTTTAAATGTGTATATGCATTGTGTGTGTGTGTTGTGCCCCAGCTACGGACCCCAAAGAACACAGCACACACAAAGTCTGTTCAAACCTTAGTTTACTAAATAAACCAGTTTTTTACAACAACGGCTATTAATTAACTGCATTAACAGCCGCCAAGAATTCAAAGAATAATACTGAAAGTTTACTGTGGTTGGCAGAATGCCCAGAAGCAATTTGCAGGAAGCTGATAAGCAAAACAAGACATGAAGGTATATGAACGAAGTTGTTCCCTGCAAATTGCTTCAGTCGGTGTTCCTCCTTAAATAGGCTAAGGGAGTGGCCAATTAGCCGCAAGCCTTACTCTTGAGGAGACCTCCTCCTGAGGAGCCACTCCTGCCTTTTGGCAGCTCTGCACACCCGTGCATCGAGAAGAGGCTCCTCCTCTTCGTCCTCTTCACTTAAGGGAGCTTCTGGAGGTTCTGAAGGCCCTGGCTGAATCCTCGTCTCTGGCACCACATCTTCTCCAGCCTCCTCATTGTCTGACTCGAGTGCCAGCTGCACATGCTGCTGGCGCAGCACCACACCAGCCTCCTCGCTGTTGGAATCAGCCACCAGCTGCACAGGCCACTGACGGCCACAAGAGTGTGTGTGTGTGTATATACAAGTATATATTTACTTTCTCTTTTGAAAAATAATTTCCTCTGTACTGGTTTGAGTAATGAGCCATCTACCCTAGGCAATGCTTAACCCATAGCTGCATATTTGCAAGGAATGAGAGAAATGGAAAGAGGAAAGGGACCTAATTATGAGAAGGGAAACACAAACGAGAAAAAACACACTAATTAAGCATCTTGTCCTGCTGATCTACCAGTGACAAGAGGACCTTGTGTTGCCATATTAAATTGATGACAATTTTTCTAAGATATTGCTTTCCTCCAACAGAACAACAGAGCAAACAAGAATCCTCTTTGGTGTGCTTAAAAACTAACTGGGCATTAATTATTTTAGAACAGGAGAACTTAAGGAAAAAACAGTGCAATCACCACTCATCATGAGAAACTAAGCTGAATAATATATAAAATAGGATAATATTTCTCTATTTATATTGCACTTGCTATTTTCTTGCACTAACATAACCATAAAATGGAAATGTAGATGTTTCTTTTTTGCCTCCATTTACTTCCTATAATATCATCATTCCCTGTAATGAAATAAAAATAATAATTAGCATTAGATGTTATGTGCTTTTTACTAAGGTAGAACTCAAAATAAAAACTTGATTGTTTCAAACATCCACCCATCTGCCCACGTAATTTTTAGTTGGAGCTTCGGAAAAATTAGCATTACATTGGCTCTTTTTAGACACAAATGTAGAGCTCTTTTAAAATGTAGTTTTTCAATCCATCTTTAGCAGATTTTTTAAAAGAATAATACACCCATCTTAAAAAAACTCTTGATATTACAGTTAATTTATTTTATGTAGTTAACAAGTGACAATTACAATTAATATATACCAAGAAATAAAAGCTAGATTCTTCTAACATTGTGTTGCTGAGTCTGTCCCAAATGAATGTGTGATTTTCTGCTGTTTCTGCTAGACAGGAGTATCCTGTGGCCACACTTTCTCCTGGTTGTACTGCAAGACAAGTGCCATTTCTCCTACTTCTATATCTTTTTGAGTTCTCTATGGGGTACTTCTGGGTGTTACTGACTTATTGCCAATGCTACCACTTGCTCTCAGCTCTTATTGATTGCTCCCTTTTCTTCAACCCATGGCCAACAAACAGGCTGCCCACATGCTTCCTACAAATCCTTCACCCTGCCTGTGACCAGTCATTTTGGCTGCTTTTTTGGGCCAGAGGGCATGTTGGCCTAGCAGTTAAGACACTGAGCTTAGCTCCTGCCAACCTAGCAATTTGAAAGCATGCAAGTGCGAGTAGATAAATAGGTACCACTTCAGTGGGAAGGTAACAGCATTCTGTTTATCTCGGCATATAGTCTTGCTGGCCATATGCCCATGGAAATGTCTTTAGACAATGCTGTCTCCCTTGGCTAAGAAACAGAGGTGAGGAGCATTCCCTAGAATCAGACATGACTGGACAAGGGAAATCTTTACCTTACCTTAGACAAGGGCTTAGCAGGTTACACACACAGGTTACACACAAGGTAGAGAAACACAAGCAGAAGTGAGTGAGAACTCTTAGGAGAATGTGTCCTGCCTACACCCCTCTTCCACATGTACTTTTGTCAAACAGGCCTCATTTTTAACCTAGTAGCCTTTCAGGAGAACATTAGATGTGTGTTTAAACCTGTGTTCTTAACCGATTTATTCTTCAAAGCACCTGAGAGCAAGACAAGAAGTAACAGGTGCAAGAGCATTAAGGGGAGATCCAGCCTAGGCCTAAGGAGAAACAACAGTGAGAATAATTAATCAGTGGAACACTTGCTTCTGGAAGTTGTGGGTGCTTCATCACTGGAGGTTTTCAAAAAGATACTGGACAGCCATTTGTCCAGAATGATATATAGGGTCTCCTGCTTGAGCAAGGGGTTGGACTAGATGATCTCAAGGTCTCTTGCAATCCAATTATTCTGTTTTACATTCTAAGCAGATAGCAATGGTTGTTTCCATCATTTTTATATTCTATTGATTCTGGTGATGTTTTTTTTTTCCTGTTGCTGTTTGCTTGCATTTTTTTAATTGATGTTTGTGGTGGGAATTTATAATCTGCCCCCAAACCTCTTCCTGAAAGCAATACATAATGCAAATAGGAGCAGTAACAAAAGCAAACTACATGCCTGAGTGCATCCATTATAGAACAAGGCCTAGATAAAACGGGGGAGGTGGGATTGGCCTCGGAATGAGCTTGAGCTGTAAATCAATCGGTCCAAAATACTTTGCATATACTGTGTTTCCCCTTCACTGTTTGGCAGAAATAAGAGACATTGGAAATATTCGATCTAATCCCCAGAAGAGTTTTGGGTATTTTTAATGCATTTTTTAAATTATAGAAAATTCACAGAAATTTGAAAAGTGACTTTACCCCGGTCCAGCCCCACTCCCAATTGGAATCTAGCTGGTTTTCATATTTTTCCCCCCTTTCCCTGGAATTAACCTGGATTTGGGAACAATCAATGATAGACATTTTAAAATAGCTTGGAAAAAAATATGATTTTATATTTAGATCTGATACTATTGTGGTATTTGCATAACATATTGACTCACAATTGACAAACGGTATTTTAAAGCACTGAGTCTGTACTCGTTTTATGATGAATCATGGAATTCCAGCAATTGAAACAAATAAACCCTGGTTTAATTAATCCTACAGTAGAGTTTCTCAACTTTAGTAATTTTGAGATGTGTGGACTTCAAGCCAGAGGTTGGTTTCAGCAGGTTCTGACCAGTTCTGGAGAACTGGTAGTGGAAATTTTGAGTAGTTTGGAGAACCAGTAGTCAAAATTCTGACTGGCCCTGCCCCCATCTATTCTCTGCCTCCCAAATCCCAGCTGATTGCGAGGAAATGGGGATTTTGCAGTATCCTTTCCCTGGACTGGGGCGGGAATGGAGATTTTACAGTATCCTTCCCCTGGAGTGGGGTGGGGATGGAGATTTTACAGTATCCTTCCCCTGCCATGCCCACCAAGACATGCCACGCCCACCAAGCTACACCCACAGAACTGATAGTAAAAAAATTTGAACCCCACCACTGCTTCAAGCTCACTGAGGAATTCTGGGAGTTGAAGTCCACACTTCTTAACACTGCTAAGGCTGAGAAACTCTGGCCTACAGAATACTCAGATAATAAATAGCTGAATGTTTTCACTGTGTAATTCTGCACCAGCTTTAACAGTGCATAGTACAAATGCTTCTGATTAAGGATCGGAAGCCACATCAATCTTATGAAGAGAATGGAGAACAGATCTGTCGGGTTCAAACATGTGATGGGAATAGCAGAGAATGTAGACCCAAAGACGCATTCTCCGTTTATCTCTAATCCATATGCAAGCCTGTACTTCCTTCACAACAGCTGAAGGTTTTTCTTTCCCACATTCACTTTTGGCACAAAATAATAATCAAATGCATTTGGTGCAATCTCGTAGTTATTATCTCCAAAGAGAAGGGTGTAAAAACATATGCTGGCAATCCGCTCCAAAGTAGTGAATAAAAACTGTACGCTTTTTTCAAAGTATGTTTTTTTTTCCTCCCCAGATGGAGAGCTTCCAATCAGACTAATCAAAAGATATTTTCTTCCAAGCAGATTTTATGTGGTAACCAAAAAAATAAAAAATAAATGGAAGAAGCAGTGGGGACATATAGAAGGAATAAAAATGGAAGATTGACTCACTTTGATCTCCCTTAAGATGTCATGAATGACGGAAGCTAATTACACACACACTCACACGCACATGGGAGAGGGGGGCACAAAGCCTAGTCTGGAAGCATCTTTAATTTTAAAAAACTCTGTACGCAATTAATTCTCAGACATTCATATCCAGAAGACAGGAGCTGAGGCTTGAAAAGAAGAAAATAAGCCAGATCCATGCTTTTCTGAGCTGTTCCTACTTGCGTGGACTGTGAGAGCAGAATGGTAAGAAGAAAATGGAAAAACAGGAATCACAGAACGAGAAAAGAGTCCATCCTTCCCTTTGCCCACTTTAATATAGGTATGTATGTCTCCCCACTGACCCAAAGGCCTGAGGAAACAGCCAGGTCTTCAATGCCTTGCAAAAAAGTTAATACAGTTGGGGCATCCAAATATCTGTGGGGGAACATTTTGTTCCATAGGCAGGTGCTGCCATTGGAAAGGCATGCTTTCTGGTAAACAAGATCACCTTGTTTAATAGAAGGGATCCTAAATGTGTGACAACCTTCCCAGGGAGACCAGACAAGAAACATGACCAGATGAGCTAATTTTACTTTACTGTAAGACTATATTAACAGAATCGTGCAAGTCTGAATGTACTTCAGGCAGTATTTCTTTGCTCCGACTCCCAAGGTATTTCTCACATACTACTACTGCAATCCCTCTTTACTAGGTCTGGTGGGGCAAACCTACAGGTAAGACAATAGAAGAAAGGCAGTCTGGCTATTACTCTGGTCCTATGCCATTTGGGCTCTGGAGATGGTTACTAGCACCTTGAATTGCCCCTGGGAGCCTACTGGCAACCAATGCAACTTGCAGAATATGTCTTCCGGTAGGAGCATCTCCTAGGGATAATCTGACCTACAGAGCATTTTAAAATACACCAAGTAAACACAAACTGTAGAAAAGATCTATTTGGAGAGCCAATTGGGAACAGGAAATCATCCTTTTTCTACCTTGCCCCTTCTTGAGCTTGCTTGGCTCATCACATAAATAGACATATGCATACACAAATACATATAGAGTCAGTGCCAGAATATGTCACGTAAGAAAGAATAGATGTCATGAATGATAGAACCTAAGTGCACACACATGTGCGCGCGTGCACACACACACACACGGGAAGCATCTTTCATTTAGAAAACTACGCAATTAATTCTCAGACCTTCATATCCAGAAGGAAGGAGCCAAGGCTTGGAAAGAAGAAAATAGAGATCCAGATCCATGCTTTCCTGAGCTTTTCCTACCTTCTCATACTTGTTTATAATTCAACTAAATGAAGAATATGTGCTTTATTATCTCTATTTCAAAGAAAATTTTTTTAAAAGGCAGTTTCAAAGAAAAATGATCTGTACTTGTTAGGAATGTGGCAACTACAATTTTCTGTACCATTTTCTGCCCAACCACATTCTGTGGCATTTATACCTGCTTCTGTGGCTGCACCCATTTATCTGAAAATGTTTGACTATATTCAAACCGATGTAAGCATTTGAAAGCACAAATGAAATTGTGTTCGTTTTGGGCTTTTTAGTGAGCCAAGCAGACAAAATCTTGAGAGAAACATGATAATTTCTTAATACTTTCTGCACCTACTGCTTTACTGTGAAAGGTACAGAACCTGTGGCCAGATGAAACACAGTGGTACTAGTTGTATAAAGGGACAGGTGGTTTCCCCTCCATGCTTCACTTGGCCTCAGCACTTGCTGCTAGTTGAGTTCCCAAAGGTTCTGCTCTGGGCTGGACACACCCCTTTTCTCAGCCAGAAATAAATGTCTGATGTAACATGGATTAAAAACCTGGCATCTCAGCGGGCCAAGATCAAAAAAAGGCACAAGAGCAAGACTTGGGACAGCTGGGAAGCATTGACTTGGAGAATCTCTTGGGTGAGAAAAAGTGCTGAGAAAACTCACACGGGGCTCTAATCCTCACCTGGGAAGCATCCGCTCTGTCAGGACTTCACAACAGAGGCTCTGCTGTGGTCTGAGTAAGAGTCTGAGCAGGTAGGGAGAACTCTTGCACCTTGCTTTGCGAGGCATTTGTGTGTGGTGTGGCTGCTATGAGAAAACTGTGGAAGATTATGCCAGTCATTTGGATAACCAGTTTTATTTAGTACGTGTATTATTGAGGATTAGACAACCTAACAGGTGTATCTCTCAGGGGGAACAGAGAAAGCCTTGTAGAGTTTAAGAGCAGATCTTTAACAATTTAAGGAATTTCAACAGCTAGTGCTGGGAACAAGACTGGATTTAATCACAGTACATGACTGTGAAGACCTATCCGAAGCCTACAGATGTATTAGGTTTGCTTTTCGATGCCAAGGGTTGACCTTTTGGGTACAGAATTGTCCTCTGGCAAGACTTTGATCTGGAAATGTCAAATTGCCCAGCTCTAAGAATATAAGACCCAGCGTTAGAAAGGGGCTGCTAGGAGATGACCTGGAAGGTTGAAGCAGGTAAGGAAGAGAATTTGTGACTGCTGGCACATCCTGACGAGAGCCCATTGATAAACACATACAATGTCCAAAAGAAAAGATGAGTATATATTAAGATTCCCTAAATTCATCTAAAACTGATGGTTTCTCACTCAATTTACTAAAGAAAGGAAAAAGAAAACTCAGCTCTTCATTAGTTCAGTTTCGTCTGCAATTCTGTCCATTTCTCCAGAAGACTTCCTCCCAAATAGATATATAGCTCTATAGATATGATATATGGTTGAAGTTTCACCCTTCTTTTCTGACTCCAGCACTAAATTACTTAGTTGCTATTGGAAGAATGTCACATGCCGCCCCCACCCCCCACCGAGCAACAGAAGGGGAAGTGTGTGCTCTTGAACCAAGCTGATGGTCATTTGAAACCATGACAGGTTTTTGTGGCAATGAGACACATATAGATTGACCAAAATCTTGCCCAATTTATTTCGATTGAAATATACCAGACACTCTAGCTCTTAATTGATGGTAAAAACAAGCAAGAAAATATGTGGCTTGAATCAGAACACGCCAGAGTGAGACTATACTCTCAAAATTAGGTATCTTGTGAGACAAAAAAAAATATTCTCCAATATATCTAATTTTTTTATTTTTTTTGTTTAAAACAGGGTCATGGATTTAGGTAGATATGAGGCAAATTCAATGACTCTTGTTTCTTACTTTCTACTGGGAAATGGTTCAAATATTCGTATGAGTTAAAAGGTAAATATTTATTTATTCATATATAAAATTTAGAAACCATCCATTTGATAATAATATGGGATAAATAAGGAACTAGAGTGAAAAAAGTGGAGAAAAAGAATTAGTGGAGGGGGATTTCAAAAGGTAATAATAAAGAAATCGTTCTGCACAATGAGGAATGATAATTCTTCCTAAATTCTGACACATGGGTTAATGAGTATTCAGGCTCACAAACCTACATATAGAAAGAAGTGCAAGAGATTTTTGTCAAGCATTTTACAAGACCAAGAATAGGCACCCATGAGTGATATTTTAGATTGGGCTGATGGTGTGTGTGCAAGTGATAGTAGCTGAAGTGGATAGGGAGATGAAAAGTCCTTCATTCCTTGAAAAATCAATTTTTCTGAAATGCAGCTACAGGAATTGTTGATGATCTGGATCTCCCAATTTTGCAGTTTTTGTAATTTTAGGATTAAACCTGTCTGCTTCTTCTAACCCTGTGAGTTCATCCTTTCTTTTAAAAATGTTGCCTGCATCCATCACAGTACAAGATCAGGATTGCATCTCCAGTATTCTCAGGTCACCAGCTAAATTTAGTGCTGGCAGATTTAAGGAAGGCTTTTCTGGGCAGAAAGAAGACATGGAGTCCCATATGAAGCCTTTTGCTGAGAAGTGTATTTCTTCCTGGCAGAACTGCCCCATTCAAAAAGCTTATCCTTCTGCTTCTGCTTTGACAACAAGTATCTTAGTTTAAAACTGAAGGCCATCACCACAAATTCGGTTCTTTTCTAAGAAAGAACCTATGGATATAATCCAGTTATTACTGAATTTCCATTACAGTTCTGGGAGGAAGAGATTATTCTATAGCAACTTAGTATTGGTCAGTGGATAACTAGAAGTCCACTTTAATCTTTTTTCCCTCTGGCTAATACTAATAGCTCAGCTGGCTTCAAAACATTCCATTCTCACAAAGACCAGTTTGGATTTGCCAAATTACAGATCAAATATGCATGAGTCAGAACTTTTGTTTTAAATTCAGAAGAAAACATGCTATTCTGCTCTGACCTCAGGAGAAAACCTGACCAATTCAACCTAAATTGTCCTGAAGAATTTGGGGAGAATGGAAAGAGAGAGAGAGAAAATATGGCTTAGCAATACTACATATTCTCTTTATGCAACCCCTGCTTTTACTAAGTTGTTCTAACTAGCAATTACATTAAGATGTAATTGAAATAACTGAAATGTTAATTAGCATTCTTTGCCTTATGTTAGTATGTTGGCTGGGGGTGGGGTGGGGGTGCTAGTTAATGAATTATACTCTGTATTGAAAATCCAGAGAGGGAAGCAGATTTTTCTTATAACTGATTTAGTCAGGAAATATAATGAAATATTTTGCATTTTATTTCATCACAATGCTTCGTCCATAGCTCAGTTAATGTTACTGGAACCTTGCAGTTAAGGAATTCCCCATATACAAATTGAATTGAAAATTCAAAGAAGGCTGAAATCTTCTGAAATAGGTCAATTGGATTTATTTTAAAGAAAATATATTTAGAATGGAAAAAATTGATTAAAATACACAATTATTCCTTTTTAAGTAGATAATCTATTCAATAGATTCTACTGGATTGCAGCCAGTTTGGTGTAGTGCGAGGGTATCGAATTCGATTTCATTGAGGGCTGCATCAGGATTGTGTTTGACCTCGGGGGGGGGGTGGCATGGCCAGCTTGACGTCACTCGTGTCGGAGCACCTGTGGTGGCCAAGTGCTAAGGCAGGACTTCTCTGAGACCCTCCCTCCCTCTCATTATAATTCATTTCCTTCCTCCTTCCTTCCTTCCTTCCTTCCTTCCTTCCTTCCTTCCTTCCTTCCTTCCTTCTTTCCTTCCTTCCTTCCTTCTCTTCTTTTTCCTTCCCTCTTCATTCTCCTTTCTTCTTCCTTCCCTTTTTCTTCTTTTTCCTTCCTTGCTCTCTTTCCTTCTTTTTCTTTTTCTTTTTCTTTGTCTTTCCTCTTTCCCTTTCTCCTTCCCTGTCCATTCTTGAATGCTCAAATGCATTCTCCTTTTGTTTTGTTTTGCTTTTAGTTTGTTTTGCTAGTCCTCTGCCAGCGAAAATGGAGTTTGGGGGGCCACATGTACACAGACACCCAGCTCCATTTTTGCTGGCAGAGGCACCGTGGGCTAGTCCTTTGCTGGTCCTGCAGGCCAGATCTAAACACCCCATGGGCCAGATCCAGCCTGTGAGCCTTGTAACACCCCTGGTGTAGTGAGAAAGGCACCAAACTAGAAGACTGTAAGTTTGAGTCCCACCTTAGGTATGAAATGAACTAGATGATTTGGGGCTAGGTACTCTTTCTCAGTTTTAGGAAAAAGGCAAAGGCCTGGCAAGAATACACAAGGATTTGTGCAGGCAATCATCAGGAGTCAAGATTGACTCAATGACATCAAAGCAAGCAAAAGCCCAAGCATATGGGATAAAGCCCTATGTCTTTTCACTGTCTCCCAATATTTTATTCCTGATAACTCTGTTATTAAATCTACTCTAAAAGTATTCTGAAGCTGGAAATAGAGAATCATTAGCATATCTAACAATTTACTTCAGCCTGGCTTCTCTGATATTTCTCTTGCCACACATCATCAGCAATGATGGCTGCCCTGTTTCAAGGTTCTTTCAGATGACCATCCTTTCCACCTACTAATTCTTCTGATTTCTTTTTAGGTTGAAGTTCTGATGCTTTATGAATGCTCCAGGAAATAGAGATGCTACAAGCATAAATATTAGGGCATACTGGTTACTGTAGCTGTGGCATGATCCCACAAAAGAAAAGAAACTCAAGGAGTTGCAAATAAGGACTCCGAGGTTCATCCCTGGAAGCTCTGAATCACCACTGGGTGCCTTTGAACCCCAAACTCTGCATAGTTCTAATGGGAAGGCCTCTGAGTGTTTAGAGCTCATGGAGAAATAATAGGCAACTGGAATTTGCCCTTTCTGGAGAATAGTTGTGCATGAAGAACTATCAGTCAAACAGCCAAAACAGGACAGGACACAATTACTTTATTGTGTATTATATCATATATATAACTTAAAAAGAGATTAAATTGCTGGCATCTTTTTTTCCTATTTTACTTGTATTTCCTTAGAGCTGGAGGTGACATTTGCAAAAACTAAAAATCATGGATTCTTTAAGTGTTGTGGATTTTGAGAACCTGAACAGGGTTCTTGATGTGGCAGTCTTGTCTCTTGTGAGCTAAAAATTGCCCTTCCTGGCAGCCAAGGTGGAAGTGAGGGCCCCACCATGTTAGACCATTTCTGTCTAGTGTCAAACCTTCCCTTCTTGGAGAAGATTTCATAGAAGGTGATGGGGTTTGAGCAACTAAGGATCTTGGACACAGCTGATTATCTGGTTCCCTTCATTCAAGATTCAGAAAGCATGGGATGAAAATAATATTAGTTGCTCTAGTAGATGACATCTATTGAGATTTGGATGATTGGAGTGCAGTTCCTTTAGTTGCTTTTAATGCCATAGCCTTAGTATCCTTCCAGCGCACCTACATGAGTCAGTTGTTAGGGATACACTGCTTTATAGTGGCTCCTTCAATGGTTGTGGATTAAATGGAGTAAATACATATCCCACAATGTACTCTAAGTGGAGCTACTTTTAAAGATCAATTGGAAACTGCAATGGATACAAAGTGAGCAGTCTATGTGGTGGAAGGTGTCAATCACCTAAAGCAGGGGTGTCAAACTGGCAGCCTGTGGGCCAGATGCATCACACACAGTCCATGTCCACGCCGGCTCCGCAAAGGGAAAAAAACATCGCTATATGTCACGTGACGGCAACGTGATGCAGTGAGTTTGACACTCATGACCTAAAGCATATGATCCTTGTGCTTAAAGACCAGCACTGTAACAGGTTTCACATGCAATTTGAATGTTGAGTTTGACCTATATAAGCCCCTTTATAACTTGGTGCCAAGGTACCTCGGGACTGCATTCTCCAGTTATAACTGAGTAGTTCAATATTATAGAACAGCCTCTCTTTGTGTATCAGATATGCCTCAAAAAAGTATTAAAACTGTATCGTTCCAGAAGACCTTGGGTGGTTTAATGCTGTCTTCCTTGGCTCATTCTTAATTGTGCAGTTTTTCTTTTATGTTATGTGTGATAAATTTACTGAAGAGGATTGTAATTGTTTTAATCTAAAGTTTTTAAAATTCTTACCATGGATAATTTAAGGTTGTAATGCTAAAGCTATTTTAGATTTACTTTGGATGTTTGTTTTAGTGTTCCTATGTTTGTTATACCATGAATCTTTTAATCCTGCTATAAGCCATCATGACAGAGTTGGTGACATATCAGCTTAAAATCAATCAATCAACAATCAATCAACCAACTCAGGCTTGCTGCAGGCTTCAGTAATCTTCCTACACAACTGAACCCTTGCATGAGGCTACTGAGAGACTCATTCATCAGTTTGCAGTTGACATTTGCCTAGCAACCATATGGTGGTTCTATGGCTACTCTGCTATTTTTGGTGTACTCTGTAACAGCAGGTCTTCAATTTGTAAGTCCTCTTGGATTTGCAGTTCCACTTACATCAAAAGGTGGAAACTGTAGCTCAGTTTTGTTGGTGCACAGATACAGCCCTTTTGGGAGTGGGAGTTACTCTTCAGCAGTTACAAGTTCTCATCACTTATATTTAGGGCTACCTTTTGAAGATTACCCAGAGATTGAAATTGATGCAAAATGCACACTCTCAGCGGTTAAAGGTGCTGAGTTTGTCATTTGGACAGCTGACAGCCTGGGTTTGAGATCCAAATGCTGCACAACAGGGTGATCTCTCGTTACTTGCTCCAGTTCCTCCCCATCTAGCAATTCAAAAGCATGCAAATGTGAGATTAATAGGCACCCCTTCACTGGGAAGGTAACAGTGTTCCATGCATGTTTGGTGTATAGCCATGCTGGCCATATGACTGTGGAAAATGTCTTTGGACAACACTGGCTCCCTTGGGCAAAAAACAGAGATGAGCACTATGCTCTAGAATCAGACATTACTACACAGGGAAACTTTCACCTTTACCTGCAGCACTCTACATGCCAATGGGTACACACAAGTTCAGCAATATCACATCTATTTTGCTAATTCTGCAGCGGCTTTGAATAGTGCCCAAGTATAAATCAGTGTATCAGTCTGAGGCTATAAAGGCCATCACCTCCAATCTGACTCTGGCTGATCTGGCTGTTCTACTCAAGAGGTTGCTGTGGTACCCTTATTTTGGGAGGTGGAGGTAAAGACCTAAAAGCAATGTTGTTCTTTAGCTTATGATTGTAAAGTGCCCAGAGTCATCCTGTGGTAAGATGGGCAACCAATAAATTTAAAATAGAAGATAGATAGATAGATAGATAGATAGATAGATAGATAGACAGACAAACAGATAAATAAATAAGCAAGCAGCCAAGCAACAAGCTGTACTGAATCTATGAAATAAGCTTGCCCAAGATCTGACTTTCTCCCCAAATCAATTTTTCTGACAAGCTATTTCAGATTAACCTCTTATTATTTTCTGATCAGCGGTGGGCTACATTAAATTTTGCTTTCTCTTAGAATTATGATGTTTTGGGTGTTTATTGATTTTATTACTTGATTTGTAAATTGCCTAGAGAGATGGGTTCTTATGGTAATGTTGAAATTGTGGGAGAAATTAAAAACCAATCCCTCTATTGTCTTCCAAGCTCCTGTTGGCATAACAGCTATTTTCACAGCCCTGGCAACAGACTGCTGCCATAGGAGGATCCCAGAAGCTGGAAGACAAGGAAAGCCAATCAGCTACTTCAATAAGACCCTTCTTGGAATGCAAGGCAGTATTATGCTGCTATTTCTCTCTTAACAGTCTCAGCTTGAAATAGAGTGTCTGACTTTGTGGGTGACTTTGATGCCATTGATACAAGAACAATCCAGGAGCTATCACAATTGTAACAATCCAGTTGTGATATTATATCATGAGTAGCGGGCTCATCTTTCTCCCTTGCCTCTCCATTTGAAATATGAAAATGTCAATTGCCAAATGCATCACTTTATATTATTTATGCATCACTTTATATTATTGTTTAGCTTTCCAAAGGTTCTGTCGCAGGATTGTTTTTCATTTGACATTGATATCCTCATTTATAAACTTTAAAAATGTGGTTTGCATGGCATTATAGTAAAATGTATCTATGACTAGATGTCTAATTGCAGTAAAAGAATCCACACTAATGGTTCTATATCAGGTTGGGTAGCGGTGGACAGTAGGTCCTGCAGCGATTTGACTTTTGCCCAATATCATTCAACATCTGGATTTATTAGCTGGATAATGGAGTTGATGGGATACTTATCAAATGTGCGGATGACACAAAGTTGAGAGGATTGGCCAACAGCCAGGATGACCAAATAAGATTGCTATCTATTGGGGGCAGGTTGAAGGGCAGGTTGAGAAGTAGATGTCTTTCAATAAGGAGAAATGTAAAGTATTATCTTTAAGGAGAAAAAATGTAGCTCATTTTCCAACATAGATTAGAAACATGACATTGGCATGCAATGATCACTGATAGCAGCTAGAAGGACTAATTAAATTCTGAGCTGCATTAGATCAAACAGTGTAGATATGCAAAGTCCTTATTTCCCCCTAGATACTGTTTGTCTCTTTTTTCAGTAGAATTAGTTTGCTTGCAAGCTTTATTTATGTATTTATCAAACTTCTATACCTATTTCTATGTCTATTTTTGCTGGCAAGCTTTAGCACTGGAAACAAATGCAGGTGACAGAAAAATAAGTGCAAAGACTGATCAAATCTTGCTTTCCTTGCAGCTGAAAATATGTTTCCCCTTCCACGCTTGTACCTCAAAAGCGAGCAGTATGAACCAATTCAAGCCATTGTGAAAGAGATTCATGGAGAAGAGGGTAAATCAGCTTCTACTGCCATAATTTTCTAAATTATTCCTAGGTAATAGGCTTCTCTAGCATTTTAGATCGCGGCAGGCCCTTACAAAGCAGAAGAGGTGAATAATATAGATGAAACTGTGAAGGTTTCAGAACCTAACATGACATGCCTGTTTATGAGTATATTCTACTTAGTAGAATGTGTTGTGAAATTCAGGCAATTGTGAATTAATGTCCACCTTCAATAAATCTGGGGAGGGCCTAATTGCAGATATTCAGAGATGCCCTTGTAAAAGGCAGTTGATAAGAGAGATTTGTACCTACCAGCAAGAAACAGGATGATTCTTCCCTTGCTTGTTATGGTTCTGCCTTAGCCAATATACATTTGGTGGAGATAGACTTGTCTATACCAGAGTGTGCTTGCAAAGCTATTTCTGCCCATAATATGTCCTTTCTCTGTCAACAACTGAGTATCAGCCAGATATGCAAGGAAATGTATATCTGATACCAATCATCCCTTTACAGATAGTCCTCGACTTATGGCCACAACCGAGCCCAACATTTCTGCTGCTAAATGAGAACATTTGTTAAATGAGTTTTGCCCCATTTTACAACCTTTCTTGCTACAATTGTTAAGCGAATCACTGCAGTGGTTAAGTAACTAACACAGTTGTTAAGTGAATCTGGCTTCTCCATTGACTTTGCTTGTCAGAAGGTCACAAAAGGTGATCACATGACCCCAGGACACTGCAACCATCAGTTGTCAAGCATCCAAATTTTGATCACATGACCATGGAGATGGTGCAATGGTTATAAGTTTGAAAAACAGCCATCAGCCATTTTTTCCAGTGCTGTTGTAACTTCAGTCACTAAATGAACTGTTGTAAGTTATTGTGGAAAACCTAGTGCTAGGAATATTCCTCAAGGAATATTTGTTCTTGTTCATCTGGAAAGAGATGCGCCCATGTGTTTGTTTTTAGCTAGCCACATCCTCAGCTACAAAAGCCAAAGATCCTTCTAGGAAACAATAGGGTAAACACCAAGGAAAACAAGCAGAGAATTATGCTGAAAGTTATTTGTTCCAACAACTTCCCTCTCTAATTACAGTAGATCTAATTCAGTGGTGAAATCCAATTTTTTTTTACTACCAGTTCTGTGGGTGTGGCTTGGTGGGAGTGGTGTGGCTTGGTGGGCATAGCTTGGTGGGCATGGCAGGGGAAGGGTACTGTAAAATCCCCATTCCTGTGGAAAGGATATTGTAAAATCTCCATTCTCACCCCACTCTGGGGCCAGCCTGTCACGAGTGTTTCCAGGATTGCTGTGGCTATCTGCCTACTCACAAACAGTATGGTTTTAATCAAGCCATCTACTGTTGCCAATTACCTGCAAGCCTTCCCCGCCCTGGATAATTGCAGGTTGACTCCTTACATAAGCAAGGACCTTTCGCTTGCTACTTGGGCCTAGTCTTCTAGGCCTAAATGCACAGCTCCTGCAGGAAGCTTGGGCAATGCCGCTGATGGGAGAAGAATGCAGATAAGGACTCCAGACGTCATTACAGAGAGACTCCCACGGATGCTTGCCTTTTGCTGTTTTTGTAGCACGCAAGCTATCATCGGGACTGCTGTTGCTGGACCTTCTTCCTCCCACAAGCTTCAAACAATGTTTGCTGTTTGAACTGTTTTTACTTCAGGTGACTTTCAGCTGTGAGGCTCGTGCTGCCCTCGTTATGATTGCCTTGATGATGTATCGACGCCGAAGCTGCTTACCTTCATGCTAGCTTTATTCTTTTGTGAACTGTTTTCGGTATTGTGGAGAGGGATCTAGGGAGATAGCCTTGCCTCACATACCCAGACAAGACTTTGTTTTTAATGTGTTTTCATAAAGACATAGTGCTTTTTAAATGTTTTAAAGTAAATTATATTTTTACACAAGACGCCTCTGTTAGAATCATTTCCGTCTCAGTGTGTTTACTCATGAGCTGGTTCACGGTCCGGGGTACCCCTCAACCCCATTTCATCACACAGCCAGAGGTGGTATTTGCCAGTTCTCTGAACTACTCAAAATTTCCGCTACCGGTTCTCCAGAACCTGCTGGATTTCACCCCTGGTCTAATTCCTATACACACTTTAACTTAGTAAGCATTCTTGACTGCAGTCTTTTTGGTTAAATGTGCAAAGAGTGGCAAAGGGTGAAACAAATGCACCGGTATTTCTTAATCTGAATATATATGTATATGTATATGTATATGTATATGTATATGTATATGTATATGTATATGTATATGTATATGTATATGTGTGTGTGTGTGTGTATAATTTCTTTGTGTCTTCAGCTCCAGAATTAGACTTGGGAAAGAAGGTTAGCACTCCTCAAGATTTGATGATGGAGGAGTTGTCCCTGTCCATAAACAGGGGGTCGAGGCTGTATCAACAAAGGCAGAAGAGAGTGCAGCGTTTTGTGCTGGAGAATCCTACAGGCTACAAAATTGTAAGTCATATTAGCGTGCTAGGAAAAAATTATTATCGGGATGTCAGTTGGGGACAAAAACAGGAAGTGGCAAGGCAGTACCCCGCTTAAAGCTGATCAAATCAACATTTATTTTTACTTCAGATGGTGTAATTTAATCATAATTGTTAAGTTTCTAAGCACAAGAGCCTGGATCTTTCCCATCTTGAAGCAGCTGAGGTAGATTTGTAGGAGGCAGATCAATGCAAACCATAGTAATTGCTCGGCTTGAAGCATAAGTCTCCAGGTTAAGTTTAATTACTTGATAGAATAGACTATTAGGTTAGAGCAAATCCAATTAGATTAGAGTAGAAACTCCTTGAGAAACTCTTCTGGCATGAAGAACTATAATTAAACTTAAATTACTAGCTATTGATTAATTCTCTATCCATCTATCCATCTGCACACAAATACAATGCATGGAAGAAATTATTCCATCTCCCATATGGATTCTAAACAATTATATTAGCTTAATGTTATGGGAATGTCCATAGACCACTGTGGATCACTTAGATGTTTGCCTTATACATTCTACTAGTTTGCAAGTTTCAATATATTTAATTCACAAGCTTTTATTCAGATTATTAGCAAACCGATGTATGCTTTCTGGTTTCAAGTCTTCTCTCTGGTTCTACCTGTCCAAATATGCTATCCTTTGCTCTCTCTTTCTAGGCCTCCAACATGGCAGGTGGAGGCTCACACCCAGAATACAATGGAATGGAAACAACCAAAGGATGGAGGGTATGCTTAGTTACTTGACCAGAACCTGGGAGTGTGTCATATGGTTGGCCTGGAGTTTAGTGGCTTAGAGTTTCCCTCTGTGGCAGTACTCTTTTTGCATGGGTGCCATTTTTGGTTTAAACAAATGAGTTTGAATGATCTTTCCAAATTAATATTTAGGTATGAATGGAAATGAGGTAATCATGTGTAAACTTATCCATTAGAACAGGGGTGTCAAATTCGTATCGTCACAGCATCGTCACATGACGTATTGTGACTTTTTCCCCCTTCACTAAACCGGGCATGGGTGTGGCCAGCTTGTGACACATCCGGCCTGTGGGCCGTGAGTTTGACAGCCCTGCATTAGAACATACCTGAAGCAAAATACAATTTCACACCAGAGTAGATTTGCATATATAGCAAATTCCAGCCTTACTCCAGATTTGTTCTGAAATTTGCTCTCTCTGGAGCAAATTTCATTAGCAAAAGGAACTAATTGACTATACTCCCATCATCCCTTTTCCGAATATCCTTTCTTTTAGTTGCCTTTATAAAAATAAATATAAAGTGCTGAATTTAGTACTCCCCGGATGAAAATTCTGCTAAACTCAACAACTGTTTGAAATTAGTTTGCAGCTTTCTTCTAACAGAGTCAAACATCCTAAACCTAGGCTATACTCCTATATTTCCTGCATTTTCTTTTTCTCATGGAATCCCGGCAACTGTGGTGGCAGAGCCTTCTGAGGCTACACTGATCACTGGGGCTGCAAGAAGCATGGTGTCACATGAATTGTCTCACTACTGATAGGTTTAGTAAGGAGGTTTGGCAATTTTCCCTTTTAAAAAATTGATATATTTTAGTGCTTTTGTGACAGTTGTCACAAAATGGCAGGACCCTTTGATTTCACCAACTGTAGTCAGAAGGGGCTTGAAGAAACACCAAAAAAGGGCTTCAGATTGTCCACTCTTGAAAGGCTGAACATTTACCAGGCTATAATGCACCAAAAGACTCTTTGAAGGAAGCTATTATGGTGTTACTTGACCTCCTTCATAGATGAATCTCCTTTATTGCAAATGCAATCAATAGGTAGTCCTCTATTTTTTGGCATCCTCCCCATTGTTAGTAATCTATGTTAGTTCAAAAATTTGTAAGCACATGGACAGCATTCTCACAAGGCATTCAAGTCATATGCTCCTGTATGGTGAGATATATGAAATGTTTAAATTACAGTAATTACGTCTGCATTTGCATCTGTCTATACACTTGAGCATATGCACATGTTATGCAAATCAGTGTCTTTTTGATCATACTTTTTTTCTGTTTTGGTAATGTGTAAGTAATCGCTCTAGAAACCATGGTCGCATACGGTTGCAATATATAAATATATCTTCAGCCTTTAACAATATTGTTTCAGTAGCAGGAAGTATGTGGAGTTAGTCTTGTGATTTTTATTTTTGCAATTCAAAGCAAATCTGGACAGTGGGAAGAGAATAATAAACTGAAGATTAACTGGAGATATTTTGGAAGAAAATGTTTGTGTATAATGGCAATGGATGAATTTTTCTTTCCACCTGGGGGAGAATGGTTTAAAAGCAGTTACTCATCACATTGCCTGAAAAAAAATTCTTTTCTCTCGCCTACATTTTTCCATTCCTTCTAGACAATCTCGTCCTAATTGGGTATTTTGTCTAATAGAAAATACTTACCTCTTATGCATGTTCTCCTTTGTCTGCCAGTCTGCTTACTCCACAAAGGGCAAAGAGAACTATCAGAGTGACATAAATCACATGGAGGCTTCCGGAAAGAGAGCACCTCCCCAAGTACCACAAAAAACAGACAAAGTCATGCGGATGAGCAAAGCCCTGAATCCCAGTGCAATTGCTCCAGGTAAGAAGCTCATCACTACTCCAAGCTGTCCCTAACATCAAGAAAGAAAGGCTTGCTGGACTTGACTCACAGGCTTTCTAGCCTGTGGCAATTCCCACATATTGCATTGGCTGACTTAGAATCAGTGGTGGGTTGCCCCCAGTTCAGACCGGTTTGCGAGAACCGGTAATAAAACTGGCGGGAGGCCCCGCCCACTGCCCCGGATGTCATCATTGGCAATCTGCGCATGTGTGCGCGCGATCCCATTGCAAACTGGTAGTAAAGGTAAGTAGAACCCACCCCTGCTTAGAATACTTAGAAGTTGATCATATCTGTAGGGAACCAAGTTGGAAAATGCTACACTGGTCCATCATAAACTCAAAAGTAAAAGGATAAATTGTGAGTAGCAGTGGTGGAGGAAGGGGCATAAATGTCCACATGATCATAACAGGGCTCACTTGAAGTATATCGTCTTTACCTTATTGCAGTGGTGAAATCCAATTTTTTTTTACTACCAGTTCTGTGGGTGTGGCTTGGTGGGCATGGTGTGGTTTTGGTGGGTGTGGCTTGGTGGGCGTGGCAGGGGAAGGATACTGCAAAATCTCCATTTCCACCCCACTCCAGGAGAAAGATACTGCAAAATCGCCATTCCCACCCCACTCTGGGGCCAGCCAGAGGTGGTATTTACTGGTTCTCCGAACTACTCAAAATTTCTGCTACTGGTTCTCCAGAACCTGTCAGAACCTGCTGGATTTCACCCCTGCCTTATTGGTCATATTTTCCTAGTTCCATGATGGGGAGATCAGTGTTATTTACACTATGAGCTACTGTTTATTAGCAGCAGACAGGGACTTACTGATCAGCCTGGAAAGACAACTGATGGAACACCATTCTTCTCTTAACAGTAGGTGATTTGATGAGGAATATAGACAGTCACCTGTGCTCAAAAACATCCAGACAGATCAGACAGTTGTCCATTTCCTTGACACTTTCACCTGTTGAAGTTGCTGCTGAATAAGTAGGAAGGCAGATTGATTTTGATGGAGAGAGATCCAATGATGTCCTTTTTATTTTATTTATTTTATTTTATACACACACCTTCTTCCAATAAGGGCTACTGTAAACACTCCTAAATGTTCCCAATTTTTTCTTATCATCTGTTCTCAAACAACTCCTTGATTATTGTCCCATCATAGAATTTATTTGCATGACAAAGGGATACTACATTTCCAACATTTTCTCTCAACAATACTGAAGTATACTCCTCATCATCCTCATAGTCCTGTTCTGATTCATCTCTAGTATAAGGTGGGAGTGTTTTTAAAACCAAAATGGAACAGAAGATCGTCCATCCATAGATGGCAAATCGTGACTGATTCGGAAATGGATGGATGAGTCACTTTTTTTTTTTTAAATGAAGCTTTATCTTTAATTGTAAAGAAGCCAAACCTGATTCTCCTTCTGATACACTCATCCACTTGAGACAATGAATGAAGGGCAGATGTCAGGGGTGAAATCCAGCAGGTTCTGACAGTTTCTGGAGAACTGGTAGCAGAAATTTTGAGTGGTTCGGAGAACCGGCAAATACCACCTCTGGCTGGCCCCAGAGTGGGGTGGGAATGGAGATTTTGCAATATTCTTCCCCCAGGAGTGGGGAGGGAATGGGGATTTTGCAGTAGCCTCCCCCTGCCATGCCCACCAAGCCATGCCCACCAAGCCACACCCACAGAACTGGTAGTAAAAAAAATTGGACTTCACCACTGGCAGAAGTGCAACAGGAATGACAGCCATTAACTACTTGGTAGCAGTTGAGGTTGGATGGATTCATAAATACATAGTGCAGTGTCAAAGTACTCTAGAACCTGCAAATTGTAACAACTGTTCCTGATAACAAGGTTAAAGGAGCATGAAACTGAAGAGGCACTCTAGAAGCAGAACATGTTGCTGATGAAGATTTCACGCAACTTGGAACCAACGAAACTTATTTTTTCTCTATCACGTGTGCTAGTTTAAGCAATTTGAAACCCAACATTGAAATTTTGGCATCACATTACTTAAAACAGTTGTTTTATTGGACAATCCCTATTGCAGGTTATTCTGGACCACTAAAAGAAGTTCCACCAGAGAAATTTAACCGAACTGCAATCCCCAAAGGTTATCGGTCTCCCTGGCAGGAATTCTTCTGCAATGCTGATTACCAGGTAGATGTGGAAAACCATTTGTCTGAGCCCAGAAAAGTGAATAATTTGGACCTTAGGAATTTCAACAGGTAAAAAGGCTTGCTCTGTTTCTTTTGCTTTTTTTTTTTTTTTTGCATAAACTCTATAGATGGTAATCAGGTTGTTTACTCCTTTCCAATAAGACTTGATATGCATATTTTCAAATATTAGCTCTTTAAAGCATGCTAGAAAATATATATCCTTCCAGAAGCTGCTCACTTGTATCCTTCACTATGGACCACACTGATTAAGGCTGATTATGGGTATAGCTCATCAACATCTTAACTTTTTATGATTGCTGGCTTTTACAAGAGCAGATTCCTTGTTTTTCTGAGAGTCTGCTCAGCACAGAAGCCAGAGAATTTAACACTCTGAATCATTGAGAGGACTTTATGGCCAGTGAGCCTTGCAGGAAGAGGAGTTTCCAGGAACATTAATGACCTGGACTGATAGGAAGTTTGATTCTCTAGAAGACCACACTTAACACCAATGGTGAAATTTTGATTACCCTGGAATATGCATGAAACTATTGTGCTATCTTAATTAATCCTTCCTCACATTAATGCAACATTACCCAGATATATTGTAAATAACCCATATTTTGGAAACTCCATCTGGGCTATTATGCTATGGTTTCTAAGAAGGAATCATCCTGGCTTCCTGACACATTCTAAACCAGAATTGGAGCAGAACACCCCAAAATACATGCAACCATAATTTAAGAACAATGGAGATTACTTGATGCCATGGTCTTCTTTATCTATACCACAGGATGGGCAATTCATTTTCTCAAGGGACCACATGAGAAATGGGATTGTTGTGGAGGGCTGCTGCCACTGTTGCCCACCTGTCCTGAGGACATTCCTGCCCTCTCTCACTAAGGTTGCCTCCTTTAATACTGCAGGCCAGACATGGACAGCCGAAAGGCCGGATATATGACTCAAGAGCCGTAAAATGCCAAGGTCTGCTCCATTATGTTCTCTCTCTGCACTCAGATACATCCACCCACCTATACAAAATGTAAAAACAAAACCAATTCACAGATTTCACAGAAAGGAAAAAATAAGCTCAGTCTCCAAAGAGTGAGAAGATGCCAAAAGTTGTAAGCTTCCATTTGTAGGCATTTGGTAATACAAAACAGAAATGGCTTAAATGGCGTCAGCTTTTATATTTCTTAGAAATTTTACAGCAACTGTTTCATTTGTTGGAACAAATTCTGCCCAATTTCACCAATTTGAGAAGTTGGCAACCTACATAATCCATGATTTTCTGCAGTTTAGGATAACTAATTTGTGAGCTCTCAGATTCCTCCCATGTAGCAAAAATGACATCAGGAAGCAAAAGATGCCTGAAATAGTATTTACGCAGAATTGAAAATACTCCATTGTTCATCCGTATAATCTACACTGTGTTATTTCACTACAGAATTAAATAACTGTTTCTCTGGATGAGGTCAAAATAAGATTTTGACAATAGACTCACTATTCTGGGTTGACTATTGTTCGAAAACAATGCGTTATTTGTTTTGTGATCATGTACAAGCATACGTGCATAAACCCACACCCACACACCAGTGTATGTTGCAGAAAACACAATGGCTATAAAATAGTATACACAAACGGTTCAAAAGAAATGTGTTTGCACTTCACACCAAGCAGTTCATTGGCTTATCTGCGAAGCTGATTAAGAAGCTCACAGAACAAATTACTGCAAACGAAACGTGTCCGTGATCAGTTTTGCAGCCCTAATACAAACACAGCACAATGAAACTTGCTTGTCCATAACATTTTAAGTATTGACATGTTTTGGTCAACATCAGAGATTAAAGAAATATTAAAGAATTGGAGATAGGTACGAATGTATGGGTGGACCATCATCCTATAATAATCAAATGAGCAGAGGTAAAAAAAAAAAAAGAGCGGGATGGTCCATGAGAGCTGAATTAATGAAGGACAAGGACTTTGCTAACATGATAAAAACAGAATTACAATTCTTTTTTATGGAAAATAAAAGAGAGGACACTTCTTTACAAAATACTTGGGACACTGCTAAGGCCGTAGTGCGAGGATTGGCAATAAAATACTTAGCCCGCAAGTGGAAAGAAGAAAGATCAAAAAGAGTGGAGCTCCTATCAGAGTTAGAAAAAATGGAAGGGATGTTGCGATTAGATCCACGAAATCTTAAATCCAAAGAGAAAATAGATTTAATTAAGCAGGAGATTTCATTAATAGACCAAAAGGAGTTGGCAGACAAAATTAGGAAAAGCAGACAAAGACAGTTTGAGCATGCGAATAAAGCTGGGAAATGGTTAAGTTATAGATTAAAGAAAGAGGCAGAAGCAAGAAAAATAGAATACTTACAGGATAAAAACGGAAATTTGGCAGTTAATAGGGATCAAAAAGTAAAAATAGCCCAGGAATTTTATGGCTCCTTATATGGAGAAGAAAGAGATCAAGAAAATAAACTTGGGGAATATCTCCAGAGACTTCAATTGGAACCGATCCCCGACTCTTTTAACCACATTTTAAATAAAGAGATTACCATGGGTGAAATTGAAAGAGCTATTAAGAAGCAAGCGGGGGGAAAGACCCCTGGGCCTGATGGGCTCCCAAGTGAATTATACAAAGGTATGATTGACCTGCTGAGTTTGCAACTAAAGGATGTATTTAACGAGGCCTTAACAGATACCCCAATCTTGGAGGGAAGCTTATATTTTGTTGATTCCAAAGCCTGACTCGGACTGATCACTAATTCAGAACTACAGGCCAATCTTGCTCTTAAATGTCAATTACAAGATCTTTACGACAGTCCTAGCAGAAAGACTTAAAATATTTCTTTCCCACTTCATCCACCAGGATCAAAATGGCTTTCTACCGCATAGACAACTTCGAGATAATGTAAGAGTAATTTTAAATGTAATGGAGTACTATGAAAGGTATTCAGACAAAGGTATGGCAATGGTATTCGTAGACGCCCAAAAAGCCTTCGATAGGGTCAGTTGGAATTTCATTATACAGCAATTAAAATTTATGGAAGTTGGCTCTAAATTTGTAAATGCAATTCAGGCTATATATACTAAACAGTCAGCCAGGTTGCTACTCAATTGTACAATCTCTGATGAGATTAAAATATCCAAAGGTACTAGACATGGTTGCCCTCTCTCACCGTTATTATTTTTTTTAACTTTGGAACCACTTCTCAACATAATCAGGCAAGACAAGGATATTAGAGGCCTGAGGATTAGGAGAGAAGAATACAAGCTTCAAGCTTTCGCTGATGATCTTGTATTTATCTTGGAAGACCCCCTAATCTCAGGTCCGATATTTCTAAGGAGAATTGAAGAATATGGAGAAATAGCAGGATTAAAAATTAACAAAGATAAAACTAAAATGATATCCAAAAACTTAACAGAGGATCAAAAAAATAAGGTGCAGGAAGTCATGGGACTTAAATTTGCTAAGAAGGTAAAATATCTAGGGATTTGGCTGACAAACAAATGCTCTAATATTAAAGAGACTAATTACTCTAAACTATTGGTTGATACAGTAGAGGACCTAGATAGATGGAAGAATATAGAGCTTTCACTTTTGGGCAGGGTTGCCGCAATTAAAGCCCATATACTCCCACAGTGGATTTTTCTATTCCAAACAGCTCCTGTAAATTTGGATAAAAATTTTTTTAGGAAATTGGATCAGATAATAAGCAAATTTATTTGGCAAGGGAAAAAAACATGAATTAAAAGAAAAATGCTACAGGAACACAAAATGAGGGGGGGCTAGGGGCTCCCAAATTGGGAGTTATATTACCAAGCCTCGTCCCTTCTTTGGATAAGTGACTGGATATCCCTTTCAAGAAAACGCATATTAACGGTTGAAGGATTTGATCTTCACCAAGGCTGGCATTCAGCTTTGTGGGCACAAGGGAAACAATCTAAATATTTTAATAACCATTATATTAGAAGAATTTTAATAAAGGTATGGGAAAAGGTGAAGAAACAAACTTATACCCAAGTTCCTAAATGGGTTGTCCCATTGGAGATGGCAACCTACCCGACTCTTTATAATATAAAAAGAAATTGGACCTACAATATCCTGATGGATGGAGGAGGGAATTTAATATCAAGAAAGGAACTTCAATTAAAAGGAATAGACATAGACTGGTGGTCATACGCTCAAATTCAAGCTAGATTCTGTAAAGACAAACAAGAATATGGTATTTACCAAACGACACAACCATTGGATAGACTACTTCTGGATGTTGAAACAAAATTCATATCTTTTACTATCAAGGTATTTAGCCAAGGAGATAGTGAAAGATACGATAATTGCCTGGGGGAAAAACTTAGGAAGACCGATGCAATTTGAGGAATGGCAGGGAATATGGAATAGATCAATGAAATTGACATTATCAGCGGTATTTAAAGAGAACTTTGACAAAATGATTTATAGGATAGCTAGGATAGCTAAAATGTTAGGATAGCTAGGATAGCTAAAATGTTCCCTGGATCATTGGACAAATGTTGGAAGTGTAATTCGGCCAGGGGTACTTTTTTCCACCAGTGGTAGACCTGCCCTCAGATTAGGAAGTTTTGGGAAAAGATTCAAAAATGATTGAACGAGATAACAGGTGCAAGCTTCCCTCTAATTCCAGATTCTTACTTACTTGGAATTAAACTAAAAGACGTGGGCAAACAAGATTGGCACTTATTCATCCATATTACAACAGCAGCAAGGATGGCACTTGCCCAGCAATGGAAAAATGCAAATACACCATCAGATCAACTTATAATAAATAAGATATTGAATTGTGCCAAATTGGACAAACTAACATATATCCTAAGAGAGAAAAAATAATCCATATACTACAGTAACTGGGAACGCTGGTATATATGGCTAAAGAAAAGGACAAATATAGAGTAAATAATATAGTATTAAATATATATTTGTTTATAATTAGATAGCGTTTGATATTTAAAACAGTCAATATTATCTGAACAAAAAGATTTACCGGGATGTAACTATGAATAGATATCTGGGGGATCATTACGATTCCCGGTTAGTCCTTCCTTGTAGTTGTCTTTATGTGTTGTGTTGTCTATACATATATAACTTATATTGATTTGATAATTATAGTATATGTTTTTTTATTTGTAAATAACTAATAAAGATCATTAAAAAAAAAAAGCTCACAGAACAAATCTGGCATTAGAAATTATTGCAAACAAAACGTGTCCGTGATCAGTTTTGCAGCCCTAATACAAACACAGCGCAATGAAACTTGCTTGTCCAGAACATTTTAAGTATTGACTAGCAAAACATGAGGAACATTTTAATTGTGGCTTAATTTGCTAATGGCTAGCTGCATTCGACACTTGCAGATTGTGTGGTATCAGCAGCAAATATTTTCCACAATTACGTTTTCAGAATGCTTTGCTTGCCAACGGTTTTGAACTTCTCATCCTCCTTATAGGACTCCTACACCATTTGGTGGGCCGTTACTGATTGATGCGTTCCCTGGGTTTGATGGAATTGTGCTTCCTGCAGATGCCATGAATGATGTGGTGCTACTTTCAGAGAGACCCAGCTTCAACAGAACACCTCAAGGATGGATACAGGTTATGCCTGAATCAGAGGATCTGTAGAGACTGCCTCATAAGTTGTATCTCTTATCCCAAAATCAATGCCTGCTTGACACCCAGTTATTAACAAATAATTGCCAGAAGAGAAAATTTTTAGTGTAAAATAGACAAATCTTCTCACATCATGAAAGTAAAATAGCAGCTTTGGCTTATTGCTTATTGTTAAATGCTCCCGTCTGGTGCCATTTTGATTACAAACTGTAACAAACCATGTAGTTCATAGTAGGATGGTTGCTTAAAGCACTGAAACAAGGAGTGGAAGTGATTATTAAATCTAAAGAGAAAAAACCCCAAAATATTTTTAAAATAAACATATATCTATGAATATGAGAAGATATAGTGATATAAAAGAATGCAGGACATATAAAGCCTCTCTCTGGTTGTGTTTACTTGCCCTCTCAGATCTAGCAGAAGAGACAAGCTGCAGGCCCCTATTAGAGTGCCATCTGGCAAGACCCAGGAAAAGAGCTTTTCTCTCAAGGTGACTTGAGGTTAGATTTGCCCCAATGCTGGTGGCCTTTCATACAGCTTTCATGTCCTGGTTATTCTAGGGTTGGAATATATGACGGAGCCTGTAGAATGGTTCTAATGATGGGAAACCTTGCTACCATTTACGGATTTATTGAGGTGTTGTTTTTCTTTTTTGTGATCTGCTGATTGCCACTCAGATCCATTTCATTAGATGGGTAGCCATCTAAATTGAAATTAAACTTAAAATAAAATAAAGCAGGTTGAAATTAACTGAATTTCATGTTGTTGTTGTTGTTTTGAAAAAAATAATAGGTCAAATGTAGATTTATGTTTATGTCTAATTTATGTCTAATTAAACGCCCTGATTTTTTTTGAGAGACAGATCGAAGCTAGATTGTTTTAAAAGTTGCTAGAAAATAAAAAAATATCACATCTATTACAACTGTTTTTTCTTATCTTTGCAACTCCTTTCTCTGAATTGTCAATGTTCAGCCTCCTTTATAAAGTCTGGAAACTGAAATTGCCAGAGTAAGAACATGAATATTATAACGCTACAATTTGAGTTTCAGCTATGTCAACAGGCCTAAAAGTCAAAATGCGTGGTAGGATAGGTTTATTACTATCTTTCCACCAGTCTGGATTATGAGGCAAGCGTTGAAGAATATATATTCATTTTGGACAGCTGCAATTATGCAACTGTGGACATTTCTCACCTGGTCTACTGCAATGCACTTTGTAAGGGGCTATCCTTGAAGTCCATTTGGAAGCTTCAGTTGATGCAAAGCGGGGAAGCGGAAGCAATCTTGGTGTCCCTAAGGATGGCCCATATTGCATCTCAGCTCTGCAAATTTCACTGGCTATCAATCAGTTTCCGAATACAGTTCAGGGTTAAGTTATGGACTTTAAAGCCCTTAATGGCAAAGGTCCAGGCTATTTGATGAACTGCCTTGTCCCACTAGGACAAGCCAATCCTACTCATGTCGGCAGAGGGACTATTCAGATCCTGTTGGCCAAAGAACTGATTCTCGAGATCCAGAACAGCCTTCTCTGCTATAGAGCCGAGGTGGAGCAGTGGTTAGAGTGCAGTACTGCAGCTACTTCAGCTGACTGCTAGTTCAGCAGATCAGTGGATCAAATCTCACCAGCTCAAGGTTGACTCAGCCTTCCATCCTTCCGAAGTGGGTAAAATGAGGACCCAGATTGTTAGGGGGCAATATACTATTGTCTTATATATATACTGTCTTATATATATACTGTCTTTGGTGTAAGCTGCCCAGAGTCCTCGGAGAGTGGGCGGCATAGAAATATGAGAAATAAATAAATAAATAAATATAGCATCTGCCTTTGGAACATCTTTCTTTTTAAAGTAAGATTCCCCCCCCCGCCCCCAATCCTTCTGCAAGAGCCTGAAGACCTGGCTCTGCCAGTTGGTCTGGGAACCCAATGGGGCCCTTCCACAGTGGAGGTGGTGCTGGATTGATGGCACCTCCCCTCCCCTCCCCTTGCTGTCTGCTTTCCATCCATCCATTTTGGATGTTGTTTTGATTATCATGGATTGTTTTGATTATCATGGATCGACATCAGCAATTATTGAGGGCCCAATTAACAAAAGAAAGCTCAGGATCGTATTGGTTGGAAACATGCAGAAGAGGTCTTCATCCTACAGTGGAAGACAACATCTAAGATGATGATGATGATGATTCTTGTTGTGTTCCTTGTTTATTTTATTGTTTTACTTCTGTTTACACTCCTTTCATTTTCTTCCTTTTTATTATTGTAAGCCAGGTAGAGTAGCCTCATGGCAGGATAGGCAGCAAATTAATTTAACAAATAAATAAGCTAAAGACTAGGTCCAAACATCACTGAGAAAACCAATCAGGAATATTTTTTTTTTTAAAAAAATAATGAACCTTGAGAATAGGTAAAAAATATGATTTTCTTTACTAAGACACATTACAGACCAAGGGCAAAGAAAGATGGTACAAAGTAAATAATGAAACATATCTAAAACCACCATCAGTAATCAAACATTTGAATCAGGAATAAACCAGACAAGTTATAGTAACAAATGAAGGCCATGAAACTTTTACTCCGGGTCGCTCCCTCTGTAACAGAGGATTAGCAAGCATGCAGAACTGCTGTCTCAACATTTCGATAACATGTATTACAGCCAAGATCATGAATGACAGAAACAGCTTTGATACAAAGTGGCACACCATCTGCATGATCTTGATGGGAGTCTGCTGGGACCTTCTACGTTATGCCAGTCCAGCTCAGGGCAAGGAGGAATCCGAATCGAATTTCAACAATGATAGAGTAACTGAGCTGTGAAGGTGTGTCCAAGACCTGAGCAGGTTTGGGTCAGTTCCACTGTTGACTGACTGGCAATCAGCAGACTTAAAAGTAACAATAAGCCAAAAAGACTTATCAGGGGTGTGCAAAATGGAATACATGTACGGTGTTTGTAACTCTAGCAAAATTGTTTGTTTTTTTTAAAAAAAATCATAGCTATGCTTCTTTTTTTCTTTTTTAAACACCCTTTTCTCCCCCCAGTTAAGAATTCTGGTTATTATACAAAGGATCTGTTTTTGTTGCTGTGAAACACAATAATAAGATTAAATCTGTGCTGGGTGCACAGAAAAAAGGGAGATTTATTGTAACTGCATGTGATATGCTACAAATTTAAATGTCTTGTCAAAAGAAAAATAAGAAAGGAGTCAGCGGGTTAGGGGTTGTTGTGTTTTCCTGCATGTGCACCCATTCTTTGTGGATCTTGAGAAGGATAATGTATGGGGCCTGGAGCCCTCATGAAAGGAGGTGGAGGTCCCATTGCGTGAAACATGTGTGGCCCAAAACCTGCAGATAAAAAAAAAAAAAAAAGATTATCTACGGACGATTCATTTCCCATGTAAAAGCAAGATTTTTACAAATAAAGGCAAGACTTAACAGCTCCTCTGGAATGTACTGGAATGATTGGATTCTGAGCCTTAATATTTTTTATTTACCAGCTATTGTTAATTAGCTGCATTTTTACTTATAGTTTTATCATTATTTCAAGTGTATTCAAATTCAAAACAAAATTCATTTCAAAACAAAAGCATCACAAATGTATTTTTAAAAAAAGAATTATGGTGGCAATTATATACTGGTACTCCTCGACTTACAACCACAATTGAACCCCAAATATCTGTTGTTAAGCACGACATTTGTTAAGTGAGTTTTGCCCCATTTTATAACCTTTCTTGCATTAGTTAAGTGAAGCACTGCAATTTTTAAGTTAGCAACATGTTTGTTAAGTGAATCCAGCTTCCCCACTGACTTTGCTTGTCAGAAGGTCGCAAAAGGTGATGACACGACCCCGGATGTTGCAACCATCATAAATATGCATCAGTTGCCAAGCATCTGAATTTTGATCATGTGACCATGGGGATGCTGCAACTTCATAACTGTGAAAAATAGTCACAAATCACTTTTTTCAGTGCTGTTTTAAAGTTTGAACAGTCCCTAAATGAGTCTTTGCCCTGAGTCTTTGGAGAGGGGAGGCATATAAATTGAATTAATTAAATTAAATTAAATTAAAAGGACTATCTGTATAGATTTATATAGTAGTCTGAAAACCGTCTAGGACAGTGGTTCTCAACCTGTGGGTCATGACCAAACACATATTTTCAATGGTTTTAGGAATTTTATGGTTGGGGGTCACCACAACATGAGGAACTGTATTAAAGGGTCGCGGTGTTAGGAAGGTTGAGAACCACTGCTCTAGGAAAATATATAATTTAGATGGCTTATTTCCTTATACCCTGAGGTTTGTTTTGTAAAATTGTTTTCTTCTGGAAATGAAGAAAGTAAAAACTTGCTGAAATAACAAAGAGTTTTTAAGTGATAATACTATCCCACACTCTTCAGCAATTTCTGAAGATGTTCAGACAACAGAATATACTATTCTATTCGTTTAAAGAACAGTAATCAAGCATCTGCTTCTCCAGGATCAGAATTAATAATTACCTGGTGGTGGCGGCGGTGCGATGCCAGGTGGTGGCGGAAGGGCAATGTTTACAACAGCTGGAGGGCCACTGGGAGATAGATTGAAATAGTTTGCAGAAGCTGCTTCCTCTTCTGCTGCAGGAGGAGGTGGAAGAGCTGCAGGGCATAACATTTCAGTTAGTTGTAAAACTTTCCAATGACCATAGTACCCACCTGTCTGAACAGATTAGATCAAGAAAGCATCACTTTAACCTGTTTTCACTGTCTTCATTCCACTAGAAGAGAATAGCTGTAGCTCAGGGTTGAACTGTGAAATTATTGCTAGTCTCTGAGCCTTGGCTGTTTGCAGATGTTTCAATACCCTACTACCCTAAGAGCCGCGGTGGCAGAATGGTTAGAATGCAGTACTGCAGGCTACTTCTGTTGACTGCTATCTGACTGCAATTTAGCAGTTTGAATCTCACCAGGCTCAAGGTTGACTCAGCCTTCCATCCTTCCGAGGTCGGTAAAATGAGGACCCAGATTGTTGGGGGCAATAGGCTGACTCTGTAAACCGCTTAGAGAGGACTGTAAAGCACTGTGAAGCGGTATATAAGTCTAAGTGCTATTGCTATTGCTACTATATAGCATCATCAATGTGACTAATGTGGTGTTTCCTATCTGTTTATAGGTAGTTTGCCCTGCCAGCAAACCTCACTCACAGCAATGATGCTATTTTGTTGTCTAAGCAAATATCTGCTAACAAACAACGAAGCTCAGGGGGGAATCAAGAATCTCACAACATCTTCATTATTTACTAGGGATTCAAAATGGATTGGGAGATGGGAGAGGCAGTGCGCTGTAGCCCTACAGTCACTCTCTCATCCCAGATTACTTCACAGACCTGTTGTTATGGAAAACCCTATTTGGAATAAACAACCTATATCTCTTGAAAGATTTCAGTAGCACTAAAATAAATAAAAATATTGAGGTATCAAAAGCACTTGAATATGACCCTAGCTCTTTATCCTTCCAAGAACTAAATTAATAGGCTTCAAATAACAATCCAGGCCTTCATTCACAGACTTGTTCTAATTCTTTATTCAATTGCCAATCAAACAAAACTCAAGACTTTCTACTTGTTTCATTCCCTTTTGGGGACATAACTGCTTTCCAAGGTTAGATCAAGAAAACCAAATATCTCTGTATCTTCCCTTTGCTAAAGCTGTCATAACAGCTTTGGCAAAACAGAATTGCCTTACCTCCAGGTAGACCAGGAACTGGTTCCAGTTTTAGACCAGATTCTGTAGTCCCTTCTCGTTCCTTCTCTTTCCCCCTGGCTGCTTGAGACCTGAAATCCAAGAAAAGATGCCATAATTATCATCAATTGGTAAATTATAAATAATTAACTTCAAAATTAACAACTGTACTGGATGAAAGAGTGGAAGAAAAATGCGTATTGCTTTCACTCTTTTTTCCCGACCACTTACTCACCTGCCCCACTTCACATTAAGCCTGCGGCCATTCACAATGAGTTTGTTGAAGGATTTTTCTGCTGCTACTTCTGCAGCTTGTCGAGTAGCAAATTGGATAAATGCACACTGCTGCCTCTGGACCACTGTTATTGTCCGGATCTCACCAAACTGATAGAAGTGATTCCTGAAGAGGAAACATTCTGATACTGTAATACAGGGTCTCTCTCACACACACCTATGTCACACAAAACTGAATTGATTTTTATAGCCAGTAAAGAAAGTTTGCCTCTAAATAGTTCAACAATTAGTTATATATATAATGCTATTTAAAATGCTAAAAAAAATCAATCTAAAATAATTTGTTACTATATATATAAAACATAAAGTAACAGATTAATAAAACAGTATTTCACTCTGATGACTCAAGAATACTTTATAATTTGCTAATATTGCCAAAGAATCATTAGTAAACAGAATAGTAAGATGCTGATAAAACTTTAACCTCTATCTTACTTAAAGCCTTTATTTGGCATCCCTTCTCATTGCCACTGTTGGCTTGTATTATTTCGGAGCAACAAGACACATAAACATGATAAACATCTTCTCAAAAAACAACGTTCTAGGATGATTCGAAGATGGGCCAGTTTATTACATGGAAAAAGTCAAGGATGGAATATAGTGTTTCTTCCCTCAGTTCAAGCATGAGAACGCCATAAAAAAATAATAGATGTCAAATGCACATGAAAGCTAAAAATGAAGCCTTGAGAAGCAAATTATGGATGCTGATATCTATTGCTTTCCATACATTTTTGACCAAATCTGGAAGAATCACTTACGATTGACAATCTCAAAAAAACAGTTATAACGCTGACAAGAAATGAAGCAAACAATAGAGACATACCTAAGATCAGACTCAGTGATAGTATCGCCTAGACCACCGACGTACAGGGTTGTAATGGTCTTGTCATCAGGGGGGTCTAGTCGAGGCATTGTAGAAGCTCGCTTGAGAAGCTTGTCAGCCACAGGATCATTTATACCATAGTAGCGATCTTTAATGTTCTGATCTGCAAGAGGATCATCCGGATCTGTAGGCTTTTCATGTCTAAAGAGTCAGAACCAATATTGTACGATATGTGGTTAAAGATTGTTAAATTCATTTGATTCAGAGCCTTCTAAACCGTGGCACTAATTTGGCAACATAACATCCAGAGAACTTAAAAGGAAGCTAGGTGATTAATTATAAAATATGCAAATATTGGAAATTTTATAATATGCAATTATTGGATATTTTTCAAAATCACCATTGCTACAATTTCAAGAGCTTCTCAGTCATCAGAGTTAATTACTTAGTAAGCATTATCTAAAGATTACAACTATTGTCTCAGCAGGAGTAGCATGAAACCCACTGGAATGATTATGATGTTGTCATAGAAGCAAGGAAACCCAGATTCTATTAGACCCTTAGTCCACAGTCATTTTTGCAATAGATTGTTGTGAATGAAAATTAAAAGGAAATATTCCCTTGAGCTGCTAAATGAATAGAATAGAAACCCAATAAACAATGTTTCCATTTTGATATTTCTGCATTTGTTGATGCAAATGCATTATTTTCTTTCAGGTAACTGCCTGAACTTTTGAAACCTTCCTTCTGTTTGTCCTTCCTCATCCATCCATCGATCCATCCATCCATCCATTCATCCAATTTTGCCACCCACTTGTCAGCAACTTAAAACTGTAAAATTAATAAATTTCTGCACTAAGTTGTACCTGTAAGGGCACTCTTCTCCCCTTTTACATTCTCCTTTAACCCAGAATGAACAAATATGAGGGCGATTGCGCTTATAATAAGGGGTGGTCCGTGCCAATTTTAGCAGCATGTCACTGGTAGATGTTGCCTTTCCAAGAGCACCAACAGGTCGAGTGCCATCTGAATTCATGATCTAGAAAAGCAGACAGATAGGGGTGGTTATTTATTTTAGTCAGTTTACATGCCACCCCTCTCATGGTTCGAGGAGCGTACAGTATATAGTAATACCAAGAAGGTTCCTGTCCAAATATTGGGCTCATTTAATTTACTACTCCACCAAAAAGAATATCATTTCTTCACCTCTCTTTCCATATTTTGAGTGTAATATTCTTTATTAACATCAGACTTGGGCATATCATCTTTAAGTGAGAGTCCAGCATCACGAACCTGAATAGGTAAACCTAATATTGAGGAACAAAACACACAATTGATACAAAGCGAAAACAAAAGGAATTTTTCCAAATAATAAATTACCTCTTTCATCATGACACTATTCATTCTCTAATCTATTTTATCTAATAATCAGACACCATAAATCATAACTATATAATCTGTACATTTACATATTACACTCATTCTTTTTCTATTTCAAATTTCAATAAAAGTTTATACATTTTGGTAATTACATGTTCATCGTTAGTACAAAATTCTATTTCAAAATCAGTCCTACAATATTCAATACCATGAACTTTTTTACGTACTTTAAATCCTTCTGATAAATGTAAATAAGAGAATCACTGGCAACTAGATCCATCTGCCACCAACTGTTTCCTTTTATTTTATTTTGTATTTGGATACAATTTTGGATAATTTAGCCATTTGTGTTTGCCTCTAATTTCTTATCTATGTTTCTTGTGCTGAGAGCCACAAAGGTGTTTTCTGACACAACCTGGATTTGTATCTATCCCATATTATCAATATGGCCTATCTAACATACTTTTTAAAGTCCACATTAATGTTGATTATACTGTATCACAAATATCCGTGGCACTCAAATCTCAGGTAGGTCCTGTAGAAATCTACACTATTAACATTGTAAGAGGTCTTCATTTAATGCCCACACATTCAGCAACCAAATTTACGATGCTGAATGAGCATAGTTACAACTGGACCTTATATTAACAACTATTGTAGAATCTCTATAGTTACATGATTGTGATCCTAAGCATGGGGAATTTGGCAGAAAATTGGAAGTTGCACACATGGGACCCTCACTTAAGGATGATCCTCATTTAACAACAGCACTGCACTGCTGGAACTGCTGTCACTAAGCAGCACAGTTTTTCAACTTCCAATCGTGCTGCTTAACAATAGAATTTCTGGTCCCAATTAGCATTGTTAAATGAGGGATATCTATATTTGGATAACAGCCATCACATGAATTTCCTTCATCTGTTTTTTACAAAATTATTTCTCCCCTCTGAGACATTGAGATTTTATTCCATGTGGCTATATTCCAGTTCTCTTAACTCATGTTCAGCTACGTAACATCATATTGGGGCTGTGCAGCACTTCAAGTTCAAAAGATTAAAAAGATGCTAAATATAGGTACAGTAATACAGGTAGTCCTCGATTTACAACAGTTCACTTAGTGATCAAAGTTACAATAGTACTGAAAAAAAATACTTATGACCATTTTTCACACTTATGACTGTTGCAGCATCCCCGTGATCATGTGATTTACATTCGGTTGCTTGACAATGGACTCACATTTATGATGGTTGCAGTGCCCTGGGGTCATGTGATAACCTTTTGCAACCTTCTGATAAGCAAAGTCAATGGGGAAGCCAGATTCACTTAACAACCGTATTACTAATTTAACAACTGCAGTGTTTCACTTGAAGAATGTGGCAAGAAAAGTTGTAACATGGGGCAAAACTCATTTAATGAATTTCTCACTTAGCAACATAAATTTTGGGCTCAATTGTGGTTGTAAGTTGAGGACCAGCTGTACTTCATTCTGAAACACATATAATATCTACGGTATTAAGACAGAAATGCCTTAAGTTGTAATAACCATTTAAAAAATGATCAAGCTTTGGAGCAGATACGAATACTATACAAAGTAACCTTGAGCAAACTGGGGGAAAAACAAAACTGATTTATCCGATCTACAATTACTACTCACACAGATGTCCCTAAAAATATTCAACCTAAACCATTTTCTTACAGGACTTCAAAACTAATTGCAATACCTCAAAGAGAAAAAGACTAGAGAGACCAGGATATTAAAAGAACTGTATGTGAAGATTAATTACATATTTTTCTGAACTCTCCACCATTTATTAGTGAGATGAAGTAGGAGAAAAACATTAAAACTACTGTTTCTGATTTCAGTCAGAGTTTCGAGTATTGACTTATTCAAAACAGTGGAATATGGATTGACTTTACCTAGTAATTTATATGACAAACCCTTCACTTTCACTATTAAGTACTATCAGTAATATCTGCCATTTCAAGAAAGGGAATGCCAGACTCATTTCTCCAAACTGATAAATTAGTGCTATTTATGTCATCGTTTTTCATCTTGCAGAACTTCAGGTATGCAGATTCTGATCTCCAGTAACAGCAGCTCATTGTTAGTGCACTGGAATAATAATGTGCTAATTTTGTATTCATTGATTTAATGTAAAATGATAACTACAAACCATATTCCAAGTCAAGAAGGCAAGTCTGACAAACGTTCTTCAGCTTGCTGCATGTTTGGCACACTTCAGTCTTCTTAAAACGCATACGAACACCAGGGCACCAACGAAAAACTGTGAACGGCCTGGCACAAATCTGAAACAATTATTACATTAATGTACATCATCCTAACCAAAATCCATTTTAATGCATTTTTATTTAAAATATTTATATCATGCCTATACTCTATGCGATTTTAGCTGGCTGACATATTGCACATCCAAATAAATTCCTATATTAAGTCAGTCTCTCAATTTAGGCATGCACACATTTTCCATTATTAATGGGATATACTGTGGTTTGAAAGATCTGTTTTGAGAGATTCAGTCTTACTTGTTGAAATAAATAAGAGGTAAACATTGAAGATAGTATCACGTTTCCTAAAAAGAACATATCATACTATTCAAAGATTGAGAGTTTCTGGATACGTTGCTCTGGGTTTTTTTTATCACATACACATTCCACATTTCATAAGTATCCTTATGATTGAAATCAGGGGTGTCAAACTCACGGCCGCGGGCCAGACGTGTCATGCGCTGGCCACGCCCACCCCCATTTTAGGGAAGGGGGAAAAATTGCAATACATCATGTGATGACATGTTGCGAGTTTGACATCCCTGATTTAAATGCTGACCTTTAGAACCAAGATACTTAAGTTTAAAGAAAAACAGCTAATTTATGTTTTGATAATAACACTGACAAACTGGATTTACACATCCAAATTAAGTTATAAGTATGTAAGTTATACTTAGGATTCACATAATATTCTAAGTTCCAGCAAATAATGTTAGTTTAAGATGATGGCCAAGTTTATACAATTTCCTAAGTAACAGCAAAATTACTGCAATTCACGAAACACAAACTACTTCTTGTGTGCCATTCTTTACAATTATGTAAGTTTTTTTTCAAGTGGAAAACCTACCTTGCATTCTTTTCCATATTTTTCTTTGGTCTAAAATACAGGAAGGAAGGAAGGTATTACAATAGATAATTATCCCAAGACAATATATTTCAAAAATCAAGATTTTTCATCACGTTTTATCCAAGAAGGTCGTTTGTATTTTGTACATGCCTTCCATCTGTCAGATGGAAGAACAGAAGACAATGCATACCAGTCTCCAATCACTACTAAAATCAAAACAATAACATGCAAGAAATCGTCATTCTTCATCTTCCAAAAGAGTCTAGAAATCAAAGTCCTATTAGAAATCTATTCCTTGATCTCCAAGAAATTTTACATCGTCTTCAAAGTTAGAGCTTGCTTTTAATGTACCAAAAAGGATACATATATACACAAATAAATCTCTTCATTAATGTACTTGAAAAATTCATGCATGGTGAGTATATAGATCATTTGCCAGGCTAAACATGAAGAACTATGAAATGAAGTTCTAGTTTCCTTTAATCTTGCCTTTATGCACCCAGCTAAGTTAACATTTTCCTTTTATCTTTATTATGTGTTTTAAGTATCATTCCCTCACAAACAACATACCATTCGGATATAGGGGTTTTCTCCAAGGCAGGTCTGGCACAAAATAGGGAAATCCTAAAAGAGAAAAAAAGTGTAATTATTCCAAGACCAAGATAAAAGCACACCTCGTAACTACCGTTATACACCAAAAGGGGCTGTAGATGAAAAAAGAAAATGACACAATTCTTCCAATCACACATGGTTGAAGAACTACAGGATCTCAAGGAACTAAGTGCTCTAAGCTTGCCTAAATTAAGCGAAAGGGAAGGAAGCCACACACGATTCATTCCTCCGGGGAAACTGATCAAGGTACGGGATCGGCCCGGTCCCTCCGTGTGACCCGGGGAGGAAGGTAGCCTTGATCCAGAGACCTCGGCTTCTCTATCCCTGCCGCAAGGAAGCTCAGAGCAGGCAGCAGCAGCTCCGGCCTCGGCACGCTTTCCAACATCCCTTCTCGAGCAAACGGATCGAAGCCTCTTCGGCCACGAAGCAGGACGATTGTCAACGGACCGGCCGATTCAGAGCCGCCCTCTCCCCTCCTACCAAAGCCAAGGCACCCAAACCCAAAGGACAACATGGTTACCGCATCCTCCCAGTTCTGCCGATTGTAGGTGTTGGATCCCAGAGACGTCGCCATTTTATTGTGCTTAAAGTATTATAAAAAAAAAAAGAGAGAGAGCAGGCTCGGAAGTAGACGCTCTGCATTCCGGAAGTACCTTTCCATAGTCCAGATTCTTGACCAATGGCTGTAAGGGGCGGGTTTACTTTTTTTTTTTTTCATGCCCTATTAGATGGGGTCGCTCGCTTTTGATCGGTTGAAGCGGAAGCGCCTCCCCTGGGTTTGTCACCAGACCTGACCTCCAAGCGCGGGCTGACTTAACTGCTAACGTGGGCGAAGCGGAGGCGACTTCCACTAACTATAGTACTTAGTTGCAGACTTCTGTTTTTAAGACGGGAGGAGGGGGGGGAAATCGCAATGGGCACTTAAGAGAAAATAACCTGTGCATTTTTTCAGCACCATTGACAACCCCTAGACAGCCAAGCTGTCTCAGGAATTCTGGGAGTTGAAGTCCACAGGTTGTAAAAGGGCCACAGTTGCCCACCCCTGCCCTAGATCGTTAGGATACTCATAAGTACAGCATCGTATTTCAGGGCGAATCACAACTCGGCTTCAAGGCACCGCCTACTCTGCAGGTATTACTTATAACTCAGCTTCTATCTAGATCAGGGGTCTCCAACTTTGGCAACTTTAAGCCTGGCGGACTTCACCTCCCAGAATTCCCCAACCAGGTGAAACTCCAGAAAAAGCACACTTAGTCTTTTTCGTTTTAACCCTCCCCACCAAATAATAAAGGCATTTTATTTATAGGTGGGCAGACCTATAAATTGTTTGAATACTACTAGTACGCTAATAACCATTGCTTGTTTTATTGATTTAAGATCATTGACCTTCATCAAGAGATACTTCTGGGGTATTTTTTAAAGTAAATTGTGGAATACTGTAAAGTAAATGTGCTCAACAATTAGCTATTCCAATTATAACATTGATTTTGTGCCATCAAGTTGGTATTGATTCTTAGTGACCGCATAGATTTTCTACATGATTTACGAGAATTAGGGATAGAAAATACAAGATTTTCTATCCCTAATCTCGTATTTCAGATCTTTTAACAGTGTAGCTATCATCACTGTAACTAAGTCCATCCATTTCGCTGCTAGTTGTCCTCTTCCAGTTTCCAAGAATCAGAGCTTTTTCCAGAGCTAGGTCTTTCCACAATGTATCTAAAGTAGGATAACTTCAGCTTGGTCATTTGTCTTCAGTGACAATTTAAGAGTTCATATTAACATGGTCTACATCATTTTCTTTACAAATCTCTAGTCCTAAATCTCTTTCAATATCATCCTCTTTCCAATATCATCCTCTCTTTCAATATCACCCTCTTTTCTTTTCTTTTTCTTTTTCTTGATTCGATTTATATGCTGCCCTTCTCCGGAGACTCAGGACGGCTTACAATGTGTTAAGCAATAGCTTTCATACTTTTGTATATATCTGCTTAGTAGAGCTTTCGCCCCCACCCCCAAATCGGTGTTCTTTTTTTAATACGAAGTCAGCTTATTGCCCCCACAAACCAGGTCCTCATTTTACCTACCTCGAAAGGATGGAAGGCTGAGTTAACCTTGAGCCTGGTGAGATTTGAACTTGCAGTAATTGCAGGCAGCTGGTGTTACTTAACAGCACTTTAGTCTGCTGCGCCACCAAGGCTCAAATATTTAAAATATTTGTATTTTAAATATAATTTTTGTCCCTTAAAAATGTTTCCTCTTCAAAATATGTGATATATGAGAAAGAAGGTAGAAGTGTTGATGAGAACCAGAATATGGGAAACAGTTAAATATGGGTAGTCGTCAACTTACAACAGTTCATTTAGTAATCGTTCAGTTACAATGGCACTGAAAAAAGTGATTTATGACCATTTTTCACACTTATGCCCGTATCAGCCTCCCCAAGGTCATGTGATCTAAATTCAGATGTTTGACAAATGATTCATATTTATGATGGTTGCAATGTCCCCTGTGATCCTCTTTTGTAACCTGACAAGCAAAGCCAGATTCATTTAACTATGTTACTAACTTAACAAGTGCAGTAATTCACTTAATAACTGTGGCAAGAAAGGTAATAAAATTCACTTAAACGTTTCGCATAACAACAGAATTTTGGGCTCAATTGTGCTTGTAAGTCAAGCAATTTTATCAGGGATCTATCTGAAATCACAATCAAATAAGAAATCATGCCTGCCAGCATGAAGTACATCCTAGTCATAGCTCTCTTTAATACCACAAAAATGGGGATTCAAGACACAGATCCTTTTGATTCATATTATTTTTATATAGCATTCAAATAGTATCAGGGAAGACATTTAAATGCATGCAATAAAACATCACAATCACAAATTCAATATATTTTGGACAAACTTGTAATGCAGAAACATGGATTCAGATTAGATCCCACAATTGTTGGCACTGCTGTGTTAAATCTGGGATACAGAGCCCAGATGTTTGATTTTGCCTGATGTTTGCTCTCAGGAGTAACCATCATGAAATCACAGCTGTCTGCACAAGCCATCATATGAAATTGCACTTTGTTTTGCATTGACTCATTGCAAAACAAAAATGTGGATCCAAGGTATAGATCTGTATAGATCAATTATTTTTACTTGAGATCCAATTGAAACTCTGCATAAAACACCGAACACCAACTTCTGTGTAAAAAGCCTGTGACAGAAGTCCTAATAGATGCTCTTGATTTATACAATCAATCTGCCTGAACATTATAAAGCGTAGTCATATTATTCTCAGTGAGAGAATAATGTGTTGATGTGGTGAAAAATCAAATGACCTCTATTATTTTTCTTTTAGAAAGTCTAATTGGTATATGGAAACTAATACATTCTATTACAAATAAATATGGTCCCAAACACACAGCCATAAAATTCAGATTTGGCAATTCAGGCAACTTATTTCCACTCAGATTGCCCACCTCCGCGGCCCAGGTGCATGATAGCTTTCAGAAATATTTTACAGATGCTATTTTCAGCAAATGTTTTCTTAGAATCAGACACTAGCTTTCAATGTTATTGCCTAGTATAATTCTTCAGCTGAAGAATGCTTTACAGTACTCCATTTTTTATTAATATTTTTTTACAACCTAATTTATCCTTCAGCTCTAAGGTTGAAAGGATTTTAAAATAGATGGCAGTTTTTAAATTTAGAATGTAATTGGCAGACAAAATTTAAATTTAGAACATAATTGGCAAACAAAATTTTCTGTTCATCTTGGGCAAAACACAATCCAAAGCATTCTGATTTTTTGTTTTGTTAACAGACCCTATGCCAAGTATCTCAAGGTTTTTCGTTGTACCATATGGGCAGGTGGCAGGAAGAGAAATAATATGAAAATTAATTATCAGGAAGCTATTTTTGAAGTTTTTAAAAACCTATGATCTTGATGGAAAAGAATAAATATCAATTGCAAATGAACAATTTGGAGAATCTGGGAGTTAGTTATAGAGTCTTAAATATATGGTATTATATTGTAAATTACTCTATACAAGAACTCTAAATGTTTCTATAGCCCACTGATATGTTTAGAAGTTTATTTATCTACAGTTAACAACAAACAGCTGTTTGCTGTTGGTGTTGGTTCTGAATTGAGAGCATTCCCAAGACCTCATCTAAAGATCTTTGCTAGGTCTTCTGTATGGTCTACTCTTATCCCTCTAGAACACATTGTGTTATAGAGCCCCAATTCTCAGCTGTCTTGTGTTCGAAGTAAATACACCCTAGTAGTTCTATAGCATTTATCAGTTCCTGCCTATTGCCAGTCTTACCCTTTTGATTGCCGCTACAAAGCATCTGGCATAGCACTTTAATTTCAATTCTAATTTGCTAAAGGACAATTAACATTTCTACTTGCAAGAAGTGTTTCACAACAGACATCACCACAGAATAGATTTTCACAGAGAAAAGTAAATGATTTTACTAAAATAGTGTTTGCTATTTGCTTTCTTATTGGTTAGATGAGTGGGATGTACATAAGATGGATGAATGCTTTCAACTAATCTTACTCTAATCATGCCTATAAGTGCAATACATGTTTCACAAGTGACAGAAACCAAAGGATAGTAATGTAAGTTAGATAATAGTTTCAATTAACCTTTTTTATAGAAGCAGCATTGATCAGATTCACATTTGTGAATGTTAAGAAACCGCACAAGTTTCCGCTTTTTATGGAGTACAGGTAGTCCTCAACCTAAATGAACAACAGTTCATTTAGTGACTGGCACTGAAAAAAGGGACTGATGACCATTTTTCACACATACAGCCATTGCAGTATCCCCATAGTCAGGTGATCAAAATTCAGATGCTTGGCAATTGGTTTATATTTATGACAGTTGCAGTGTCCCGGGGTCATGTGATCCCCTTTTGGCACCTTCTGACAAGCCAAGTCAATGGGGAAGCTAGATTCACTTTACAACCTGGTTACTAAATTAACAACTACATTAACAATTGTTCACTTAACAATTGTGGCAGAAAAGGTCATAAAATGGATCAAAACACTCTTAACTTTTTTCACTTTGCAACAGAAATTTTGGGCTCAATTGTAGTCATAATTCGAGGACTATCTGTAATTCAAAATTTGGGATTTTTGCATGCCTTGTAAAAGATGTGCAAAAGTAATTTATTGGTCTAGTATTACAAATCATGATGTTATGCTAGCATTGCTAAAAGAAAGGTAGGCTACCATAGTTATTTCTAGTCATACAAATACGACAGAAAAATCTTAAATATGATAAAGGAAAAATACATGAAAGCAGCTTTGTCTGCTTATTTATTTGAAGTTCACTAAATTATACAATAAGGCAACAAAGTTATCCTAATACTGATAAAGGCAGAATGTCCCTCCAGTGAGATATTTTTACAGATATGTGAAGTGGGATATGTACAAGTATTCCTATATTCTAAGAGGTTAAAAGGAGAAAAGACTTTTCAAGTATGTCCCAACTTTGTATGTGTTTACAAGAAATCTTAAATATGTATTAGTTCATTACAATATTAGCTTATTAATTGGACTTTTAATTAGCATGGGGAGTTAAATCATAATGTATAAATTTGAAAGCAGCAGACATTAATATTGTACTACACATTGAATAGATATTGCCTAGATGCTTTAAATTCATGCTGCACAATGTATATAATCTACATCAAACTTTTTTTACATCAATTGCACAAAATACAAAGGTGAAACTTTTATTTAAATAGTGCTAAACAAATTAAAACTGTTTAAATATACTTTCTAACAAATTAGAAATATATTTCCAAGGGCCTTAAGTACATCTTCCAGTTATACATTTCCGTTCCTCTTCTCCATTCCAATCTTGGACTACATGATAAATATTCATACTGTAATGAGTGCCCATGGCCACCAGTCTGCAATCAGATCTTTTCACTTTCCCATTACATACAATGTGTATGCAGTGCTACAATATTAAATTTCAAATCATTAAAATTCAAGACCCAAAACTTAGGAATTATACTTTATAATAGGAGAATAAGATTTTATACCTTTGGTGCAAAATTGCACAGTAGTGATGGTAGCTACTTTTCCAAGAGGTCTTAAAAGTTCAAATTTACATACTAAATGTAATTAAAATCATAATGAGCTATCTTTGATCAGTATCCTGTTCCTAAAGGAATAATTTAACAAAAATACAAGTGCTTCTCCTAATTGGATTCTTGTTTCCATAAATGCAATACATCAGCAAATACAAGTATTCTAAATTGCATTTCCTTTAAATAAGCATTCTCCAGCCTAAGAAGTTAAATCTTCCAACGATATAGTATTGATTCATGTGCTAGTTTCTTAATTGTCTTCCTTTCAGGAATTGTCCATAACAAAACAATGAAATGCCACAAATGGTACAATAAAAATATTAACTTAGCAGTTAATATTTGACATGGCTGACAGATCGTGAAAGCAAGACATGTCATGTTGCTGTGCTGATTATTGCTTTACTGAAAAATCTAGTTGACGTAATTACTACTATCAGTAATCCAGTTATCAGAAAATGTACCAGAGAAGGAAAGAGATTTTGTCCAATTCTAGCTTGGTTAAATTGGTACAAGGAAAGCTAGTAAAAGGTTTTGCAGGGAACTAGTGTGTGACTTTTTTTTTAAGGAAGATGGAAGATAACTACAATCATGCACACTAAGCCTGTACTGTCACATTGACTATGCATGTGGTATAATGACAGAATCACTAATTCATGTAATGAATATGAAGAGAAGGAGGAAAAAAAAGTATCTTTTTTCTGTTTCAACTCTACCTTTTTTGGCTGAAATTTCACTTTCCAAGGCATCTCTGTAGAACCAGCATTTTATCAGAATGCATTTTCAAAGCACAGTATAACAGGCAACTATCATTTAGCAACCAATTAAAACACAAACTTCAAGGAAGCAGGGGGCCCAGGCTAAGCTCCACATGATGGGTGAGCCAAATGACTTCACAACTCTGATCACATTCCTCTGTGGGGCGGATTGGAGCGGCAAGATTTTTGAATTCATGTCTCATCTTAAAGCTTACGGTAACTTTCCCTTCTTCTTTCTGTGGAGTAACTCTGATGAATATCCCAACTTTGTTAGCCTTCCGGAAAGCTATGATGCTACAAAACAGGAATCATCATCATCATCATCATCATCATCACCAAGAAATTGCAGCTTCCTGCAATAACACCAGCGGAACTGCAAAAAACTGTGCTACTGGAACATCATATATTTTAAGAAGATACTTGGTTGATACCTAGGGCGCTGGCAGCAACCTGTATCAATCATTAGCACCAGTCAATCATATCTGTGACACATTTTTAAATGTTCAGTTGACTTGAGTTTCATGTTTAATGAATAAAAGAATAATAACAACAATAATAATAATACTGAAATAGTTTGTTGTTCAAGTAAATAACTGCCAATTCAATTTCCCAAATCTTGCAAACTTTCAATGCTGCTCTGGGGTCTCTCAATTCTCAGGAGCAAATAATGTCATTCATTTTTTCATCAGGAAAACCTTTACTAGAATAATTACCGTAATTACCATAGATGGAAGAAGAGCTAGATGCAGTCCTTATACTTATACAGTCCTTATACTATATCTTGCTTTAATAGTTAAAAGCTATAAAAGCTATACAAATTTATACTGCAAGAACAAACCTAGCAATACTCTCAACCTCATATAGGCGATGCTTGTCCAGGATCTGTTATATTGTCTGGGATGCTACACATCCTCTTCATGATCTGTTTTCCTTGTTATTTTCTGGGAGGAGGCTTTGCAGTATCCAAAGCAGAACAATCAGATTCAATCATAGTTTTGTTCCATATAGTATCAACCTTGTAAACACTCAAGCTTCCTCTTTCAGATATGTATTCAAGATGGACAGTGATTAGTATGTATGTATGTGGGGCACAGTGATGAAATCCGAACCGGTTTGCTACCTATTTGCTGGCTGCACATGCACGCCATTTGCCAAACACATACTCCACATGCATGCGCAATGCACACCAAATGCGCACTGTGTGCCTGCATGCACAATACGTACCAAAAGGAGGCTTGGGAAGGTAAGTAGAAGCGGGGGGGGGGGGGGTCAGCTGTGGCACGCAATTTTGCTAGAAAGCAGGATTTCCTGCTTTCTAGCAAAGCTAACCCCCACTGCACAGCTGATCCCCACCCCACTGTTCTACTTACCTTCCCAAGCCTCCTTTTGGCAGGTGCTGCAAGTGCGTGCATGCACAATATGCACCAAAAGGAGGCTTGGAAGATAAATAGAACGGGGAGGGGGGGGAGGTCAGCTGTGGTGTGCAGTTTAGCTTTGCTAGAAAGCAGGATTTTCTGCTTTCTAGCAAAGCTAAACCCCGCTGCACAGCTGACAGTTGGAAATACCGGTTCAAAGGAACCGGTAGCTTTTTTTTTTTTTTAGTACCTGTTCGCCCAAACCAGTAGTTTTTATCACTACTGGTTTGCCTGAACCGGAGCAAACTGGTAGCATTTCACCCCTGGTTTAGGGGGTGGGAGTGAAGGGCTATGAGTGTGGATATATGTTTGTATATAGTAAGTGAATATATGTGTTATGTATCGGTATGAGTATACTTTCTTTTGAGAGTAAGCAACAATTTCATTTTTAATCTGTGCCAATGTTCTCACAGTAAAAAAATTACAATAAAAATTTTATCTTATCTTTAGGATTACTGAACATAAGATAGGTAGTCCTCGAGATAGGGGGAAACAGGCCTAAATAGTTACATTACTCAAGAAATGGCTACAAAACAAATTTGGAGCTGGGTTAGAGAAAAGATTAAGTCCATCATCTTGCTTCCAACAGTAGCCACCCAAATGCCTTTGGGATGCTCACAAAAAGGGCCTTAACCTTGCTACTTACTCCCTAGCAACGTCTATGAGAATACTACCTCCCTGGCAAGTAGTGCCCAGTGGCATTCTGTCTTTAAATCTGGAGATTTTTCAGCTGCATTGCCAACAGTGATAGATCTATCTTCCATAAATGTATTTAATTCCTTTAGCAAGGTATCCAAACTAATGTCTAATGAAGGCTGCATCTGCTGCTGATGTTTGCCAGAACTAAAATCACTGATGCTGTAGGTTCATCCTTCCTGCTAAGCATGAATGGATGTAGAAAATTCCACTGGCATTTTATGAAATATATTATTTAGTCTATTTAAGATCTACTGCTACTAGGAGAAAAAAAAAAATTTTTTTAATTTCGCCCTAGAAAAAGTTAGGGTAGCATTGGTCAATTTTCAACAGTTGGTAAATGCAAGTCTATAATTGTGAAAGCAGACAAACTTACTCAGGGTCATCCTGAAAATCTTGAGATTCTGCCAAGTCATCATATTCTGCTGCTGCATCCTTGCCAGCCAATATTAGTTCCTTGGAAGGAACCATCACCTGAAAAGAGATATAGAAAAAAAATGCATTATTTATATGCATTTATGTTCTCTGTTTTGTTGTTTTGTTTTGTTATATGTGTGGTGTGTTGTCTTCTTTTTTAACTATAAATGTAAATAAAGATTTATTTTAATAGAAAAAAAAGGTTTCATAACGAATATGAAAACAACTGTAATTGCTAATGAAATTTGAACTACCATGGAAACTTCTCATATCCAAAAGATCTTCTCACAAGATCTAATACCCATGCTAATCATGGGCATTAAAAGCCTCCTCTCCTTTTTTAAAAATAACACATTGTTGTAGTAAGGCAGAAAACCATTCTAAACCTAAAAAAGGACTATGCAGATATTCACAATTCATATATTTTTAGCACAGTATCAGAGTATATATCATTAGCTTATACACATAAGATGATAAACTATACTACCTTTGCAGTGCTATTAATATCCTCAGGATCATTTTCCTCACATTCTTTTAAGGTCACATGGGTAAGGTTTTCCACTGGATTGGTTAGAGTTAGAAGAACTTGACTTTCCTATGAATGACAGAAGTATATAAGAGACAAAATATTCATGAAGGTTCTATATGGTTCTATATAACCATTTTTGTCTGTACGATGCCCTTTTAGGAAGTGCTAACCTTCTAAATAGCAACATGAACCATTATCCCATTCATTTTTCTAAACTATAAATATCCAATTCATATTGGAATTAAGGAAAATTATGAGTTGGTTTGCAGTCAACCAAACCAAAATCAAACACAAAAATCTGAAATAGCAAGCAGCCACCCTACAGCAGAACAAAACTTTAGGAGATTCACTGTTTCACCCTCACTCAGCTTATTACCCCAGGCAACCAGTTCATACATACACTTCTCAACCAGACCTTTTTCTTGATGGAAGGTGCTTCCTGAGGCATGGCTGAGAACAAACAGCAAAAGTCTAATTGCCCTCCCACAAACTCTTTCCTCTTTGATAGAGAGAAAAAAAAGTCTCTTTTCCGAGAGACTTCTGGGAGAAAGAAGCAAGAAATTGTGGGGTTGGGTTGGAGGAAGTCAAGATTCACTTCTAACCTCAAATCTAAGACTGAAAGTTCCAGCAAGGATAGGTAAAAGGAATCTGAGTCAAGGAATTACTACTTTAAGAAGCATTAGTATATGCCTAATTATTACTACATTAAAATTTTTGAGGGGGCTGTCTGGTTTTAATTTACTATGTCTGGTTATTGTCTCTATTATAAACACAGTCTTGTCTGATAGAAAGTAGCATCTCTTTCCCTCAGAGTTGCTTTTATATTGTAGAATCTTTCAAAAAAACATGTATATTGAGGGATTTTTTCCCAGTGGGAGATTTCTATAAAGTGTTTATGATAATAGCAGCACTGTATACTTTAATATCTTTGCCCACTGAATGTTTCACTTTATTTTTAATAAAGCGATTTTCTTTTCAAATTATTACTTGTAATCATGCTCTAGCTTCCCAAAGGAAAGTGGGGGGGGGGGCTATTTTCCATAAGTATACACCTCAATGCTGCAGAGGCCAAAGAATAGCACCTTTAAATTTCTTTTTTCGCCAATCTTTTTCCCTGCCTTTTACCACAAGCCAAGCACTTGCGAGATTAGTGAAAGGGCATCAAGCAAAGGCATTCCAGGAAGTCACATGATGATCATAATAATTAACAAGTACTACCCTGATGCTAGGAAAGTGGGCCATGGCTTCTAAAACTATAGGGCTTCTGGGAGAGGTTTGACACCTCAAAGTTTTCAGGTTTTCAGGTTTGGCATTATCACTATACCTAGTCTTTCCTACATGAAAGAAAAGGGGGAAATGTTTCAAGATTTATAATTCTCAAAAGCACACATTAAACTTCTAACATTACGTTGTCATGTATTCCTTATGGGCATCCTTTTCAATTGCTTCATCCTGATAGGCTTTTGAATCCAATTTAAAAACAGTGGATTGTGAAACCATGAATTAAAGCTATGCCCTCACTGAACCAATATTATTAAATATAACATGTTAGCTTTCCAAGCCGCTGTCACATTTTAAACAAAACAAAAGATTTAATAGCCACTTATATGAAGCTTGGAAGGTTCATCTCAAAAGAGGGTTAAAGCAAACAATTACTAACCTTCATATAGCGCAGATTGGGAATAGACATGATTCTCACTTCTGGAATGTAATTGCTATAAATACAAATAAAAAACACCAACAGGAAATATATGAATGGCATTGTGTCTAGTCGTTTTGCTATGCTTTATAATTTTAAATTCCTCATTTTTTCAATTATGCAGTTTTCAAATTACCCATATTTTTTGGACTATAAGACACACTGGAGTATAAGACGCACCAAGATTTTGAAGAGGTAAACCAGAAAAAAAAAATTTTTTTGTCCTCCCCAGCCCCCAGGAGCACGTTGCAGGCCTCCCAAACCAGGGGTGAAATCCAGCAGGTTCTGACAGGTTCTGGAAAACCGGTAGCGGACATTTTGAGCAGTTCGGAGAACCGGTAGCAGAAATTTTGAGTAGTCCAGAGAACCGGCAAATACCACCTCTGGCTGGCCCAAGAGTGGGGTGGGAATGGAGATTTTGCAGTATCCTTCCCCCAGGAGTGGGGAGGGAATGGGGATTTTGCAGTATTGTTCCCCTGGAGTGGGGTGGGAATGGAGATTTTGCAGTATCCTTCCCGACACACCCACCAAGCCACACCACACCCACCAACCACGCCCACAGAACCAGTAGTTAAAAAAAATTGGATTTCACCAGTCCCAAACCCTCTGTGCGTCCCATTTTTGGGAAAAATGAGCCCGTTTTTCACAAAAATGGGATGCGCAGAGGGTTTGGGAGGCCTGCAGAGTGCTCCTGGGGGCTGGGGAGGGCAAAAACACAACACGTGGGGGGTTTTGGAGGCCAAAAATGGGCCCGTTTTTCACAAAATGGGCCCAGTTTTTGCAAAATTGGGGTCTGCAGAGTCTTTGGGAGGCCTGCACAGTGTTCCTGGGTGCTGGGGAAGGCAAAAACGCTGGTTTCACAAAAAACATGCCCGTTTTTGGCATCCCTAACTCCCATCTGTCACGTTTTTGCCCTCCCCAGCTCCCAGGAGCACTCTGCAGGCCTCCCGAGCCCTCTGTAGGCCCCATTTGTGCGAAAAATGGCCCTGTTTTTGGCGAAAACAGGACACGCAGGCTGGGATTTCAGGAGGCCAAAAATGGCTGTATTCTGGGTATAAGACGCACCAACATTTCCACCTTCTTTTTTGGGGGGGGGGGGAGTGTGTTTTATACTCTGAAAAGTATGTTATTCTCAACAATGAAGCATTTTTAAAAATTGGCAAAATATATGAATGGGAAACAGTTTTTTAAAAGGAGATTATATTGTAATTTATAGCTTCCATTTTCGTTTTTCATACAATACAGTAATTGGGCTTATTGTGAATTTCCTTTCTCTATTCACAGAAAGATGGACCTCACAGGAAAGAGTTAATTTCATTTCTTTCAACTAGTAGGCAGGACTAGAAGACATTTTCTTACGCCATGAAGGAAATAACCTCCCTTCAGTAGCATGCACTAATTTCAGCTGAAAATCAGAAGTCTGGTAGCACCTTTCCAGGCTTACAGAATTTTATGACTTGTGAGCTAGTAAAGTGATACAGGATTCAAATTAGGATGAGGGGAGGGGGAAACAGTTCATTTATGCAGGTTACATATTACATAGATTATAGTGTTAATTGTGATGTTATTACAATTATGTTCCTTGAAACCTTTTGATGTATGTGAAATCAACTACCTTTCACTCAATTGTGCCATTAGAAGTTTTGGGTTTGCTTGTTTTCAAATGGTAAGCATCTTCCTCTCCCTTCTGATTTTAAATCTACTACCATAGATTTAACATGGGTCTCCTACAATTATTTCAGCAGGATAGTTTAACTTCTTTCTAGGATAAATCATTGTAGTAAAACAAAAAAAATCTTGCCATTGACACGACCACATAGGAAATGGAAGAACAATGTTGGATAGTTTACAGGATAATAAACAAAATCAGCCACTGCTTTCTTAAACCTCTCTTATCTTTCCATATCCTGTAGGGTGGGAGCTGTTGAGTCTATCAATAAACATGTGCCTCTCTCCTTGTGGGATAAGGGATTCTTGCATCATTTCATGAACTTATCTCAAAATATAAGCAGCTCTCTCTCTCTTTGCTGTTATAGATTCTTTATCTCTGATGCTATCAGGATGGCCCCTTCCTATGTCATCCTTTTTCCCCTTTTCCGTTGAGCATGAAAGAGCCTATGCATTATAAGCAACTATTTCAGTATTGGTTACAACTAAGATCTAAAGACTGGCTTGCTCAGGCAGTAGGAGGTTGAGCTAGTTATAGCTACCATGGCCTGCATGGGAAGATTATTCAGCTGTACTATAGAGGTGTTCAATATTAACACTGGTGCTCGTTTCCTCTGTTATGTTCCACTGCTTTGGAGACCAATTCTCCACAATTCAGTCCAATCTCTGAATGTGCAATGCAATGCTAATCACTGATCATCAGGTGTGATCTCTTTTCAGAGTGGCAAGTGATGCTTGCCAGAATCACTTAGCTTGATTACTCACACTTCATGATGTTAGCACCAACTTTTCACTATTTATTTATTAATCTATTTATTAAATTTATATGCCGCCCATCTCACTGATAAAGCGACTAAGCATGGCTTTTCCCAATCCTTTATTTATTTTTTCTTTTTCAACCCTTACAATAGAGCTGAAAAGACAGCTGACTTTTTCTAGAAATCAAGGCTAAAGACTGAAGGAAGCAGTTTCTTCCATGCGATATATGTCATCTTATCTTCTGGCTAGGATAAGTAGAATAAATCTTACCTGCCAGTTAGCATTGTCAATGAGTAATACTAATTTTCAATTTGCCAGAGCAGAAACCAACTGAACTATTAGAAGCACATATACTTGAATTAAATAGGCATTACAGCCTTTTGTCAAAGAAAAACATAATATTTAACATAATGTCTAACCGATTGCACTGCATTGTTTAATAAAACTGGAATTTTAAAAACTATATTTTCATACATTTATTGTATCTATATTCATAAGAAAAGCTAAAGTAGAAAGTCTGCTACTAGCACACTATTTTTTTGCATGCTGGAACTTGGATTGTGAGAACCTTTATTTGCTAGAAGAAACTGTATACAGCAGGTATAGATTTGTCCCAACCATGAAAATTTGCTTCAAGTCTTTTGATTTCTTGCAGTCAGTTTTCATAATACTTACACAGCAGCCAATTGAATTTTGAATTTTATCGATGTGGGGTTGAACTCTGGTTTACTCAAATTGTGTTCACATTTCTACAAACAAAAGAAAAAAAATGAGAATAAGAAGTTTGAAAAGCTATGCTCAAGAATTACAAATATCACTGCAGAATCATTTTATTTTACTCAATTCACTAAACAGAATGTAAGGGCTGGACTGTATCCAAGAGTGGCTGTTGACAGTAGAATCTCAAACCTGCTACAGAGAACCCAATGTTCTCCAGAATAGATATGAAGGAAGGAAGTGGCACAAGCATATGGGAAGGTTTGGTGGGGGGGAGAGAGACCAAGGGCATTCATCCATATGCCAGATAAAACCTATGCTACTCCAACCTAATGGAGATACCCTGGGAAATTCTAGGGAGGAATTGCCTATCCTAAATATATCTTCCCCTTCTCACAATCCAGCTCCAAACTGTGCTTCCTCTTGTCCCACCCTTGAAATGTGTATCTTTTAGGGTAAGATTCTTTACCTCTTTGGAGCTTAGTCTTTTATTAGTCTTTCCTTAGGTCGTTAGTTCTCATATTTCAAATAAGAACTAAAGAACTAATTCAGCTCAATATGCTTGTAGTTGAAATAAAGCACTTAGTGTCTACCTCATTCAATTTATTTAGCATGCATTGCCTGGAATTTTCAGTATTCCATTTTACTCCTTATCACTATTATCAGTAGCCACTGGAATGAAACAGGGAAAGTTGCATCTTCGTGACCTCACAACGCAAAATAAGATGAACTTGGTATCATGAAAGATCAAGCTACACAGTTATCACTTTTAGCAGTATAAATTTACAACTACAAAATCGGAACAATTCCAGGATGGGAAATTCTGGAATTTGCGTATAATCTCTAATTTTGTCAAAAGTGACTGTGATGGCAGTATAGTTTTTTATAGTGACTACATACCCTGCATCGCAGTGAGCGTTTGATCAGAAGGTGCTTATGACGTGGGTAAAGTTGAGAAGCACAAATGGGCTGAAAATCTGGCTGCAGGAGGCGCTGCTTTAAGGTTGTCACTGTTCACAACACAGGAAGTTCAGAAAATTCACAATCTTAGTTAATGATTTTGAATAATAATAACAAACATCATTTGAATCACTCAGCTTGGACAGAAATGTGACAAAGACAAGCTAAACTATTACCTTCTGTTAGATTGACTGGCCTTGTGTAATAATCCTCAGGTAAAGGTTCTACTTCTTCCACAGCCTGAGCTAGTTCAATTTTTATCTCCTTGTGGTCTTCCCCTTCTTTTAGCCTGAGGCAAAGGAAATGGATTGATTGCTTTTAAAAGAAACCATAAAAACCTGAGTAGTACTAACTTCCTGGTTCAAATGAAGCAGCATAGAGCTGCTAGAGATCAATTCTTTATTTATGTTCAGATATTTTTGCAGCACTTGGAATAGTAGTACCAAGCTGTAACGCAACCTAATTTATATTTTAATCACTGAATTAACATAGATAACAGCAAATTTTAGAGGTAAGAACATAAGCTGATTTTTTTTTAATAAAATGACACTTTAGACAAGTTCGCAGGTATAGCTTAGATGTCCACACACTGATTCTGAAGGAAGATCCAGAATTATCCTTGATTCTGAGGCTATTTCTATTTTATATGATTGGATTAAGCAATGTAACTTTAATCAATCACTGATAAGAAAGAACTAGTACTCACGAAAGTCCAGTTAGGGCGCTGATAGGGGCCCCAGGCCTCTGACGTTGGAGCCTGGTTCCAAGGCCATATTTGTCCTACAAACGATACAGATAATCCTTGATTTATGTCTGGTTGCTTAACAAGCCTTCAAAGTAACGAAACTGGGGGGGAAAGTTATATATGACCCATCCTTGAAGTTATGATTGCCACACCATCCCCATAGTAATGCGTTTCAGGCGGTTGGCAGTCAGCTCACATTTACAATCAGCTTGCAGTGTCCCACAGTCATATTATCACATTTTGCTACTTTTTTGCCATTTTTCAGAAAAAATATATCCATTGGATAAAGTGGTTTCACCCTTACAACCACGTGGTTCGCTTTAACTACCACAGTGACTCATTCAATGACTGTCGTAAAAGCAGTCATAAAAGCGAGTCTGATCACATGGTGCCTCAACTTACAACCACAATTACTTAAAACCAAAATTCTGGTCCCAACTGTGGTTGTCAGTCAAGGATTACCTGTCAACAACCAGAGGTGAGTCGGCAAATGAAAACATACCATTTTGGGGTTTGGGGGCAGCTTAAAAACAAGATGAATCAATTACAAGAAAAGCAAATCTGGTAGTTTTCTCTGTTCAGAGAAAGTTTTCAGAGTTTGATGAACAGAAATCAAACATACAAAAGCTTAAAAAAAGGAGCAAGTCCTTCAATCACAGTTTATTCTACTTAAAAGTATTTTAAGTTTAAATTTAAACTTAAACATTTAAATTTCAATTGATGATTAAGTCTTCTAGCTCAGAACATAAATATTTATTTATTAAATGTATTTTCTGCCTATCTTGTATCCAATGACTCTGGGCAATTTACAACATAAATAGTTAAAATTCTAGGAGGAAAAGTACTTTTGTGGCCAAATACCCTCTACTGCAACAGACCTGAAGAAGATCTAGAGATGAAAAATATATAATGACTATAATGGTATGAAATCATATCATTACACCACACTTGAGTTAACAACAGTCAGCTGAGGTACTTGCTAACAAATTAACACCGAGTTGTGACAGCAGATATCAAAATTGAAAGTTGTCAATTTCTAAAGAAAAGTAGGCTAGATTCAAAAGTTTTAGTTTAAAGGGAAAGAAAAGCTATTTCATTTATCTATATGGCATATCAGATATAATCTATATTAAAGTTTCTATTCAGGATTGCTATTTAAAAGGACTTATGGTTTTTAACAGGGAAAGAAATATTTAAATGGCAAAGTTGTAGACAGGGAGTAATGTATTTATAGGCAGTCTATAGTTCAAGAGGACTAAACTGTGTCAAAGAATCATACCTGTCCAGGCAAAATCTATCCAATGTTCTTAACAGCACTCAAGTTCATCGAAGATTGGGACCTTATAGTACATTTATAGGGTCTTACACTGAACAATTTTGGTTTTATGTAAAAAAAATATTAAGAATACATTGCGTTATATGACTACTAAACTCAAATGTGTATTAATTCATTCAGATTGAATGTGAACTTTCCTATTATGAGCATGTTAGTCACCCAAATGCAATAAAGACAGTCTGACTAGCTGAATCCAGCTAATGGAACCAACTAAAGGAACTTACCACTACATGTATAGTATGTTGCTGTGGAGAGCCCCAAATTAGCGGCAGGTAGCAACGGAGATAAAAAAAATGCACCAATAAAGACAAAAGCAATGCACAGAGCAAGCAGGTTATACAGTTATCCAAAAGGCAGCAAGCATATGCAATATTATTTAGCCAAGAAAAAAAATAAGCTTTTCATTTGACACTGAATGCATAGCTGAAAATTAAAACAAAATACATATTTAAATCTAAATATCTCTGACATTACATTTGTGCCAACTCTGAGCTAAATCACTGTATAAAGAATAAAAGTAATCCAGCATTTGAAAATCGAAAGTATTGGGGCGCATTTCCAAATCTGAACCTATACTGTAAAATTCAAGCCAAGTCACTTTGATTTCAAAGCGTAGGATGAATGCCTACAGTTATGTCAAATACAGGTAGTCTTCAATTTACGAGTACATTTCAGCACAAATTTCTGTTGCTAAACGAGACAGTTAAGTATATTTTGCCCCATTTTATGACCTTTCTTTCTTCTGGCTTCCCCATTGACTTTGCATGTCAAAAGGTAGCAAAAGGGAATCACACGACTCCAGAACACTGTAACTGTCATAAATATGAGAATTATCAAGCATCTCAATTTTGATCACAAGATCATGGGGATGGTGCAATGGTCATAAGTGTGAAAAATGCTCATAAGTCACATTTTTCAGTGCCATTGTAATGTCAAACAGTCATTAAATGAATTGTAAGTTGAGAACTAACTGCAGACGATACCCGTTAATAAAACATAAGCTATGAAAACTTCAGATAAGCTCCAATTATTATTTTTTAAATTTTCTTGCTTCAGTTTTAAAAATGTCAGCTACAACGATTATATCACTGCACTTTAGAATGTTACATCTGATTCTCACTGTGTGATCTCATCAATTTCTGTGCTGTTTTCCTAGCTTACCGAAAAAGCCAGTGGCATGTACGGTCGACGGCGAACTAATTTTTTTCTATCTCTTTCCATCTTCTCCTTCTGAGCCAACTGTTGATAGTATTCCACCAGTTTATTAACCTATATAAAAAGAAACATTTAAGCTATTCATGAGAAAGCATATTCTTTACAAGAATTTTTTTCCTGAATTCACTCTGTATTTTTTTTTTAAAAAAAATTTCACTGCATTTACAAACTTTCACATAGTGGAGTTTAAGATTTACTCTCTCTTCCTAGCAACTCTTTCTCCCCCTATTTATTTTCTTTATAGAATAATTTGTGCCACTATTCTACATAACTACATATTTTCTCATTTGAATGGATGTTAGTGTTCTTTTGTAGAGGCTAAACATAGAGAAAGGGGACAAATCAATATATTCCTGATTTATTTCACATTCACATTCCTAGTAAATTAATTTATTCCTGAATAAACCTGCAGTGTTAAAACTATGTTAAAAAATGTTTCAAGATATATATTCCAAAATATATTTTAACATTCTGGCATGTGGTAGCTTATATTTTTGTTCTTTTTAAACAACATCATGTTTTATTAAAACAATAGGATATGCATGTGCATGCACATGCTACTTATATAGACTAAGCTATACCCAGACCAGTTTTATCTTCATTCTTGGACTAACTACTGCTGTGACTTTACCTGAACAGGAATTAAGCTGATCTGGAGCAGGATTCTATCTATCAAGCTTTGTCAACTGGCTTAATTAATCTGTTAATTCCAAGATCATCCTAATAACTGCATCAGAAAGCGAAACTGAAAAACGTTGAATTACCAATGTCTTTCCTTTATATGGGTTTTTTACTTAAGTGATATTCAGTACTCAAAGGTCAAATCAGGTTCATACCGGAGAAATCCAGAAATGTTCTAAGCTTTTGCTTTCCAAAACTTATTACACACATCAATGACTAGAAGCTATCTAGTTGTTTGTATGAAGGCAATTGATCTGAGAAGAAAAACTGACCTGAGGAAAAGGTAAACCTTCTTCTAAAAGTGATACAGGGACTGTGATCTTCCCTGTATATATCATAGCTGTCCCTATTGCATTTCCAAAGCTAATAAGATCAGTGCAGGAAGGCAGAGTCTCAAAGAAGGGCAGCTATGGAAAAATATATGGACTTGATGCTTTTTCCACCAATACACTTTCATACCTAGGCTGATAATTATATTACACTGCTAAATCAGTTGGGGGAAGATTGTGAATAACACTTGAGAAGTATTCTCTAAACTTAAATTACTAGATTTGGGGGTGGGTGGGTTAGTTACCTTTTGTGTATAAGGATTTTCAGGTTCCTGCCAACCTCCACTGGCTGCAATATAACAAAAAATAACATCAACAATTAAAAAGAAGAAAATCATGAAACACATGTTCTAGTCAAAAATAAACTAGATAGAAAGTAACTCGGCTAAATCTATCACTGGGCTAATACTGTATATTTATTGTTTAGAATGATATAATATTGTGTGCTTCATCACTGTATAATGTGAGTCAGAAAACAGCTTGTGTTTCTAGTCTAGTAACTGACTGTTGGTTAACGTGAACATAGGAACATAAAATATCAATCAGCAAACCAAAGACAGATGTTCTTCTTTTGACAGATAACTTTTAAAGTTAAAAGTTTTTTAAGCCATCCTAGTCCCATTTATTTTAGATATGATACTCACCAACTGATTTATCTGCCATGCCAACATCTCTGGATGTCCAGCGGCAAAATCCACAGGCCAGATAATAAGCTTTTTTCATTGTAGTCTTAGCTGGATCATCAGGCAATGGAGCAGGAATACTTGTTGCTCGAGTAGAAAGGGTGTGCATACAGCAAGGACAATCAAAACAGTTAGCACACCTAAGCAAGAAGACACCAGTATTAGCTTTTAAAATTGAATGGATTTGATTGTATTTACCTACAGTGACAATGCTCATTATTATGTAAACCATATTGATTTCTTGAAATTAAAAAGGGGTATATAAATTGGACTAAGGCTCTTGGTTTATAAATGTACATATAATTCCAAAACCACTCTTAACAATAAGTTTTAAAATAATTTTATTGCTCAGAATAATTCATTGAGGCAACCAACAGGAAGCAAATTCATGTATCTATTCCTTTATAAAAAGACAAAAATCCTGTCATGAATATTCCTTCAGATTTTATAATAATCAATCTGTTAAGATTCTATATGTTGTAAATCCTCAGCTTACAACAGTTCATTTAATGACCTTTTGAACTTTCACAGCACTGAAAAAGTGATTTATGGCCATTTTTCATACGACCATTGCAGCATCCCCATGGTCACGTGATCAAAATTCAAATGCTAGGCAACTGACTCATATTTATGATGATTGCAGTGTCCCAGGGTCATGTGATCACATTTTGTAACCTTCTGACAAGCAAAGTCAATGAGGAAATCAGATTCACTTAACTGTATGGCAACCATGTTACTAACTTAACAAATGCAGTGATTCACTTAACAACTGTGGCAAGAAAGGTCTCAAAATGAGACAAAACTCACTTAACAAACATCTCTCTTAGCAACAAAAATTTTGGGTCCAATTATGGTCGTAAATCGAGGATTACCTGTACTATTAAATTCAAAGTGGTCTTCAAATTAATAAGTATGTGGTTAAATATACTGTAAAGAGATTATGCAAAATACAAAAGAAAAGCTTTAGCAAAAGAAAAAAAGGGGGGGGGGAATGTAGCCTTACCTATTTTTTTTCAGCTTGGCTTCAGCTGAAGGCATATTCTCCAAGCAGCTGGGACAATAGTGAGAATCCACCTATAGAATAATTTTAAAAAGTCATTCTTTACTACTATACTTGAACTAATGCTGCTTCTTATGTTTGGAACAAAAAAGACATTTGGATTTTCAGGAGCTGGGACTGGATAATATCCAAAAGACTGATTTATAAACCACAAAACCTTAATTTGATTATTGTTATTTCAGATTTTGCTCTCAAAGATCAGATAGGTATTTTAACTGTAGAGGTAAAATCCAATACCAGAAAAAAACTTTGTAAGACTTCTGCCTCTCCTTTGCTAGTTCCAAATATACACTTTGATGCTTGTGGAGAAAATTTATCCCATTTTAAAATGAAATATTAAAATGTAACGTCAAATGTAATGCTCAGGAGACATAAGGTGATTCAGAAGGGCTGACAATTAAATGAAGGGAAAAGGTTGTTCTCCAAAACTGCAGAATTTCTTTCTATTCTAGATAGAATAGAAACCTTCTTTTTCCAACAAGCCGGGCTGGCCTAACTCTTCTTAAGTGTTTTTAATTGTTTTTGTTTATTGTTTTAATCAATGGGGCCAAATTTATACATATTTTTAACTGTATTTTAATATTTGTATTTGATGTTTTTATTTGCCTGTTCACCGCCCTGAGTCCTCAGGGAGAAGGGCGGTATACAAATTCAAAAATAAAATAAAATAAAATAAAATAAATATTATTATTGAGAGGAAATTTAGATCTGTACCAGAAAAGTAGTCAGCATCCTTATTAAACAATCCCCAGGATTATTAATGACAATTAAAATTGGCATTATACCTGGGATGAAAAACAAACATAATCAGAAGTGATTCCATTAATTTTTTAGCAGGTATTTTTCTCATTTTCAGCTATTAATATTTTGAAAACCAAATTTGGAATTTGTCCTGTCATGAACCAATTCTTAAAATTTATTTTCTATCCAACTGAGTTCCAATAGCTTGTTACCTACTTTAACTACTCTTTAGGGTTTTTTTTCAGAGCTGAACAACTGAAAAATAAGTAATTCAAAAACTAATACTTCAGATTAAGACCATTTAATCATAATGACTAAGGTATTTCTTGTTCAGCGCTTATAGACCAGGGGTGTCAAACCTGATCACATCGCGAGTCGTATTATGACGTATCAGGATTGTTTTTGCCCTTGCGGAACCAGGGTTGACTGTTTTAAAATGGAAATTGGTTCACATTCAAAGACATATATAGTAACAGAGTAAGATTTAAAAAGTAAAATATTCCTCTTCATTCATATTCATACAGAACAAAACTGAGTCAATCAATCAAAACAGAGCTGGGACCTTGGAGATATTCTAGTCCAACCCCCTGCTCAAGCAGAAGACCCTATACCATTTCAGACAAGTGACTGTCCAGTCTCTTCTTAAAAACCTCCAGTGATGAAGCACCCACAACTTCTGACAGCAAGCTGTTCCACTGGTTAACTGTCCTCACTGTTAGGAAGTTTCCCCTTAGTTCTAGATTACTTCTCTCCTTGATTACTTTCCATCCACTATTTCTTGTCCTGCCTACAGGTACTTTGGTAAATAAGGTGACACACACACACACACTCCATCCTCTTTGTGGCAACCTCTCAAATGCTGGAATACTGCTATCATGTCACCCCTAGTCCTTCATTTCTCCAGACTAACCAAACCCAAATCCTGCAACCTTTCTTTGTATGTTTTAGTCTCCAGGCCTTTAATCATCTTACTTCCTCTTCTTTGCACTTTTTCCAGTATCTCAACATCTTTTTTGTAATGTGGTGACCAAAACTGAATACAGTATTTCAGGTGTGGTCTTACTAATGCTTTATAAAACATTCATGTGATTTTGATTCTATGCCTCTGTTTATAGAACCAAGGATTGTATTAGCTTTTTTGGCTGCTGCCACACACTGCTGGCTCATATTTAAGTGATTGTCCACTAGTAAATACTTATTTTACTAGTAAATAAAAGCTAGTAAATAGTAAAATAACTTTCAAAAACAGTTTATTTACAATCTTGAGACTGCAACCCAAACAATGTCAAAATTAGATTCAGGAAGGAGTGTCTCATCTTTGGACACTTCTAGAATATTTGGAGCAAGCAGAGTTCCTTTAATATTTTGTGTTTAACCAATGGAAATTGTTTAAAACTTGGGAGCCCCCATTAAATCTGAAGAAAAGTTACATGTATTTATTGGTGCACTCACTTCTCTGCAGATCAAAAGACTAACACTAAATTGTAATTGAATAAGGTTGTTTAATAAATTGGTTTTTAGTATTACAAAATACAGTACTGAATTCCAAGTGACCCGTAGCTTGGCAAACTGGACAGCACATCTGGTGAAAATATCATGGGAATTCCTCCAAAAAGATGGCCACCGTGAATGCTCACACAAAAATCAATGTACTAACTAGTCTTTCAGGCTACTCTATGATATGTGTGTATTTCTATCCTTTTCTGGACACGTGGACATACTTCAAAACAAAACACTGAAGTGAGTCCTCAATCATTTTCATTTTTTTTTTAAAATGCCTCCAGAATATATCTGGGGACCTGGAGCATTCTTTGGAATACTTTTTCGTGCTTTGCACCACCCTACTGTTCCATTTTTTAAAAAACAAAAATCTAAAATTAAAATGAAGTGGGGCATTTTTCTCCGCAGCGTATCACAAAACACGTCCCCAAGAAAGTTGCAATTTACAGGCGCCACAATATGAATCAAGTCTGTAGCCCACTCCTAACTGCCCATTGTGTTTTTTGCAAATACAAGTTTCATATAGTTAGATGGGTTAACAGTACCGGATTATCAACATTGCCATCTAGAATCCAATTGGATTCAGGCAGGCAGGCAGGCACCCATGACATAAATATATAAATATAAATATATAGGGGAGGGAGGAGACAGAATAAGGATGAGGCTGAAACTGACTCAGGATACAACAGTAACCTACTGGGAGGCATAGCATATGATGACGTCTGAACAGGGAGTGATGGCAATTTACACAGGAAAAGCAACAATTTCATGGGAAGAAATGTTATTTCAAATACATATGCTAAAAGATTTCCCTCCACCCTTCCTATAAATCTCTTCCTCGCTTGCCTGCCCAGAATTTACTCCCTTGCAACTAGCCAAGGCAGCACAAAGGGACACTGACACGCGCCCCAATCGAGGTTCTGTCCTCGAGCTCCAAACCAGAAAAACGGGGAACGTTGGCACACAATCCCTCTTAGCCAATTGGATGAAGGGGGGGGGTTAAGATTGCGAGTGGCAGCAGGGTTAGCCAATCCACACCGCTGCTGTGCGATTAAACTCCCCAGCCTCTCTAACACAGCCAATTTACCTCATGCGAGACACACTCGAGGGACCGGAGCTCGCTGCAGTAGCGGCAGAAATACAGCTGCGAAAGCGGCATGCGGATCTCCTTTTCGCCGCGCACCAGGTAGGAGACGCGGTCTGACTGAAGAAGGGACGCCATCTTGGCAGAACAGAAGCCGGCCCCACAGCTCTTCAGCGCGCCGCCTCACCCAACTCTCCCGATTTCCGCCACGTGACCCGGAAACATTCGGTCTCGTGCAATGGGCCGCTGTAGCCCAACCTGTCGTCATTTCCGCCAGTTCTCTATAGTGAGGTCGGACAGAAGGGCGTAAAATAGAGGAATGTAGAAATGTAACGTTGAGGTTGTGTTGGGTTTCCTGTATCGACGCATTGAGAACTGCTTGTCAAATTTAAAATTAGCCCGTCTTACGGCAAATTTGATACATTTATCTTCTCCAGTTTGTGTACTAGACACCTTAGACCAGTGTTTCTCAACCTTGGTAGCTTGAAGATGGGTGGACTTCAACTCCCAGAATCCCTGGCTGGGGGATTCTGGGAGTTGAAGTCCACCCATCTTCAAGCTTCCAAGGTTGAGAAACAGTGCCTTAGACTAAAACCCATTTTCCGACTTATGTTTGTTGTAATTAATCAGAATAGAGCTGGGAGGCACTTTGGAGCAGTGGTGAAATCCAAAATTTTTTGCTACCGGTTCTGTGGGCGGGGCGTGGTGGGCATGGCTTGGCGGGCATGGCAGAGAAAGGATATTGCAAAATCTCCATTCCCACCCCACTCCTGGGGCCAGACAGAGGTGGCATTTGCCAGTTCTCCGAACTACTCAAAATTTCCGCTACCGGTTCTCCAGAACCTGCTGGATTTCACCCCTGCTTTGGAGGTGATCTAGTCCAGCCCCCGGCTCAAGCAGACCTCCGGGCCGCCAACCCAGAAAGGTTAAGGAACTCTGCACTATATCATTTCAGATAGATAGCTGTCTGGTCTTTTCTTAAAAACCTCCAGTGATCCATTCCCTCGGGAGGCAAAGAAGTTGAGGGGAGGTTAGTTGCAATTTTGGTAACTATTAGTTTAGTTTATTTGATTTGTATACCGCCCTACTCCCGAAGGACTCAGGGCGGTGAACAGCCAAACAATAAAATACATAGATACAAAAAATTTAAAAAACCAGATAAAATCAAATTAAATCATTTTGGCCCAGACAGATTAAAACACCCCAATAATTTAAAAACAGATTAAAATTTACATATTAAAAAGAGGGAAAAGATTAGGCCAAGCTCAGTTGGCCTAACTGAGTATATAAACTCAATATATAATAATGATAATAAATAAAAATTCTTATTTTATTGTGATAGAGCTTCTTTAAATAGACTTTAAGTTAATATCAGGCTCCCGCAAGAAAATATATTTCTTAAACAGTTTTATAGCAGTAAAATGTGTAGCTGTTTTGATAATTGTTTGGCTTATTGTCATCAATTACTAGCTCAAGCAACAATTCACTCTTGTTTCAAATTATATAGGAGAGGAAGCTGAGCAAATGGAAATTAGAAAGGCAATATTGTTGCTCTTTTCATTACACAGTGGTTAGATGAATATATTGCCTTCATATTACTTACCTGACAAGTCACATTAAAACATCTGTAGTGTGTCTATCATAGTCTTTGACTTGTATAATTGGGACTCATATTTTCAAAAACGAAAGAAATAAAAAGTGAGCTGTGCTTCAAACCAATTCAAAAGTGTTGCTTTTTTCCTCCAAGAAAAGAAGATAACCTCTCTAAACCTCTAAGAGCAACTTCTCTTCTAACAAATTGATTTATTCAATAGCAAAATAATCATTGTGTAACAGTACTAAAGTAAATACTGTAATTTCATATTTTCAAACAGATTTACTATATTTTAGTTATTATAACTGTTCTGTATCATGTCCATTTTGCTCAGGAGTTAAAACAGAAAAATGCTTTACCTTAAAACATAATTTATTACTGTAATTCACAGCCAGAAGGTGGTTTTAACAAGAACCATCTAATTTATGGTTCATATTCCTATTACTAAATGGGAAATCAGATATGTGTGCTCTAACCTGCTTTTACTATCAATGGATAAAATATATCTAACCTTCTCTTCAACAGCCACCCAAAAATAGGTTAGAATAAGACGGATGCTCTGCTGTCAGTAGCTTAAGACTTGTGGCACTGACACTGCTGTCAGAAGAAAATATAGGTAGCTCCGGGATAAATTGTGGTGTTCTTGGTGTTCTCTGAGCTCGGTCGCTTGATTGCAGATGTAGGTAACATCAGTGCTAGTGAATGTGGCCAGTACCTTATATTCAGTATACACCCCCACTAACATTGGCAGGGGAAGCTACTGTATATAAATAGGGAGCTAAACCCACTTCACTAGCACTGATGATGTTATCTAGGGTAATAAAATATCTGCTACCAAACAAAGTCAGAGAGCACTAAGGACTCCATTGGTGTTTAAATATATTTCCAACTTTCTTTACCTTTCTTTCAGCAGCTTCAAGTAGGCAATTTTTGCCTACCGACTCTTCCATATTTATGGACTGCAGTGTATTGGTGTTACAAATGACCAGAAGGCTGTATGATCCAGAAATGTTTTGACTTCTGAATGGGACTCTAGAGCTCAAGGACAGCTATATTGTCATTACTATTTATTTCTTGCAGTTTACTTTAGAATAGTTCAAGTTTCACTCAGTCTGCATGGTTTCACTTACACACATGGAACATATAGAAAGCACAATTTCTTCTATCACAAATGAAATTAACAATATTATGCTCTTTAAAGATCAGTTCAGCTGAAGAATGTGCATCTCACTTTTAGTTTATAAATGGTGTGCTTTGGCCATCTAAATTGAACCAGATATGCACCTATGGGCATTGATCTGGGAAACTGCCAAATTAGGAAATTTAGGATTCAGTGTCATCAGAAAAATATATTTTTAATACAGTTGCTTTATTTTACAAGGGAAAAATATAAATTCTTTTTGTTGTGGGGTTTTTTTTTTTGCCACCTATAAAGAGAAAAGCAACCATACAAAGACATTATCTTCTTTCCTACATGATGAACTAAACTACAGTAAAGTGTATGAGTTTGATCAGAAAACAAAAAATATTCTCTCCTGAAAAGAACATGTGCTAAAGTATCAACTAAGCATATAACCCAGAGAGACGGTATTTGGTGTTATCCTCTTAAATAATATCTGCTGTATGAAAAATCACAAATGACACTGAATTGCACCTACTTTTTCTTTCTTTCTTTTGCAGACGCAGACTAACTCCTCTTCCCCAAATTTGTATGTAGTAAGCAGGGCTGTTGAAAACTGAACTGTTACCATTGTTTCACAGTTGCTGTTTTTCCCCTGACACAGCCGAAAATCAAATAATTTTCTTGGGCCTTTTAATCTCATGGAACAGTGGAATATTCCAAGAAAAAGTAGCTGTTATGATGGAATATTCCATAAGAAAGAAAGCCAGTTTCCCACAACTGAATCTTTTTTTTTTTTTTTTTTTTTGGAGATCATAAATGATGCCTCTGTGGTATTTCAGCAAAATAAACAGTTTAAGATCATAGACACATTCTAGCAAAGTGCTCAGTGTTGATTTTTATCTTCTTTCTGGGAATCTGATATATAATTACTTCAGCTTCATTCATGTCCCAAATTTTTATTAGAATAATTCTCTTAAGGATAACTGGGAATCAGTTCAATATATCTCTTTTATGTTGACGTAACCGTAATTGTTTCCATATGACTTGATTTCTGAGAAAAACACATAGAGAATACATTATCTTCCCGAGTTTTAATTGTTTTTGCCATCAGTCAGAACCAGAATTATTCATCAGAGTTCTAGGCATTTAAATAGTATTTATCCTTTTCTAATCTATTCATATTTGGTACAAATTTAAAATATGTTGTGAGAAACAGTGATGTAATTCATTTGTCTCGTACTGGAACTAAATGAAAGGCTGCCTTCCTTAAACTTTTGGGATTATGAAACTAACATACAGATGAAGCCTTAAAAGCGTCCTTTTGGGGAAGCTGAATAAAAATCATAGTTATTCTGAAAGGCTACACTATAGTCTAGGAAATAAGACAGGCATCATATTCTACTGCCTGTGTGATATAGAGTAGAGGCTGGACAGGATATCTTCCACCCAACCACTTGACTTATTTACAACAAACAGTATAATACTCTTCTGAGTCACTGAAGTTGTTTCTGAAGTTCGCAAGCAAGTTCCTCTACAAAGACTCAGAGCAGGGATGGGTGGGTGATACTTTTCTAGATAAATTCAGAAGCTCTTTTTAATCTTCTTTGTCTCATCCCAGTATCTGTACTGCTGAGACAAAGTTTGGCTCAGGGTGAAAGTCAGGTGCTGCTATTTCTGCTTTAATCCCTGTAGGAGAACTCATTTTTCTTGCTGGGAGGAAGAACCATTGGCAGAGAATCTAGAAAAGGGTTCTGTGATGATTCTAGCCAGGGGAATAACCAGGTTCCAGACTGTTTAAAGCTGGGGTGTCAAATTCAAGGCCTGAGGGCCAGATTCGGTCCATGGGGTGCTTAGATCCGACCCGCAGGGCTGCCCTGAAAACAGCAAAGGACCAGCCCACAGTGCCTCTGCCAGCAAAAACAGAGCTTCGGAGGACCGCATGTGGCCCTTCTGAGCTCCGTTTTCACTGGCAGAGAGTTGCAGGAGGCTGTTGCAGCCAAAAACGGAGCTTGGGAGCCTATTTTGCTGTCAGATACTCAGGCTGCCACAGGCACCCCTAACATGAGTGACACGAGCTGGCCACACCCACCCTGGACCCCTGAGGTCAAACACAACACTGATGAGGACTTTAATGAAATTGAGTTTGACACCCCTGGTTTAAAGGCTGTTCTATAGTGAGGGCAGTAACAGAAGCAGATATATAATGCTGCTACTATGGGAACTCTCTTCCACCTTTCCCTCTGTAAGAGAATGCTACTTAAGAATGCCTACTAAATATAATGATTTGAAACCTTTACTGCTATACAGGGAACTAATGTTTTGAATAGAACATTAAGTCATGAATAGCAAAAGCATAATCTTTTTAGAACGTTTTCTTTTCTTTTGCTTTCTGGGTGCCAAACAAAATGCTTTGGAAAGCATGAATCATTATAGTTCATCTGCAGTTCTAGGTTCCAGGAAAGTACAAGTTTCCTCTTTCAGTTGTTCCATTTTATGCATGCATTTTCATAGAGTCTTGGCAGTGAAAGGAGGAGGAGGAGGGTTTTTCATTATGATAAGTTGCTAAATAACCTGCAGATAAAGAACCTGTAATTATTTTATTATTCTTTCATGTGTTGTAGGAGTGATTCCTGGCATTACAAGTAGATGACAGACCTCAGTCTCAATAAAATCTCCACACATACTCAGATTTCAGGGCCTTTCTGTGTGCAGTCTACAATTCAAAACAGATAATTAAACCCTGAGTGTTCTTTGGAAGGACAGATACTCAGATACTTTGGCCACCTAATGGGAAGAGAGGACTCATTGCAAAAGACCCGGATGTTGGGTAATATTGAAGGCAAAATAAGAATGGGATGGCAGAGGACGAGATGGTTAGTGTCACCAAAACAGTGAATGTGAGTTTTGGCAAATTCTAGGAGAGAGTGGAGGGTAGGAGGGCCTGGCATGCTGTGGTCCATGAGGTTGCAAAAAGTCAGACACAACTTAGTGATAGGAAAACAATGGAAAAAACACATAGATCTTTGAAAATACGGTAATGAGACAAATATGTTGTGTATGGGATGGTCTAATTTATCTAACATCTATGCAAGCAAAGTTGTCACTGGATGTTAAATGTGTACATTCATTGTGAAACAATCTTCTGTTTGTTTAAAGCAATTCAATAGAAATCAATAAATTGGTCTTTGGGGAAATTTGCAACAAGATTCTCAAGATGTATGTTTTTTTTAAAAAAATGTGTTAAAGATGTTCAAATTGTCAGGCGTCCCAGCACTGACACAAATATTCAAATGGCTACAAATGTTCTCCTTTATTGGTAAACATGTTCAGTTATTATATTTATTTTTTCTTGAAATGCTTCCCATACCATGGTTTGAGCTGTCTTTGATATGAAAAGCAATACACAAATTAACTGAATAAGTATCTAAATAAAATAAATAAATATTTCTTAACCTTTATTATTTTAAATTGATAAAAGTTACATTAAAGAAGGTCATAGGAAATAATGACCGGCCATGCAGAGAGAGAGAGAATGAAGCAGAAAGCAGAATATTATTTTAATAAATAATGATTTGGTATTATTTGAAACCTCCCAACACATAGATTATTAAACAAATCAACCCAGGCCCAAATTATCCTACTTCTGATACATTAGAATAGAGTTGGAAGGGATGGCCTTGTAGGCCATCTAGTCCAGTGGTGGGTTTCAAAAACTTTTGCTACCGATTCTGTGGGTGTGGCTTGGTGGGCATGGCATGGCTTGGTGGTGTGGCTTGGTGGGCGTGGCAGGGGAAGGATATTGTAAAATCTCTATTCCCTCCCCACTCCAGGGGAAGGTTACTGCAAAATTCCCATTTCCTCCCAATCAGCTGGGACTCGGGAGGCAGAGAATAGATGGGGGTGGGGCCAGTCAGAATTTTTACTACCAGTTCTCGGAACTACTCAAAATTTCCACTACCGGTTCTCCAGAACTAGTCAGAACCTGCTGAAACCCACCTCTGATTTAGTCCAACCCTCTGCTCAAGCCGGAGATCCTATACCAGGGGTGTCAAACTTGATTTCATTGAAGGCCGTATCAGGGTTGGGTTTGACCTCAGGGGGCGGCCTGAGTAGGCATGGCCAGCTTGACGTCACTTGTGTCGGGGACACCTGTGGTGGTCCGAGCGCTCTGCCAGTGAAAATGGAACTCAGGAGCCACCATATGCAGCTCTCCCAAGCTCCATTTTCGCTGGCAGACAGTTGCAGAAGGCCGTCACAGCCAAAAACGGTGCTCGGGAGAGCCACATGTGCCCTCCAGAGCTCTGTTTTCACTGGCAGAGGCACCACGGGCCGGTCCTTCGCTGTTTCCAGGGCAGTCCCACAGGCCAGATCTAAGGGCCTTGAGTTTGACATCCCTGTCCTATACTATTTCAGACAAGTGGCTGTCCAATCTGTTCTTAAAGACCTCCATTGATGAAGTACCTACAACTTCTGAAGGCAAGCTGTTCCGCTGGTTAATTGTTCTCACTATTATAAAGTTTCACCTTAATTCCAGGTTGCTTCTCTCTTTGATTAGTTTCCCTCCATTGTTTCTTGATGGAATTAACTAAGGGCGTGACACTCTGGAAAATACTCTAATGCTGGGAAAGGTGGAAAGAAGGAAACAGTGGACGACCAGCTCAAGGTGGGTTGTTTTATTTACAGAAGCGGATGTGTGTCCCAAAAGTGCTTTTTTTCCAGCTCCGCTGAAGAAGCTTCTTGAATGAGAAGCAAAATGTCTTCAAAGAAAAACAAGAAAATCCAGCTGCCTCTTGAAAAAAAAAAAGCACCTTTGGGACTGGGCATCTCCACAGACATGAGAAACCATGACTGCACTTTTGGGAGACCTGAAAAACATCAGGGAAAGATCGCTATAGAGAGCATCTATCTAGGAGTCGCACCAATTTGATGACACATCACCAATCACCCGCCCCCGCCCCCTCCCTACCCTCCCTTTGGCACTAAGCGCCTGTCGAGGCATCTTCACGCCTCTATCCACCAGTAGGTGGCCTGGTGGGCAATGAGACAAACGAAGACGGACGGAGGAGAGCAAATTCAAGTCTTGGAATTCATTCTGCTCGCTCTTGAGAGTAGAAGAAGGGGAGCTCCAGGGCTGCGAACGGTTGCTAGCCTGCCTGCCGGCCCACCAAGCTAAACAGAATTATTCTATTACTTTTACGCCGGACGAGAAAACCATTCTGCGGCGCTTATACTCCTTTCTTGAGAAGGGAAGCATCACGTCGGGCGGCAGACGTTTCCAACGCCCGGAAACTCGCCTCTTCCTGCCTGAATGCAAGACGACCTTCCCGCTGAAGTGCTCCAAGGGCTTCCTGAACCCTTTGATCCACCGAGCCGGGCAGGTGATTTTAGGGAGCGGGCGGGAAGGAGGGGGCGAAGAGGCCGGTTCTCAGCGCGAACATTACCCTCGAAGTCCGTGGGTTTTCCTCCCAGGAAAGTGGATGCAGCCCACGGGCGGCTTATCTCCGGCAACTAACTTGGGTAAGTAAGTAGCAGTGCTTTTCTTCCCCCTTTGATTTGGATTGCTGTGCAGGAACTGGTGTTGGAATGGTAGTGCTTAGCCATTAAGGATGAACTACAGTAAATTTTGGACGGCTTGGTGAATCCTTTAAAAAAAAAAACAACCCACACCGATTTCTTGTTTTTATAGCTTTGCCACTTCCTTTCCCGCTTGCACGATTGACATTTCTCTTCCATTCGATTCATTTCTCTATTTTTCGGTTCCAGGGGAAACTCCACATAGTAAAAATAAATAAATAAATAAATCCATCTTTGCTATTTGGTCCGCTTTTCAGAAGTTCCCTTTTCTGGTTTGAGACTTTCCCAGATAGGGTTGTCAGTAATTTCATTTGGCTCCCTTTAAACAAAGCTTTCTAAGCTATTATATTTCCAGGAGGGGTTTGTTTTTTTTTCTAGGTGAGCCTTTGAGACATACAGGCCTTGAGGCATATAGGTGAAGTGACATGTTGATGCAGTCTTTGAATGCTGGATTACTGCTGCTTTGTTTTCTCTTTCTAAAGAACGTTTTTAGTGGGACTTCTTCCTGAAAGCCCTTAGTGCATGCTACAAATATATCCAATTATTTTTGCTTAGATGTCTTTTGTTATGCCTTGCCAGTTCTGTGCTTTTTTTCCCTCTTCATAGCACTTAGCTGTGGGATGACTGAAAATGTGTTTCAGGAGGCATTGTAGAAGGAGAGCTGTTGTTAGCATAAATCAGGAATTGTCGAATCGCAATTTTTCTGATTAAATTTTTATTCAAGACATACGCTTTTGAGAGCTGCACCTCACTTCCTATATACGTACAGTGATTAGAAGGATGTGGGGGGAAGGAGAAGAGAGAGGGAGACAGGTTGATTATGCAGATAACACATGAGACAAATTACAAATACCTTTATCAGTTTAGATGACTTTTGTTGTAGTAATAAGTATCTATTTTAATATGTTAAAACTCATTATGTTCAACTAGGCCTTTGAGAAAGCCTTAAACCTCAATCAATCATTTCAGTGATGCTGTTAAAGTCTCTTTTTTTCAAAATAGTCACTTTGAGATCCACAGTAGAGAGGTCTGGGAAGTTGAATCACTCTGAAATTTCTTTGTCCTTGTTTTGAGCCTGATGTCAAACTTGTGCCCATTTATTCTTTTGTCAAAGTTTGTCTTACGTAAGGAGCATTGCTGGAAGAACATGACAAGTATCACATAAAATGATGAACATGTAATGGCTCTTCTAATCTTGTGTATGCTTGGGCCTGTGTTGGTGCTGTTGGAGGACATATATTGATTTGACAAATTAAAATTTGTAGAAAACATGCTATACGATTCTTTCTGTGGTTCAGATTCAGAAGGATATCTAGGCATTTGACTTGCTTTCACAGCCCACTTTGGATTCTTTTGCAGTCTCAGTTATTCATTTGTACAGTGAGAATAAGTTTCCAGGGATTGCTATGGTGATAAGCAGAGGGAGAAAATATTTATTTTGTAAGATTTTGGTAATCAGTGAAAAGAAGCCCCTTAAGGTCCTTTCTCACTTGGACCTTTATGGTAGCATTGTGTAGACATTGTCCTTGTGATTGGAGAAAGTCGGGAATATGTCCCTATCCATTAGTTTAAGACATACTAAGGCACAAATAGCAATTAGTTCCTGTTAAATGGCGCGTTGGCTTTGACATTTTTTTTTTTTGTCTAGAATTGCTAGAGAAAGAGATATGTTTCTAATTGCTTCATTATTAGGATGCTTGGCAGCAATTTGATTCTAATTTCCTACTGGAAGTTTCCAATATGAGTTTGTTGCTCTTTCTTCTGTGCTGCTTCTTTCTAAAATAGAGTGAGCTACTTTGGGCAATATCAGAACTGGGCAACCATGCTGCCTGTGTCAGCTCTGAAGAAAGAGGTCAATCAAAAGAACAGCAGGGATGGGCCAGCAGCACTTTCATAAGCAATGCCACAAATGTTTCTCATGAAGGCAGATCTTTTTAGAACAGAAAAGCATCTTATATTTAATGCCGTGTGTGTATATGTACATGTGCATGCATATCTATATTTGTTCTCTAATTTGTAGGTATGCCAAACAGATGTCCTCCAGATGTTGGATATCAGCTCTCAGAATTCCCCACCCAACGAGGCCATTTCTAAGAATTCAGGGAATTTAAATCCATGTATTTGCAGCTATAATCTTTACAATCCTCTCCCACATTTTTATGTTCAATTAACAAAATATATTTGATGGGTTATTTTTCTTGAATTCTTAATTTTGCAGTTTCAATATTATTTAGCACTGGATTATATTTATTTACCCCTCACTAAATTGCAGCAGCAACTCAGGAGGATGGTAGTTTTTTCTCTCCAACTGAATATTCTTAGCTTCTTTTTGCTTACCTCTCCATAAAGAAGACCTCTGACAAGGGGCCAGAGTTCCCACCTAGCATTGGCTTTGGTATTTATAAGAGCCCTAAAACTAGTTAGCTTACTTGAGCCCTGGTAAGTCACAACCATTGTAGTTTGTAAAACATGATTTAAAACCTAGCCAATTTCAGTTTCTTTGAGAAACTGTGCTGACATAAATTATGGCTTAACGTGTTAAGCAGCACAGATGTTTTTAGAATCAGTAATGGATGTGGATAAAAATACATTTTCTCATACCCCAGGATATGTAAGCTTTATTTTTCTTTTGCAAACCTTATCTTGACCTCAAGGCTGTATATCATATCAGAATATCTGAGTAACTGGCATGAATGGGGTGAAAAAGAGTTTAGGGGGCAGTTCCCACAAGGACAGATTAAAGATCTTCTGTAGCTTGAACTGATGTGATAAATATATTGAATCATTTAAAGGACTGTCACAATGAAAATAAGAGACCTGATATTCTGTTGCTCTTAAGCGTTAGACCCAAAGTGATGTCTTCTTGGCAACAAATGAATGGTGGGGGGAAAGTCCTCAGATGAAACTTTAACAAAAATCATCAGCTGCTTAACAGTAGAACATTACACTTGTGGGGTAGGGAACTTTTCTTTGTTAGAGGATTTTTAAGGAAAGTACAATGCTACAATGGTATAATTTCTACTACTTCAAAAGATGGTTTTACATTACTATTGAGGATCAGTGCTATCACTATGACTCTATTAGGAATAGACCTAAATCTGATCTTGAAGTTACTTCTAGTCTATCAATATAAGGGCTAAAGAACACCAAATAGTCATTAGATGAAGCAAAGAATTGTAGACATTCCTGTTTGCTGTCGTCAATTTATTGTTTGGGTTTTTTGCAGTTCTGATATGAGAGCCCTGTTCCTATATAATTGTGGTTCTAATGACTTGTTGAGAAGTCTATATTAGAGAAAGCCTATACTAAATTAATTAAATATTTTACTTTTTTTAAAAAAAACTATTTCATCTTATCTTCAGTCTTACCTTTCCGGAGAAGGTTATTGAGAAAGTAGTTGCACAGTAGCTCCAGGGGTTTCTGGATGAAATGGATTATCTGGACCCTTTTTAGTTAGGGTTCAGGCCTGGATATGGGACAGAAAGAGCATTGGTTGCTCTTTTTGATGATCTCTATCCTTGCCATGCTATACTCTCTCTACTTGACCTCTGAGTGACCTTCGATATCATTGACAATGGTATCCTTTAGAGCAGCTTTGGGGGTTGGGAATGGGAAGGGTGTTCTGTGTTGCCCTACTTCACTGTTTTCCTCTGTGGTCCCTCTCAGTGGGTGAGAAGTCCAGCCTTTGTCCTGTGCTTTGTGGGGTCCTTTAGGGCTTGGCACTTTCTCTGCTTCTGTTTAATATTTACATGAAGCCATTGGGTGATATCATCTGCCATCAAGGGTTGAGATATCATCAATATGCTGATGACATCCATCTACGTCTTGGCCCGTGGTGAGCTAAGTGATGCCATGACATCCCTCTCGTAATGGTTGGAGGCTGGATGGGGAGCAACAGACTGAAACGAAACCCTGGCAAGGCCAAATGCCTCTGGGTTTGGGGTTCTTTGGTCCATGAACAACTGCCATCTCTGGTCTTGGATGGGTGGCACCATCCAAGAGAGATCCAATGTATATTCTGAGGGTTCTCCTGGATTCATGACCAGTTGTGGCCAGGAGGGCCTTTGTGCAACTGTGGGTTATGGATCAATTATGCCCTTTCCTGGATGAACAATCCCTGCTAACAGTCATACCCGACCTAGTCACCTCCCACCTTGATGACTGCAACCCACTGTACATGAGGCTGCCTTTGCAAAGTACCTGGAAACTTCAATTGGTTCAGAATGCAGCAGTTTGTATGGTTTTGTGCAGGCCTACATGTGCACATGCGTCATCTCTCCTGCAGGAGCTGAATTGGCTGTTTCCAGGTCCAGTTAAAGTGCTGATTGCCACCTTTAAAGCCCTGCATGGCCTGAGAACAGGTTATTTGAAGGACCATCTTTTCCCGGTCACATCTACCCAGCCCACCAGAATGGGAGGTGGGGAATACTATAGCTCCCCTCTCTTAAGGAGGTACCGTATTTTTCAGAGTATAAGATGCACCTTTTTCCCCCCTAAAAGAGGGTGGAAATGTTGGTGTGTCTTATACACCAAAACCCGCCATTTTTGGCCTCCCGAAGCCCCACCCCGCACATCCTCTTTTTGTGAAAAATGGACCTGTCTTTTACATAAACGATGCGCGCAGAGGCTTTGGGAGGCCAGCAGAATGTTCCTGGGGGCTGGGGAGGGAAAAACTTTTTTTTCTTGCTTACCTCTTCGAAATGTTGGTGTGTCTTATAGTCCAAAAAATACGGTATATCTATTGGGACCAAGAAGAAGGCCTTCTCCGTGTGGCTCCCTACCTGTGGAACATCATTCCCTGAAGAGATATGATTGGTCCCTACTTTGACACTTATTTGAGTGTGGTTTATTTGATTGATATTGTTAGGGCAGGGTGTGGGATTTGCTTTTTATTGTTTGTATATTGGGTTTTTATCTTTGTAAGCCACCCAGAGTCCTGAGAGTGCCACTTAGTATTACTCCTTGTCTGTTGCTACTATCAACTTACCCACTTTCCCAGTTCTGAGTAATTTTATAACTATAACTCAGCACATGTGCACCCCGTTTTCAAATCCTAGTAACGGTCACAGAAGTGCTCTAAAAATACCCATACCCATACACAAAGATTGGACAGCAAGGCTTCCATATTCTTGTTTCACCTGTAAGGACTTTGTAGAGAAACTTGGATTCAAAATAAGTTTATTTCCAAAGCAACTTTTGACAAATCTATAGAAAACACTGTGGGCTGTTGACTGCAAAAAGTATGAATCTGAACAACAGATTAAGCATAACTACCTTTACATGCTAATAGCAGCACATTTCAAATAGTTAAAATGACTTTGTTAAATCACAACAAATGGGTAGATGGTTCTTAACATGATCAATTAATAAACTTTTGAGATGTGAAAAAACTGCTTCTTATTAAATATGAGAAATCAAAGTAGGATGTTTATTCATTTTGGGGTTTGCTTGCAGGCTTCTTACAAAATGCCTATGTTTTAAAAAGTCATCTCTTTGAGGTATGAAGATGGGTGTAGCTGGCCTTTGAATCCACACAAACTTTGATGTAACAATGTTATCTTTGATCTTGATTACTTAAGAAAATCTTTATCCCGACTCCAGCTTAACCTGCTCATTCTGACGTCAAAGTCACAACAGGCTCCTGCAAAGTCTGGAGGAGAAATTGCAAAAGTGGTGTCAATTTAGTCAGTTTAGAGATAAAAAGTGGGAGGAGGGGGTTAAAGGAATTTGTATCCAGGTCTCCTTTCATATCTGTTAAACCAATTACATCTCAATCAAAAATTATTTACTGTATGCCTTTTTTTTGGATTTATGGGCCAATCATATCCAAATCCATTTGAATTGGTAGAAGATTCCAGTGCAAAGCAAAGCAAAATGTTAATTATTAATCACGTAGCATGCAGCTGTCCATTGTGTATTTCTTTTCTACAGCCTAAATGTGCAGGGTCCTGACATGAATCAGGATTACCATAAGCAAGGAGAGAAGTTTCAAAAAGAGAGAAAAACTTCTGTTAGTAAAAATGCCTGTTAAAGACACAGGAGATAGAGAGGCAACTGACAAAATGTGCATCACGACACAAATCAGGTGACTTACATCTTTGCTTGAAAAGGAGGTTGTAAATGCAAGAAGAGCAAGGGTGCTTGCATCGTGGTGTCACAATGCATCTGTCACCGTTTTTGTGTCATAATTTGCAGAGGACACTTACACTCATATAAACCAACACATGTTGCTTGATTTGTGACGTCAGTGCAGTGAAGATACAAACTTCCAAGGTTAGGATCCTAGAAGTAATATCTATATTATTGTGCAATGAGTAATAATTATGAGTAGATATTATAGGATTACAGTATGAATTAAACTAGTTCATTTATAAATTATTCCTGACATGGAAAAAATGTCCAGGATTCAGAGCCTAGTGTTAAGTCATTATTATAATGGCTGAGTAAATTAGATCATTTAGACCTAAGTCTTGCTTGACAAGAAGTTGTTCCCTGTAATGGTGGCACTAATGCTTTTCACTGGAAACTGAGCCTATTCTATTTGTGTTCCCTCATATTCTATGAAAAAGGAATTCAACTTTAACATAACAGTACCAGAAAATTTTTCATCAAAAGTATAAGTCAGCTAAGAGGAAAAGTTTATCCTCCATAAGTAGGAGATCAAAAAATAGGTTAGTGAAGTTTCAACCCAAATCTCATCCCATATAGAAACCAGGGAGATTTTTATTCATGAACTGCCTTTCTAACTTATCCTTCCAAACAGTCATAAGTTCTTGTTAACATTTGCTTGCTATGTTTTTTCACCAACTTAATAAATGTTAAGCTCAGCTTTTAAAAAATGGGATCTCTCTCAGAAATGTTTGGGGTTTAAATCAGGAGATATATCTATCTATATATATATATCTGGTATTAAATAATCAATTACTTATTGAATAGGTTGGGGAAAGCTATCTCATAAGACATGTTTGCTAAAATATGGAGTGTGTTTTTTAAAGCAAATACAAAACACTGAGCCATAAAACAGAGTCTGATATCAATTTTTATGTCTATGCCCTCTTTTTTTGACATTTTTTCAGCCATCAAGAGACAAGGGCTATGTGATGGGGACACTGCAGAATTCAGTTTTAGATGAGTTGTGAGTTGGAGGGGGTAAAATATTGTGTTAAGCATATTAAAAGCTCAGTTGCCTCATTTAATTAATCTGAAGTAAATTAATTTGAAGAAGAAATATGTTTTAAAGATGGGAGTATATAAAAATATAATAAAAAATTAAAAAAACCTGGACAGTGAATAAATAGATGTTTATATTGCAGTCCATGCATGTTTGAAAATTGCAATCCCTGCATAAGAATAAAGTTCATTGAAATCAAAAGGATTTACTTTGAATAAACATATATGCCTATACTGTTTACATAATTTTCCAGAAATGACATTTATTTAATTCAGTGCTTACATTTCCTGTATATGGATTTAGTTTCACCTTACATTTTAAAACTGCTTTCATCTGCAATATCTTTAAATAATGAAGTTCACGTAATAAAAATATTCTTTCTATTAGTTGAAAATTCATATCAACCCCTGCTAATTTTCGTATAGAGAAAGACTTTAAAGAAAAATTTTAACGGTGAGAAGTTGCAGTTAAAGCAGCAGGAAAACTTATGGTTGGTATCAGTGGTGGGTTGCTACCGGTTCACCCCGGATCGGGCGAACCGGTAGTGGTGGCGGTGGGAGGCTCCGCCCACCCACCCAGATGCTTCTGCGCATGTGTAGAAATGGAGCGTGCGAGCACCCACAAGGAAACCAGTAGCGATGGGTTTTGAAACCCGCCCCTGGTTGGTATGCAATGCTGAACTAAATAAAAACACAAGTTACATGGGTCTGTGACAATTCACCGTGGTCAACTTGCTGCAACCAATTCACCGTGGGAAAGCTCACTGTTACGCTAATATCGAAGAAATGCTGGAACACAATCCTTAAGGAAAGGATGCAAAAGGACGGACAGAATGAAATGTGAATGACAAAAATTAAAATATTGTTTTATTTATTTTAAATAGTTAAATTGAATTGTTAAATAGTCCCGCAGCAAGTTGGCCACAACAGGTTGGCTGTGGCAAACTGCCCCATTCCGAGCCAAACATTGTTATGGCAGCCCATTCCATTGGATTCTGGGTGACTTACAAAATCCAAATATACATTTAAAATGGTTTTTAAAAATCCCAGAACCAAAAAACACAGTGGGGTCTCCCAAAAACAGTTAACCCCAGCCCTGGGAACAAAGCTGGCTTTTCTGGCTTTCTGGAACCCCATGCTGCTTCAGAGGCAGGGGCAGCTTCCTTCGCCCTTCAAGATAGCAATATTTTATTGAGGGAAACTGGAGTGCATCTATTCTGTTCAACACCGGCTGATCCTAAATAAATAAATAACAGTATCAAGACTTAGGAAGGCTACAATTGTAGATTATCTGGGAAATTGAAGAAAACAAATTTCTATATTGTTGACAAGAAAATTACATGTATATCAATTAAAGGGTTTGTGTATTTGTTTGCTGTTCAGAATGTAGGGTCTGGCCTTACACAGATAAACCAACTATTACAAAGATACGTCGCCCTGATTTAGTGTCAGTCCTTCCAGGAAGCATGACTAAATGAGCTAATTCTACTTTATTGTAAAGCTACATTAACAGAATCTTGCAAATCTGAAGATACAAATCTCTCTCCACCATTTTCATCTGTTTGATCCCTGGGTAGGAGAGATTTCCTTCCTAAATTTCATCCTCTGAATATGAAGGCTCAGGGGCTCCCTCCTCTCTTGTCTGATTGCTTCCTAGGCAGGGTCTCTTCTTCTTGTCCCTCAAGGTGATTCTCACATACTATTGCATCTAGCTAGGAGTAGTGTCACAGTTTACAAATCTAGAGTATCAAAGACAATTTTCTGTAGAGTGACTGATAGTAGGAAGGGCTAGTATTGTTTGTGCTCTTGATAAGATAATGATCGAATGTTCTGAAATGCATCTTATTCATGGATCTTTTCAAGGAGCCTTGATGGTACAGTGGTTTAATGCACCCTGTTATTAACACAGCTGCCTGCAATTTCTGCTGGTTCGAATCTCTCCAAGGCTCAAGGTTGACTCAGCCTTCCATCCTTTCTAAGGTAGGTGAAATGAGGACCCAGTTTGTGGGGGCAATAAGCTGACTTTGTATAAAATATACAAAAGAATGAAGGCTATTGCTTAACGCATTGTAAGCTGCCCTGAGTCTCTGGAGAAGGGCGGCATATAAATCAAATTAAAAAAAAAAAAAAAAGATGGCCACCATTTCTGTGCCTCTCTTTAAGACATAATTTGCAGATGTATTCAAATATTGAAATGATGTGGACATAGTCATGGCTCTATGTTTCTGAGTCAAGGAGTCACATAAAACTCCTGATCACAAGTTTGCCCTTTGTAGCACCGATGAGCACCGGAGGTTACCAGCCAATCAGTATTCACTTGTCATCCTTTCAAATTGACTAATAGCTGCATTGACTTTTGTTTCAATGCTTGGATTGGATAAAAATATCCCTCTCACAAGCAAAAAAAAAAAAAAAAAAAAGATGCAAAGAAAGATGTATATGTATTTTTGTGAATGTATTTTTAAACAAATTGGTTTGCAAAAACAATTAGAAGAGAAACTATGCAAGAATGGGTAGGTAGTTATCTATTTCCACTTTTTATATGTTCTTTAAATTTATTTTTTAATTTATTTTTATCCAGCCTTTATTATTTTTATAAATAACTCAAAACAGTCAACCTGCATAATATTCCTATTTTCTCCTATTTTTCCCCCGAAACAATAGCCCTGTTAAGTCTTTCCTGAAGGCTTTATTGTTAAAACAGCTGTCTCTCCACTGCTTAGTTACAAAGCAATATGTGGACTGAAAGGGCAATGTTCCTTCCCATCAGATTATAAAACCAAAGGTTAATTAAAATAATAATTACATACAGCAAATACTTTTACGACATAGTTTATTGAAGAGTATCAGAGTACATGGTTTTCCACTCCCCCAAAAAATCTCCTGTTGAAAAGAATATTTTGTAATTGTCTAGTATATAGAGTAGAGACCCTAGTGAGGCATCTCACTAGAAATCAGGGGACCATGGATTCTAGGCTTGTTTTAGGAACAAAGACAACTGGGTGACCTTGGACCAGTCACTTTGTCTCAGCCCTAAGAAGGAAGCAGTGCAGTGGTGGGTTGCTCCCGTTCGCACCGGTTCGCAAGAACTGGTAGTAAAAATTTGTAGTAGATTGGAGAACCGGTAATAACATTGGCTGGCCACGCCCCCAAACCGGTCCCCGGCCTGGTTGCCGTTTGCTTACCCTGCCCACCTCATCAGAGGCTTTTTTTTTTTTTACTTTTAAAAGCATTTTTCCTACAACCTCTTCGGCCGAAAAAAATGTTTTTAAAAGTAAAAAAAAAGCCTCTGATGATCGTGCAGCGCAGCTGGGATCGTCAGAAGCTTCTGAAAGCATTTTTCTCTGCAACCTCTTCAGCTGAAGAGATTGTAGGAAAAAGAATGCCTTTAAAAGCCTCTGGCGATCCCAGCTGTGTTGCCTGATCGCCAGAGACTCCTAAAAGCATTTTTTTCTGCAACCTCTTAAGGTTGTAGAAAAAATGCTTTTAAAAGTTTTTTTAAAAAAAAGTTGTCCATGCCCACCCAGTCACATTACCCCCCCCACCAAGCCATGCCCAAAAAATAAGCCACGCCCACAGAACCAGTAGTAAAAAATTTTAGAACCCGCCCCTGAAGCAGTGGCAAACACTTCTGAAAAACTTTGCCAAGACAACTGCTTGGATTTGTCTGGGCAGTCTCTGAGAATTGGACGTAATTGACTGGAAGAAGAAAAAATAAGAATATAAACAGCAACCCAACTTTAAAAGCTGCTTTCTGTCATTCTGTCATATATCCTATCCCTCTGCACATTCAGCTTGCCTGATGCTATCCAGCAAATTGGATAGCATCCAACAAATCCAGCCTTCTTAAAAAGAGAAAAACATAGACATTCTGATATGAAAGCATCTGTTTTATCTTACAATGCACAAATGGATTTCTTTGTTTATTTAGCATATGTGCATCCCATCCCCCATACAAGGAACACAACATTGTTAGGTAGTTCAGAAAGATAATGATGATCATGGATTTGTGTATAGCTTCTAATATTTACGTAGGCTCATCTTCTGACTTCTGGATACATTGGACTTGAATACTGTATCTCCAAAGGGTATGAGCAAACAAATATACTGGCCCAATTCTGGAATTTGAATTCCAACATTTTTGGAGAGCATCGTATTGAGGACATCTGGTTTACAAAAATGTTTTAGAAAGTCAAATAGCAAATTACATCAAATTCCATATGGTATAAGGGTGGGTATCTATCTTCAAAGTGATCTATTCCATTAGGCTCGTACAACTTTGATGGTACAAACTGGATATTTTTACTTTTAATGATTTAATTCTATAAACACTTATACTGTATGAATATATAAATAGAGATGAAAATGTATGTAAGATTTCTGAAAAATGTTCTACTCTGCCTTAAAAGAAGCCCCAGTATGGCTGTATCTGCTGTAGAGGAAAGAAAAGACTCAATGATGGAGATGGGCAGTTAAGAAGTCTGATATATAAATTTACATTATAAGAGCAATGGTGGTGCAGTGGTTAAAATGCAGTATTGCAGACTAATTCCACTGACTGCCAACTGTCAGCAGTTCAGTAGTTTGAATCTCACCAACTCAAACCTTCCATCTTTCCGAGGTCAGTAAAATGAGGACCCAGATTGTTGGGGGCAATATGCTAACTCTGTAAATCGCTGTAAAGCACTGTGATGTGGTATATAAGTCTAAGTGCTATTGCTATTGCTAAATAAATAAATATATGCTTATTTGAACTTTCCATGGATTAACTGAACCATCACAGTCAATGGTGAGGATTGCTGGATGTTGCAACTCAGCATTCTCTGGAGGACCATACTAACCCTAACTTGTTTTTGCTTTGTTTGTTGTTGTTGTTGTTGTTTAGTTGATAATTTTTCTTCCCTTTTTCTTGCCTTAGGGAAGAACTCAGGAAGATGATGGGTAACTTGGAGAGCATGGAATCTACCCAACTTGCCCTTCCGAAGCACATTCTGGACATTTGGGCCATTGTCTTAATCATCCTGGGTACCATTGTCATCATGACTTTACTAGTATTGTGCCCAGCAACAACGGTGATTATTTATAGGGTTTGGACACACCCTATGCATCATAATGGTGCCGAGTGAGATCGGCCTCCTTGTCGCTGTTTGGACTCTGCTTTTGAGGAACACAGGCTAAACGCAATAGGAAAAGCAGCCGGATTATCTGGCAGTTTTCAAGATTAGGTTGAGCCCTGAACAGGCATTGGTAAATTGTCAGCAAAGATATGGTAGCAACACATCTGCTGTCAGCATGTGATAAGAATGCTACAGCTCACAAAAAGTATCTTCTGAGTGCCTGGTTATCTATTTGGCTTATGTCCACAGAACATTACATCCTGGACTTTATCCTCACTTGTAGAATGAGCTAAACTGCTACAGAATTCCAGATCCTTCCAGTTTTGATTTCTGGTGTGTGTACTTCATTCAAAACGAGCCTGTTTTCATGTTTACTGAGCAAACTATTCCAAAGGAACAAGGTGATGGCAGAATCACAGTGCTGAAGAGGACACCTTTAGTAAAAATTTAAATAGTGGTTGCTTTGAATAAGCAATTTGCTTTATCTGATCCAGACAATCTTCATTCCACAACAGATCAGATGAGATGGAGAGCTAGAAATCTTGCCTGATATATTTGTGGTCCACCTTTCTCCCATTCCCCTCTGTTTCAAGCAGCACCAGTTAAAGAGGATTAAAAGGAAGAAATGAGAAGTCACCAGATAAGTGACTGGTGGAAATTATCTTTGGTATCTACTGCAGTTGAACAGTACATTCATAATGAGAGTATTTTTAAAAAATTGAATGAACATAATATAGAGAAAGAGAAAGGAGAGGCTATACGTCTAGAAAAAATATTTTACTGTCAGGGATATTGGTGTAAAATGTGACCATGAGAAAATAAAATTAAAAAAACTTTTCATTTGTGAAACTAGATTTCGTGATAGGAAGGTCTATCTCAAAAAATATTTTATAGTTATTGTGCTATACAAGTAGTATTATGATGGAGGGTTTTTGTTATTATTATTATTTTAGGGGATTGATTCCGGTCATCAAACCTTTTAAAAATATATTCTCTTTTTAGTAATTGGCTTCTTAGAAGTACTACAGTAGCTTCCTTCAAATGGTTGGAACAAAATCATTCAGATTTCTTGAGGACAGCTAGTCTACACATTTCATTTACCTGGCTGATAGAATAATTTGCATTTTCAAGGATCAGGCAATATAATGTCCTTTGTCTTTCTCCCATAGTTAATAGTGTCAGGAATGAGCACATTCAAGTCACGCTTGTTTTCCGTTCCCTTGTACAGTAGAGCTGGTAGCCTCTCAACCACAGAGGTTATTAGACCTCTCAGATCTACAGAGAACATAAACATTTAGCAGGAATTTTGGTACGTGCCTTAAAGGAAATGTTTTGGTAGGTAAAAAATACTGCAGTGTTTAATAAATGACACAATCTATACTCATATACATATCAACTGACACTGAATTCATTTCCAGTCAACATATCATGAGAAAATTGCTATATTAAATTTCAGTATTGTACAATGCTGTGTAATAAACTGTTATTGGTGCCTGTCTCTGAATTTTGATGTTTGAATATTAGTTTCCTTCTTCCTGTTTGGCCTTGAAGAACCTTACAGTATTGTCGTATTTTATTGTGTAACTTCATATCATTCTAGACCTCCCTTATCTGTTTTGTCAAGCTTCAAAACTCTCAAAGGAAACTAAATCCATAATGCAAACTTGTGTTGTTCCCTATTATACATTATATGATTATCACCAATTGCCCTGGAAGCAGGAAATATATATATAAATATAAATATATACCAGTAATTGATGGACACTTGAGGTTAGAATCTTGTGGGGGCACAAGAGTTTAGGTTTATTTAGAAATAAAGAAACAAGCATACAACAATATTAGACGGCGGCTAGAATTACAGAAATTACAAAACCTGATATTTGAGACAAGACTTTGGAACTCTGAGATCATGTTTGTTTTGTACTGGATGAGGTTTTGATTCCATGGCTGGTTTGTGCCACAATGCTGTCTTAGGCTCAATTTGCAGCATTTTCTCACATAGTCTAGGGGTTATATGTGGTATGAGCTGAGGAAATGAATGGAGGCCTCAATAATGAGATGAGTCAGCCTTTAACCTAGAAAAAGATAGAAGATGTTTTATTTACTACATTCTGTTTCCTGCATAGTGAAATCTAGGTGTGAGGTATATTCAGAGGAATTAAATGTGCATTTAATGCAAAAACTGTCTTAGCTGTATTGCATGCACAACTGGCTTACTCTCAAAATAGAGGAATGGACTTTTCTTATATTTATATATAAAAGGAGTTAGACATTCTACTCCCACTCCCCACCTGAAAAGAACTCTGTTCCAACTGCCAGTTGTCTTATATTAACACGCTCTGATGCTAAGGAGTTAGACATTCTACTCAGTCAACCTCTTTTCCTTTCTCTCTTTTCTTTCCTCTCATAAACCCAAGATGGCTTAAAGCTAATCTTGGTGATTTGAAGGACTGTACATTTTGTGAATTTAAAGGAAGAGAAGCAAAGAGGCATCAGTTAGGGTCAGGATTATAAGAAGAACCACTGAAGCATGTCAGGGATTGAAGGGCATTTAACTGTAAATGAACATACAATAAACAATACAATAAATGAGAAATCAAAAAAACATCCATTCCCATAGAGTAATTGAAAATAAGGTACTGTAAAGTAGGAAATATAAATCCATTTGAGAAGATTTCTGTCTTCTCTGTCTTACCAGCTTCTTCCTTTTCCTCTCACAAGGCTCTTAGTGGTAATGTTTGAGGGTGGTAAATATTTAATTGATAAGCTTCATGAAACAATTACAATAAACAATAAAGGATATTGAAATTACTACAGGAACAGAACAGTCGTGTCTCTGATATTGTTAGAAACTGTGTTTTCCATTTATTTAGGTTTGCCGTGCTGTAAATCATCATTGAATTTACGTTTTTCCTGTAGGATTTTTTTTATAAAAAAAAAAAAAAGAGGAAAGAGAAACTGCCTCAAAATCAGTCTCATGCTCAAAACAAGAGTCACAATCAAAACAAGATGCCTCATATCTTATAGTACATTTGATCTTAGCCACACCAACTTTTCTCAACACACGTATGCTGCCATGGTTCATTCCACACGTTTTCATTCATCTTTGTCTCTATTTTGGCCACTTCTGTTCTGGGATGACAATGGCAGCTGCCACCAATTTCTTCATGATCCCCAGCAGTCACAATTAAGTTGTTCAGGTCTTTGGCCACCAGCAGGTACATCTCCTTCTCCAGTGGCTTATGAGCAAACATAACTCAGCAGTGAGGACCAGAGCTGTCATCCCCCAAATACTGACTTACAACCATAATTTCTGTTGCTAAGCAAGTCATTTGTTACGTGAATTTTGGCATCACTTAACAACTTGTTGCCACAGCTGTTAAGTGAATCGCTGCAGTTATTAAATTAGTAACATGGTTGTTAAGTGAAGCAGGCTTCACCATTGACTTTGTTTATCACAAGGTCACAAAAGGGGATCACGTGACCCTGGAACACTGTAACTGATATAAATATGAACCAGTCTCCAAGCATCTGAATCTTGATCATGTGGCCGTGGGGATACTACAACAGTTCTAAGTGTGAAAAACGGTCATAAGTCGCTTTTTTCAGTGCTATTGTAACTTTCAATGGTCACTAAATGAACTGTTGTAAGTCGAGGACTACCTGTGACCTTTCAGCTTCCCCATTATCTCACTTTCTCTCTTCATACCTCCACCATCAATGCCATTGCAATACATCTATTCTTAACTGCTCTTCCATTTCCTTTTTCCTCTTTCCTTTAGACAACAATGCCTTATTTTAGTAAGATAATAACCAAATCTTACAGACTTTACTAAGCTTCTGCGGATCCCATCTTACAGTAAAAACAAACCTTGTTTTCTTTTCAAAACCACAAGTTTGAGTTTCTTTCAGGACAGTGTAATCTTTTCTGCAAGTCTTCCTCTAATGACTCACTGAATCCTTCTCTGTTTCCAAAGTTAATTCTACATTTCTTTAAACCACACAAGAATTCATATTCATATCCTCTCTACTTCTCCCTAACAGCTATCCTTTAGAATCAAAATTCAAATAATTAAACTGACATTGAACTAACTATAAACAATCCCGGGTGCCATCTGGAAAAAGAGCACAAAGCACAATAGTAAGATAAATAGTAAAGGTGAACTGACCAAAATATATCCATTTGACAGACATTTGGTCATCTTTTCTACATAATTAATCTCAAACTAAGAGGGATCTAAAACTCAGGGGGGTTTTTTGTTTGTTCAACTTGTATACAGCTAAATCCTCTGGAACTCTAAGCAATTGACAATGTTTGTACACTCAAAACAGCCACAGTGGATATGTGATCATGCAATCTTCCTGCATTATTCCAATCTTAGTACACATGTTGCCAAAATTGTATAACTATGGAGAGATCTGAAGATGGAACGTCCTGGTTCACAGCTGAGATATATTATCAATTAAATCACGAACTCTACATTTTTATGAAAAAGTCAAGGGCTGTTAGAGTCTCTAAAGTTATCATTAGGAAGTACTCTAAGGATAAATCCAATTAAGATTATGTGATATGCTTGGTCTCATATTAGCCTTAATTATGAGGAAACATTTTTTTTCCTCCAAGGAATTAATAAGAGACTCGATTAGGATAAAAACTGCTGCATAATGACTGGTTTTAATCAGGAAGGAGCAGAAGGGATCAAGGAGACAATTGCAGAAAATGAAATACAATACTCAAAAAAATAATATGTTTTGGCCCAAATAGTTTTCTACCCAAACCTGTTCAATTTCTCCTTCAGAATTAGATTTGTCTTTTCTCTGCAGGCATACCACTGTGAGAAGAACTGCTAGTGTCTCTGAGGAGTGAACAAACTGTTTTGCTGTTCTTCATCCCTGAAGAACATCTAAAACAAAGTGTGTCCTTGTGTGTTTAGTAATAAATTGCCTTAATCGGATTAAGGCCAACCCAGAATAGATTTCTTTTTTTAAAAAAAAAACATTTTTAGGAGAAAGATTTTTTTTTTACAGGAACCACATTTTCATTATGTTTTGCTTTTTATTTTATTTTTTTTGCTCAAATGCATATGAAATATTTTATTTGCTGAGACAAAATTTGTTTCAAGTTTGAAATGCTTTATGGAACATATGGAATGCTATATATAATGAATCTTAATGCAAAAATGGCCTCAAGATCTGGTGACCATCTTTAAGAAAAGGAATGAAAAAGACCGATTTTATGGAAAATCAGAGAATTAGATTAAAATTCATCCAATATTTTAACACCATTTCCTCTGGATTACATAGAGATTGTGGGTGGGGGACAGCCTATACTATCCCTATACTAATGCAAAAAAAGTCTATAGCATACATAACTACTCCTTTATTATTGATTGTTTATCTGTAGCAGTGGTGGGTTTCAAAAATTTTTACTATTGGTTTTGTGGGTGTGGCTTGGTGGGCATGGCATGGCTTGGTGGGCGTGGCAGGGGAAGGATACTGTAAAATCTCTATTCCATCCCCAATCCAGGGGAAGGTTACTGCAAAATCCCCATTTCCTCTCGATCAGCTGGAACTTGGGAGGCAGAGAATAGATGGGGGGGGCAGTCAGAATGTTTACTACCAGTTCTCCGAACTACTCGAAATTTCCGTTACCGGTTCTCCAGAACTGGTCAGAACCTGATGAAACCCACCTCTGGTCTGTAGGTAATTCTCAGACACCGAGCATGTAGCTTGTTCAGTTCCCAGCAAAAATGCAGTTAAAGTAATAAAGTTAGATAAATATCTGTAAAAATTAGGCATGGAGAAGTTCAATCATTTAGAAAAAATAGGATTAGCCAGTGCAAGTTTTTCTGTATGCCTATGACAAATAATGATACGATCCCTAATTTTTGTATCAGCTTTGATATTGACTTAGTCAGTTATCCCTAAACTAAACCTAGAACATGAATAGAATTGTATCTGACTTTGTTCTTGACCAGTTGAAACATCTGCCAAAACATGTTTCGTGGCGCCATGCACGAAATTTTTGTCCATGCAAAAATTCATCTTCTGAATTGCAAAAGTAAAAAATGCAGAGAAACATAGGCTACCTAGCATTGAATTGTTTGAAAAGCATTACAATTCCATGTAAGTCTGAAAATAGCAAATCACCCTTGAACGCAATACCTAAACAACCAATTCAGTGTGTTTATATATATATATTGCCAGTACTGCTTTCTGTAAACTTTTCCCCCAGGGAAACACAGAGAATATGCAAACCACCAATATGATTCCATGAAAAGAATAGGACATCCTGCAGGAAACTAATCAATCAGAAGAAATGGCCTTTTTTAAAAGTTTGAGCATTCCCAGCAATGATTAAACACTTTCATTAACTTTTTAACATTTAACTTTATTTATATTCAATGAAGCAACTTTGTGGAAAAACCCCATGGTATCCCAACAACGAATACTGTATACTTACATAGGAATAAATAGATACACCCAGTCACTTAGCCATCTCTGGCTGATCTCAAAATGCTAGGCAAATTCAGACCAGCCAGTAATTTGATGGAGAACATTGGAGTTCTTGGTTAAGACTTGGAATTTGGGGCGGGGATCCACAAAATGGCAATGACAACTCATAAGTGCCAAGGAAATTACAAACCTCCTAAGTGTGTTGAATCAAGTCAAATTCAAAGGAGACTCAGTCTTAAATTCCATTGAACTACAGTACTTTTGTCTGCAGAAGTTCAATATGTTAAGTTCATTGAGCTATGAAAAATTAAACTAAAAGTGCAAGCCATCTTACAAAGATGTATTACTAAGTGGGCTATTACAGGCAATCCTCGACTTACAACAGTTCACTTAGTGACCGTTCAAAGTTGCAACGGCACTGAAAAAATGTGACGGATGACCATTTTTCATAATTACTACCTTTGCAGCATCACCATGATCATCGGATCAAAATTCGGATGCTTGGCAACTGACTCATATTTATGACGGTTGCAGTGTTCTGGGGTCACGTGATCCTCTTTTGCGATCTTGGGGAAGGCAGATTCACTTGATACTAACTTATCAACTGCAGTGATGCATCTGACAATGGTGGCAAGAAAAGTCGTAAAATGGGGCAAAAACTCACTTAACAAAGGTCTCACTTAACAACAGAAATTTTGGGCTCAACTATGTTGAGGATTACCTGTATTTATTTTCTACTCTGAGATAGGTATGCTATTAAAAAAAAAGATCCAGGCTCTCCTTGGGTCTGTTTCCTGGTTGTCTCTATGCTGCCTTATTTGAAAGTTAAGGCAACATCCCATTCACTTTTCATTACAAGAAGGCAAATAATGCCATCATTCCTCCTGCTATGAAAAAATCCAATCCTTATAGCACAGTGATGGCTAACCTTTTTGCTGTTGCATGCTAAAAGCGGGGGGAGCGTGAGGGGCAGTGGTGGGTTCCTCCCGGTTTGGTCCGGTTCGGCCGAGCCGGTAGCGGTGACGACATGATGTCACCGAACCGGTTCTCCCACCCCTCCCACCCCCACCCCCCCATGTTATTCTTACCTTTTATTTGGTCCCACCCCCAATCTATTGCTGCCTCCTGAGTCCCAGCTGATGACTAGAGGGAAAAAAAACTGTTTAAACTCTTGCCGCCGGGCTTCAAAGGGCCGTCCTACAGCTGATCAGTGTTAAAAGCAAACAAACGAGTCGGCTCGTAAGTGCGAGGTCTGGTTGTAAGTGTAAGTGTGAGGACCTTCCAGAAATGACTCTGACCAGCTAGCCACGCCCACCTAGTCACATGACCTCCAAGCCACACCCACAAAATAAGCCACGCCCACAGAACCGGTAGTAAGAAAATTTAGAACCCACCCCGGCAAGGGGGTCATGCGTGAGCGTGCCCATACCATAATTCAATGCCCCCCACACCCCACCCCACGCATGCATGCGTGACCCCTCCCCCACTCCCCACACTTTTGGCATGCGATGGCAAAAAGGTTAGTGGTTGACCTGGAAGGCCCGTTTTTTCGCCTTCCTCAGGCTCTAGAGGCTTTCTTGGAGCCTGGGAAGGGCAAAAATGTCCTCCCCCGGCCTCCCGGAGGCCCTCTGGAGGCTGAAAACACCCTCCCCGAGCCTCTGTGCAAGCCCTGTACTTACCTGGCATCCAAAATGGGCCGGGTGGAGACTCCTGGGAGGAGAATGCGTGCTGGAGCTGAGCTAAGGCAGCAGCATGCGTGTCCACAGATATGGCTCCACATGCCACTTGTGGCACACGTGCCATAGGTTCACCATCACAGTTATATCATATCGTACCACTACTCCACTGACTTCACAGAGCCTATTTTAAAATATTTGAGTATACAACATTTCAAGAAAGGCATTCTGAATTTTCAAATGAGGATTGCTTTTCTGGACTGAGTTGGCCTTCCTTGAGTGATGGCCTTCAGATATATTGAGCTTCAGTTCCTAATATTCATACTCAACCTGTGTGGAAAACACCAGCAAAGGGAATGCTAGTTTTGCCGCTCCATTTCTTCATTTGACTTGTTAGTCTCTGCTTCTAATAAACTGTTGCAGTCAGGCATGGAGTTTTGTCTTTTGGCTTATGGTTATATGAATGTCTTTCTTAATTAATATCAGTATGAAATAAGTAAACATGTTTCCCATTGTTTGGATGGAGTCATAGCAGCATAGGTCAACCCCACAAACTGTCTTCTTTGTTATATATGGCAACCACATTGCTAAATGAGATGGGATATTTTTGTTGGAGCTTGCACAGGCAAATGAATATTTTCACCCTTCGTTGTCGGAGAAAGTTGGAAGAATCAGAGAGAAAGAGAAAACAGGAACATTTCACACTCACTCTTTCTTTGAGTAAACAGAGCAAACAGTTCCATAAATGGCTAGTGAAATGGTGACTTAACCAAAAATTCATTATGCAAGAGACTGGGATTGGTTTGTTTCGTAAATAGTAAGAATGGAATGGATATTATATCTGATATCTGAGGGATGCAAACAAGCCTAAACAATCAAACTGCTATAAATTGGAAGAGAAAACAAGCAGTAGTTGCCTATTGCTTTCTAGAAAGCATTGCTATACTTTTTACATAGGTGTTGGTTAAAATCTCTCAAGCTCTTTATGGCATGGGTCCATCTGAGAAACCATCTCATCTCAATGGCCCCACTCAGTCCGGTAGGAAGGGTATGATCTGCCACAATGTTTTAATTGTCTGGGGATTTTAAATTGGCTTGTTTTAGCATTATTTTACTGTTATGTTGTTTTTATTCTGTGAGCCGCCCTGAGTCCTACAGGAGAAGGGTGGCATATAAATTTGATAAAATAAAATAAATAAATAATGATGTGGGTCACACCAGCCAAGGAATTATGACTGGAGGGTCCAGGAGAAGAACCTTTTCTGCAGTGGCCCCCACAATTTGCAATGTCTTACTCTCCCTCCAAGATGAGACCATCCCCACCAGTGGTGGGTTCCTCCCAGTTCTGCCGGTTCCGCCAAGCCGGTAGTGGTGTCGATATTACGTCACCGAACCGGTTCTGCCCACCCCCACCCCCCCTGCATTATTCTTACCTTTTATTTGGCCCCACCCTCAATCTATTGCTGCCTCCTGAGTCACAGCTGATCGGCTAGAGGGAAAAAAAACTGTTTAAACTCTTGCCGCGTGGCTTCAAAGGGCCGCTCTATAGCTGATCAGTGTTAAAAGAAAACAAATGAGTAGACCGGTGCCTGCAAAAATAAATGGGTAGACCGGTGCCTGCAAAAACAAATGAGTAGACCGGTACAGCTCTGCAAGCAGTTAAAAGCCTGCTTTTAGCAGTACCTCTGCTAAATCCTAAAGAATTGTCACATGACCATCAAGCCACACCCACAAAATAAAGCACGCCGACAGAACCGGTAGTAAAAAAATTTAGAACCCACCCCTGATCCCCATCCCCTTGCCTTTCTGAAAACCTGGCTCTACCAATTGGTGAGTGTCCCCCTCAGAATATTTATTTATTTATTTATTTATTTGTTTCCATTTATATACCGCCCTTCTCCAATAGAACTCAGGGCGGTGAACAGCCAAAATAAAAACAGAACATACAAAATTTAAAAGCAGTTTAAAATAATTAAATATTTTTTTTGGCCGTAATTTAAAACAACCCAATTTAAAATCAATTAAAATTTAACTCAAAACTGTGGGATCAAGCCAGATGGCTAGTAGATTAGGAGAAGATCCCATGTCTGCTCCGTTTATGTATTGGTCCTTTTTATCCTCTTTGTTGTTAATTTTAATGCTTTTACTTTTTTAAAATAATTTTTTAAATTAATTTTTATTAAATATTTTTTTAGAAAAAAACAAAAAAGAAATTTTTACAATTTTCTTCTTTTCATTTTTCTTTTTTTAATGCTTTTACTTTTAATCCCCAATGTTTAATGTTTTAACATTCTAATTGTTTTATACTGCTATTTATGACATTGTAAGCTGCCCAGTTTACCTGATAATGAGATTGGCAGTAAATTACAATACAATGCAATGCAATGCAATGCAATGCAATGCAATGCAATGCAATGCAATGCAATGCAATGCAATGCAATGCAATGCAATGCAATGCAATGCAAAGCAATGCAACGCAACGCAACGCAACGCAACGCAACACAACACAATACCCTGTATCAAAACAACTCCAGACCTCTGTGAGATTTGGAGCAGATTTATTTCTAGTTCTGCTGTAGCATAACCCAAAAGGAAAAATTAAAATAAAATACAAATCCTGATAAAAGTCTTCAGGGATTTTGCATAATTGATTGACAGCTATTGTTGCCACAAGAAGACCTTCAGGGGAGTATTAGTAAGGATAAAATGAACAAAAGTTCTAGCTTGTCCTTTTCTTTTCAGCAGTGAATGATTCAACATGCATGCAATGCTACTTGTTTTTGTCTTGTTGTTTTCTCTTTTATGTGAAGAGGGGAAGGGAAGAGGAACTTTCAGATTATTTTAGTGGAGTAAAAGGAGTGGCAGCAAGGAAATGCCCTTACAATGAATTCCTGCTCCTGTAGCCTGAAAGTCAAGCATTTTGCTTGGAATGTATTGCCTCCCCACCCTCCCCTCTCATTTCAATTTACCACTGGAAAAGGCATTTGGTGGCAAAACTGAGACTTTCCTGTCTCATCAGGATCATTAACAAAGAAGGAACTGGGTAGCTGGACAGCTGCACTCTATTACATGTGCTCAGACTGTTTTTCCAAGTGACCTCACAAGGGGGCACAAAGCATATTGAAAATGTGGATTGTGGAAAGCATTTTATGTTCAGAATTTATTTTTTCAATTGAATAGAGTTGAGACTAATTTTTAAATAAATATTCCAGGATTTCTGACTTCTTTTTATTTGTTCCTTTGTGTCAACAGTGGGAAGACCACAGATTCACTCACTTCTAAGGTTGGGCAGGAGTAAGGATGACTGGGAGGTCAACTCCAATCTTTAACTTTAAAAAAAAGTCTCCAACTTTAAAACTCAAGAGCTTTAAAAGCATTGGGGAAGAGAAGTGCCCAAATTATTCAATAAAAGTTAGACAGTGATTTCAGTTCTAGCAGAAATAAACTATGAAGGTGAGAACTATAGATTGGTTTGGACGCTAGACCATTGTTGGAGGAAACATCCTTCTGGGTTCTGCTCCAAGTGGGGAAACAGACCCTGGAAACATGGAGACTGCTTGGAAAGATGGTTTAATGGTGGACAGGATCACATGGCTTGAGTTCCTGAACAGAAAAGGGGCAGATACAGTAAATCCTCTGGTTTTTATGCTCTCTCTGCCTCTGCATTTCTTGGGGCCCCGAAAGAGTATCCTGATTGGTTGTCAGACTGCCAGGGGATGGGGGTCTTAGCTAGCCTTGCTGGCTGATGGTCATATGTGCTTCCCAGGTCACATGTGGTGAGTTTCTGCTGCTATTGTGTAGAGGGCTAATCCTATCTTTGTTGGATCTTTGGCAATTCCTACTATGGCTCTGCCTGAAGGAGGTAGATCTTTGTTATGTAGAATAGACAGGCCCAGGCCTTAATGGCCCATTGACAAAGGGTGGGGGCAGGAAGATGGAAGCTGCTTCAAAACATGCTTATCCATTTCTCATCCAGGGAAATATAATATTCTGCCTTTTTCATATTCCTAAAATATTTCACTCTTCCAGGAAAGGGGTGGGTGCTAACCTCCTACACCATGTATCTTGGTTTCAGATTTTACTCGATTAATAAACTTATCTAATTAAAAAGGGTATAAAGGAAGTAATGATGTGTGTTTGCGTTTGTCCTCTTTGAGACTTCTTCTTCTTCTTCTTCTTTTGATTCCATGACTTTGCTTTAATTTTCATGGCTACAAGGCAAGTATAAAATTGTATTAAGACATAATTTGCAATGTACAGACCAGTAAATATGATTAAAAAATAACAGATACTAAGATGGAGATCACACAGAATAAAAACAAAACAGCATAAAATCAGTAGCAGAATAAAATGAGAAATCTTTAGGAGCAAAGTGAAAACAAATGGGGTGCTGATGTGGCCTTTGGGCCATGGATTAGCCTGCCCTGATTTATATGATAACCGTAGATGATGAGGTGGACAGATAATGGAAGAAACCTCACTTTCTGGAATCTTGGAATTTTGTAGTCTATTAAGGGTACTGAATAAGATATTTTCTGGCAGTATAGGATAAACCTTCAGGATAATTTTCCAAGGCAGGCCCATAAATTATGCATAGCAATAATCAAAACAGGAAGCTATTAAAGACTCCTTTGAATGAGGTTCAACTCTTAAAGACTTCTGTAGACATGACATTGTAATTTTGTGGGCCATAATAAAAAAACAAATTATCTTTTTTTTTCTTTTGGGGGTGTGGTTTCTTTTCTTTCATTTTTTTTTTAACTTCTTTAAACAGCAGTTCTAGGATTCTCCTATTTAACCCTGAGCAAGATCCAATTCTATTTAGCTACAAAGATGTGCCATGGTTGTGTATAAGCTACTATTATAAGCATCTAAGCCTTAATGGAGTCTTAATAATGTTGACAAATGGTCTTTATCCACATATGTCATATCAGCTTAATATAAACAAAAATACACTGCTCAAAAAAAATAAAGGGAACACAAGCAGAAGACATCCGAGATCTGAATGAATGAAATAACCTTATTAAATACTTTGTTCTTTACATACAGTAATTTTGTGTTCCCTTTATTTTTTTGAGCAGTATATTATATCTCCAAAAGCATTTTTTCCTTTTATTTAAAAATAAAATAGGTATCTGGGAGTGCTCCTAGACTTGTAATTCCTTCTCAAGGAACATGTGTGGACTTATGGTGAACAGGATTTTTTTGTAAATCATGGCAGTGACCCCATTCCTAAATCGGGAGGCACTTCTCATACTGTCTGTCTGACCAGGTAAATTGGATAGAAAACACAACCAGATGAGCCGATTTTGCAAGATTCTATTAATGTGGTCTTACACTATTTTGTAATGCTCATACACTTCACCTATATTTTTGCCTTTGGGAAGCCTACTGTTTTTCAGCCCAATCATACAAACTCATGCTGGAATGTTTACTTTCTGATTGTTTGTTCCTTGCCTCACTCATTGACAAGATGGATCTTGATAGTCTTGAACACTGACTGAGCCTTATCTAACAAAATGAAATTCAGTGTAGAGAAAAGTAAAGTCTTACATTTAGGCAAGCAAAACCAAAAGTACACATATAGACTGGGTGAAATGAGGCTTAATAGCAGTAACTGTGAGAGAGATCTTGGAGTCTTAATGGACAACTAATTAAATATGAGCCTGCAGTTTGCAGCTGCAGCCAAAAAAGCCAATGCAATCCTAAATTGCATTAACAGAGGGATACAATCAAGATCAAGTAAGGTACTGTTGGAAGAAACATCCTTCTGGGTTCTGCTCCAAGTGGGGAAACAGACACTGGAAACATGGAGACTGCTTGGAAAGATGGTTTAATGGTGGACATGATCACATGGCTTGAGCTCCTGAACAGAAAAGGGGCAGATACAGTAAATCCTCTGGTTTTTATGCTCTCTCTGGCTCTGCATTTCTTGGGGCCCCAAAAGAGTATCCTGATTGGTTGTCAGACTCCCAGGGGGTGGGGGCCATGCTGGCTGATGGTCACATGTGCTTCCCAGGTCACATGTGGTGAGTTTCTGCTGCTATTGTGTAGAGGGCTAATCCTAACTTTGTTGGATTCCTATCATTCCTACTATGGCTCTGCCTGAAGGAGGTAGATCTTTGTTATGTAGAATAGACTGGCCCAAGATTTAATGGCCCATTGACAAAGGGTGAGGGGCAGGAAGGTGGGAGCTGCTTTGTCTGTAAAATATGCTTCTCCATTTCTCATCCAGGGAAATATAATATTCTATCTTTTTCATATTTCCTAAAATATTTCACTCTTCCAGGAAAGGGGTGGGTGCTAACTTCCTACAGTACTAATACCACTCTATAAAGCCTTAGTAAGACCACATCTAGAATACTGCATCCAGTTTTGGATACCACACTATAATTGAGACTCTAGAAAGAGTGCAGAGCAGAACAACCAAGATGATTAGGAGGCTAAAACATACAATGAACAGTTGCAGGAACTGGGCATGGCTAGTCTAGTGAAGAGAAGGACCAGGGGAGACATGATAGCAGTGTTCCAATGTTTGAGGGGCTGCCACAGAGGAGGCGGTAATGCTATTTTCCAAAGCACCGGAAGGCCTGACAAGGAATAATGGTTGGAAACTGAACAAGGAGAGATTCAACCTGGAAATAAGGAGAAATTTTCTGACAGTGAGAGCAATCAACCAATGGAACAGCTTGCCTTCAGAAGTTGTGGGAGCTTCATCACTGGAAACTTTCAAGAAGAGACTGGACAGCCATCTGTCAGAAATGGTGTAGGGTCTCCTGCTTGGGCAGGGGACTAGATGACCTACAAGGTCCCATCCAACTCTGTTAATCTGTTAAACATATTAGAGAGCTTCTGCACAATTGATCAGTCTTGGAGACAGAATACTTTTTGTGTTTGGTTTTAAACTGAGATGCCAGTATCTGGCACAGCATCAAAATAAATGTACTGTAAACAGTGTCTCTACTAAGCTGTAGATGTCAACCGTGGAGAGGAACATGAAGGAACATCTCATGAGCCACTGTCAGATAAACCATTCTTCAAATGTTCTTGCACATTTGCAGGGTTAGCAAATGGTGTTTCAGGCTTTTCCTTAGTTTATTCAACTTGAGTAAAAGATTAACAAGAGATAAAATATGGGTTGTTTTCTAAACTGTAGTGACATCACCTAGAAGCTGCATAAAATTGCCACCACTATCTTAAAAGTCTGCTGTGATCTTGCCTAAGACTTAGAATTGTGTATCATAGACAGATAAATTTCCTATTGAGAAGAATAGACTCTTTTTATATACTCAGTTTAATGGCTGTATTTTGCAAATAATAAATAAGAAAAAGTTGTTTATAGATTTTTTTTCCTGTTTATTAATGCACATTATTAGATAAAGACTAATGCTAAAAGATCAGTGTAAGCATATCATTTTAAAATAACTCTTAAGAAGAATACAAGAAGCACCTGTTTTAAAATTAATGAGTTAGAACATTTCTAAATACCCTGGCGTTTTATAATAAATGTCTTCCTAAGCCATAGATCTGGTAGAGTTACTTCTGTTAAGAGAAAATAGCAGAACAGCATTTTACAGAAAATAAAACATCCCCTGATTTTATTTTTAGCTTTTCACTAGCACTTACCTAAATTAAGTAAATGTTTTGATTAATATGAGAGAGAGAGAGAGAGAGAGAGAGAGAGAGAGAGAGAGAGGGAGGGAGGGAGGGAGGGAGGGAGGGGGAAGGGGAGAGAGAGAGAAAGAGAGAGAGGTGACTCCATTGGGAAATTTTCCTGTTTACACATTTTAATTTCAAAATCATAAGAAATCTGAAGCTTGCTATATACAGCAGTGAAATTTACTGGCACATTATTTATTATAGTTATTGAATACTCACAATAAAACTTGGCAGTAAAGCCTGGCACATTTTTCTTATTATCACAATTTTCTTATTCAGGCTTGCATGCTGGGGAACAATGTGATAAGATTGTGTCTCAGGAACAGAATGTATAATCTGAATATAAAACTTCTCAGCTGGAACCCTTGACATCTATCTCTAGACTAGATTTGTAATCTTGGAAGGTTATTGCCAGAAATCCTTAAACTTGTCCTCTTGATTTGCAGATTATAAATTTCAACATTGCCCATGCTACCCAAGGATGATGAGAAGGCTGTAGTCCAATCCAATAAAACCTGGGGACTAGTAGTGAAGACCTAATGATAGATAATGCTAAGTCTGATTCCATTGAAGTAATTCCCTTATCACAATGCAGGGCATGTTGGACCCAGTTTAAATTTTCAGTGAATGGATGGAGTCACTTTTTTAAATCCTTTTTTTAAAAAAACTTCCAGGAAAATCTAAAATCAGCAGAACAAGTAAAGGCCAGTGCGAGACTTTTGCTCCTAGAGTTCATAGTTTTCCATTTTCAAACGCAAATGAGATGAAGATAAATGGCATTTCTTATGTATAGGAGGATACCGACAATCCATTCAGCCAAATGAATGTTCCACACGGTAGCCTCTTGTTCATTCAAGAGATGCTTTGGGTATTGTCCAGCAGGTGGCATGACTCTTGCACAAACCTAATGCATAGGTTTAGGTTTTAGGCTTTATTAAATTTCTATACCGCCCTTCTCCCAAGGGACTCAGGGCGGTGTACAGCCATATTAAAACACATGAATTTATAAAATTTAAAACCAATTAAAATCAGATATATAAAATTTGGCCCTCAATTTAAAACACACATACACCCATTTAAAATTCATATTAGGCCAGTCCGGCTTGCTGAAACAGAAGGGTCTTAAAGGCGCAGCGAAAAGTGCACAGGTCGGGTCTAAGACGAAGCTCTAGGGGCAGCTCATTCCAGAGGGCAGGTGCCCCCACAGAGAAGGCTCTCCCCCTGGGTGTCACCAGTCGGCATTGTTTGGCCAACAGCACCCTGAGGAGCTCCTCTATGTGGGAGCGTATTGGCCGGTGGGAGGTTGTTGCTGGCAGAAGGCGGTCTCGTATATACCCTGGTCCTAAGCCATGGAGCGCTTTAAAGGTGGTGACCAACACCTTGAATCGCACTTGGAAGACCAACGGGAGCCAGTGCAGCTCGCGCAGGAGGGGTATTACATGGGTATGCCAAGTCACACTCATAACCACCCGCGCGGCCACATTCTGGACCAGCTGGAGCCTCCGAGTGCTCTTCAAGGGGAGCCCCATGTAGAGAGCGTTGCAGTAGTCCAGACGTGACGTGACAAGGGCATGTGTGACTGTGCGCAGAACATCCCGGTCCAGAAAGGGACGGAACTGGTGTACCAGGCGAACCCGATAAAAAGCTCCCCGTGGCCAGGGGAGCTTTTTATCGGGTTCGCCTGGTACACCAGTTCCGTCCCTTTCTGGACCGGGATGTTCTGCGCACAGTCACACATGCCCTTGTCACGTCACGTCTGGACTACTGCAACGTGCATCCAGGAGAACACCCAAGTTGTGAGCCCTCTCTGCGGGGGGCCAAAGTTTCACCCCCAATAGTCAGCGATGGTGCCAGCTGACTATACCGGGCCGCCGGGAACCACAGCCACTCAGTCTTGGAGGGGTTGAGTTTGAACCTGTTTCTCCCCATCCAGATCCGCACGGCCTCCAGGCACCGGGACATCAGGTCAAGGGCATCATTGGGGTGGTTCGGGATTGAGATGTACAGTTGAGTATCATCAGCATACTGAGTATCATCAGCATAGAATAAACATGTGGCAAAATAAAACATCCTTATAGTAGAAGAGTGAAAGGGATGTGGATGTGGGGGGAGATGTCTTTGACTGCCCCAGAAGAAATGAACTATACTATGCTAAGTACTATCATCTATCATCATTAAAGGCACAAGATCTGGTCTTAACAAAGGAAAGTTCTGTAGAATCTTTGAATCCATACATTTAGCAACACTACAGAGGCCAACTTAATGCTGAGAACAATTGAGGGCAAAAGAAGAATGTGACAGTAGAGAATGAGGTAGCTGGATGGAGTCACTGAAGCAGTAGGCGTGAGCTTAAATGGACTCCAGAGGATGGTAGAGGACAGGAAGGTCTGGAGGAACGTTGTCCATGGGATCGCAATGGGTCAGACATGACTTCGCAACTAACAACAACAACAACAGAGGCCATTACTTCTTTCATATATGCAAGCTGGTGGCTTGCAGAGGAGCCTCAGTTAGTTTACTCGCAGTATCTCTATTTTGCTTTTGGTGGAAATCTAACTTTGTTACGGATGACATCCTTTGTTAAGGATCTGGTCAGACCTGAGTGTTTAAAGGCAAAGGCATTGTGATTGATAGCACCTCAGTCACCAGTCTCTTACTCAGAACCACTGAGTCAGGAGCCTTTATTCAACAGCACAGGGATCTTTATCTCCAAGATAAATGCTCCAGTAGGATCTCTCTCCCCTTTCATGCATGGTCTTCATAACTTCACACTAGCCTATCAGTGCTGACAAGCTGGATTAGAAGTGTCCCAGAGAAAAAGAAGCAAGTGGCTCATCAAGGCCTCCCTTTATAAGGCCTCTTCAAGAGAAGAATGAAGACTTGGAGAGATGCCCTGCTCCTGGAGGTATAAAGGGCTTTGATTTTATTGCTATGAGCGGGCTCCAAATCACCACTTTGCCTATCATAGTTGGAAAATCCTTTCCAAATATTACAGTGCATCAGGCACTTGCATTTTTCAAGCAGATTTTGGCCATGGCATCCCCTGAGAAAACCTGCTAAGTTAAGAGAGTCCCTGAGCACCCACCACCATTGAATTACTTTGTTTTTAGATTCTTCCTTGTTGTTGTTGTTAGTTGCAAAGTCGTGTGCGATGGACAACTTTCCTCCAGGCCTTCCTGTCCTCTACCATCCCCTGGCAGTGTGGGTTGCTACTGGTTCGCCCCAGATTGGGTGAACCGATAGTGGCGGCGGTGACAGGCTCTGCCCACCTGCCCGGATTTCAGAAGTGTCGCATGCATGAGCGCGAGCGTGAGCACACCCATGAAAGAACCAGCAATGACGGGTTTGGAATCTCACTACTGTCCCCTGGAGACCATTTAAGCTCATGCTGACTGATTCAGTGACTCCATTCAGCCACCTCATTCTCTGCCATCCCCTTCTTCTTTTGCCCTTAATTGTTCCCAGCATTAGTTTCTTCTCCAGTGAGTCCTTTCTTCTCATTAGGTGGCCAAAGTATTTGAGTTTCATCTTCAGGATCTGGCCTTCTAAAGAGCAGTCAGGGTTAATCTCCTCTAGGACTGACCGGTTTGTTCGCCTTGCAGTCCAAGGGACTTGCAGGAGTCTTCTCCAGCACCAGAGTTCAAAGGCCTCAATTCTTTGGCGCTCAGCCTTCCTTATGGTCCAACTTTCACAACCATACATTGCAACTGGGGAAAACCATAGCCTTGACTATGCACACTATTTTTAGCAGGGTGACGTCTCTCCTAGATTCTTCCTTAGGCCTCCTCAGAAATACAGAAAGAAGCCTCATTGAGTGCCTTTGAGCTTTTGAGCTCCCTAGTCATAATTTCAACTTGGGGAAAAAATCAGAAAGTTAAACTAGAAAAAAAAAAGATTTTTTTTAACCAAAAGTATAAATGTATGGTCCCTTTTCAGCTTTCATCTTAACCCTATCATTCCTATAGGTCTTGCTTTCTATAATAGCTGCCTGTTGAGATAATTAGTATTGGTAGCTCATGCTACTCCATTGCTATAATTGACATATTATCTAGTTCCACTATAAGAACTGTATATTCTCTTAGCATTCTTAAATGTTTACAGAAGCTTTTTTACATCAACTAATGAATTTAAGAATGTAATATCTCTTATGCTGTAAACTAGAACAGGAAAAGCAGTTACAGAAATGAGAAACATTGCAAGCAAGCAAAGACTTCAGGATGTGACCAAAGGAAACATAGATTAAATGGAGATTCCCCTTTGAGAAGTATTAGTATTAGTAAGCTTTATTGCGGTCAGAGACCAAATTAAAATAGACAAAGAAAGGGAGCATATTTTACAAATATGGATAGATCGTGGGACAGTACACCATCTACTGCCTCAAATACAATCTGTACTGTCAATGCTGGTGATCCTCTGCTGTCAGGCTTACCCGTCTCTTTTCCTGTTTTTTCCAGCCATGACTGTATCAAAAGGCTCTTGACTTCTTCCACTTTGGAGACAGGAAGCAATATGCTTACACTATATAATACAGCAATGCTGACTCCTGATCTATACATGTGACTTACCCATGGCCAGCTGGCTTGATGGATGGCGAGTCATTGAATGTATGTTTATATGTTTTTCCTACCAATATCAAAGAATATTTTCACATGGTTCACTAGAGGACCATTAATATTTTGCTCTAAATAACATTTGTGGAATGGGGAGAGATGAGGAGAGGCAAGAAGGCAGAGAAGATACTATTTCTGTCTGCCAAGAACATTAGAGTTGTTGTTTTCCTCCAAGAGAGAAAGAAAAATAAAGTTTACTTTAAGATAAAGAAATCTTTTGGACTCTTGGCTAAAGCCAAAGAGCACGGAGGTTAAAGGGGGACAAATGTGGTGAAGTCAAAATATGATTTAAATTCTTTCCAGCAAAGCACAGAAATGCATGAGAAATGTTTAATATTCTAAGTCTACGCCAAATGACTCCATCTATTCTGATGAGAAATTGGTCAGTGATAACCAAAAGGCTTTTAAAGCAACAATAAATCAACCAGAGGAAGTGTGGATGAAATGCTGAAATGCTTTTTCTTTCATGACTCTCAGGAAAACAGATTCTTCCCTTAAGATCTACAGAAAGTCTTGAAACATGATTGTAGTCCTTGTTTTTGGTTTCAACTGAGGGATGTGCAAAGAACTGGATTTAATTCCTCTAAATTTCCATTTTAAACATTTGCTCTTTTTGCATAAGGTTAAGGCAGAATGAAAATGTCTGAAGGCTATGGAGTTAACATTGGGCAGCTGCACTAAACAAGCTTTAAAAGGAAACGTTCCTCCTTGAAAACTCTATAGGAGGAGGGGGCCATGTTAATTTATGGTGGCCCAAAATCAGGAAACCATTTTGTTTTAGGACATATGCTTTAGTGAAAGAACAAAGTGTGCATGACAAAAAGAGCACCAACAAGAAAATATTTAAACTCTAGTAACTTGACAGGAAGATGGGAACAGCTCTGATGCTCAGGAAATTTCCTCAAAACCTAACATCCGCAATCTTATATAGCCAATTTCCTCTGCTGGATAGATAATACAATAATATATAGGATACATTGAAGTGATTATTATCTAAGACCAAAATAGTAGACTTTCAGTGTTTATTATCCCTCAATTAAAATGGAATATTGAGGGGAAAACTACAAATTGAATAACAAAAAATACTGTACCAGTATTGCACCAAGTATGGTTCCTATTATTATCTTGGATAGAATGACCAGATTTAACATTAAAATGTTCTTTGAGTATCTCTAAACAGATTATTGGGTTAAGCTGGCAGGGATTCCTTCTGGGCTGAAGACATTGGTCTGGATGTTTAAAAATCCTCAAAATCTAATTCTAGTGACAGCATAGCAGTATGTTTCTAAGTCTGGTTGACCAACAGAAGAAAAAGTATTTAATAATAAATAAAGTTTCCAAATAAAAAGTGGAGCTAACATTCATATAGTTCTCCACACTGGCTTTAGTGTGGACCTCATAAAACAGAAGGAAAACAGCCTAATCTTAAGGTGCTGAATAATCTCTCTCTCTCTCTCTCTCTCTCTCTCTCTCTCTCTCTCTCTCTCTCTCTCTCTCTCTCTCTCTCTCTCTCTCTCTCTCTCTCCCTCCCTCCCTCCCTCCCTCCCTCCCTCCCTCCCTCACTGTAGTATGAGGGAAAAAAAATATCTGGAGTAATACAACACAACCTCTGATCTCTTTCTCCCATTTCAATAGGCAGAAAAAATACAGAGGAAACAAAGGTCTTTTATAAGTAATAGACACCAGCAATGGACCAAAAAAAGAAATGACAGCTGGTGGCCTTTAAATCATCATGATTATTAATCTTGTGCTTCCAATAGCTAGTGCTGTTAGAACTGAAAGGCAGAAGGGAAATTCAGGTAAATTGCTCTTATATCAGAAGTAAAAGAGAGCTACTATCATTTTACAGATTGCCTTCAGCTATTCTAATTCCTATTTATATAATTCATTCCCAAAAAAGGTCTAGGATTTGTATCAATCCCCTTTCTTGGCACTTGAACCCCAAATTCAATGTTTTCATATAAGCTGTAGTCACTGTCTCTTAAGTCCTAGAGTGGCTCCACATTTTAAAGTAATGTTTCTACAGACACAACAGAGTATTACATTTACATTTCCTAGAACAATCATATATATGCTTCTCTCCGTGCCTGGGAACCCTTATTAGGACAGACCTGGGGCATGTAGTCACAATGTTTAAAGATTCAGGTATTTATTTATTTGTTATTTAAACAATTTATGTAGCCTTCCTGTTTCACAGGTTTATTTTGGGAATAACTGTGTAATAGCTGGGTAGTTGCAGTAGGTTTTAAATGGGCTTTCTGCTAACTAGGAAATGATATTCTGATCCCAGACATCATGAGTCATTTTCCTGCATGCTGAAGGAAAGGAAATACAGTAAAAGGAAGGGAGCTTGAAGCCAAACTAGCATTTCCCCTCCTAATTTCATAAACTCTTGTCAAAACGAAGGAAAACATTTATGGACAACTCTGAACAGCTTCCTCCAAATAAATGAAATAGCAGAGAGAAGATGACTTAAAGTTTGTAACAGTAAACCATATGCCCCATCTTAGAAATATTGTAGGTTACTCAGATGTTTATTCATATTTCTTAGGAAGCAAATGTACAACTACAGACTGACATAGTATTTCTGTAGATAAAGTAGAACTATGACCCATAACCACTCCTATGTCTAAACTCTTGCACCATAGCCAGACAGGAAATGGACAGCAACCAATTTTCTTTCTTCTCCTCTCTATTGCCTGTGTCTGTCTGTCTGTCTGTCTGTCTGCCCAACCCCACCCCCATCTCTCTCCATCCATCCATCCATCCATCCATCCACCCACCCACCCAGCCACCCATCTATCATCTGTCTGTCTGTCTGTCTATCTTTCTATCATCTATCCACCCATCCACCCATCATCTATCTATCTATCTATCTATCTATCTATCTATCTATCTATCTATCATCTATCTATCATCTCTATCTATCATCTATCATCTATCTATATCTATCCATCCACCCATCTATCTATCTATCTATCTATCTATCTATCTATCTATCTATCCATACATCCATCATCTATCATCTATCTATCTATCTATCTAATCTATCCATCCATCCACTCATCCACGCATCATCTATCTATCTATCTATCTATCTATCTATCTATCTATCTATCTATCTATCTATCTGCATATGTGCATATTTGCTGTCATTATGTGGTTATCTAGAATTTTACAGCTCAGATCTAGTAGCCACAACAAATAAGCTCCAATGTTTTTCGCAGCCAACCATGATAGACATTGCAAGTAGACTACCAATAAGGAGATGAGAAGTTTGATAATGTTTGCCAATTTGAGTGTATATATGTGTAGACAGAGAGTAAAATAAAAAGAGAGAGGGGAAATATAAATGTAATGAATAAATGTGCAACAGATCTCTGAGCAAGCTCTAGGGCAGAATTTTTCAACCTTGGCAACTTTAAGAGGTGTGATCTTCAACTTCCAGAATTCCCCAACCAGCCATGATGAACACTATACTACTAGGGAGCATAGTGTAGTTCTTTTATTTATTCTTTATATTCTTTTATTACTGGATATTATTTTGTTCAGTTTCATTTCATTTGTAGGTCTTTCCAGGTCATCATTAAGGTGTATTAATTGAACGGAACTTGTTTTCTACCACTGTTCCATTCTGTTGGATCGTCAAGTTGCTGGCAATGTAACTGTTTCAAATAGCAGCTCCCATGATTTTCCACTGTAATTAGTCAAATTTGTAGACTGAGTTGGGACTTTTTTAAAAAAAATACGTATAATGTAAATACAAAGACTAAAACACACTACAAAAGGAAGAGAGAAACTGTTTTGAAGATGGATGTTGTTATTTCAAGTAAACTGTATTTATCAATATTTAGCTTCAAGAGAGCCTTTCCTACTCAAAGTAGGAGTAGGTCTTTGCTGCCAGATTTGCTAATGGTGAACTGAGTTTATACAAGTCGACACAAATGATGTCTGGGATTCCTTGTAACAGAAAATGAATTGGACATTCTTTGGAATCATTTTCTTTTATAGACAAAGACATATGACTGACCGACTCATATATTTGCTTTATAATTCTTTAATGGGTGTTCTCTACTAGTTGGCTGAATATATTTTAAAGAAATATGCTGAGGAGGAGGGTGACCAAGAAATTACCATTTAGGGGCTTATTACAGTTCATTAATACAGGATAAGTGGGAATCCAAAACTGTTTAAACTAAAATAATACAGCATAATCCCACAACATTAGGCCAATGACTCTTAATAGTCTTTTAATGTCTAGTAAATATATGTAAGGATACTGCCATGCATGCAACTTTCCCTATTGTTAATTTAATCTTTGAAAATGCTTTTAAATAGCTGGGAGACAAACTTAATCTTAAACTTGTTCTTTAGAAGAATGTTAAGGATATAAAACTCTTTCCCTAAAATAAGACTACCGATATATCTGAACTGTCAATCCTTGGAAGATCACAAGATGGCAGCAACAAAGTACAGCTTTCTTATCTTGTTGTGGTCATCTATGATTATCCAGATTTTGGCGGCCCCTTTCTGTGAGCTTTGCCTTGTAGCCTGCTGGGTTGACTGTATCTTGGAGAGCTAATACCATGAATGCTCATTGTATATGCTAATGTCTTTATACCAATGAATGGTAATCTTGTACTTTTTGAATTACATTTAGATACAGCTGAACATTTTTTGGCCCAGCACTACAGACAGACAGAGCAGAGATCCCAGTATGTACTTTGTGCCCTACACTGTCTGCTGTTTACCATCTGTATAACATTTGCATAACAGGTGGAAAAACTCAGAAGAGATTGTCCTTAATTTCTCAAGCTGTAAAGGAGACAGTGGGAGACTTGTATTTTCAGATTTGCGAGGTGCTGTTACAGTAGTATTAGCACATGTGACTATGTTTCCTGTCTGATTTGCATTGTCAGCCTTATGAGATAGTCTAGACAAGAAGCACACCCAGGAATACTAGCTCTAATTTTATTGTTAGTTTATATTAACATAAATTTGTAAATCTGAAAGTACACATCTCTCCCTCTTCACACTTACAGCCAAAGAAATTACAGGAAGTCTCTTCTGAGACATTTTCCAAGAGACATTACCAAGAGCCTTTGTAGTGCAGTGGTTTAATGCACCCTGTTATTAACACAGCTGCCTGCAATTTCTGCAGGTTCGAATCTTACCAGGCTCAAGGTTGACTCAGCCTTCCATCCTTTCTAAGGTAGGTTAAATGAGGACCCAGTTTGTAGGGGCAATAAGCTGACTTTGTATAAATATACAAAAGGATGAAGGCTATTGCTTAACGCATTGTAAGCCGCCCTGAGTCTCTGGAGAAGGGCGGCATATAAATCAAATTTTTTTAAAAAAAATACCACCCCACTATTCATTAGGTAGATTCGGCTGCCACTTGCCTGACTGCTGTCTAGTCTACAGCATTTCATCCTGTCTCCCAAGGTCATTCCCACACACCATCAAATTCTCTCCCTCTCCCTCCCTCTCTCTCTCTCTGTTTGTCTGTCTGTGTGTAAGACAAGAAAGAGTATGTATGTAAATAAGCTACCTAGATTAACTGAGAGTAAATGGACGGCCAATATAAATTTTCATAAATAAATGGTAAGGGATTTTTTTGGACTCGTTTTCTTCAAATACTTCTTAATGAGTATAGCTTGGAAATAAAATTGAGATGTGAACATATAGGAAATGCTAGAGGTGTGTAAAAGTGAAATTTAACATGCAAATAATTAAATGAATTAAAAATACAAATACTACGACTGGATCAATTAATTCTTTTGGTTCCCACCCATTTTTATAACTTGATATGGTCTGCTTCCTTTTACAGTAAAAAAGAAAAGAAAAGAAAAAACCTGATAGTCCCTTTCCAGGCTACTTAACTTTATTAAAAGGCTTTACTATAAAGCAAGGGTTCCCAACAACTGGTCTACAGACTGGCATCGGTCCGTGACCTACCAGGAAGCAGGGGAAGTCCATCCACACATGGGCGGGATCCATGCAGCATGCGGACCAATGGTGGTATTCAGCAGGTTCTATCCAGTTCGGACTAACCGATAGCGGCAGCTGCGGGAGGCTCTGCCCATCCACCCGGACGTTATCACATTGTGTTTTTGACACTCTGGGCATGCTCGGAAGGCCCTGTGCATGCACGGAGGTGGTGCATGTGAGCTAAGCGAGTGTGTGTGCGTGCTCACATTTGCGGACCAGTAGCAAAGGTAAGTAAATACCACCCCTGGTGCAAAACCACTCACTCCCCCCAGTCCACAGAAAAACCTCCCTCCATGGAACTGGTCCCTGGTGCCCAAAGGATTGCTGCTATAAAGGGCAGTCCTTTATTTCAGAAAACCATCCTTTATTTATCTTTTATTTAATTATTTATTTAATTATTTATTTTCTGTACTTAGCTCTTGAATTCTCCTTTGTAAAGTAACCTAAACTTTTTTTAAAAAAACCCTTATAAATCTTTTTCAGATTTGCTGCTTTTTCAGGTTTCTCCTTTTTCCAATAAATTATGGCCGCTATAAGTATTCTGCTTTTCTTTTACTAAACTCCCTTTCATTGCTCTTCAGTACTTTTCAACATCTTCATCAATGATTTGGATGAGAGGATAGATGGGGAACTCATCAAATTTGCAGATGACACCAAGCTGGCAGGAATAGCCAACGCTCCAGAAGATAGGCTCTAGATACAGAAGGATCTTGACAGACTTGAACATTGGGTGCTATCTAACAAAATGAAATTCAACAGTGAAAAAAGTAAGGTTCTACATTTAGGGAAGAAAAACAAAATGCACAGGAACCGTATATGTGGTACTTTGCTCAATAGTAGTAACTGTGAGAGTGATCTTGGAGTCCTAGTGGACAACCATTTAGATGTGATCCAACAGTGTGCAGCAGCTGCCAAAAAAGCCAACACAGTTCTGAGCTCATAAATAGAGGGATAGACTCAAGATCACATGAAGTGTTAATACCACTTTATAATGCCTTGGTAAGGCCACACTTGGAATATTGCATTCAGTTTTGGTTGCCACGATGTAAAAAAGATGTTGAAACTCTAGAAAGAGTGCAGAGAAGAGCAACAAAGAGGATTAGGGGGATGGAGGCTAAAACATATGAAGAACGGTTGTAGGAACTGGGTATGTCTAGTTTAATGAAGAGAAAGACTAGGGGAGACATGTTAGCAGTGTTCCAATATCTCAGGGGTTGCCACAAAGAAGAGGGAGTCAAACTATTCTTCAAAGCAACTAAGGGCAGGACAAGAAGCAATAGGTGGAAACTAATTAAGAAGAGAAGCAACTTAGAACTAAGGAGAATTTTCCTGACACTTAGAACAATTAATAAGTGGAACAACTTGCCTGCAGAAGTTGTGAATGCTCCAACACTGGAAATTTTTAAGAAGATGTTGGATAACCATTTGTCTGAAGTGGTGTAAGGTTTCCTGCCTGGGCAGGGGATTGGACTAGAAGACCTCCAAGGTCCCTTCCAACTCTGTTATTCTATTTCTATTTCTGCCCTCTTCCCGCCACCCAACGTGTCTCTCCTCCTACAGTGTCTCCTTTTGCATTGGGATTTTTGCTTACCATCAAAAGTTTCGTATGGCCCAGATCCTAAAAAAATATGTACACCTCTGACTTGAAGAATTTAGGAAGGTAAAGACTTATATTCCCACACTGATAAATTGCCTTTTTTATTTCTTATTTGTTTGATTTATAATATTTGGACTTTCACACTTCAAAGCCTTGTATAATTTATAGCAAATATTAAAACCTTAAATTATGTGAAAGCATTTGTTCTCCACCTACAGAACAAAGAAAAACCCAATAAGGGGGAAAAAAACATTAAAAAGCTAACCGCCAAAAACGCCTTGAAAAAAAATAAAACCAAAACTTGACTTATGTGGTCAAGTGTTTTCAACAAGCTTTTGTAGCAACACTGAGAGGTGCTCAAATAATTCATTTCTCTGACTAGTCATTCTTTTGACATAAAAAAGGGTTTGCTAATGAAGATTTATTTATTTACTTATCAAAATCATATGACTAAGATGGTAATACCAGCAACCACCCAATTCTTGCGTTAATGCTGTAATATATTAGCACTTTCTGACTCACTCAGTTTTATTAGAGCTCAAAAACTTGGTGGTTTTAGAGAAATAGTACAAGAGTCCACATGCAGTAAACTCTCCAAAAATATTCCTTGTACCTACTTACTTAAGGCACTAGAAGTCATATAATTTGATACTATGCAGAAATCTGCCTTCAGATCAGTGGTGGGTTTCAAAAATTTTTACTACCGATTCTGAGGGTGTGCCTTGGTGGGCGTGGCATGGCATGGCTTGGTGGGGGTGGCAGGGGAAGGATACCGTAAAATCTCCATTCCCACCCCACTCCAGGGAAAGGAGACTGTAAAATCTCCATTCTCTCCCCAATCGAGGGGAAGGTTACTGCAAAATCTTCATTTCATCCTGATCAGCTGGGACTTGGGAGGAAGAGAATAGATGGGATTGGGGCCAGTCAGAATTTTTACTACCAGTTCTCCAAACTACTCAATATTTCCGCTACCGGTTCTCCAGAACTGGTCAGAACCTGTTGAAACCCACCTCTGCTTCAGATCCCTAGGTTTTTCTTCCTTCTGCATTATACCTGGTTTCCCAACTCTGTTCCAGGATGCTTTCAAATTATTATGGAGTTGTTGCAGATAGCAGAGAGTTCTGCAGCTTTTTTGTTGCTGTCTCTCTGTCATGCTGCATGCATGGGATCATTCATGGGGCTTTCTCAAACTAAACTAGATGACCTCAAAGCTGATGGAGAAACAACAGCTTCTCCTGGGATTTAAGTGAAGCCAGGAAAACTGGAGACAAAATAGGAGTGGTTCTCTCCTTCCCAAACACGGAACCCATATTATCAAAAGCGTGTAATCTGTTTTTTTCTTCTTCTGTGAATAAAATGCTACAATTTAAAAAAATGATTTCCCCCATCAAATTGAATTTAAAAGATTAAAAAACAGAATTGCAGAGTAAGTTTTCAGCAAAGCAGTGATCCATTCAAATTATAACGAGAGAAAAATATAGAAAAGTTAAGCTTACTTTATCAAATTAGGGACAAATTTTAATTGGCTCAGTTTCATGATGAGGTTCCAATTAATAACCACAAGGAAACACATCATAGATACCAGCTGTGTAAATTAAAGTTATAACATTCCAGTCACCTCATGAATGGTTGAGTCCAACCCAGCTCCAAGGTGCCAGAAGCTTAGAAACAGAAAAGATCTGCTTCTGTTCTCGTTCTTCTGCCCACCTGCAGATCCTGGCCATACAAAATAGTTTAATCTCTTTCCAATTTAGTGGCAAAATCCATAAACATGATGCTTTTTGAAAACTGGTCGAGTTGATGATTAACAATGGCAATGAATTCTATTTTAAAACAATGTAAATGTTGTTGTGTTGTTATTGCCTATGTGTGCTGAAACTTTGGAGTTGTTCAAGGGACTTTACTTATCTTAAAGCAACTCTTCTTGCTCCATCTTGGGGTTCAGCCATTTTGCCTTGACTTTCAGGCTACAAAATATTCTTCCCTACTGATCAAAGAAATAGCCTTTATACAGCTGCCATATTTTCCTGCTTATTTTCTGTGTCTCTCAGTCCTTAAAATTTGTACATGTGTGCTTGATTCATTGCTGCTTCCTATGAATGCCCTTCTGACAATGCCAAACAGATCCATCAGAGAAATCACACTTTATATGAAACAACATAATGCATCATTGTTAGATGCAATAGTCAATTTTGTAATACATGAAAATAGTCTTCAAAAGGGGCCATAGTTATAATCCTATAGTAAACAGTTAGAGAGATAGAGAAGGAAGGAGAGATCCTGTCTCTTCTTTATTAATATATGAAGGCAATAATTCATTCCAATTTATTTGCTCTAGTTTTAAACTGGTTCTCCCTCTCCCTTTGGTACAGTTTGAGCTATATAATCTGCCACATCCTGTTGATGATGCAGCCTTTGCGATAGCCAGTGCCTGGGATCTGGCCAACAATTGCCCACTTTTGGCTTCTATAGGCTTGCATCTTCCCTCCATGGCCTTTTAATTTTGGTGACAGGAGAGAAAGGGCACCTGGGTCTGCCTATATTATGCATAGCCAGTGTTTCACAAAACCCTGATCAGGCATTATGTAGGTTCCTTATCTATACAGATCTACTGGTCTTGCTTTAATTAGATTTCTTTTTCTTTTCCATTCTTTTCCATTACTTTTAGTAACAGAATAACAGAGTTGGAAAGGACCTTGGCTTGTGGGTCTTCTACTCCAACCCCCTGCTCAAGCAAGAGACTCTATATCTTCTCTCCTTGATTAGTTTCCACCCATTGCTTCTTGTCCTGCCCTCAGGTGCTTTGGAAAACTCCCTCTTCTTTGTGGCAGCCCCTCGAATATTGGAACACTGCTATCATGTCATCCCTCATCCTTCTTTTCATTAAACTGGTATTATTATTAATATTGTCATCTCTTTTATTCATTAAACATGAAACTCAGTCAACTAAACATTTAAAAATGTATCACAAATATCATTGACTGGCACTGATGGTTGATACATATAATGATAATAATAATAATAATAATAATAATAATAATAATAATAATAATAACAACAACAACAACAACAGTCAGCCAGATGTTCAGATGCAGGAATAATTGACTGGACCCAGATGGAGTTAGACAATTTGGACAGAAAAACAAGGAAGTTTATGACAATGAATCATGCCTTGCACCCTAAAAGTGATGTTGACCGATTATATTTACCAAGAGCAGAGGATTTGTAGACTCCTACAAATAAAGCAGACTGTGGAAGAAGAAAAATGCAGCTTGAATGATTACATCCAGAAAAGTGAAGAACCAATGATTAAGGAAGTAAATAAAGGAGGCCTTTTAAAGACAACTAAAACAAAAGCAGAATATTAGAAGAAAGTAATTGAGCAGCGAGCTGAAAATTGGAAACACAAAGCTCTGCATGGCCAATACTTGAAAAGTATTGAAGGCAAAGCTGACCAGAAACTAACTTGGAACTGGTTAAGATCAGGAGTACTGAAAAAAGAAACAGAAAGCTTTATTTTGGTAGCTCAAGAACAAGCCTTAGCCACAAACTGTATGAAGGCAAAAATTCAACATGTTACCACCAACAGCAAATGCCGCCTCTGCAATGAGAAAGAGGAGACAGTTGACCACCTGATCAGTGGGTGCAGCAAAATTTCACAAACTGACTACCTACAACGCCATGACCGTGTTGCTAAAACCATTCACTGGAAATTGTGCCAGAAGTTTGGATTTGAGTACAGCAAAAACCACTGGGAACCTCAGGTTGAGAAAGTTTTAGAGAATGAGAAACTCAAGATCTTGTGGGACTTTAGGATTCAGACTGACAGGCACTTGGTCCACAACACACCTGACATAACAATAGTTGAAAAGAAAAAAGTATGGTTCATTGACATTGCAATACCTGGTGATGCACGAATTGAAGATAAGCAGCAAGAAAAAATCACAAAGTACTGGGATTTGCAAATTGAAGTTGAGCGACTGTGGGAAAAGAAATCGTATGTTGTCCCAATTGTAATTGGAGCCCTTGGAGCAATACCCAAAGGGCTACCCCGCTATTTAGAAATTCTAAATTTGCCGGTCTTGAACATTTTGACTCTACAAAAAACCACCTTACTTGGAACAGCTTACATCCTCCGACGATACCTTAACAGTTCCTAGGTCCTTGGTTAGGACTCGAGTGCTGAGCTATTAACCAGCCTCAAAGGCTGTGAATCTCACTAAAGATTAACCAATAAATAATAATAATAATAATAATAATAATAATAATAATAATAATAATAATAATAATAATACAGTCAGCCAGATGTTCAGACTGGGTTTGCCATTTTTGTCTACCTATTAAATCCTTATCAAGGATCTGGGATAGGCAAATCTGGATGTTTGACGGTGTTACAGATATTGTTGCAGGATGGAAGCTGTTCCAAGTAAAGTCGTCTTTTGTAATTGACTGATGGCAAATTTGTCAATGCTTATGGTGTTCAAATGATGCTCCAGTTGTTTTGGGATTGCACCCAAGGCGCCTATTAATATTGGTACTACCCTTGCTTGTCTTTGCCACAATAATTCTATTTCTATTTGAAGGTATTTGTATTTTGTTATCTTCACCAGTTCTTTCTCTTCTATTCTGCTGTCTCCAGGCACTGCCACATCCACTATCAAGACTTTAAATATTGATGATGATGATGATGATGATGATGATGATGATGATGATGATGTATGGCACCAAATGTTCTGATAACTACTGGCAACTACCTGCTTCTTTTCAACTACCTTTTCAGTTCTATGTTCCCACCAAGTTTTCATTACTGGTACACAATAAGTTTTAGAAATGTTCCACTGAATCATTTTGGTTACTCTTTTATGTTATTGATTATGATCAGTTTGTGTGATTGTCTTGTACGACCTGAATATATGATCCACTGTCTCTTTTGCTTTACACAATCTGCACAATTGATTTTTTTAAAAAATTCAGGCTTTGCATTCCTTCAAATAGCTTGTTCTTGCACAGCCAAAATCAAGCCATCAGCTTCTTTTTTAATGAGCTCCACTTTCCCCTTTGCAAAGATCTTTTGCAGAAATTAACCATTTAATGTTTTTCTTTGCTAGCATTCTGCTTTTGTTTTCATTACTTTATTTCAATATTAAAGTTTTGTTTCCTGTACACTCAGTAAGTTCCAATATTTAACTTGCAGCAATGTTTGTTCATGGCTGTCTTTTACATAATCAGCCAATGCATGATGTTCTTCCTCAACAATTGGTTTGACTTGAAATAAACCTCTGCCTCTATTTATGCAGGGCAGGTATAATCTATCAATAATACTACAGGGTTATAATACACATCATTAATTTTCTTGCTTTTCAGTCCAAACTATCCAGTTCAGTTTGTGTTTGGTGAATAATGCCAGTAGTGCATCATATCAAAGGCATGGATGAGTGTGCTTATTTTTTGCAATTTTCTTAATCTCTGAATATATTTTTTTACTAATCACATTTTCAATTTGTCCATGCTATATGTTCTCCAATTGTAAAAAGTCCAGTTATTTGTAAGTGTCATCCGGATGTCTCCTGATGATTTGGCCATTCAGCATTTCCATTCCAATCCTGTTTGTGATTTTACCCAATTTATTGCTATTAATATTGTTTTTCATTATTTTAACTCACTACTACTTGCTCTTTTTCTACACCTTGCTTTTTCCACAAGGAAATGGCACAATGGGTATGAGTACAGGTAGTGATATGAACATTTTCATCAGAGTTTTCCTCCTCTATATTTCTGTGTATGCGCTCCTGACATCTGAAGAGTATTCTTCAAATGTTACATGAAGCAGATCCTAGCCCACAAAAGCCAAGTTTTTCCGGGTGCTACTTAAGGATGTCATGTGGCACCTTGTTATTATCAAGAAAGAAATCCTCATCTAATAAATGCTGTCTTTGTGACAGGCCTTTCAAGGCGTTCCTTATGCTTGAAAGATTTGGATTCTTAAAGATAATTTTGTCTGAGCCCAAGAAATTCACTAATCAGCCAATAAATAAAATAAAATAACAGAATGTTTGCTGCCAAAGTGGTTACAGTAAGTCTCAATCAACCTATCTACTAAAAAATATATTTTGCTAAGTTTACCTCTGAAGAAACCAAGTTTACAGTATCTTACAGAGCTTGGCTTTCAGTTTTTCAAAAAAAAAATTAAGTTTAATGGGAAAAATGACTTCATGATCACACCCAGATTTCTTGCCTGATGGGGCAAATTGGGTGAAGGAAGAAGGAAAAAACAGAGTGTATCTAAATGTTGTGTTTGTTGCAGGCCTTAGAGCTTACAGCAAAAGCTTCTCAGAGCATATATCACACATAATGAACACTAAATCCAGCATTCCCATTAGCACACAAGACTTTCAGGAAAAATATTAGTCAAGTCATGTTGATGTGTTCATAACCACACCTATGAAATAATAGAACAGGCTGACATGGCAGCCTGTGGTTATGAGTTATGATCTTAAACACTTTCTTTTTGTCCTAGAGACAGAGAGTTCTTTCAAATGGAAAACAAAAAGCTCAATGAATAATGTAGCCATAGAGCTAATTGCTAACCACAGTGCTAATGAAACAATGTGCAGTGTGGGAACAAGGAGGAAAAATATGTGAGACATTTGCAACAAGTTCAATGAATTCCAGGGTCATGCACAACCAGGTGGAAAGCTCTCTTATGCTGAAAAAAGAACTTCACGCTAATGCAGGATTGGCGTAAATCAGCTGCTCCAGGCAAATGGCTGGATGGCTGTCACTGTTTAGTTCCCCCCACCCCAAACTGTGATGGCTCAGGGTTGATGCCAGAAGTAGAGTTGGTGGGAGCCAACCTCCCACCACTTCCTGTCCCTGTTATGTCAGCCCTTATAGGGCTGGTAGGAGTGGGTGAAATGTAACATGGATAAGCATTCCCCAAAAGCCCTGTTTTTGTAGGATCATGGTTTTTTGCCTCTATTCCTGCAGTTGAATGTGAGGATTGAACTGGGTATTGATTGCAGGTGAAGAACTGTTTTGGTGTTTTTCTTTCCTTTTTGGATTTTTGATTGTCTCTTTTGAATGGTATGTAAATGTTGTTTATGTCTACGTGCTTATTGATGGCCAATTTGTCTGAGTTGTCTTAATCTCACTAGCAATCAACACTTAGATGAGCAGACAGTAACACCAAGATTAACATTAGATTAATAATCAAGAAGCAAACAACAGCCCAATCAAGGAACCATCAAGACCACTCTCACCAACACTGACAGGGCAAGTAGATAAAATGAAAGCAAACTCCAGTTCCTTCTGGCACTGGTGATATTATCTAGTTCAGTAATAAAAAGTCTGCCAGAAAATAACCAAGCTCAGAGAGTACCAATGAATGGTGGTGCAATGGTTAGAATGCAGTATTGTAGGCTAAGTCAGCCTACAGCCAGGAGTTTGATTCTGACCAGCTCAAGGGTTGACTCACCCTTCCATCATTTCAAGGTCCATAAAATTAGGACCTAGATTGTTGAGGCCATTATGTTGGCTCTGTAAACCACTAAGAGAATCCAATAAAGCACTGTGGAGCAGTATATAAGTCTAAGCGCTATTGTTATTGACCCCATAGTTCAACTACAAATATTATCTTGCATTGGAGAACAGCTATGATATGGAAACAGGAAAGCACACCTCTGCTTGCTTGCTAGCTTGCTTTGGGATGAATATGGTGCTTTTCCAGGATAAGTGTCCAAACTCATGCAGAACTCTTTATTTCTCAAGCAAGAATCTATAGAAACCAAAATCAGTTTGAAAAATTACAAATCAATTTTTAAAAAGGCCCAAGTATAGCCACCCTCTTTCTCGTTTTGTATTCCTTTTGTGCAACCTGGGTTTCTGACTCCCACCTTAAATCCCTCTTGACCAAGTTTGCTATGGTTCCATTCTTTGTGCAGCGTAATCCATCTTGTACAAGAATTCATCGTCCAGGTAATTTAACTCAAGTTCCCAGAAACCAAATCCTTCCTGTTGCACATTTGTGGGTCCTGAAAGTGACAAAAGCCCTTTACCCCTTCTATAGCAAGACAAAAAAAAAATAATTGCTAATAGTTTCCTTTGCTTCTCCCTCAGCCATTGTCCACTGTAAAACACAACACAACCCCTTTGGAATCTGTTAGTGAAGACCTGAATACTTACATTGTAAAAGAAAGCCTTTCAGAAGTCAGCTAGATGGGAGTGAGCTGGCAAGCAATCAGTTCAATCAGCCGCCGATTATTTACGCCATGAACTTAAGCCCTCTGGAAGTTGATATCTGAATGGTGGTGGCAGAGGAGGTGGCCAAGAATATATGATTGAAATACTGTAGGAAAGGTGTATGTTTCTAAGGACAAAGCAGAGAAAGACAGGGGAGGGAAAAGAGGACACCGTTTCTTGATCATATGTTATCTGGACAATGGAATGTTTATTTATTTATTTTATTTTTCCGGTTTCTGGAATATTTTGATGTACAATAAAATGATTCAACCAATAATTCTCACTCGAAACACAGATGATCAAGTTCAAATTATCCTGTTTCTTATGTAAAGACCTAGCTGAAGGAGGCTCTAATGCTGAGAAAGGTAGAAGGAGAGAAAAGATGACAACTAGCAGCAAGGCGGATAGACTCAGTTACAGTACAGTGGTGAGGCATGCATTGATCTGAAAGAACAAGTTAAAGGTAGATTGACATGGATAAATTCTGTCTATGTGATTTCTAGGAATCAAAAACAATTTGATGGCACATAATTGATCAACAACAAAATGATTATGCTGAACAGCCTTTAGATGGTGTTTTCATCAGCTGAGAAGTTTCTTCAAAATATATTTCAACAGTGTTTCAGTGTCATGATTCTATCTAGTTTGAAATCCATTTGATAAATTAGTTACTAGTTGAATTCTGTCCAAGGTCATTCTTATGCCCCTTAGTTGGGTTTGAAGAATAGTCAGTGATAAAATCTTATGCTTGTTTCATTTTAAAGGTGGGATATAGATGAAATAAATTAATACACAAGCAAATATATTATGTTAGGCTTATGTTGTTGTGTGGATCATTTCTCCTCTAAATAGTATTTATCAGCACAGCAGATCCAATATTCACAGAATCATCACGTGGAAAGGTCTTAGAAGTCTTCTAATCCAAATTCCTGCTCAGTGTGGGATCTGCTGTAGCATCATTAACAGATGATTACCCTGCTTGAAAACCTCCAGTGAAGAACTAATATAGCAGCCTGTTCCACAGGCTGATAGCTCATAGAGCCAGGAAGTTCTTCCAGTTCTTGCCTGAAGGTTCTTCCTTGTAATTTTAATGTTTGTTCTGTTTCCTCTGTTATAATAGAGAACAAATCTACTTCCTCTTTTACATGACAGCACTTCAAATATTTGAAGACTGTTGTTGTATCTTCCTTGGTTCATATTCAGTTTTTTTTAATCATTCCTCATAATGCTTACTGTCAAGGTCATGGTGCTTGGTTTTTAATCCTTATAGCTTGGGATATAAGGGAGCAGAAGGATTATAGGTAGTCCTTGGGTTACAACCACTCAGTCAGCAACCGTTCAAAGTTTATGATGGTGCTGAACAAGGGGTACTCACGACTGGTCTTTCTGTCCATCACAGAACGTCCCAAGATGATGTGATTGTGATTTAGACACTCAGTAACTCACACTTATAATGGTTGCGTCACATAATTGCCACAAGCAAAGTCAACGGGGAAATCAGGAAAGAAGGTTGCAAGTTGCTTGGGTAAATTGCTCCTGCTGCTTTTCCTCCTGAGGAGTCCCAGAGATCTGGTACTCTGTTCTGACCCAGTCTTAGCAAGTAATGATAAGCCATTTACTTGTGAGTAAAAACAAACCCCTTTACAAACAGGGTAGGAGTCTTTTATTCATGTGGATAAACAAAAATCAAACTTAATTAGTCCCAACAGACCTGGCCAAGAAATCCGAATTGCTTGCTGTATCCTAAAAGCAAACTTCTGTCTGTGACAACCAGCCCCTACTATTTATTTCCCAGCCAGGGAGGGGCTGGCTAGCATCTATGTCTGCTTTTGCTTGAGAGCCAACTTATTATTTTCCTTTGCTCTCCTCTCCTTTCCTCTCTGCACATACGCACATCTGGGATGGGCCCCATCTGTTCCTCTCCTTCACTCAGCTGAGGCCCCAAAGACAGCTGCCTCTCTACCTGGGGGAAGATGGAAGGCCCTGGCTCTGCCTCTGTCTCTGATGGTGTTTCCTTATCAGAGCCTTCCAAAGGCTCCGAAGCTGGCCCAGGCATTCCCTCCACCTCCTCCTTGTCTGACTATGCTGTTAGCTCTGTTGGTAGCTGATCGGCCACAACACTCTGTAACCATTTGACCATCCATGGTACCCCCACCTCCCCTCCGGTACCAATACATCCTCCCCATAATCTTTGACTGGGACTCACACTTCTTCCTGCTTAACAAACTGTGTGGTCTTGGAGTTACAATGACAACTGGGACTGCTGGGATGTCCATCACTAAGCAATGTGGTCACATGACATTGTGCTTTATAACAGCATTGCTTAGCGATGGCAATCCCAGGCCCAATTGCCATCGTAATCTGAGAACTACCTCTATAGGGAGCAGTCCATTTATAAAGCTGCTTTTAACAGGCCAGTGCAAATGACCCTCACTGAGAATCCAGCTGGTTTTATATTGTGACATATCATGATAAAAAAACATGTAAGAAACTGAATTAGCATATCTCAGAACAGCATCTCATTTTCCGTTTGTTTAATTTATGAACCAATACAAGAACTTATTGATATTATTGCAAAGGGCATTTTTTGCTTCATCCTAATAGAATTTATTTTGCAGAGTTCTTTAATCCAAGGGCATGCTGGTGCATGAACTGGGGGGGGGGGCAGGGGTGAAATTCAGCCGGTTCTATCTGGATCGCGCGACATGGTAGGGCCGACTGCATGAAGTCCCACCCACCTGCGCAGACATCATGACGTCACTTTTTTGCTATGATTTTCAGTGCATGCGTGCGCACATTTGTGACCCAGTAGAGAAGGTACTCCCCACACCCAACTGGGGGGGTGGGGGGGAGTATTGCATCAGTCTGTGTTGTTGTTTTTTAATGTGAAGTCTATAGAAAGTTCATTCCTTTTCATTTTTGCACAGAATAGCTTGAGAATCAATGTGTGATGCCTCTAAACTTAATTACAAGATCGAGTATAATATACAGGTATGTGTGTCAAGTCACTCGCTTTTTGGAGGTGAGAGAATCACTGCTATATGCATAGAGATTCCTTCTTATTTGCCTGCAGATATCTTCCTAATAAAAATAAAGGAGTTTAGCTGAAATGCATTGTTGGTGTCGTTTCTTAAAGCATGAATTATAACATTCTATGTCAGCATTTCAGTTTTGGTATTTCATTAGCAGGTTCTGTTTTCCACCCATCCATTATATTATTAAGTACGGTAGGTAAACACCCTTCAAATATCTGCATGGAGTAGAAGTAGGGACCTCATCCTCTCTTGCAACCTTTAATTACGGGTTTTTCCCTTCTATCATTGCTTCCTCTTCTTGCCATTTCCAGACATAGGCATCTGCCACCTAAAGAAATGGATCCAGAGTCATATTAAAATGCAGGTGATGTCAGTGCACAATGTGATCTAAAACGGAATAAAATTTAGATGTAACATTCATGAGTGGGGTGCAGATACTGGCGTATACAAGTAGTTCTCGACTTACGATCTCAATTGAGCCTAAAATTTCTGTTGTTAAGTGAGACATTTGTTAAGTGAGTTTTAGCCCCATTTTACGACCTTTCTTGCCACAGTTGTTAAGTGAATTACTGTAATTGATTAGCTGGTTGTTAAGTGAATCTGGCTTCCCCATTGACTTTGCTTCTTAGAAGGTTGCAAAAGGGGATCAGATAACTCCAGGACATTGCAATCATCATAAATATGAATCAGTGGCCAAACATCTGAATTTTGATCACATGATCATGGGGATGCTGCAAAGTGGAAAAACGGTCACAAGTCACTTTTCTCAGTGCTGTTGCAACTTTAAACTGTCACTAAACAAACTGTTGTAAGTTGAGAATTACCTATATCTTATTAAGGTGCTAAGGGAATCTGTCAGTTCATTGTCTTTATCCAGTCATCTTTTCAGTGAACTGAAGCCTCTTTGACTTTCCTCCCTTCAGTTAAGTCCCAAAGAAAGCGATTACGATGGAATTCCTCACATAGGGCTTTTTATAGTATGAAGTGCAGGCATCTGGAGAGGTGTTCGCCTGAAAAACAAAACTTTTGCATTGGGCAACAATAAAGCAAATTCCAAAGCACAGGAAGAAATGTGAAAGAAACTCTAAAGCTTAGAACAAGGTAGGGAAAAAAACCAGGAACCCTTTTTGCAGTAAACCATGGGGAAATTGGAGGCCTTATTACCGCAGAGTATTATAAAATCAAGGTGAAGGTCATGTCATTCTGGGCCATCAGGCTGCACACCTCCGTTTTTAGGACAAAACTGAAAGGTACTGTTGGTTTGTGAGGCAAGACTAATGGTTGATTATTAAAGTGAAATTGATTTTTGTTTACTTCAATTTAATTTAGCTCTCCAACCTTGTAAAAGGCCAGATAAAAAGCTGGAAAGGTTGTGTTAACAGTTCACTGGCTGATGGGACAGTCAACCTTAGAACGGTAAGTCATCTGACCATTTTGCTATCTCATTCTGTCTCTCTGCCAGCCCTTTATCTGTCTACCAGGCCTTTAGAAATTCTTCTGTTCCTTTTGATAACATGCTCCAATGCCACACTTTCTAATTGCTGTGAGTAGGAGGAAATACATGCAGACTCTGTTAATTTTACATTGTGCGAAGCATTTACCTTTTTTTCCCCAAGCGCTTCCAAGAAGCATTTATTACGTGTTGATGGTTAATTATGCAGCTAGACTCAGACAAGAAATTCTGTGCTGTCCTCTTTCATTCCTTCAGTCAGATGACATCTTTACACAATTTGGTTTATTTCTAATGTATATATAAAATGTGGCTATAAGGAGAAAAGTAAATGGTTTTTGAGCACTCCAAATTTGGAACCTGGCAGGAGGATCTTGGATCCTTGGTGTGGTGAACAGAAACCATACCTCAAAGGCAGGGGTGCTATTCAGCAGGTTCTGACAGGTTCTGGAGAACTGGTAGCAGAAATTTTGAGTAGTTCGGAGAACCAGCAAATACCACCTCTGGCTGGCCCCAGAGCGGGGTGGGAATGGAGATTTTGCAGTATCCTTCCCCCGGGAGTGGGGAGGGAATGAGAATTTTGCAGTATCTTTCCCCTGCCATGCCCACCATGCCACGCCCAACAAGTCACACTATGCCCACCAAGCACAGAACTGGTAGTAAAAAAATTTGAATTCCACCACTGCTCAAAGGCATTTAGAAATAGAGCTGTTGGGTATTTTCTTTGGTGTCTGCTGTGCCATACATTAATTTGCAGTGCCCACAAACAATTTCATGCAAACATAGCAAATCTCATTATTAGCTGTTGTTGAATCCTAAACTACCTCTTCCTCTTCACCCTTGATCAACATCTGTATTAGATCACTTTATCCTGGTCCTTCTAGAAAAAGGGGTGGCTACTATTAAGCAATGTGAGGAAACAAGAAGAACAGGGGAAACGTCTCACTAGTCATAGAATTATAATGTATAGCTCAAAAAGCATCATATAAGGTGCAATGTGCATTCCTTAACTGGTAGAACCCAATGTAAACATAGTATGTTCCATGTCTATGGAATTTTGAGTATCAGAAGGGGAGGCAAAACTTATATTATGTACATTAATTATATACATGAAATATATATTAAATTTACATTAGAATTATATGCCACCCAGAGTTATTAGTTGAGGTGGGTGGCTACAGATTATAGAAAATGAATGAATGAATGATCAATCATCCACAGGTGTGTGATGGGGGAAAGGAAATGGAACAGACACCAGCATGGATTCTGTGCATTAGTTATACCTTTTGGTGCAATATAGATCTCATATAGTTTTGAAAGAACTGTAGCTGTTGTCAACAGTCTTAATTAACAATGTTTTCAAAAATAATAGTTGGATTTGAATTTGGGTGTGTTATTTTCTACTTGAACACAGCAGTTTGGAAGGATGGTGAAATAGGGCCACTCTTCTTAAGTGAGATGATCTACCGCAAAATAGAACTTCTATCTCTTATGTATTTGGCACATTGAGGGCATTAAAAATGTTTCACAATAATAGGCATATTGATTGATACTGCTTTCATTTATTAAAGATAATTTTATTGAAGATTAGAGTTTTTTAAAAATAGAAATTAATACAAACTACCAGAAATACAAAATGAAATTGAAAATGTAAAAAATAAAAAAGAAGCAAATAGAAGAAAAAAAGAAAAATGTAAAGAAGTAACTTTCCTTTTCATCTTTACAAATAAAAAACATTTTGATAGTTTATTACCATCTCTTTAAAATGGTTACTTTTTCTCATACCTCATCTCTTGACTGTAACAGAAACATAAAACCTCATAATTTGTTACTAGTGAGCAAAAGTGTAGTAAGGGCTATCAGAAATAACTATATATCCATTTTAATCTTCATCAAATAAGTCAATGCTATGTTCCTTCCCTGTATTTTAACAATCTTGGCTTTTAATCCCTTCAAATAATATTCCCAATTTTTTTTTCAATCTCTTTGTCTCTTTTTAGCAAACCTTATAAAATTTTAACAGATCTCTTTTGTAAATCCAGTAAAAGACAGTTATGCAAATTATTTTTATGGTTTGATATTTCTATGTCCTTTTCAGACATCAGAACTGGTTTCAATTAAATCATCATTAACTGGTTTCAAGTAAATCATCTTTTTCCATATCATAGTTATAATTTGTAGGGCAGTGCAATGAAGAATGAAAGCATCCAATAATATATGAGCATAGCCATAGAAAAGAGCATTGTATTCTGATTAGTGAAATCAGTATTTTTATTTCACTAAAAGATTTAGTGAAATAAATCTAAAACCCTGACATTTGATTTCAGATAAAAAAGAGGGGGGAGAGATCTCAGGGCATTAGTGGAATTTAGCCAGGTATATTGAATTATTAGGATAAAATTTCTATGTTTACTGTATATCAGCACTGAAAATATACAAAGGATGGAATTTTCTCCTTGATAGCAAATGATATAACTAGTGACAATTTGTTCATTGTTTTCAGCATTAATATCTCACACACACACAAAATACAACCCCAGGTTGCAAAAACACTTAAATCACCTTATCAGTGGTACATGATCTGAGGCACCAGTTTAAGCTCCCTCATTATATAGCCAGAGGACAATTATTTTATGCTGAAATGGAAAACTAACCTGATTAGTATTAATTCACTGTTTAATCTTATCCAAGGTGTATATTAACAAGCTAGTACTCAAGGCTTATCTCTGTCTCTGTCAACACATTACTACTAGGAAGTTACCTTCATACCATTCACAAAAGATTTAACACTTATAAAGCTTTCAGTTCATCTCCTGACTTGATTTGTCCATTGTACTAGGCCATGAACAATTTTAAAATGGCTGGGTTTGTGTAATAAATTCTAAACCATGGGTTAAAACAACAATCACAACATGTTGAACCAAAAAAAGGAAAAGAAAACTTGATTATTCTAATCTGAACAAATCTCTGTCTTTCTTAACACACATATATCATTGTGGAGCTTCTGACCTATTGCTTTGGATTTCGCTGCTATTTTAATTTTCTTTAAGTCCTGAACTTTGGGTAATCAGTCCTGGTTCACCCATAAGGCATAACTGCAGTCTCACTCTTTCTAGATTGTTCTATCTTGAGCAGAGGCTTGGACTAGAAGACTGCCAATGTCACTTCCAACTTTGTTATTCTATTATTACCTAATCACACTGGCTGAGTTTGGACAACATGCTGGGATAGCCATTTGTGCACACAAAAGAGAATATAACTGAAATTACAGGAAATTCCTATAGTCCTATATTAAGGCCTATTCTTTTACAATATTTAATTATGCTAAAGTTGATCAGGCTAGCAGAAACTGCCGACTACAAGTATTTGTCTCTGCACATTAAAGATAATACATAGGGACAGGGTTAATTACCTCCCACTCATTTGCTGTGGCTGCAAGTAGAATCTTGCTGTTTTTCAGAACGCCTGGAGCAAGCTTTCATCAGCCTGTCATTTTTGCTAGAATTCATGGTTGCTAAGAGAGAGACCGTGTTTTTTTTCTGTGCTCAAATGAGACTCCCCTTGACGTTTCTGCACTGAAGAAAAAGGTCATGGTTACTTGAGTTCAAATTTACCATTCTTATGAATGGAGTTTCAAAAACAGTATTTTTTTCAATGGAAAAAAAATGCAATCAGAAGATAACAATTTGTAGAAAGCTTAATGAAGATCTGAAAACTTCCAAAAGGAAGAAGAAAGAAAATTAAGATTGTTACAGAAGAGGATCCCAGACAGTGGTGGGTTGCTACCGGTTCGGGCAAACCGGCAGTAGCAGTGGGGAGGCTCCACCCACCTGCCCGGACGTCATCAAATATGCTCTGCACATGTGCAGAAGCTTCTGCGCATGCGCAGAAGTGGTGGATGGGCACACGAGCGAACCGGTAGCAGAGGCAAGTGAAACCCCACCACTGATCCCAGAATATTAGACAAAACGCCTTGCCCTTGGTGGAAAGTGGCCCCCTCTCCATTCTTCTGTCCTTCAGAAAGAGTGCAAGACTTTGCTCTGCCATTTGGCACGGGGGGTGGGGGATCAAAGAGTGACATGCAATCATGGGGATGATGGGTATCATGATGGTGTTCACCCATCCCACCTCTGAAATTTTTAAAGTTTTAATACTGTAACCCTACCCTTTAAATCTTGTTTTTAACTTTGTTCTTATACATGCTTTTATACTATGATATGTTTTTTATTGTAAGTTGCCCAGAGTCACTTTGGTGAGATGGCCAGTGTAGAAATGTGGATGGATGGATGGATGATGGATGGATGGATGGATGAATAAACGTCTCATAAATGCTAAAACACAGAAAGATTTCAGGTTGAGAAACAACACTAAAAACAAGAAGATGGGGAAGAGGTTTCAGATATTTAAGATAAAAGTAAGGGGAAAAAATCACTATACAAAAATGGCAAAAAGCTGACAAATAACAAAAAAAAAAGGTGGGACTACTTTTATGTCTTCTCTGAAAATCCCTATTTCATTATATTATTTGTGAAAAGCAGAATTAAAATTTCAGTGTGGCAGAAATTTGCAAAGGAGAATCCATAATTATCTTAAAATGGGTTTATGTCTCCAGAACCAGAAAAACATATTCCAAGAGAATTTATAGCCCAGCTGAACCTCTTTGAGATCCTGGAGAAATCTCCATTTCCAAAACAAAAACAAAAGGAGCCAGTGAACCAGTCAGTCTAACTTGAATACCTGTGAAGAATCTAAAATAGATTAGAAGGAAAGGAATTTTGAGCACTTTGGAAATGATGTCATAATTATCAACAATTAATATTAATTCATCAAGAACATTTTTGCTGGAATAACCTTAATTTGTTTTTCAATTAGACAATTTTTTCAGTAGATTGTGAGACTTCGTGTAATATATCTAGTTTTCATAACAATATGAAACATTCTAATTAGCAAACTTGTTGAATGTGAGCTGTGTGACAGGATAATTAAAATAATGCAGAACAAACCTGAAAATTATACTCAAAAAGACTTATATCTGAAATCTCTTTTTTTTTTTTATTGAAAAAGTTTTCAAATACAAGTTTTTCCCCCTTTCCCCCCCCCCCCCTCTTCCCTAACCCACCCTTTCCACCCAACCCCCCCTGTGACTTCTTCACAACAATAGGCTATTTCATAACTAGTTACATACATAATATCTTCCCTTTCCCTTAATCCCTTCTCGGAATACTGACCCTTAACTTGTTAATCTTATAACTCCCATTTTTACGGTAATCTGCCCTTTTTCTCCTCCCCTAAACTTGTTGAGTATTATTACAAATTAACCTTTAATCTTTTATATATATTAATATAACATTTTAAATCGGCCTTCTCCCTGCAACCAAATTTATTCAATTCTGTCCACTTCCTCCACTCCTCTAAATATATGACTTGAAATCAGACAATACAATTCTAAATATAATCCACTACCCACTTTACTAAAATATACACATATCTATATATGCATCCCATTTTATAACAATCAGTAAACTAACCTATTTCAACCCTTCAATTCCTACAAAATCATGCAGTACAATTCTAAATATAATCAACTGCCCACATTACTAAGATATACACATATCTATATATGCATTTCATTATGTAAAAAGAGAAAAGACAATAACTTTAAGTTTATGATCCATATAATATCTTCTTTGATGTCTTTCCACTAGATTGTTAAATCCATCACCCATAATAGGGTAAAATAACATGCTGGTGCAACAGTTTGTTCAAAATCTTCAGTCATCTTCTGCCCCCATCAGTAGTAGATATCCTCACACCTGTATAAAAGTAAAAACAACCACCCGAGTGACATTATAATTATGAATATATCCGTATGGTTATAGTTGTGGTATTCATCAGGATTGTTAATTCCCATCATCCTACTGAGTAACATCCAGATCTTCTGCATGCCCCGGCAAAACTCTCCTGCCTTATAACTCAAAGTAGTTATAATATATTTCCAAGAGAAAAAAAAGGTAAATAAGAAAAAATTAGATGATTCAAATCCAACAAAGTGAGGCTCTTTCCACATCCCAAAATCATGGCCTTGCAGAGATCTGCCACAATCCTCAGGATAGTATCAGACAATTGTTCGCCGCCACTATCTTTTCTAATATTCATTCATTTTTTAAAGCGCCTGGCTTCACTGTTGCTTAGTTTAGAAATTGCTGTTTCTATAAGATCTGTTTCTTTTCTTTTTCTTTTTCGGGTTGAATTTCCATCCTCTTTTCTTGCCTACCAATTGTATATCTGCTGGTTGATTTTCATTCTGCTTTGTGGATTGTTCTTGTTGGGTTAATTTTATCATCTCATCTTTCTTCTCCGTCACTTGTATATCAACTGATTGATTTGCGCACTTGTCTGTGACTTGATGATTCATCACCTTGGGTTCGGATGACACTGCTCTCTTATTTATAAACAGTCCAGCTGGGGTCTCCAGGGAGTCCAAAGACAATTTATCCATCACAGCCTCTGTAATTTGATGTTTTCCTTTTATTTCCAACTCCTTTTGCTTATCCTGTATTATGCCTAAAGGTGTTAAATTCATTTTTAGAATTTTTTGATAAAAATCTTCCGCTTTTTCAACAGTATGCAATTGATATCTTACGCCTTGATATCTCAATATTAAACCAACTGGGATGTCCCACCTGAATAGGATATTTCTTTTTTTTAATTCAGTCACTAAAAAGCCAAATTTCTTCCTCTCCATTAACATCTTGGGCGGGAGCTCCTTGAAAATCCAAATCTTTCTTCCATGAAATTGCAAATTGGAATTAAAAGAGTTCTGCACAATATTATTCCTAATTTCTTTATCTGTAAAATAGATCACCACATCTCTAGGCAATTGCCTTTCGCCTTTTATATCTGAAATCTCTTAATGGCAGTGACCTGTGAGGGAAGGAGGGAGTGACTCAGATCAACTGAAGAGCCCTCTTCCTCCCTGTACGGAGCGGGCCTTTGGTGACACAGAAGAATGGGAAGGATGCGTGCAGGTTTCCTCATGGTTGACAGCTCCCTTTTCCCTCCTCCCCCAACAAAATGGCAGGGAGCTCCATAGGTTAGCTGAGGAGCAGGAGGAGGAGGACGCTGCTTCACCAGGCTTGACCCAAGAGGGGATAGTAAATGGAACAGGGTTAGGATTATATGTGAAAAGAAGAATGACCCAATAGGATGCAGATGGTCTAATAAAAAATAAATATCAGAATGGTAGTGTTGGAAGAAACATCCTTCTGGGTTCTGCTCCAAGTGGGGAAACAGACACTGGAAACATGGAGACTGCTTGGAAAGATGGTTTAATGGTGGACAGGATCACATGGCTTGAGTTCCTGAACAGAAAAGGGGCAGATACAATAAATCCTTGGGTTTTTATGCTCTCTCTGGCTCTGCATTTCTTGGGTCCCCGGAAAGAGTATCCTGATTGGTTGTCAGACTCCCAGGGGGTGGGGGCCTTGCTGGCTGATGGTCACATGTGCTTCCCAGGTCACATGTGGTGAGTTTCTGCTGGTATTGTGTAGAGGGCTAATCCTATCTTTGGCAATTCCTACTATGGCTCTGCCTGAAGGAGGTAGATCTTTGTTATGTAGAATAGACTGGCCCAGGCCTTAATGGCCCATTGAGAAAGGGTGGGGGCAGGAAGGTGGGAGCTGCTTTGTCTGTAAAATATGCTTCTCATATTTCTCATCCAGGGAAATATAATATTCTGCCTTTTTCATATTTCCTAAAATATTTCACTCTTCCAGGAAAGGGGTGGGTGCTAACTTCCTACAGTAGGTTAGTAAAGTGGCATGAATTAAAATTTATTATGAGCCAAGGTGGTGCAGTGGTTAGAGTGCAGTACTGCAGGCTACTTCAGCTGACTGCTAGCTGCAGTTCAGCAGTTCAAATCTCAAGGTTGACTCAGCCTTCCATCCTTCCAAGGTGGGTAAAATGAGGACCCAGATTGCTGGGGACAATATGCTGACTCTGTAAACTGCTTAGAGAGGGCTGTAAAGCACTGTAAAGCGGTATATAAGTCGTAAGTGCTATTACTAAAATAATGAAATATAACAAATAAATGCACTTAGAAAAAGAAATCAAATGAAACCAAATGAATAGGTGGGATGTAGGAAACCTGACTTCACAATAGTACTTATGAAACAGACTTTAGAATAGCCATTACTTACAAATAGTTGCAAAAATGCAGGTTTGGGTTCCATCAACAGAGAGAAAATTTTCAAATTACAGGAAGTCACTGTTTGACTTTATTCAGGATTGGTTGGATTGTACCATGAGCATTGTTCTGAATACAGCATTAAAGAAGGTTTACAGATACATGGAAGGATTCAGAGAAGGGCAAAGATGAACAGGAGTCCAACAAAGAGAAAGTGAACAGAGAACATTTAGCTTTGAGAATAAAGAAAAAGAGGAATAGGATACTAGTCCCCAACTACTTGAAACGAAGGCCAAAACCTATTCTGAATCCTCTCAGAGGGCAGGATAATGGATTTAAATTACAGGAATGTTGGGAGTGGGGGGATCTCACAGAGCAAAATTCTATGAATTCTTCTATGATTCTATAATTTTAGTTAATTCAGAGTTGACTAAATTTTTAGTGGTTTTTTTTAGGTTCATTGAATGTGTCAGTGACAATGGCAGATGTGCAATAATAAAATTTGAAAAGTGATACATTTTGAGGTCTTAAATCAGCTTACACATCTTTGAGAACTGTCATAGACAATGTAAGAAAAATTGTATAAATATATGCACGGACATAATCAAAATTCTTATTTTAAATTCAAGAAAAGTAATCCTGGAAATAAAAAATAATTAAGAAAGATGACATTAAAAAAAAATCAATCCTCCAGCCAAGCTTAGTCTTTTTCATCGCTGAAACACAGAAAAAGCACACAGATATTAGAATATATGTATAGTCTTTTTTGCCCTCTAATTCCGTTAATTTCCTGTGTAATTTATTATAAATTTTTTCTTGTTTTATGCAAATATTCAAATGACTACAGAAATCATGTTTTTCACCCCACCAGGTATCTTCCATCAAAAAATGTAAATGTTTTCCTGATTAGTAATATGGAGCAGAGCGTGCTTCTAGAACAAATTATTCCTTTCTATGAGTACAATCATATTTTAATTTTATTGTCCTGCCAATTTTGGGCACAGGGGAGGGCAGAGGGAAGTAGATCAAGTTTATCAAGTAGGGAATTTGGGAAGGAAGAGTATTCATTTCATTGGCTTCTGCTAAAGATTTTCAGTACTTAATAGACCAATTTACTTAACTGTGAAAATAATAGCTTTTGATTTCTTTTCACTTTTTTTCTTCATTTCTTTCCAAAATATCCTTCAAACCTTTGAGATATCTCTTTTGTAAATCCACAATAAGAAAGTTATCCCAGTCACTCTTCTGGCTTGCTATTTGTATATTCCTTTTAATTATTAAGAAATTAGCCAATTTAATTTAAATATCCAGTGTAACTTATTTATCTATATTATTCTTGCAACCTGTCATTTTTAAATTCAATTTAAATCAGCCTCAACTTCTGTTTTATCCAGTAAAATGTGTTCCCCTTCTATAATATCTTTTAAATCCAGTTTTATGATAGCAGACAATCTTAAGAGTAACTTCTGAGTGCATTGTTCCCAGGTATCCTTAAATTCATTCAAAATTATATTGTGCCCTATTCTATATTAATGGGTCTCTTCTGCTTTACTTAATCTTCATTTCTGACTGTTACCACTAGCGTACAACCTTCAAAGTCCAATCTTATCTCGGGCTTTTTTCATTAATCAACAGCATTTTCTCACAGAAAAATATAATTTCAAAATCTTTATTTTTTTTCAATAGAATTCTAAACTACCACTTTTCCCACAGGAAGAATTACTTTAATTTTTCAAAATCTTATTTCAGATCCATCCCCATAGTTTGTTTATAGCTTTCCAAAATCAGCACTCTAATCACCTTTTTCCTGTTTATTCCAAAATAAGAATTTTTAAGTCCGTGAACATGCATAAAACTTCTTTCACTAAGAAAGAGACTCACAGAATGTAGTGAAGTTTGCCATTTGGAAGGTTCCTAATAACCAAAAACCAGTTAGCAAGCAATTTCCAGAAGTGATTAAGAAAGGAAGCATGTGAATCAGCGGTGGGATTCAGCCAGTTCGCACCATTTCGGGAGAACCGGTTGTTAACTTTCTGAGCAGTTTGGGAAACTAGTTGTTGGGAGAAATTATTAGGGTAGAGAACCGGTTGTTAAATTACTTGAATCCCACCACTGATGTGAATCCTGTATCCATAAAAGCACCAGATGGGGCTTGGAGCAAGATGGTGATCCCTCAGTTGTGAGACCCTTAAACAAGGGGTGAAATCCAGCAGGTACTGACAGGTTCTGGAGAACCGGTAGCGGAAATTTTGAGTTCGGAGAACTGGCAAATACCACCTCTGACTGGCCCCAGAGTGGGGTGGGAATGGGGATTTTGCAGTATCCTTCCCCTGCCACGCCCATCAAGCCACGCCCACCAAGCCACACCATATCCACCAAGCCATGCCCACAGAACCGGTAGTAAAAAAATTTGAATTTCACCACTGCCTTAAACCTCTATATTGCAGTATTTTCCCAGGGAGCTACTGCATGGAATGCATGTGGGTCATCCTGAGTCCTCTCTTGTCCAGAGAGGAATTCTCAGAAGCCATTCATTGGCTCTTCGTTCCACAGTGGTCATCAGCTCTGCTCTCAGCAGAATTGTCTTCAGTTCACCATTGCTTTCCTGGCAATCTCCATTGCATTATTCTTTTTTTTCAGGAGTTGTTCTATTGTCACTGTTAAGTCCTGTTCATGAGAAACAGTTAAATAGGTTTTCTTCTATTGGATAAATGCGGGAAAGTATGTACTCAAAACTGAGAAAACAATGAATTAAATTATATCCTTCTCTTCTTCATAACGTTTATTAAGGTAACTGATTCCATACTGATAGAAGCAGAACAGAGGTAGGGACATTAAGCAAGACCATTAAGAGGGATGGAAGTTAAACCTTCATTCCAAGCTTTGGATGTATGTGGCAAACAGGTGTTTGTTGTACTTCTGCATCTATGAATAGCATGATAAATCATCCTGGCCTATCTACAATAGGAATTGCCCAACACCCTTTCAGAACACAAGCCCCATCATTGCGCCACTCCCGGAGCAGACCAAACTTCAAAGTCACAGAAACCTGGGAGCTCAGATAAACAATAAACCAAAGGTTGACCAGATTAACTCAGACAAGCACCTAGGATTTGCATTTTCTCTTTTGCCTATAGAGCCAGCTATGACCCCTACATAACCCCTACCTTACCCCCATAGGAATCTGACAACATCCAATAGAATATTAAAGGACATGTTCTTGCACAGGAACAGGAAGCTCAAATACAAAGCCCCAAGAAGGTATAAAACCCACCCACTCTCAACTTCATTTTGTCAGCTGCCCCAGAACTTTTATGGTTCTGTTCACCAATAAATGGACCTTTTTTTCAATCAGCCTCCAGCCTCCATTTTGTTTCCAGTGGCTTTCTCTTGGATTGGAATTGAACCAGATGGACTTTCCTTCCAACAATTCCTTAATTTTATAATGGAAAAAAAGATATGTGGTATTGATCACTAGACTGTGTGATGAGCATCTTTCTGAGTTGGAATTTATAGTTAAATTCCAACTATAAGGCTAGAATTCACAGTGTTGTCCTGGAACATTGTGGAATTTGATAGGAAAACTATTGGTCGTGCCTAAAGGATTTCTAGATTTGTTTTTGTGAATTATGCCAGTTGAAATGGCAATTTAGATGTAAATTCTATGACTTGAGCTAGTTCTTTTTTGTTTATTAGAATTATTTCCTGCTTCAAGGCAACAAATATAGCATTCCTGCAACAAATTTCTTTATAACAACAATCCTGTGAGACAGGTTGGGCTGACAAGAATAACTCAAAGTCACCAAATGAACTTCCATGGCTGAAAGAGACTTTCAGGTTCCTCCAACCTGTTCCAATATCCACTACATCTTATTGACTTTCAACAAATCCCCCTCCTTCCCCAAACTTAGTCTTTTTTAGATATTTTGGACAACAATTCGCACTACTGCAGCCAAGCCTAGTTAAGGAATACTGGACTGAAGTATTTTGATGATGTCGGGGTCAGTGGGCGGAGCCTCCCGACGGTTTTACTACTGGTTCTATAGATCTGGTGCGAACCGGGGGCAACCCACCACTGGGTGTATCTAAATGCAAACCTGATTTTTAATTAAGAAAAAAGTGTGAGAATAAAAATATTACTCATAGATTCTGTACAATTCTCCTCAGTAACAGTTCCACTGAATTCAATGGTGCGTATTCCTACTTAAGAGATATATAACACAGTAGTCCTTGACTTACAACAGTTCATATAGTGAGCATTAAAAATGACAATGGTGCTGAAAAAAGTGACTTACGACCATTTTTCACAGATACGACCTTTGCAGCATCCCCATGCTCACATGATCAAAATTCAGCTGCTTGGCAACTGACACATATTTATGATGGTTGAAGTGTCACGTGATCACCTTTCTGACAAAGTCAATAGCGAAACCAGATTCATTTAACAACTGTGTTACTAACTTAACAACTTCAGTGATTCACTTAACAAATGTGTCAAGAAAGGTCATAAAATGGAGCAAAATTCACTTAACAAATGTCTCGCTTAGCAACAGAAATGTTGGACTCAATTGTGCTCGTAAGTCGAGGACTACCTGTATTCCTCACACTAGAACCCATGGCTGCTTCTTTCTAATAGATCCCATTTTTGGGTTCAATTGTGATCGTAAGTTGAGGACTACCTGTATTCCGTTACAGCAGGAGAGATCCAGGATGTGATTTTCTTCTGCCAACAAATCACAGAACCATATTATTCTAAATGACCCTTTGGAATATGCTCTGATTTTCTCTTTAATCCAGTACCACTTGTTGAATGAAGCATTAATGCCAATTTACAGGAATTTAATCTTAAGGATCCAGGCAACATTTGTCACCTCAGACTGTGAGAAATGCTGAAGCCCAGAAGCCACATAGTTAATATCAAAAGGACCAGCCCTCGTCCCTGCTGCTTGATGATTGGCTACCCGCACTTAGCTTCATCCTTTTTATACTAGCTGTTGAGCTGGAAGGTGATAATGTGTTGACACAGAGAGAAAGAGGGAGAAACACAAAGAGCATCTACAGCAAGCGGCAACACAGATTTTTGTGGAAGCGAGGCCGGGCAGGGGTGCAGGAGCCCTGTCCCTCTTGCTTTCCAACCATGAAGGGCAGACTGAAAGGAGCCTGGATTCTCTCCTTGCTCTTGGCTAGTTTATTTCAGCCCAGCCTGGGACAGGCACAACAGGAGGTAAGACACCGTAGCGCTGTTTCAAGGAGAGAGGTGTTTGAATTGTGTAGAAGAAAGATATCATCAGACCAGACAGGTGATGCTTTCTGGTTTTACGTCAGACAGTGTTTGCCTGCAGAGCCAGAGGTTTACAATATTTGTGATCAGAGTAATGATGCAGACATCTTAGGAATCTATAGCTACTAGCAGTCAATCCAAACTGGTTAAACGAGGGCCAAATCCACTCCTCCAGAATCACGCTATTAGAAAGAGAAAGACTGAAATGAATCCCAATTTAGTTTAGCCAACTGGCATTATTTTATTTCAGCATTGTTATTGTATTGTCTATTGTAACAAAGTGTATATGGGGGGGGGGGGTTTGGCATTTATTTATTACGATAAGACCCACGTTTGAACCTCTACTGTCAGACTACATCAAAGGATAAAGAAGGTTATTTCTCCCAGCATGAACCAGCAGCTTCCCAACAACCAGTGAAAGGTAATGAGGGTGTTTGCCTAGCAAAAGTTTAGCGTGCCGTCCTTTCACCCCTGAAATTTTTATCTGTTGGCTATAATGAAAGCAATTTGGGACCTCAGCAGGCTTGTTTCAACAAGACAGGAGATATGTGCACATTTTTCCGCCTGATGAAATAAAGGCAATCTTGTAAATTTCATTTAGGACGAAGGCTCTGCTGATACTGCTGAGCTGGGCACCAGGTAAACCTGAACTGCAAATACACTTTTGTGTAATGTGAAGGGCTAGCTCTCTACCCCGCAGGGTGGTTGTGACATGAATGAAGTCATTTTTTTTCTTTCAAAAGTACAATTCAGCATGATATTAACGACGATGGGAAAGAAAAGACGGACGCATCTTTCTCAATGGCTTTGCCCTTCAGAGGATAATTAGAACTGCAAAAAAAAAAAAAAAAAACCAATTACTACCAACCTTTTTTCCATTGAGGATCTGTATACTGCACGAGTCAAAAAGAGGGCTGTGAAAATATTTACAGACCCCTCGCATCCTGGACGTAAACTGTTTCAACTCCTACCCTCAAAACAACGCTATAGAGCACTGCACCCCAGAACAACTAGACACAAGAACAGTTTTTTCCCGAATGCCATCACTCTGCTAAACAAATAATTCCCTCAACACTGTCAAACTATTTATTAAGTCTGCACTACTATTAATCTTCTCATCGTTCCTATCATCCATCTCCTCCCACTTATGACTATATGACTGTAACCTTGTTGCTGGTATCCTTAAGATTTATATTGACTGTTTCCCTATGACTATCATTAAGTGTTGTACCTTATGATTCTTGACAAATGTATCTTTTCTTTTATATACACTGAGAGTGTATGCACCAAGACAAATTCCTTGCATGTCCAATCACACTTGGCCAATAAAGAATTCTATTCTATTCTACCTGTCCAAGCAGAGAAAGGGAAACCCTGGAAATAAGAAAGGAACTCAGAACTACAGAGCTCTCTGGTGAGGCAAATATTAGCCCAGCAAAAAAAAAAAAAACCTGTTCCAGGAGTGTGCTGCAATTAGCAACACAAATATGGTGGAACAATTCTTATACGTGGCCACTTGTATTTAGCACAGTGGACAAGATCATCCTCAAGGGACATGTTTACACCAAGAGCTGTATATTTGCACAGGCAAACTCTGCCAAACATTGTGACTGTGCTGAGGTCAGAAGAGCAGTGAAAGCTGCCAATGCTGACAGAGGAAGTTTAATGGTCAATCTATCATGTAAACTAGTGTTTCTCAAACTCAGTAATTTTAATATGTGTGGACTTCAACTCCCAGAATTCCTCAGCCAGCCTTCTGGCAAGTGAAATATTATATTCTCAGAGTACATAAACTGGCAGGTAAAATATTGCATTCTCAGAGTACATAAACATGCATTTAATCAGTGTGGAAACCATTCTTTAATAAGATTCTGGCACCACTTTTAAGCAGTAAAATTTATGTGAAAACAGAAGTAACAACTCCAAAGTTTTGTGGCACCTTCAAAGATAACACTTTTGTTACAGCATATGTTTCCTGAATTACTTGGATTTTTTTCCCAATTGCTTCAAGTACTTAGAATTGGACTGAAAACATGATTTTTACTTCTCTGGGATATAAATGGAAATCTTTCCAAATCTATCGCATACCCTTATACATACAGCTAGTCCTTGACTTACGACCACAATTGTGCTCAGTGTTTCTGTTGCTAAGCGAGACATTTTTTAAACTGAATTTTGCCCCATTTTACAACCTTTCCTGCCACAGTTGTTAAGTGAATCTCTGCAGTTCATAAGTTAATAACATGGTTGTTAAATGAATCTGGCTTCCCCATTGAATTAGTTTGTAGGAAGATGACAAAAGGTGATCACATGACCCCGGGACACTGCAACCGTCATAAATTTGAGTCAGTTTCCTAGCATCTGAATTCTGATCATGTGACTATGAGGAAGTTGCAATGGTCGTAAGTGTGAAAAATTGTCATATGTCACTGTTTTCAATGCCGTTGTAACTTTGGAAGGTCCCTAAATGAACTATTGTAAGTCAAGGACTATATGTATAACGTGTTTTCCTTCTTCTAATAATTGTGGGCCTGTTTTTTTGTCACCTGAATATTTTTTTAAAAAATGAAAGTATCATTTTATAAAGAAGAATGAGAAGAAGAACTGTGGGGCTAACCAGCTTTCTATGATCCAGGTTGCTGTTTTCCAGGCACTGTACTTTCCCAAATTTCTTCCAATCTGCCTCTCTGGGTGGCACCAAAGTTGGGTGGATATACACATGATATACAATAATGACATTACCCCTGAGTGTACAAAGATGAGTGTGCAACTCACGGTAGAGTCTAACCTATACACTCATCTGGGAGTAAATACTGAGGGTCTCAATGGAATTTAGTTTCATAATCTGTCAATCATGAATTACAATTTCTTACAGCCAGAAAAAAATAGTAAACTTGTCTAGAAGTGTGATGGTATGGACTTTAGATATAATATAATATGCACCCTCTCACACACAGGAAATGCTAATGCATTATAATTAATATGTACATGATTTGCTATCAAATTGCCTTATTTCTTTGGTTCTGAATCAGATTTTGACAGGACTTCAGTTATCTCATCAACATGAGGAAGCAAGATCCTGCCCGCATGCTCCTAATTCTCAACCGATCCCAGATCGAGCCAAGGTAGGATCTTCTAGTGTTTACTGATTCCTTAAATGAACAATGAACAATCTACTTTAGCCTACTTTAGTACTCCTATATTCTGGAGTACTGGATGCTCCATTTAGAGAAGAATGTAGTTACCAACTCTTCCTTTAACATCTTGAGTACCATATATAGGAAAGTAAGCTGTGGCTTTGAAATGGGCTCACTATTCATACACTATTCATACACTCAAAGACAAAATAGAAACTAGAAACTCACAGGAAAATAATTATGATGACTGTTTTTTCACACTGTATATTTTATGGGTTCAGGGGGTTGCATATTTTTTTTTAATTTTTAAATTTTATTAGAGCATCAAAAAGAAAAATCAAAAACAAATATATAATATTTTTTCTATCACGGTGTAACATCGCCAAAATATCCATATATATATACACCAGTAATCCGAGAGTAAAAATAGAAAATATTTACAGATTCTTATACACAAATTTACCTTTCCAATACTTATTGATTACCATAAATATACAATCATCTATAATTATAATCCAACATTATCCTTTGTCTCTCTCCCATCGTTTCTGGGTCTAATCATACCACATATTCCAACTACCATAAAAGTCTGAGTCCCTTTTACCCTTGATCAGTTTTGTAAGTCTGTCAGACTCTGCACATTCCATGATTTTATAAATTATTTTTGCATCCATTGGTAGGTCCTCATTCTTCCATTCTTGTGCGAATGCCAGTCTCCCTGCAGTAATTATGTGCAGCATCAAATACCATTTAGTCAATCCAATATTTGCGGGTCTAACCCCCAACAAAAAAGTTTCTGGTTCAGTTCCACTCTACAGTGTGTAATTTCAAACAACCATTGTCGTATTTTCATCCAATATTTAGCTGCCAGTGGGCATGTCCACCATTGGTGGAAATAAATTCCATTGCTATGCCCACATTTCCAGCACTGTGAAGATGTCCCGGGGAACATTTTAGCTATTCTTGCTGGAGATTGCATATTTTAAAAGATTTCTATACTTAGGTTAATTCACATTTTTAAAATTATTTTTGTCACATTTCAGATCTGAATCTGATTTGCAAATCTCCATTGACCTGCGGGGGGGGGGGGGGGGAGTTTACTAAACTAAATAAAATTGAAATAAAATATTCTGAACAAGAGACTTGAAGTAATGTAGGTTTATAATTTCTTAATTTGTGTAATTTACTGACTGGTACATTGCCTGTTAAACTACAAAGACTGAGTAAAGAGAAAATGAATGTTTTCAAGTTATTCTTTAACTGAAGCTTGCTTAGACGTCCAACACTTTACCATGACATTGGCCCCAAAATGGATATTATTTTAGAAGTGTAGAAACCAGACTTTGTACTCTAGCTTTTTTATAGTCTGATTCTGGACATACCAGATGCATCAATGTGAAGCCTAGATGTCATGGGATATTGCATACATTAGTGCAAGCACTGTGCACAATAAGGAACTACAGGTTAAATTAATATTCAATCTTAGCATGTTAAGCAATCTTATGACCTTAATCCTTATTTATTAAAACTATATGGTATTTGTCCAACATGTATTAATTTTTTTAAAAATTTTTGAATACCTGGAATAGGTATTCAAATACCTTTGAACTACCTGGAATAATCCAAAGCCTCTGAATTTTCATGTTATCAATATACTTCTTTAAGATATGAAAATCCTCTGAGGGTAAACGTGCAGTCCCCACAAATGTTTCCCAGAGATTTTAATGTCTTCCTAACAGTCAAAACTTCAAAAAGTAAAGTATGCCATGTTGATGAAGAAGCTTCACCTTCATCTTTTCAAGCAGTTTTTTTTACAATGCTAAGAATAAGAATGTATCAGTTCCAGTTTTTCGGTATCTCAAATTGCAAATTAGTCATTCATTTTGGAACATGTTTATAACTATTTTGCCAATTTGGTAAAAGGAAAACAAAAAAGTGCATGAAATGGAACAAAGATTTGTGTGCATGGCTGCTGTACAATTTGTCAAAGGAAACGTTTTAATGGGAACAAAATGCCACTATTTTTGGTGAAGGGAAAGGACACAAGGAAAAAAAAATGCAGTTCTGTTCCTATTATTTCTACTGGCCTTCCAAACCTATAGTTACATTTAGCTGAAGTTACACGTAGCAGGCAGCTATGCTTCAAAGCATTGAGCTATTTTAAAGACAGAATGGTTTGCCCTCAATTTGACACACTCCGAATACATTGGACTTCAGCTCCCATAATGACAGTGGTTTCTGGGAATTATGGTTGAGAGTTATGGTTTAACACTTTTCTCTAGTAGAGGAAAGCTGATGTAAGGTTCTTCTTTTCTTTTTTCTTTCCATGGATCCTACATATATAGCTGGTAAGTTAAATGTGACATCATGAATGCTCCAGCATTGGAAATTTTTAAGAAGAGATTGGACAACCATTTTTCTGAAATGGTGTAGGGTTTCCTGCCTGAGCAGGGGGTTGGACTAGAGGACCTCCAAGATCCCTTCCAACTTTGTTATTCTAAACCTCTGACTTAGTACTGGAAACCTCCTGAAGTAGTTCCATGGAAGAGAGAGGTTGTGGCCACTTTCTTCGTCCTTTAAGTTGAAATGTTCCTTATATCGACTTCAGAGGTGGGTTTCAGCAGGTTCTGACCAGTTCTGCAGAACCGGTAGTAAAAATTCTGACTGGCCCCGCCCCCATCTATTGTCTGCCTCCCAAGTCCCAGCTGATCGGGAGGAAATGGGGATTTTGCAGTAACCTTCCCCTGCCACGCCCACCAAGCCATGCCCACCAAGCCATGCCACGCCCACCAAGCCACACCCACAGAACCGGTAGTAAAAAAAATTTGAAACCCACCACTGATCCACTTGCTTCTGGGTTGTGCTTCTTGCCCTTTACACGTTCACTGTCTTGCAAGGAGAAGATCTTATTAGTATTATTGGAAACATATATTGAGGTATTACCTCAACACATTGCTTTTCCTACTGATGAAAGCTTCTGATGAAATTGAACAGCCTATTCCATTTCAGTTTGGGTTATAGACAAGCTATTAAACTGAACTGGAGTTGGTGTGGGAATCTGGATCACATGTTAGAGCTCATGGAAGTAGGACTATTATGTCTTGTACTGTCTTCCAGGTGGATTGCTATGACTCAGTTCAAGGATCAGCCCATGATTATGGGGCTCTCTCTATAACTGGTGAATACATCCCCTTCCGGAATTATGTGGGGAAGTATATCCTCTTTGTAAATGTGGCCACTTTCTGAGGACTCACAGCACAATATCTTGGTAAGAACTTGAACTAGGAAGAGAAGTACACACTAACACAATCTCTTGCTAAAGTAACCAGGTGTTGGATGTCTAGGCAAAACTCCAGCAACTTTGCATCTACATCCAGAAAAAATTGAAATATTGAATTGGAAATGCTCAGAAGTATTTAATAATTGCATCCCATAGTCCAGATTTGATCAGTCATTGAAGGCTGAGAGTTAGAATAAAGGCTTCCTCAAATTGAATTTGACTTCTGGTAACTACTGTGGTATATCCATGTACATCAACATGGGTGATGGCTATTTTCAAGGTCTCCACAACATTACATTTCATGGAGTACTGTGAAGGAAAAACATGGCAATGAAACTATACTGTATTAAGCCATCTAAGGTTTAGGGGCATATCTTATATATTAAAAGTCATGACAACGGACTTGTCCCAGTTTAGGCTGCTCCAGAATGGCGGTTGTACTGATCTCAGATCAGGGATGTTTCCTGCCATTCCTTCATTCCAGAGCTTGGGAAACCAAGCCAGTCATCTCCTAGTTTAGCCTTTTCCTCCAAAGAAAAAGCTACAAAAATATTTTCATCATGGTGTTTTCTCTGGAGCTGCAGGTATGTAATTTCTCAGCAACAGGAACTTCTATCTCATCCCCCTTCTTGGTGTTATGGATCTCCTCCATACTACAGTCATTGGACCACTGTGGTACAGAACCAGTCCATCCCCCAACCTCCAACAGAAGGTTTTGTTGCTTGTTCTATATAGCAATAGCACTTAGACTTACAGTATATACCCCTTCACAGTGCTTTTACAGCCCTCTCTAAGTGGCTTACAGAGTCAGCATCATACCTCCAACAATCTGGGTCCTCATTTTACCGACCTCGGAAGGATGGAAGGATGAGTCAACCTTGAACCAATGAGAAACAAACTGCCAAATTGCAGGCAGCTGGCAGGCAGCAGAAGTAGCCTGCTGTACTGCATTCTAAACACTGTGCCACCATGGCTGACCAGATGATGGTCAGATAAAAGTTTTTAAAGTTTTCTTCCTTGAGAAAGAACAAGAAAGGAATGGATGATCTCTTTACTGCCTATTTAGGCCTCTCCTTTACAGCCACCATGAAGATTTGTCTGGTAAAGGAGAAAAAGAGCTGCTAGGCCCTATGCTGTGATTTTTTAAAAAAAAAGTCATTTCAAATTAAGAAGGCAAAGATGGTGGCTGTGTGAAATACCTTACAGAAAGTTCAGCAAGCTCAATAGAATGTTCATTACCTGACAGGATGTTCAAAGTACAGTCCTATTGCTGAACTATCCTATTGCTTTATCTAACAGAACTGAATGCACTACAAACTTCACTGGGAATTGACCGACTGGTCATCCTAGGCTTCCCATGCAATCAATTTGGAAAACAAGAACCTGGACAGAATTCTGAAATCCTTCAAGGAATAAAGTGAGTTTATGCAAGAAATGCCTTCCTGGTTATACTACTCATATAAGATTATGTTAGCTTTGCCAGCCTTCCCAACAGCTAGATTGCTGTCTCCTTCTGTGGCTTTACCATTAATTCTTTAATGGGTTTGTATTTGGGTAGCCTAAGTCTTTCCCATTGTTAGGCTCTTTGACCTGTTCCTAAAGCCAGAAATGATTATTCTACAAACATACGACTCAGTCTCTTCCACAAGACTTATTGAGAAGAAAGAGATGGAGTTACTAGTAGGATTCTGGCAAATGAATTTGTTCCCATCAAAAACCAGTGTATTCCAAAAGTTAAGGTGGAAACTTCTCTGTTTTCTTGTGAACTACTTTCCTAGTACACTAGAAAGCCACTTAGTATAATAACTTGGCCTGCAGCTAGTTAATTAAACAAATGGTCTCCTTATTCTTTTATCAGTCTGGAACCAGCCATTACATTTATCGTTTCTGCATCTTAATGAAAATTGGGCAACCAATGAAACTTTTCATCCCAGAATAGATGGGAATTTGGTATCCATGGGCCACATTTACATAGGGTAGTTTTGGGGATGCTTGAAGATTTGAATTAGTAGAATGATGACCTGATATTTTCACAGATTGTATTTTTAGGAATTTCCTCAACTTTGCATGGATTAAATGAATAATGCCAAATGTGTCAGTTTTGTTTGACATCTTCTTTACCACCCCCAAAGAACACTTACATTCAGCAGTTTGCCAACAGTTTCAATACTGTGAGCTGTTGGAGCTTCAAGGGTTGTGCTCTTGGGCACTGCATGTGTCTCACCCAACTTTGAACTTTTCTCCAAGCAATTATTTTTAAAAAGTCATATTAATAGCTGCACAGCCAGATACAAGGGCCCTTGGTGGCAAATGATCAAGTCTAATATAGAAGTGAGAAGTTCTCCTCAGAACAGAGCAGGCCATTTCTTGCTGCATTCTCTCTGAAAGATTCTATTAATGTTCTTCTTTTGTTCCAGACATATCAGACCAGGGGGAGGCTTTGTCCCCAATTTCCAACTCTTTCAAAAAATCGATGTAAATGGGGAAAATGAACAGAAAATTTACACCTTCCTGAAGGTTTGTATTGGCTGCACTGTTTCACCAATGATGGACAATAAGATTTGGAAGATATTAGGGACAAACTTCTAATGCCTCAATCTTAAAAATTTCACCTACTTATGCAATGTTCCTATAGGCATGTGGATAGATCAAAATTTCCCCAATATTTTGATTTATTTCTCCCAAAAAATTTCCTCTGGAGGGATGGAAAATCTTCTGGGTATTGTGATACTGTAGAGCTGCAGACAAATAGCAAAAAAATTACCTTTCTCCCTTGTGATAATTGGAAGTCTTAATGCATTAGAAAATCTTATTAAAGACAGAGCAATATTGAGCCCAAAATATATGTGTTACTTATGCAAACAAAAAGTAAGATGGAATTGCTTAGAAAGTGAGGGATAACTGGATTTTAAGGATCATTCTACAATGCTATAGCAAATCAGCTTGGAATAGAATATATAACTCCATAATAAGGGGTCATCGGTACTCTCTGAGCTTGGTTATTTTCTTGCAGACATCCCATTACCCAAACTAGGTAACATCTCTGATGATGTTACCTTGTATGGGTAATAAAATGTCTGCAAGAAAACAACCAAGCTCAGAGAGTACCAAGGACTCCTCATTTCAACTCTGAGCTACAAATATTCTCCTGTATTGGTAACTTCATAATAAACATTGACTATAAGCCTCTTAGAAATTCAGATGTCATTGAAATAAAGTATGCTGTTTTATAGATTTTTTTCCCAGTTTCCTAAATTTCTCTGTCTCTCTCTCCATGCTACCAACCCTACAACCATTAGATTAAAGATGGGGGAAAAATACAATTCTAATTCTAAAAACACTAACAAAATTTAACTTTATTTTCCCTGATAGAACTCCTGTCCACCAGTTGTGGAAACTTTTGGTGACCCGGCGAGACTCTTCTGGGCACCTATGAAGATCCATGACATTAAGTGGAACTTTGAGAAATTTTTGGTTGATCCTCAAGGAAAGCCTGTGATGAGGTGGTTTCACCGGACAAATGTTTCCACTGTAAAGAATGATATCATAAGATACATGAGGAAAAACACAAATGGATAGACTCCATACAAATGAAGATAGATTAATTGGGGGGTGGGGAGGCAGGCTGCAGACATATCCAGACATATTTATTTTCTTCTGTCAAAACAACCGAACACCCAAATATCCTTTATTCGAAGCTAAAATACGGTTATTAGAATTTACCTTACGTAGTGCCAATTTACATACTAATAATTCTAAATACTAATATCAAAATTCTTAACTAACATATTTTGAAGCATAACTTTATAAAAGCATATTGATCTCAGTTTACTCAACGAAAGCTTTAATTTCCACAGGATGGCTCCAATATGTATTGGGAAACCATTTTAGTAAATTCTGATAATGCTTCAAACATCTGTTACTTGAGCATAAGTAACAAGAGCAAGATAATATTTTGGTTTTGCATCTCTAGTATATTATGATACTAAAGAAAAGTGAAGACTATTTCTCCCTTTCCTTATTAACATATTGATGCAGATTATACTGTACAAATTTTAAAAACAACAAAATTAAGATGTCTATGGAGGTTCTCAGTCATCCAGGTTATGGTTGTCCCAAAGGTGATTTTTCAAGAGGCAACTGGACTTTCTGTTTTTTTCTTTAAAGATGTTTCATTTCTCATCCAAGAAGCTTCTTCAGAGCTGAAGAAGCTTCTTGAATGAGAAGTGAAATGTCTTCAAAGAAAAAAGAGAAGGTCCAGTTGCCTCTTAAAAAAGCATCTTTGGGAAAACAAAATTAAGATTTTTTTTTTTAAAAAAATTACAAGCTATACATTGGCCAATTGTGTCACAGTATTAAAGTTAATCTAGTTTATTTTTAGCAATTTAAACACATTTCTAACATTGGATGAACATTAAGTACTATGTTCATTAAGGGTTTCTCACTTAATTTTGTTGTTTTAAATTGCAATGTTATTTTGGTTCTAGCAAAAAAAATAATAATCAGAATTCAGGCACATAACCAAGTCTCTTATGACACCTTAAAGGCTGCAGATTTGTTACTTGTTAAGAAACAGAAATTGCATCTGCAATACAATCATGTCCTCACCCTTTGACTCCCTTTCTGCGATCCTTACTAACTATCTGGGTTACACCCAGTTCTACTGAAAATAAGATGAGCCCTCCAATATAGATGGATTTAATACTTTTGGCATCTCTGGATAAGTAAAGTTTACCTCCCTTCCTCAAAATGTAGAATAGAGACTCCATCTGGAGAATTTATGAACTGGAATTTCTTAAATGACTCTCTTTCTGACAGTGGAGGAAAGAGGGGCAAAGGATTTCGGGGCAAGGAAAATGCATCAGAATGACGGTTAGGTCTGAAAACTCCTTACGAGTGGGACCTGGCCTAAGACTGCAAGGCAGTGGAGTAGTTCTTTAGTGCATTCAGCTACTTCACTACAACCTTTGCAGAGATGTATTTCTTCCTTTTAATCCCAAGATCCCAGGCTCTCTAACCTCCACATCTTCTGTCTAATAAAAAAAGCAAATTCTCAGTGCACTTCTGTTGTGTGACTCTCTTTCAATACAGATCAAACCTCCATTTTACTACTTTCGTCATTTTCATATTATGAAAGAATCGAGATTTTAGGTTTGAGCGTATCGGATAGATCACATTGCTTCTTGGAAAGGCCATGTGTACATACAGTTATACACTAACTTTAGAATAGAATAACAGGGTTGGAACTTGGAAGGGACCTTGGAGGTCTTGTAGTCCAACCCCCAGTTTAGGCAGGAAACCCTACACCACTTCAGACAAATGGTTATCCAATCTCTTCTTAAAAACTTCCAGTGTTGGAGCATTCACAACTTCTGGAGGCAAGTTGTTCATGTATCTTTCATACACATATATAAGATATATAGGCGACGATTCTATATTCAATGGCAGAAGCTGAAAAAGACTGCTGTATATGGGCTAAATGACATCAAAAATTTAATTGTCTGTTGCACTTTTTTTCTGCCTTCTAGAGGTTTTTCTGGATTTTGATAGCTCAGATCTGTAAGCACTCATGTTTGCATGGTTGAATAGAGGATTTCTAGGTTTATAACTCACAATGTTGGAGCCAGGATGCCATGCACCAAAAGCACATGTGTGATAGACACTATATTAAGCTAAATATATTCTCCATGATTTCAAGCATGAATTCTTAAGGGTAGAAAAGGCGGCAGTGCTTTTCCCTGAATTTATTTTCATAATATCCATATTCAAAAAGAAGAAAAGATCCAGCTGTGTGTGAACACTTTTTTCCCTTTTACCAACATTGTAGGGAATAGTTTGGGCGGCATACCACATACCTTAGTCTCCTTTCATAGCAATTTGAAAGGTATTCAATAAAAACAAGCATGCTACAAAAGAAAATATTTCACAAGAGCAAAACTCAGATACAGAACTCCAGGCATTGCCCAGGAAAACTTGTATTTTATTCAACTGAATATAGTTAAGATAATTTTACACAATTTTTCAAAGCTTTTTTGAAACCAGAATATAGTTGCTAAAATATTGGCCTGCATAAATATAGTGACAGTTTATACTTAGAATTTCTCAAAATGTTTTATAAAGATGTCTCCATTTAGAGACTGTAGACCAGAGGTGTCAAATTCAAGGCCCGTGGGCCAAATGTGGCCCATGGGGTGCTTAGATCTGGCCTGCAGGGCCGGCCTGGAAACAGCAAAGAACCGGCCCGGGGTGCCTCTGCTTGCAAAAATGGGTCACGGAAGGGCTGCACATGGCTCCCCCGCAACTGGTTTTGGCCACCAGAGTGCTCCAGGAGGCCTTCCAGACCCAAGTGTATAAAACCATGTGTGTGGAGGTGTGGTCCCGTGTCACACCCACCATGGCCACGCCCAGCCCCCACCCCGGCCCTCCGAGGTTAAACACAACCTTGATGCGGCCCTCAATGAAATTGAATTTGACACCCCTGCTGCAGACGGACCAAACTTCCTATTGTATCTCTTCTTTCACATCTTCCTACAATTTATTCTATAATAATTGAAAGACCTGTGACAAAAATTAAACTCAGTGAAAATGTTTTTATTTAAAGAGATTTTACAGATTCTTCAAACACTGCATTTTTCTTTGCACTGTGAACATTCTGAAATTATTTTTCCTTCCCTTTATTTCGTAAAGAAAAAGAAAACACTCAATTTATTTCTCAATTATGTGCTTACTGGTGAACATGAATTCTATTTTCAAATGAGCATATATAGTTTTAGAGGAGCATGTAATTGTAACAAGCAATTTATGTCACTTCTAGTGCTACACACTTCTGAAAAATGCTTGGCTGGTTCAGCATTTCATATGAGTGCTCCAAGGATCAGTAATCTGAAAAAAAAAGACCATTCTTCATAGCTATCTCCCATTTAAATCATGGGAGGGCCAAAGATAACCTTTCACTAACAAAAGGAAATTAGAACTGAATTTTTAGATCAGGGAACAAATCTATCTAGTCCACCAGTTAGGTTCAATAGTAACTAGGAATGGGACGAAACAGAACCAGGGAAGTGAAATCTGAAGCCATTTTCTACTGAGCAGTTTAAATAAACAGATATAATTCTATTAAGCAACATGCATGCAGTGATAAATGATATATTATTCCAATTAAGAGGGAGCAAAAAAGGCTGCCATACTTTAGGAGTAGCTGAAGGGCAATTAAAGCAGTATTAAACTGTTTTCAACTCAAATTAACATTCACTGGGGTTAAAATATTTATTGACAATTTTAATGTGCGTGTGAAATATATATATTTCATTCAGTGTAGGAAAAGTATCATTTTTATTCCTATACATTATTTAGACAAACACAGGAAGATTTTTTTTTTCTCTGTCCTTGGGCGAACACTGAATCCCAAACTTGTACAGGCCCAAAGCATGCTTCCACAGCCAACAAATGCCACATCTCGCCCCGATATACAGCTGCCTGACTGTAAGAGAATCAGCTCAACATAGGTCCTGTTAATTCAGAATTCCTAGTCTTCACTGCTGGGACTCAACGGTTGTTCTCTTACAGCTGAATCCTTGAATGTAGGAGAAAAAAAGTTGTGGATCAAATGCCAAGAGTAAACAAGACCTGGAGATTTCAAAAAGAGAGATTTCCCAAAACCTGTAGGTCACAGTTGCTTCTTGGTTCAGTTTCAGAAAATCCTGCTTATTATTCTCAAGCATCCAAGTGGCGTGGATCTTTTTTTATACACAAATAAATGCAACCAATGTCCAGAAGTAAAGGTGTTGAGATGGATTAACACATGATGCTGTTTTACTTCTGCAGCTTACACATTTCACCACAAAGTTAAACGGGTCTTTGAGCTTTAGGTAACCCGAGACCTGTAGGGTCTGAAAAGTAAACGTATGTATTAAAATAGTTTTCAAATCTTGCACAGGTAGTCCTCGACTTACAACAATTCATTTAGTGATCATTTAAAGTTACAACAGCACCGAAAAAAGTGACTTACGACCATTTTTCAGAGTTACGACTTTTGCGGCCTCCCCATGGTCACGTGATCAAAAATTCAGTTGCTTGGCAATTGGTTTATTGTTTACGACGGTTGCTGAGTCCTGGGGTCACGTGATCCCCTTTTGGGACCTTCTGACAAGTGAAGTCAATGGGGAAGCCAGGTTCATTTAACAACCGGGTTACTAACTTAACAACTTCAGTGATTCACTTAACAACTGTGGCAAGAAAGGTCGTAAAATGGGGCAAAACTCATTTAACAAATGTCTCACTTAACAACAGAAATTTGGGGCTCAATTGTGGTCAGAAATTGAGGATTACCTGTATTACCAAGGTTCTAATTCTCCTAGCCAAGGCTTCCTAACTTACACAGCATTCCAGGTGAAATGGATTTGCCACCCAAATCCTCACTCTTGATTGTTAAACATTTTCGTTTCCAAAGCTAGCTTTGGAATTCAGAATGTATTGACTGATATACAATAACTAACATACAGAAAAATTTGAATGCCTTTGTTTGTATGTGAAAGCACACATTAAAGAACTCACTGTAGCTATAAAAGAGCAGAAAAGTATATACTCAGAATTGCAAGCGATGGCTCTCCTCTCTCCAGATTTAAACACCCAACCAAACTAGAATGAACTCGGAGCACCCTGAGATCAAATCAAGGAAACGTGTGAAAGACAGACTCATAATGATTTTATTTAACAGAGTCGTGAAGACTCTCCAAACGATTCACAAATCACGGTCATGCCAAAATTTCCCATGTGAATCCATTTTACAAGCGAATGGATCAGGGGTGGAATCTACTTACCTTCCCTACCGGTTTGGAAGTGTGCGCGCTATGCAGGTGTGCTAGCTCTGCTCACACACATGTGCACATCACATGCAATTTTGGACCCTCTGCGCATGCACAAAGCCTTCTGCGCATGCACAAAACGTAAAAAACAGGTTACTTCCTGGTTAAAAGCAGGAAGTAACAATGTCTAAATGGAGCCTAGCGCCGCTACTGCTACCGTTTCGCCTGAACCGGTGCGAACCGGTAGCATTTCACCCCTGGAATGGATCCTAAAAATAAGAGCTAGGTACAGCAGCACCAAAAAAGATATTCTAGTATGCCATGAAAGAAATAGAAAGCTCTTACCCGATTCCTTGGTAAACTGTTTCACACCGTCCCCTCCTTGTGTGTTCTGATTGTGTGCTATAACACATGCCGGAAACCAGGTAATATCTGGCTATAAGAAGCAGAGAAAAATAAAAATAAAAATACTATACCATACCGTATAGTAGGGATGTGTACAGGTAGTCTTCACTTAATGACTGGTCACCTAGCAACCCTTCAAAGTTACAACAGACCTTCACAGAGCTACTTATGATTTTGAAGTTCTGATAGTCCCAATCCCCTTCCCCTTCCTAATGATTATATCATCACATTTTTGGCACTTAGCAAGTGGCTCATGTTTACAGCTGTTTGCTGCATCCCACAGTCATGTGACCCCAATTTTCAGGGGGGTTTGCTGGGTTCTGGTGTTTATTTAAAATGGGTTCACTTTATGACTGCAACATTTTCTCAACGACCGCTGCAAAAAAATTAGCAGTCATAAAGTCATATCATCAGGTGCGGTCATCTGGTGACCCACTTAATGACAGCCATGACTTACAACTGTATTTCCAGGCTCATTTATGTTCATAAATTGAGGACTAGCTGTAATTCATTTCAATTTGAATTTTTTTCAAGTTCAATCCTCCACCGCTCTTTTGAGTATGAAATGCCTTATTTCAAGCATGAAAAATATTTTTTTTACGTGGGAAATTGGCTGTTTTATGCTTCCTGGAACTCATGAGAAGGACTGAATATCACTCAGCCAAAATGGACAAATACGTACGTCAGACAACTGCTTTATGCTTAAAGATGGGATTTTTTAAATCAGAAGAGGGATGTTTCAATCTCATAACAGAATTGAATTGGAACATCTCTGCTGTATATTTTCTACTAGAAACTTCCCAGCTCTTCATAATGAATGGCAGCAAATAGAAGAAAGCATCTATTGTTGAATAAGAAAGTTTACATTTTTGTGTTTCCTTGTACACAAATTTTGGCAGATAACCTGAGAATTCCAATTCTATCCATTTATTTTTATTTTTTGAACAGAAGAAAATGTCTGGTAATTGTGAGCATGCTGTTCTTATTGCTTCTAGTTCCTTACTCTGATTCTTCACATTTTATCAACTCACATGTGGGACACGATGATAATTCTGAACTGGAGGATGCTCATTTGCCGCTGGTGGTGGGTACCGGATCTGCCACTCCTCAAAACCATGATAAGCGTGGGGTTGGACTGGAGGAGAGCACTGAAACGGGTACATGGGGCAGACTGGGGTGATTTGTCCTGGCTGTGGCTCGGGATGCAACCTGTCACCCGAATGCTGCAAGAGAGAAAGCAGAAAGTTGAAAATGAAGGACCTTTGTGGAAATCCTAGTTTATAAAGGCTAATGATTTATCAACCTAATCGAAGCAGATTGTTTTGGCTTGGCCTGTTCCTTTTTTATCCCCTTTTAAAACCAGCTAAAGAAACATTATGTCCCCTGTGCAATATTCAACCTAGGATAAGGAAGAAAAAAAAAATAGTCACTAGAATAGGCAGCATATAAATGTGCACACCCTTCTATTAACAGATGATAGACCAACAGACACAGAGATATTGAGAGGTTGGGGGGGAAAGAGTACTCTCTCAATGCCATAGGATCAAAACAAGGGGGAAAAAAAGTTAGACCTGATCTTGGCTGTAATTTAAACTGCACCATTTTACTATATACAACAAACTTCAATAAATTTATTTATTTATTTATTTATTTGTTCAACTTGTATGCCACCTTTCTCCGAAGACTCAAGGCAGCTTACAATGCATTTAAAAACCATATATATAACAATAAAAGTTAAACCATTAAAAGCAATTAAAACCCATTCACACCATTCATTGCCGGATTGTGCCAGATCACAAGAGCGAGATCAACGGCCCCAGGCCTGCCGGAAAAGCCAGGTCTTCACCGCTTTTCGGAAGGTCAGTAGGGTGGGGATGGTCCGGATCTCAGGAGGTAACTGGTTCCAGGAAGCTGGGGCAGCCACAGAGAAGGCCCTCCCCCGCGGGCCCGCCAGCCAGCATTGTTTAGCTGACGGGACTCTGAGGAGACCAACTCTGTGGGATCTTACCAGTCACTGGGAGCTATTCTTAAAACAGGACACTCTCCAAATGTGCTGGACTTCAATTCCTAGAATTTTAGCAATGGCCAGAGAAACTGGGACAATTCTGAAAATTGAGGTCCACATTTCTGGGCAGTGCACAAGTTAAGGGAGCTGTCTTTAGATCAGCCCAGCCTGACTTCAGATATGATTTTACTACAATGCAATATGCAGAACTGATAGACCATGTCAAGCGACTATGACATATATTCAGTATTGGGAAGCCATAATATTAAGCCAGCTGGCATTTGCATTTCCATAGTACAGTATCCCATACCTGTTTGTGCTGTTTAAGCAGTTTCTTAAACTTATCCTTTTCGTCCTTCTCTTTATGATAGTCCTCTTTAACGATTCGCAGCTGTTGTGAGAAAGAGGAGGGGGAGGAAAAGGGAAAAAAAAGAATATAGACTTCCATGAGCATTGCATTCTAGCATTGAGAACAAGCAGATCAATAGAAATATTCTGTTCAAATCTGCAGTTTAGCCAAACTAGATTCTGGATGCCCATTGTGGATCATTAACTCAGTGACAGAGTTATTTTTATTCTATACCTCTTGGAAGATAGGGAGAGTATTTTCATAGGGAGCAAGTGAAATTGGATAGTAACCCAAGAGACAAGACTAGTACAAGAACACATGAAACTGTCCTGGACACTGACAAAAAGAATCATTTTATTTAATCAGCGAGTACAAAGTCTTATGGGTTCAAGAGCTTTGCAAAGCAAGTATTTAAACACCTTTTAACCCTATTTACTGACCTGCCTTTTCTAGTTCCATTTAAAACCTCTTTTTAAAAAGCTGCCCAAGCATGCCCTTAAGGGCATTTTTTTTCAATTTCTTTAAGAATAAAACAAGTGGAGAACTACATAATCAAACAATAACTCATGAGATGCATTCATTTAAGAGAGCAGCTATTACATAGGAGAAGGATATTGGGAGAGAGGATTTGGAGAGACAAGCCTATCCATAAACCTTCAAAGATTGTGGCTAGGATTAGGAGGGGAATGGAGAGCAAGAGAAAATATAAAGAAGGAAGGGGAGAATGCTTGAAAGGACCAAGAAATAGGAGAAGACACCAAAAGCAACTCGTAATTGCTCAGAAGACTATGTCTTGGTTATCTGGAAATTCTGGTAAGCATATCACAATAAGAAAAACAAAAGGTATTTAGTTTAGAATACCCAACAGAGTGGAATTTTGCATGAATCGGGGCCAATGATTTAGATTTCATTTCTCCCATAGAAGCCATCTTGAAGGGATTCCATAGAAGAGATTAAATTTAGATCACCAGAGCTTCCAAACTTAGAATCATTGTTTTGGTTTCCTACCTGATTATTAGTCAGGGTCATCTGCTTCTGAAGTTTTTCTAGCTGCTTCTTCAGCTCCTCTTTTTCTTCATTCATCCTTTCCCTGTCACTCCGCTCCCGCTGGAAATCCTCCTCAAAAATCTTCACCTGGAAGGAAAAAAGAGACTTAAATCCTAGGATCAGACACTTAGGCCACCAAATTTAAATGTTCTACATATTTCAGGAAAACACAAAGTGCAGAAGCCTAAATTCAAAACCTGTGCCATAAGTTTTGTAAAGCATGTGGTCATCTGACAAAGGAAATTTCCTCCTAAATTCACATAACACTGATTTAATCCATTTTTAGCCTATTTTCCCAAGATACGGAAAGGGAAAGGGAAAGGGAAAGGGAAAGGGAAAGGGAGAGGGAGAGGGAGAGGGAGAGGGAGAGGGAGAGGGAGAGGGAAGGGAAGGGAAGGGAAGGGAAGGGAAGGGAAGGGAAGAGAAGGGAAGGGAAGGGAAGGGAAGGGAAGGGAAGGAAAGGAAAGGAAAGGAAAGGAAAGGAAAGGAAAGGAAAGGAAAGGAAAGGAAAGGAAAGGAAAGGAAAGGAAAGGAAAGGAAAGGAAAGGAAAGGAAAGGAAAGGACGAAGGAGAGGGAGAGGGAAAGGGAAAGGGAAAGGGAAAAATCAATGTTGTGAATACAATAATTAAATTAATGTCATTAATTTAAAAAAATATTTTTAAAGATAAAATGTTTTCAACTTTCCAACTGATGCAACACATGCAACTTTTCAAAATGGCACTTAAAGCAATTAACAATGTTATTTCTGATACTGTCAATTAATGAGATCCACCAGTGAAACTAGTACAGTATTAATACAGATAGTCCTTGACTTATAACCAGAATTGGAAACCGGAATTTCCATTGCTAAGCAGGACAGTTGTTAAATGAGTCACATGCAATTTTATGATCTTTTTTGCCACCGTTGTTAAGGGAATCACTACACTTGAGTGAATCACAAACTGAGGGTGCTTACTTGCTGTTTCAGAAGCTCGTTCTGGGTCATCACTTCCTGGTGCCGGAGACTTGGCCTGGGAGCAGTAGGGTTTTTCAAGGCTGAAGGAGAATGAGGAGGTGCTTGTAAGTTCAGAATCTCTTCTAGGGCCTGAGGGAAGACAAAGGGACTGTAAGAAACCTTTCCTGGCATAACATTTATTCTTTGTAGCAATGGCAAGAGATATAGAATCATTCTACTGCCTTGGAAAGACCATCATCTCGGGGCGGGAGGTGAAGATTCACACAGCTTTTAAAAAAAAACAGAAGAGGAACCAGATACAAATCCTCTAAATTCTTTAATAAGGTATACCCACCTCATTTAGTCGGACAATCTCCTTCTCCTGGTACTCTCTTTGCCTTGTGACTGGCACCAATTGATCCTGAAGGAACTTCACCTTGTGCTTGAGCTCCTTCACCTCCCCACCGAGTCTCTCTTTTTCTGCCTTGAATAGAGTGGAAGGGAGGGAGAGGAAGATGTATAAAAGGAGAAACAGCTTTCCATTCCCATCAGGTGTGGAACAATGAATCTCCTCTCCTGCCTCTGAAGCCACTTCAGAAGAAACGAGAGGGGATTAAGGACAGGATCTACCTTCAAGAGCATGTTATTTTTTACCAAAAAGCCCTTGAAGTTTCAATACCTGTCAAATGCAACTGGCTGTCATAACCGTCATTCTCAAATATCTCCCTCCCATAGAAAAGCTCCTATCTGCTCCCAACAGAGTAAAGCACCTTCCAGAAAATACAAAGAGGAGAACATTCAGAAATCAAATCCAAAAGTAAAAGAGCTCACATGGATATTTTTTTTTTTTGGTAGCTACAGCACTGTAGAATTTGAACTGCAAAAGCCTCTTTTGTCCACCAGGGGGTGGGCCTTTCCAGTTCTTTAGGTGTTGCTCCTCCCTACAAGGCCTAATGAACTGAGGCCTATACAGGTAGTCCTCGACTTACAACCACAACCGAGCCCAACATTTCTGCTGCTAAGGGAGACATTTGATAAGTGAGTTTTGCTCCATTTTACAACCTTTCTTGCCACTTGGTTGTTAAGAGAATCGGTGCGGTTGTTAAGTTAGTAACACAGTTGTTAAGTGAACCTGGCTTCTCCATTGACTTTGTTTGTCAGAAGGTCGCAAAAAGGGATCACTTGACCCAGGGGCACCGCAACCTGTCATAAATAAATCCCAGTTGTCAAGCGTCTGAATTTTGTGTATGTGCCCAATATGGTCGTAAGCTTGAAAAAGAATCATAAACCACTGTTTTCATGCTGTGGTAACTTTAGTTACTGAGAACAACTTTTATCCGTGGGCTGTCAAGACTCCTGAATGCCAAATAATATCGTATAGATTTGCAGGGCCGGCGCAACGTGCAACATGCTCATATTGGCGCAATATATTATAATGTAATGTAATGCACATATATGTATAAAGGATTGTGTGTTTGTTAGTATGATTTACTGGATTAGGGATTTTTTTTTCTTTCACTGTGAGTTATTGAAAGGTATTGTGTGTGGGGGGGGGATGCACTAAGGGAGGCTCAGCCAATCTCATTGTACACATGTTGTGCATTGACAATAAAGGTTTGAAATTTAACGGTCACTAAACAAATGGTTGTAAGTTGAAGACTACCTGTAGAAGATATAGAAATGACTGATTCTGTCACCCGTTTCTACCAATGATCTCTTAATGACAGCTTTGTTATTTGCATCTTGGTATTTATAAGGATTTAAGACACATTCTCACAGTGAGTTACTACAGAGGAACTGAAAACAGGAATTTAAAAAAATGCTTTTAATGCTACCTGTCTGTCATTTAGATTTAAATCTGATGTAAACACTACTGTTTTAGGCAGAAATGTAAATGTGGGATTTTCCAAGTGGGATTTTGGACTATACCTCTTCTTCTTCAATTTTGGATTTTGCCAAGAGAAGCTTGCGGTCAAAATCCCTCTGTTTCTGCTCCCGTTCTGTCTCCAACTCCGCTAGGGCCTTTTGGGAGTCAGCAAATTTCTGCCGTAGATCTGTAATCTGTCAGGATGGAAATTTTTAAAAATGCAAAACACCATCATACATTTTAAAGCCACTTTAAAGGCTACACTGCCCAAAGGAACAAAACAAAATATGGAGGTACAGTATATACTGGAGGTATATACTACAATATATAATTTTAAATCAGGCTCTTATTATATGGCATTCCTGCATTAAATATGCAATTTGGGGAATAAATGCATAAAATTGCTTCTGACTATTTTGGCAAAGATTCTATGATATATTACAGTGCAGGTAAACCTCAACTTAAGGCCACAATTGAGCCCAAAATTTCTGTTGTTAAGTGAGACATTTGTTCAATGAGTTTTGTCCCATTTGATGACCTTTCTTGCTATAGTCGTTAAGTGAATCACTGCAGTTGTTAAATTAATATAAATGTTAAGTGAATCTGTCTTCCCCATTGACTTTACTTGTCAAAAGACTGCAAAAGGTGATTACATGACCTTGGGACAAAGCAACGGTCATAAGTAAGAACCAGTTGCCAAGCATCTGAATTTTGATTGCATATCATGGGGATGCTAAAAAGGACATAACTGTGAAAAATGGTCATAAATCACTATTTTCAGCGCCATTGTAACTTGGAACTCTACCTAAATGAACTGTTGTTAGTTGAGGACTACCTGCAATATCTTGTTTTGTCTATATTATTGTTTATTATAAAAATGAAGATACTAAATTTTAAAAAGCACAAAACTGCATATTGGTATTATTGAACTGATATTTTCTAAGTCTATAGTTAGAAGTTGTGATAACTGTAATTTTCTTTTCTTTTCTTTAAATCCCCAGAAGTGTTTATATCTTCCCAGGCCAATAAAAGAGAATTATCTTAAAGCAGATTTCGAACAGATAGCGCTGTTGACTCAACTTATGACTCAACTAGCATTCTTGTATTACTTCATTTAGATAAGAACAAGGCCACATTCATCTTGTGTTGTGCTATCAAAAACATCTCAGATAGAGCTGTCCTGCCTACCTTCTGCTCATACTGGTGCTTCATGGACCGGAAATGGTGGTCCCATTGTTTATTCACCTCCAATAGCTAAAGAGAGAGAAAATGCATCATGTTATTTTGAACACATCCCCTTACAGCCTTCCTCCTCTGATGCAAGCAGTCACAAGGCTGAAGCATAACTTTCTTTTGTTTTCTAAATCAATAGCAATAGCACTTAGACTTATATACCGCTTCATAGTGCTTTTACAGCCCTTTCTAAGTGGTTTACAGAGTCAGCCTATTGCCCCCAACAATCTGGGTCCTCATTTTACCCACCTTGAAAGGATGGAAGGCTGAATCAACCTTGAGCCTGGTGAGATTTGAACTATCGAACTGCAGCTAGCAGTCAGCTGAAGTAGCCTGCAGTTCTGCACTCTAACCACTGCGCCACCTCGGCTCTCTATATAGCCCTATATTCCAAATGGGGTCATTCAGGTATCACCCCTATTGCTAAACCTGCTAGTTATCACACTTAGTCTATTCCAAGGCTTTCCTGAACAGGAAGAGGGATTACATACAAGCAGAGAGGATACTTTGGAGGACCCATTTAGGAAGAGCTCTGGTGATGGTTAGATTAGGAATTTAATAAATAAACAAGCAAGAACAGCAGGTAACATGACAGGTTGGGAATCTGGAGAATCATTCAGAATAGTTCTGGAGTAGAAGGTAAATAACCTCTATTGTTTATCTAGTAGCAGCCATCACCTGATATAAACTCTTTATAATTCTAAGGGGGGAAAAAACTGTTGTATTTGGCTTACCTCATTGCGCTGATGTTCGAGTATCTTCACTTTCTTCTCACTTGCCCCCAACATGCTCTTCCCTGCTGCTTGCTCCTCTGTGGCTCCCTTCTAAAAGGCAGACACATATCAGACCTTGAGAAATCATTCAAAGCAGCCAGCTCAATGTTCAGAAGTTGTATTCACGACTCCTTTTTCAAAATCTACAAAGGTACTGTTCAACTAAGTGCCACCTTTCACCCAACATTCTGCATATGACAGAACTGAGATGATTAAAAATACCAGTGACCTCTTAAAAGAAGTTGCCATTTGATTGCTTCTCTCATAAATACCCTTTAAATCTTCTGTTTCTGAAAGCAAGAATTACTGAGCGTAAAAGATTTCTCTCTATTGGAGATTCATTCCAGGGAATGTTGGGACGAGATTGGTAGCATGGTCTTAGCCTTTTTATAATTTAAGATATTATTCTTTTATTTTGATTTTGTTATCTGTTATTTATTGTAAACCATTGGGAGTTGATCCTGAATCTGTCTGCATCTACAGTTAGTAAATACATGTTATACCATTTTTTTCTTAAAATTAAAGATGCTACATTCCAAATAAATTCTATATTTAAATCACACACCCTTGCACCATTGTGTCAAAAGATGAAAAAATATGATTATTTGATGTTTAAGTTTAGATTATGTTCATCCTTCAGTTTTAAATATATGTTACTTTTGATTTTTTAAAAAATATCTATCCCTTTTACTGTAAAGCTGACTTTCAGATATAGCTAGGCTCACATTATTGAGAGATAACTTCAAGCAATTTGAGGCTAAATGTTATCAGCATATGGCACAGGATAGTGGTTCAATCTAGGCTAAAATCTTCTTACCTGTTGCTGGCCAGTACATTCTATACTTTCTGCTTTCACGCTTTGCTTACTTCCCGTCATCACCATCTTTCTGAGTTCCAAATTCTCACACCTACATTAGAAAGACATCATCATCATCATCAAACACAGTATTACATTTTAAGGAAAGCATGTTAAGCATGTAAAGGCAGCTGTCACAGTAGCCGTCATTCAGAATAAGATTTACTTTAAAGCTAATGGACCAAAAATATATACCATTAACTGAATTAGATCATTTCACCGAGGATAACGAGAACTATACTGAGTGCCTGCTAACATTCACAGGCAACCTGCCTCCAAATACCATTCAGTGTAAAATTATGAGAGAAGAGGAATATATTCTTCACTTCCTGCTGATGAGTTTTGACATGGAATATTTATAGTGCCTGCAACCTTTTGGGCACCACGGACCAGTTCCGTGGAAAGTTTTTTTTTTCCGTGGACTGGAGGGAACGTGGTTTCATATGCTGCCTGCATCCCATGGATGGGGCTTTGCTTGTTTGTGTGGCCCGGTTTCCAGCATGCCTCAGTCCAGTGCCGGTCCATGGGTTGGGGCCCCTTGATTTAGAGGACATAGAATGCTGGAGGAGATAATCCTTTGGTCTGATCTAGCCCTATTTTCTTACATCGCTATAATAATATATACTTATTTTTTCCCCCTATCAAGAGCCGTGGTGGCACAGTGGTTAGAATGCAGTATTGCAGGCTACTTTGGCTGCCTGACGGCTGCCTGCAATTTGGCAGTTCAAATCTCATCAGGCTCAAGGTTGACTTAACCTTTCATCCTTCCGAGGTCGGTAAAATGAGGACCCAGATTGTTGGGGGCAATAGGCTGACTCTGTAAACCGCTTAGAGAGGGCTGTAAAGCATTGTAAAGTGATATATAAATCTAAGTGCTATTGCTTATTATGGAACAGCTCCTCAAAATAGCACCATCCTATTTATTAGATTTCTATTTTGCATTGCCAAACACATGCTCAAAATATCTACAAGGAGTTACCATGATTCAGTATAACTTCAATGAGGGAAAATGCTATAATTATGTTACAGAAATTATTTTTAAATGGAATGTTGTGATTTGGCTCCTCCCCCAGTATTAAATGGTAGCTATAGGGATCAAGTACCCTAACATCAATTATTAAACAGGAGCAATCCAACTTTTGAAAGAAAGACACTTATGAAAGATATGAGATTTGCTACTAAGTCAACAAAAGGATTAGCATATATACCATCTATGCATGTGCACAAATATACATAGTCAACCAATGTTTACATTTTATATCATGAGTTGTGCTTTAGCAGAGCTCAGCAGGCAATGTTAAAAGTGTCAAATTTTTATTTTTTTAAAAATTCTTTCTGATCTTTGCTTGCTTTTATTTTTGTGACACTACCTAATTCTTCTCTTCTTCTGTATGTCCGTACAAACCTTCAGGTAGGTCAATTAGGGAGCTGCCTTTGCATCATTTTTTTCTATTTAGCTAAAAAACCAAATATATTTCTTTTCAACTCTAGGGAAATTACTAGTCTAAATTAGTACAGAATTAATAGGCTTGATTTTTCAATATGAAATCTCCATTTGGTTTTGTCCTTGCTTGTCTCAATGTAACTTAAAGCACAATTCTTATTGCATTAGTCTATAACAGCTCTTGTCAGGCTCCAAATAATGCATTCATCACGTTTATTTAGATACAATGCCATACCCCATTCAAATTCAGGCTTGACAGCTCTATTACCGCCTAAAGAATAAAACAAGGCTCTTTCCATTTTTATTATTATTTTTTAAAAATCAGAAATGTCATATATATGCTATTTTAAGCTACTGCTGGAAAGGCAGGATATAAATCTAAGAAAGAAAAAAATGAAATAAGATATGTAACTCAACATATATGCACGCCATATTGTGAATTTAAGGCTACAATTATTCTAAGAACGTTGATTTGAAACAAGAGTTTGATTTTGATTTAGAAACTGAGCTAGGACAAGTTTTTCCATTCTTGTCCAAGCAGTTAATGGACTACATTATAACATAAACAGGATCTATGGCAGTGCAAAATAGTTCTCTTATCCCCTACTTGAGCGCTAACTCAATCCTAGAACATAGGTTGCTCAGAGTGTAGAATTCATATCAGAACTGGGTACCAAGGGCACCATCTAATGGAGAATTAAACACATAGCTTTTTAAAAAGCAAATCCGATTATTAGACCCACAATTCTAGCTAAAAGGTAAGGTTTGAACTGGAATAATCATGGTATTGAACGTAGGGTATTCAGAAAAGCTTCACTTTTACCAGTTGAAGCCAGCAGGATACAAATGATATCTGTGTGACTAAAACCAAATTACACAATATCTTCATATAGTTTCCATCAAAAGTAAGGAAGTTCCATGATGCTCTGGATCAAGCTCTTGAAGAAATTCTCAAGTATATTCACAACTGTGAAAATAAACCTTGTGCCTCTGTTCCCAATTAGAATCGTTGAGAGAATTGCAAATCAAAAATGCATTTTTTTTCCCCTGAAAGATCTCACAGATCATGATAAATCTTATGAAAGGAAGGCCATTTCTTTTTGGTCAGGGAGAACACGTGAGCCACTACCTACCTTCATTGAGAAGGAAGAAAAATATTTCTCCATGAGCTATTCTGATCTTTCACAAAACATTCTGGGCTAAGATAAGTAGGATGCCCTGATCCCAAACAGGCCATTAGTAATGCTTGGCTCTTTTTGTTTGGGATTTGTGGGCATAGTTTTACGCCACCCTGCACAAGCTGAGCAAACTAGCATTCAAGAGGGAATATCCTCATAATTATCTTCTAAACCTTATCTGTGTTCTGACCTTTCCTTCATTAAATAAGAAAATAGCTTTAGACCAACGTTTAGACTCATTCTACACCATGGAAATTCCCTTAGAATTCTCTGGGGCTTCCCACCATTGGAACTTTTTCTACCGGCCACATTGCTGCTCCTTCCTGTTCAGGTAGATTAGAGTAGATTAAAGAATAAAATTGATACTAGAATCAACATGTGTAGTAGCACTAACATTACTATGGGACTTCTAGGGGATAGGGGACTTCTTTCCCTTTCCCAGTTGTATGCTTGCTCACCAACATACTCCTTTCCCAGCTGATGTTCACCCACCTTAGTTTCTCTGATATCTCGTTCCTTTGCTCGAGTTCCCTTTCCAACTTTGTCCTCAGCTCCTCATTTTCAGTCCGCAACTGTTCACACAATGTCTGTTTGAAAGAAAAAGAGAAATTGAGAGAGAGATACATGAGAGAGAGGGAGAGAGGGAGGGGGAAAGAGCGAGAGAGACAGAGAGAGAGGGAGAGGGAGTGAGGGGAAAGAGAGAGAAAGAGAGAGAGGGAGTGAGGGGAAAGAGAGAGAAAGAGAGAGAGGGAGGAAGGGGAAAAGAGAGACGGGGAGGGAGGGAGGGAGAGCGCTATGTATTGTACCATATTTGTCAAGGGCCATTTGAATGTTTGCTGAACCATATAGTAATAGCAATAGCACTTAGACTTATATACCACTCCAGAGTACTTTATAGCACTCTGGAGTGATTTAAAGATATTGCCCCCCAACAATCTGGGGCCTCATTTTACCAACCTCGGAAGGATGGAAGGCTGAGCCAATCAGGATCAAACTGCTGCCAATCAACAGAACTAGCCTGCAATACTGCATTCTAATCACTGCACCACCACACATATATTTCATCTATTGTTTTTATTTCATAAATAAAAACACTTCTCAAACAAAATGGCCTTTTTCAATCTGCATCTATGCATCTAATTTAAAATAGCAGAATAACATACATAATAAAAACATAAATGGAATAAGCACCTCAAGTAATCAGAAAAGTTACTAGATTGCAAAGATATGGTTATAGTTAAAAACATCTCCATGACACAATAAAACATCCAAAGGCTGGAAAGAACAAAACTGTCTATCTATTGGTCTTACAATGAAATGGCCTCTTTGGGAAGAGTATTTCACGGAAGCACTGAAACTAAAAAGACTTAGTAGCCATGTATTGCAGTGGTGGGCTGTCCCCGGTTCGGACTGGTTCGCAAGAACCGGTAGTAAAACTAGCGGGAGGCTCCTGCGCATGCACAGAAGTATGCGAGCGAAGTGAGCGTGAGCACGCGGACCCATTGTGAACCGGTAGTAAAGATAAGTAGAACCCACCCCTGATGTATTGTACTTTAACATTAGAACATGGGGAACAGAGCTTCTAAAGAAGTAGAGGGTAGGAGTGTACCGAGATATGGATTTGTTTAGGTCTGATGAAAACAGTGAATAGTTTAAATATTTTCAAAAATCTTCCAGCAAGAGGCCGCCTACTATTTTTTCTTGGTATCTATCTTTTAGTCTGAATTAAACACAAATCTCACCACCTCTTTTTTCAGATGTTGACACAAATATCCAACTGGATTCTTTCAGTTCTCACCTCACCCCCAAGAAGCTCAAAATGGAGCTGAGAAATAGTGAGAAATCTAATTTCATTTACAACTAACTGATAAGAACTACAAACAGGTCCAGAAATATTGGGACATCGACACAATTCTAACATCTTTGGCTCTATACACCACCACAATGGAGTTGGAATGAAACAAACACAATGTGCTTTAATTGCAGACTGTCAGCTTTAATTTAAGGGTATGTACATCCAACTCAGGTGAACGATGTAGGACTTACAGCAGTTTGCATATGTGCCTCCCACTTGTTAAGGAACCAAAAGTAATGGGACAGAATAATAATCATAAATCAAACTTTCCCTTCTTAATACTTGGTTGCAAATCCTTTGCAGTCAATCACAGCCTGAAGTCTGGAATGCATAGACATCACCAGACGCTAGGTTTCATCCCTGGTGATGCTCTGCCAGGCCTCTACTGCAACTGTCTTCAGTTCCTGCTTGTTCTTGGGGCATTTTCCCTTCAGTTTTGTCTTCAGCAAGTGAAATGCATGCTCAATGGGATTCAGGTCAGGTGATTGACTTGGCCATTGCATAACATTCCACTTCTGTCCCTTTAAAAACTCTTTGGTTGCTTTTGCAGTATGCTTTGGGTCATTGTCCATCTGCACTGTGAAGCACTGTCCAATGAGTTCTGCAGCATTTGGCTGAATGTGAGCAGATAATATTGCCCGAAACACTTCAGAATTCATCCTGCTGCTTTTTGTCAGCAGTCACATCATCAATAAATAAAAGAGAACCAATTCCATTGGCAGCCATACATGCTCACGCCATGACACTACCACCACCATGCTTCACTGATGAGGTGGTATTAGGATCATGAGCAGTTCCTTTCCTTCTCCATTCTCTTCTCTTCCCATCACTCTGGTACAAGTTGATCTTGGTCTCATCTGTCCATAGGATCTTGTTCCAGAACTGTGAAGGCTTTGTTAGATGTTGTTTGGCAAACTCTAATCTGGCCTTCCTGTTTTTGAGGCTCACCAATGGTTTACATCTTGTGGTGAACCCTCTGTATTCACTCTGGTGAAGTCTTCTCTTGATTGTTGACTTTGACATGCATACACCTACCTCCTGGAGAGTGTTCTTGATCTGGCCAACTGTTGTGAAGGGTGTTTTCTTCACCAGGGAAAGAATTCTTCGGTCATCCACCACACTTGTTTTCTGTGGTCTCCCGGGTCTTTTGGTGTTGCTGAGCTCACCGGTGCGTTCCTTCTTTTTGAGAATGTTCCAAACAGTTGTTTTGGCCATGCCTAATGTTCTTGCTATCTCTCTGATGGGTTTGTTTTGTTTCTTCAGCCTAATGATGGTTTGCTTCACTGATAGTGACAGCTCTTTGGATCTCATCTTGAGAGTTGACAGCAACAGATTCCAAATGCAAATAGCACACTTGAAATGAACTCTGGGCCTTTTATCTGGACATTGTAATTGGGGTAATGAGGGAATATCACATACCTGGCCATGGAACAGCTGAGAAGCCAATTGTCCCATTACTTTTGGTCCCTTAACAAGTGGGAGGCAGATATACAAACTGCTGTAAATCCTACACCGTTCACCTGAGTTGGATGTACATACCCTCACATTAAAGCTGACAGTCTGCAGTTAACGGACATTGTGTTTGTTTCATTCCAACTCCATTGTGGTGGTGTATAGAGCCAAAGATGTTAGAATTGTGTCGATGTCCCAATATTTCTGGACCTGACTGTAGATCTTCTCAGTCATAACTGGACACCATCACTTAAATATTAAAATTGTATATGCTTCAAAAATTCAGAAGTGCTTCAGATCTCGTGAACATTTATATGTTCCTCACGAAAGCAGCCCAGCTTCTATAGGAAATTAATCTGCTTTAAAGAATTGCACAGAAGTCCTGCATGCATGTATGTTTATTTATCAACGTTTAAAATCTGAGAATATAAGATCTCAAGCAGTTCTTCCAAATAATTATTGAAAAGTACACTTTATGCTACACTTGATCTTAATATTAGAGGGAATATACTGAACAGGTATGAACTGTTGTGATTTCATATAAATTTTGCTAAAACCTATGGTTGAAATTGCATGTATATATAACTGTATACACTTTATGCTATATTGGTTTGCTCTAATCATGAAAACTTGGATAGGAAGAAAGATCAAGGTTCAATCCGTCTCTAAGAGAAAATTTCTGTATTTTCCAGGATCCCAAATGGAATTCTATCCCTGCCAAATACATAAAACTCTTTTTATAATAAGAGAAAAATTTTCATTAACTTCAAAGGGAAAAGATCTCTTTTGCCCTACCCTGACCTAGCTTGCTCTTTTCATCCCCATTGGCTACTGGTAGTTATTGCTAAAGTTAGATGATATGAACAAAGCCAAAGGCCCCAGAGAAAATTTCTCAGACAAAAGGATAAGCTTCAATTCCAGAGGTGACACAATTGTTCCTGCCCATTTTACTAATAGAAAGTGTATGTCATTGCCAAGGAAATATTCTTCCTCTTTTTATCCAAAGGTTTCACTGATTAGTTTGTAGCCTGGAGGAAAAGGTGTTTTTTTTTAATGCTTTTTAAGATCTGCCTGACAAAGGCCACATCTTATATCCCTTGAAAGTTTTACATCCTTGTTGGAAACTGAGGAAGGAAAGAATGAAGAAAAGGATACCTTTAGGCTTCCTAATTGTGGTCAGAGTCTTTAAATGAGATTACTTAGCAATAGGAATAGCATTTAGACTTATACACCACTTCACAGTGCTTTACAGCCCTCTCTAAGCGGTTTACAGAGTCAGCATATTGCCCCCAACAATCTGGGTCCTCATTCTACAACCGCAGCAGGATGGAAGGCTGAGTCAACCTTGAGCTGATGGGAATCAAACTGTTGAACTGCTGGTAGCCGACAGTCAGCAAAAGTAGCCTGCAGTACTGCATTCTAATCACTGCGCCACCCCGGCTCTTATGGCAGGAACTGCTTTAGGACAATGGAATGCCACCAGGCATGACAACATGATTTTGAGCAGTCACAGAGTTTGCAATAAAGTCCCTGCCTCATGGTAGGGGCATAGGCAAATGAAAAACTAAGCTTAATATAGGAGCAATAAAACTGAATCAAAAGGATTTTATTCATTTCCTCAAAAGATGGATGGGAGAGAGCAGTACTGAGGATGTCACAGAAATAAAACAATGAGGAAAAAAGGTAAAGGGCCATAAAAGGCCTGATGAAACCAGCTGATCTGGGATGGTATAGTATGATTGGGTGCATAGGGAATATTTTTACTGTACCCCGCCTGTTATGGCCATTCAGTGGGATGGGCGGGGGGGAGAGAAAAAACAAAAAGATGAGAACTCAGGAATACAGAGAAACAAATGAATTGTGCACATCTACCAGTAGCCCTCGGACCTGAAGAATAGATGTCCTCTGCTCGTTCTTGTGCACTTTGGAGGCCAGGCGGTTAAACTCGAGAGCCATGCGCCCCAGATGGGCGAAAAGCTGCGTTTTGTCAGACTCCTCAGCGAAAAGACTGAGCGTGTTCTCGAAGCGCTGAAGGTGGAGCATAAGGTTGGTATCCTCGTTCAGAAGTGGCTCTACGTCCTGCAGAAAATGATCCAAAGTAGAAAATGGTATCAGCAAAGCATTTGGCCGTTTTTTACTTCAACTTAGACCTGGAAAATTCCTCAAATAACCTGGTATTATTCTATTCTGCACATTTAAAAAGCCATTTTTTGTTCGTTTGCGATGGGACGGCAACTGAAAAGGATTACAGGGGGATGGAAAAACAGATCTTCTGCTTCTTCTAAATTTTGTATGAGAAATGTTTTCACACACTCACAGAGAGAGCTGCTTTTTGCCCCTTAAAGCCCTTAAAGTGAAGATAAGAAAATTTTCCGATTTGAGGATTGCTCTGGAAAAAACCCAGTGTTTTATGAGGAAATTCATTTTTCAGTACTAGGCATAAATCCATCAAATCTATTGTAGCCCCTTTCCAAACAGTCTCTTTCCCCACAAAGTAGAAAGCCCATCACATAGAACATGCTCCAGACTCTCCTGACTCCTCCTTTCTCCATATCTTCAATTTATACAATAATTGAATTTAAGAGATTGGGAGGGAGGGGGACTTTTCAAAAAAGGAGGGATTTATCTCTTAATACATTACAAATCTAAGGCTATCATATATTTCCCTCTTCAATGAAGACGCGCATCTGGATTGATGTTGTGATTCAGTGGGATAATACTTACCTTTGTCAGTAATATTCTGACAAAATGACTCATTACAGATTTTTTTTTACCTTTTTTACTCCTTTATGATTTCCCTGTTCCTGCTTTCCCCAGACAGTTTGCTATGCATACAAGTTAGTATTTACTTTCCTTATACAATTTTTAAAAACTCAAGAAGCTGGCAGGCATTCTGCCATTGAACGTTGTAAAGTTTCTCTCTTTCCATAAAGAAAATTCAGTTTACAGATTCCCAATCAACCAATCTAGATAAAGTCTCTACAGTCACTACAGGTGCTAAAACCTCTCAGTTCAGGACCGATTAGAAGTTGAATTGGATATTTAAGGATTATTGTTGCTTGGAATTCCCACTGTTGTGCAGGGTGTCTTTAGGATATATTTTGGTTGTCATTTGTGACTGAGCTATCCAGAGCTTGGTTTCAAAACTGGTTTGCAAGACCAATGCCAAAATACTTTCCCCCCTCCTCATAGAGCAACTATAATCCATTCCCCATTTAGGATGATGGAAAATGGTTTTTATGGGCAGACTGTTTTGTGATGTGAATCACAGATTACTTATTCTAGAACTTAGGTGTGCTATGTACTCCTAGAAAGCTTAACTCTGACTGCGCACTGCTGGAATGCTACTCTTTGCCTCAACAAATTTCCTAAAGAGCCACAGGAAAAGTAACAATAAAACAGCCTTTAATGACCTCTGCTCCAAATTACATTTCCAGATAAGATTCCCTGCAATCTCAGACCTGATCAAAGGAATTCAGCATGCTCAAACAAAGCTAGAAGTGGGAAAGGAGACAATTGTTTACCCCTTACTTGTAACTCCCTACTCCTCAGCCTCCAAGTTCCCATGCCGAAGAGGGAGGGCAAAGGCACAATTCTAATTGCATTTGCTTGAATGGAGACAAAAGCCACTGCATAACCAGAGGTTCTTAAGAGGAATCCCATTCTGACAAAATGTCTGCCTCTACTCAAGGTGATATAGATGCCTCCTTCAAACTTTCCCCATCCAAATGAAGGATATGGAGGATTCAGAACAAGATTTCCAGCAGAGGTTACCATTTCCCAATACAGGTAAAAGCATGAAGCAAAACATACAAAACCATTGAAAATAATCCTTAATTTGAGGTTCCAGCCACATCCATGCCAGCATCCCATTAACATCCTGGTCCCGGATCCTAGAGAAGAGCTGGGTCCTTCCAGCCTTCCTGAAAGCTGAAGGGATTGGAGCTGTCATATCGGCATGGGAGAAGGGCTGTTCCATTAAATCAGGTAGCATGAGAGAAAAGGTCCACTTGCTAAATGTCCCTACAACTGAGGACCCAGTTGTGGGGGCAATAAGCTGACTTTGTATAAATATACAAAAGGATGAAGGCTATTGCTGAGCACATTGTAAGCCGCCCTGAGTCTCCGGAGAAGGGCGGCATATAAATCAAATTAAAAAAAAAATTAAAAAAAAAAGTGACAATGCTTTGCTGATGGGACTGGAGCATGCCCACCTTGCTGAAATGGGCAAAAACCATCAGGGATTTAAAAGTAGCCACCACTGCTTTGAAATACATCCAGAATCCTACTTCACTACTACTTTCATTCTAGTGGATGATCCTTCCACATCTAGACCAATGTTGCTTCTCTCCAGGGGTGAAATGCTCCCGGTTCGGACTGGATTGCCTGATCCAGTAGCGATGGAGGTGGGTGGTTCGGAGAACCGGTAGCAAAAATCCCCCCCCCCCCACATGCCCAGCTGAGCCGCGCAATCATCAGAGGCTTTTTTTTAAGCATTTTTTCTACAACCTCTTCAGCTGAAAAAATGTTTTTAAAAGTAAAATAAAAAGCCTCTGATGATCGTGCGGCTAGCTGGCATTGTCAGAGGCTTTTAAAAGCATTTTTTTTCTACAACCTCTTAGAGGTTCTACGAATGTTTTTAAAAGAAAAAACAGCCTCTGATGATCAGGCAACTCAGCTGGGATCATCAGAGCCTTTTAAAAGCAATTTTTTACAACCTCTTCGGCTGAAGAGGTTGTAGAAAAATGGTTTTAAAAGTTAAAAAAAAAAGTTGGCTATGCCCACTCAGTCACATTCCCCCCCACCAAGCCACGCCCACAGAACCGGTAGTAACAAATTTTACATTTCACCTTCTCTCCTATATTAAGAATGCTTTTTCCTACCTTCTGCTCTCCAGTTCCAGAATCTCATTTTGTAGTTGCATTAGTCATTTCCATTTCAATATTGCAAGCGGTTTGTTGCTCAGATAATAATTGACAGATGGACCCTCCTAAATTTACCTCCTTAATTTTAGGAAGCCTGCCAAAAGCCTTTGCTATTGGAAGCTACAGTTCACTCTTCAGGGTTTTGAGCACATTTGCTCAACAGCAAGCACAGCCAACTTGGATTGCACACCTCATGGGCAGCCCATGCAAAAGGAATCTTTGAAAGTGAAAAGGAGGGAAATGCAACCTTTTGTTCAGCATCTATAGCTGACTCATGATCTCCTCCCCTCCAGAGGCTGCCCCAATGAACTTGGTTCAGGGAGAAAAAAAGCCCAGCCTTGCAAGAGACTTTGCCCATTTGTCTGCCAGATGATTCATGAGGAAAAGACCTCAAGAAGGAACCATAACCTATACATCTATCTGCAGTCTAAGGTCTTTATTGTCTTGTAAATCACAATATAAGGAGCTTTCAATGAACATAACTATACTCAAAGCAGATTCTTTTTAGATTTTATCTACTTCTCCCTGGGCAGTTTTTCCCAAACTCATGCCCTGAAGATGTGGCAGACTAACACTTCTGCAATCTGCCAGTATGGCAAATAATCAACCATTATATGTAAGAAACAAACAAGTTAAGTTACGGGGGGAGGGGGTTTCAGGATGAGGTGAGGGAAATTACAGATGTAACTCTAGATTTATAAATGTAGGCCCCATGGATCTTTTCCCCCCAGATATCATAGCTACATTATGCAACAATGAAAAGAGTATTTAGGTACTCTGTTGCTATGGAAACTGAAGCCTTTACCATTTTTATGCCATTGCCTAGCACCTGATAAGTACTTCATTACAGATGCTTTTTATGGTTTTAGCCTGTGAGATTCCAGAAATACCAAGCTAAAATCCAAGGCCTTTCTCTGCTTTACATTTAATTATGGATGCAAACATGCTCTAGCAATTTCTTTTTCTACGGAGACCCCAGGCCTTTTGGGCCTCCAGCTCATCCACAGTACATGAGTGAAAGAGGCTCAAATCCTTTTTAGCTTTACCAGTGTTAAAGTAAGCTTTTCCCCATTATTACAACATTGCTAATGACACCCTCAAGCTACACATAAAACCCATCAACTTTTGTCATCTAGTAACATCGAAAGGAATGGCTAGAGAAGGGAGGTGCAAGTCAGCAATATATATGACAATATTATTTGTGCTGATTTAAAAACAGGGGGAACTTTCAACTCAGGCAAGATCTCACAGTATATTACTATACTTTTATATTGTTATACAGGATATAACATATATTGTTATAGTGGAATTGGGTACGTCTAGTCTACTGAAAAGAAGGACTAGGGGTGATATTATAGCAGCGTTCCATTATTTGAACGAATCTAAAAGAATCATTTTTTTTCACCTCTTCTAAAGCTCCTGTATTTCCACATGAACTATTCACATACATTTCCAAACATATTATCATTAAAAATCTAGTGCAGTTTTTAAAAATTGCATTGGTATCTAATCTTGCTTCCTGTTCCAGAATCCGGGGGTTCCTTTTTTAAAATGTCAGAATGGTGAAATATTTACTCATGAAAATTCAACTGTGATTTAAAATACACATGTTGTAGGTGTGTGTGTGTGTGTGTGTGTGTGTGCCCTCACATATACACTATGTAGCTACGGATAAACAATCTCTGCTTGCTTTATGGAATTATATAACATAAGGGTGGAACATGACATTCCTGGGCCACCATTAAGGTTATTACAATAATTAATTATAATTGTTTATAATAATTAATAAAGCTATGTGTTTGCCTGGCATTTATTATGTGTTTCGATCAGGAGCTCTGCAGTCATTATCAAAATGTCCAGCTAAAGGCCAGTATGCTTAACATAACTAAGTATCTGAGAAAAGTTGCTTTGTCCATTTCTACCCCAGCCAACAAGACAAAGAAAACATCAGCAAGTTTGGAAATGCAATCTCCCAATTATATCTGACAGGCCTACAATAGCTATTTACCCAACTTAGTAATTCCAAAGTTGATTTCTTGCCTGTTCCACACCACTCCAGATTTCAAAAAAGTGGGTATGTTTTATTTTTATGTTAATATAGTTGTTTCTTTAAACCTTCTGCTTGACTAGCCTTGCCCATGCTGGCCCGGTAGCAACGCATGAAGAGACTTGCTCTATTTCAGGTTTTAAAAAAACAGGCTCCCCCTTTCCTCTGCTTAAGAGCCCTGAAAAATACACAAGCAATACCAAGTAAATGGAACTGACCTCTGAGAATAAAAATGAGACCTCTGGCAGGATAAAGAACTCGTAACTGTTAAGAAAGAGCTATGATAAATTATATCCAAGGAATCCTTCCATATTTCCTTAACAGAGACCATGACGGTCTAGTTTTAAACTGGAGCAATATGGCAGATAAAAGGGAAACTAAAATCCCTAAACAGGATGCATTTATTTTAGAATGTAAACATCAGAAGGTCTGTTAGGATTTGGGGGGGGGGGGAGGGTTTGGTGTTTGCTTGTATCCTAATTACTCCTTGGAGGAAGAAAAGCTATTCTGTTTATGTACAGGACTGAGAACCAGCAGAGGGCTGTGCTTGGTAGCTTTCTCTTCCAATAATCCACAGCCCAATTGTTCCAGAGGAACCCTGTGCCTTCCCAAGCACAGGAGGAGGCTATGATCATGCTGAGGATTATGAGCATGGTATGCCATCATATGTTATTGAGGAAGAAACATGTGGGACTTTTCCAAATTATTATTTAAGACACTAATCTTCCATCCCAGCCTAAAAATATTGCTAGTAGAAAATTGGCTGTCCAAAGCGATGGCCTTGGCTTTCATTCACTGCAACTCATGGTCAACAATCATTATAACCATACTGGTTGCTTTTGTCCTCTAGCTTTATCATATCCTATTTCAGCATGTTACTATTCAGTAGGACAGCATTGAGAAATCAGGGCACTGTAGTATGGATCGTGCCATGCTTTGGATCTCAAGTTGAAAAGATATAAGTGTGAGTAAGCAATTTAGGGCTTGTCAATTTTTTTCAACTTTCAATTTTCAAACATTAGGGGTGCTCAAAAGTTGTGACATGCTTTGGGGATTGTGAAGGTAATTTGGTTACTTTAATATAATTTAGATGTGCTTGGTAACTAACTACATAAATATCACAACTTTTTGACATTTTGTTTGTTTCATTTAGCATGCTGGACCTCTCAGGGCCTTCATCAAGAAGCTATAAATTTTCCTGACCTTGCAAAACAGCACGGCAATTCCTGGAAAAATAATTAATTAGATTAAGGAGGCACTCATATTTACTACAAACTTGCATCAATTGCATGACGTTTATCTTCTCAATTTCTCTGTCTGATTGAAGATGATGGACAGAGCTAAGGGAGTTTTATGTCTAAGAGCTAAAACCCAGCTTTCCAAAAACAAATTATGAACCACATGTTTCTGCCAGAAATGAAATGCTTGGACAAATCATGGTTCCAGAAAATTTGCTGAATAAAGTAATTTGGGGGGGAGGGGCACTAGATGGAATGAACTAAGCTATTTTAGTTAGATAGAGGGCAGCTTTCACCAAAATAGCCTCTACATTCTATTGCCTGGACAAGTCCCTGCAGTTCTCTGGGAAAGATTTTCAGAAAAAAATTGCCTTTGCCTTCTTCCTCAGTCTGGGAAAAAGTCATGCAGCTGCCAGGATTAGAAACTCCCATCTCGCAGTTTCTATCCTTGTGCCTTAACCACAACACCAAACATGTACTTGGCATATGTAAATCTGATATGTAGTCCAAGGAAACTTTGTCCCCAGCTCCCTGTATGAGGGGAAGGAAGGCAACAATCTAGCTGGCTTGTTCACAAGAAGCTTGCCAGAACAAGTGCAGCAAAGAATATAGGCCTTGACATTTGCCTGACTCCCTATTTCAGAGTCATAACCCCATTTTAAAGGGCTCTCCTTGGTAAATTTAGTTAGCGGTATGATTAGTGCAGCAAAATTAAAATCAAATGTATAATTAAAACTGGTAAAGCTGAGGAAATGATGTATTTTCTGGATACTGCTGAAGAGAGGAGCTCCCAAAACAGAATATATTTTAATCTACCAGATTGTTATTTACATTATTTTTGTGGAAATATAGATGTCCTAATAATCTAACACTGGGAGATAAAGATGCAGATCTCTAGCTTAGTGTAGAAGGTAAAATTGCAAAGGTGTTCAGTGTTGGAAGCAGGATCTTCAAAAAAAAAAATGAATAGTTCAAACGTGGAATTTCTAAAAAAAATAATTAAAAATATAATTTCTAAATGCCAAAGATGCAGTGACCAATCCACATTTCAATTTACATTACTTCCTGCAACAAGCAGCAATAATAGTTAAATATTTCACACAAATCCAGCTATATACTCCCCAAGACCCAATATAATAAAAACTATGTTTTCTGGGGTTGTCCAAAGAGTGTAAAAGTAGGAAGAAGTAGATCACAATCCCTAATGGTTACAGAATTCAGGAGTCCCAGTCTTTTTCTCAACAAAGAGAAACCATCAGTGGAAATGGAGGGGAAGATACAACTTTACTGTGAGTTCTCATTAATGAACTCAGGCAAACTAATTTTGTCCCTTACCCTGGGTACTTACATTTTTCAGTAAACAGCCCTCTAGGAAAGCAATTGACAGTAGCCACAAAATTGGAGAAGGGGACAGAGTCTGTACTTCTTCCTTTCAAAACATATGAGACTAGGCCCTATTTTTGGCAGGAGAGGGAGGAGAAGTTCCTGATGCGGAGTGGTGAGCATTTGAGGACTTGCAACCCATGTGTTTTGCATGCTGACAAATCAATGATGTCCTGCACTGTGGGTCTGAAGTCAGCCCAATTTCCCAAGATTACAGGAAATGGGGATGCTACATAAAGTTGCAGTCTTTGCTGGTGGTGAGAAGGATTCAGTGGTGCACAGATTCAGTGCACTCTGTGATGAGCCTTGGCCAGAAGAGTCAACCGGCAAGAGTCTCAGCTCTGCAGGTCTTGAGCGCTTGGCTTGCAAAAGGGCATTTCCTCCCATAAGTGCAGAACTGATGCTTCAGGCGTAAGATAGATCATTAGACCAAATACAAATCTGACTTGAAATCAGACCAAAGCAAAATCCTCCACTCTTAGGAATAGATGTGTGCTAAAAAAGGGACCATGGGGAAGATAATCATAGAAATTAGGATAAGAAAATGGGTATAGGTTTCAGGTATCTAATTCTTATTTTGATATTGAGAAGAAGAAAAAAGCTTCTTAAGGACAAGATTTGTATAACAGTGGAATAGTCTACCTATGGAAGTTGTGGGTTCTCATCTCTGGAAGTTTTTAAGAAGAGTTGGAGCAGTCACTTCTCAAGACTGGATTAACTGGCTGCCCTGCGGACTACAGCAGGGATGTCAAACTCCCAGCCCATGGGCCGGATGCGTCATGCACTGGGCACGCCCACACCTGGTTTAGCGAAGGGGGGGAAAAGTCCCAATACATCACATGATGCCGCCGTGATGACTGAGTTTGACACCCCTGAACGAGAGGGTCTTTAGACCAATTTCAACCCTGCAGATCTGTTACTCTGTGTGCAATTCACATTGGGAAAGGAAGAGAGTAAATCTGCCAGGATTTTTCAGTCAGGGAAAGTGGTTGCTGATATTTCTGCCATGGCAGCAGAAGCAGCAACAACAGCGAACAGATATTGGTCTGGAATTGGCACAGAAACTGTCCCACTGTCTAATGCCTCATCTGAGCTAACTGGTCCAGTTGGGCTGCAACTTGAGTTCTGATACTGGAGCAAGGAACTGGTTAGCTGATTTGTGTTTATGGAGTTACAACAGGATCTGCAGGCATTGTTCAATCTCGAATGTTGAAAGCAGAAGCTTTCTTCCCATACTGTTTGGAAGAGAAGGAGGCACATCATGCTGTCAGACTTCACCCCAGGTATGACAGAGAATCTCAAATCTCCAGAGACTCAGCTCCTCAGCCAGGAACTTGCTTACAACACAAGCATCATGGATATGGTGGAGGCTTATGGAAAATGCAGAAATAAAGCCCTGTACTGATGGCTCCAGAGTTTAAATTCTTGGTCTGGTCTACCTGCCTTTTCAAGTCAATGAATTTTTGGCAGTTTTTCCAGCGAGGAGAATGAGCTTGATCTGCTTATTGTTGACATAAACTTACTCAAGCAACACTGGTTCTTGCCCTACCTTTTTAAAGAAAGGCTTTATGCTCTATGCCTGTGATGTTGCCTGCTATTCTGCTAGCTGATTGCCTAAGCTTGTAAATATATATTGCTACCGAAGACAAGGAAATAGCTGACCTGATAGCAGCTTTGCATATATAAGTAAGAAAGGAGAAAAAAACCCTCTTGACAATATCACCTTTAGATTATATTTCTTACACTAAACTTCTAACAGTTTCTGTAAATCTGATCTGGGAAAGGGCCAAGTGAAGAAATCCTTTGGCACACAACAATAGCAATAGCACTTAAACTTATATAGTAACTCATAATGCTTTACAACACTCTTTGGGTGATTTACAGAGCCAGCATGTCGCCCCCAACAATCTGGGTTCTCATTTAATTGACCTCAGAAGGATGGAAGGCTGAGTCAAGCTTGAGCCGGTCAGGATCGAACTCCAGGCTGTAGAAAGAGTTTGCCTGCAATACTGCATTTCAACCACTGCACCACCAGGGCTCCTTATGCATGATTTGTGCAGTTGTGTTCTTTTGGGGGGCAAAAAAATATCAATAGCAGTTATGAGCAGCTGATGGTTCCAGACAGAAAAAGCCAGCTCCTTGGAGACAGAGCATACAGAAACTAAAGAAACTAAAGCAGCAATCAATGGAGCAACCGAGCACATAATGTATGAACGCATTACACCTCCCACTTCTATAATTCGTAGAATTGATCACCTTCTTCCTTAAACTGAAGAATCTCCCTTGTCCTCACCCTTTGCCCACCATGAAGGAAAAAAGAATGGGAACATAAGTATCTTTTCCCCCAATGATCAAAAAGCACTTGGGCAGTATTTTGAATCTTAACAATGGGCTACAGAGGAACATTTCCCCCTTTTCATACACATACACTTATGCACATATGCATCTATTGTTTCTAGATAGGATGCCTGACACTGTTAAATGTTAAGACTATTAAGCTCATTAAGGATGAGCATAACCTTTTCCTACAAGATGCTACATGATGCAATACACTTAAGTATTGGGTTATAATTTTTTTTTTAAAGTAATCGATCAATCAATACCAGGTAGATATCAAAGTTAGCCTGTTTTCTGTTAATTGCTCCATAACTACCTGTCCCTATTTTCATTTCTAAAATTGCACAAGGAAGTTTTGAAAAATGTTTCATTACTTACAGATTTCCTACTAGTCTCTTGAGAGGACCTCTTATCTTCATTGCCAACAATTTCAAATTCAGATGATGATCCCTTAAAAGAAAGAGACAGGGGGGAAGAAAGCACATTTAAATGCTTTGTTTTGCTTTAAATTATGTAAACCGATGGTTAGATAGCCTTCGAACAGATAACAAAAACAGCAACCTACAACAAAATGTTGTAGTAGAGCTTTATCTGTTAACCAGAGTGTTTCTCTTAAAGGTAGTCACACAGTGTACCAGGATATAGGAAAGACTTAGCTACCCAATTTCCCCATTCTGTGCTTTTCCAAATAACTATCAACAACTCCTGAAGACAGAGATTTTGGGATAGGAGAGTTACATAGTTTTATATATTTCTATAAGCCTCATGCCTCTGCTAAAGGTACTTTAGCACTGCTCTGGCCACTTAGAGTCAATTTCAAGTCAGAATAACAGAAGTCATGTGGTATCTAATTCAGTGAAATAAATTGCCCCAATCCTGCCAGCTAAGTTATTATTAACTGCTATATCTTCGCTGCATTCTAACAGACCAATTCACTTCATCCCCCAAATAAATTGAGGCATCAACTATTGTGTATACATAACCATTTGGTTAATTTGTTTATTTGTGGTTATAGCTATAAAAATACTCAAGACTGATTTCTTACACTGGAAGATGGCTTCTGTGCTGTTTTTTCTAGGGTCTTCTCACCCTCAGCTGGAACATCGGAGGACGAGCAAAGTTCTGGAATCTCACCTATAAAAAGAGTGAATTAGTGAGCCTCGGAGTCCTGATTCTGTGAGCAGAAATAAGCACAATGAGAAGAAAAAGAAAGGGGGGGGGGAGACTAAATAGATATTTGGACAGAATGAAAAAGCCATGGCCTGCAGTTACAGGAAATAAATTCTGAGGTTTCACAGCAAACATGACCATTATTTGCACTTAACCAATTCCTTGTTTAAGAAAAGCCCAATCAGATATACCAACAAGTCTAAAGTCCTCTTCACCTTCTTATTAAGAGGTTCTAATAAGCCCTAAAGAGTAACAAAAATCCACATGTCAAATTATCTTCCCATATGGTGTAAGTGGCTGTCTCTAGGGCAACATTTGTGTGCAATGCAAACGTATATAAATGACATTTGATCAAAGTCAGCTGGAATTTCCCCCCTTTCCTCCTGGGCTTAGCATGCTGTAATATTGAAAGATCAAAATTATTCCTCAGCTTTTCCATTTGCTGTTAATTTATCTTTCAAAAGGAGATAATTATCGTGGTTTGAAAACCTTTTACATATTTTAAAAGTTACTTAAAATACAAGTATGTACTCTCTATTGAAATAAATTGTACACTAATTATTACATTTTCTAAGATTAACTGAGGCTTCCCCGTGAGCCTTTTCATTTGGATCTATCATTTTAGTCATGCATTTTAGCCTTTAAGCAAATCTCTATCATACTATGTGTCTTTCTAGAGATCTGGTTTCAGTTATTTTGATGCCCAAGGCAGAAAACTGTAAATTACATCTCCAACAGTTATTAAAAGTACTCAATTAAACCATGTAAGATATGTTTCCTTTAATCCCATGACAAAACCATGTGGACACTTGACTGGTTTTGTTTTTTCAAGAAAATATAGGCTTGGATTTATAGCATTCTCTGATACAATGTTTAACAAAGTTAAACAACCTTACCATTAGGGACCACTCCCTCAACCATAAAATGTTTAACTACTCTAAGCAAAAAAACACAGTGTGCCTTATATAAAATAAAAAACTCTGTTTTTATTTTATATAAGGCACATACATAGTACTGACATCACCATAAGAACAGTTTACATATAGAACAAAAGGAAGATACTTACTATGGGATATATATTAAGGGCTTACATAAGGATTTGATTTTCTACCAGAAGCCAAAGATTACTTCAATCCCTACATTTAGTTATGTTTTCTAATGCATAAGGAATCTTCCCCAACCACTTGATCTTTCAACTGTGGTTTCCTCAGATGAGATTTTCCTAACCTTTAGTCAGTCTCTCACAACTAAGGATAATTTATGTATAGCAATCTTCCACTAGCTCTACTTCCTCCTGCTACTGCTAGCTCCTTGGATAAAGGTTTCAAATATTTCAAATATTGCTAGAAATGTCCTTTGGCCAGATCTCCCTGCTTCAACTTTCCCTTATGACCTTAAAGAGTGGCTTCATTTTCTGTTCAGGCTCTAGCTCCAATCTTCAGGTCACCTCCCAGGAGGTTTCTCTTAGACTCGGAAGGCTGCTCTCACCTCCATTCTGAACTCTATTCCTTCCAGCTTTCACCTTTGTTCCTCCAATAGGCTGTCATCAGCTGACTTTTCCCTGTTCATGCCTGGGTTTGGCACCTGAGTGCTGCACAACAAGATGAGCTCTCGTTACTTGACTAATCAAGAAGAGAAGCAACCTAGAACTAAGGAGAAATTTCCTAACAATGAGAATGATTGATCAGTGGAATGGTTTGCCTTCAGAAGTTGTGGATGCTCCATCACTGGAGGCTTGTAAGAAGAGACTGGACAGCCACTTGTCTGGAATGCTATAGGGTCTCCTGCTTGAGCAGAGGGTTGGACTAGAAGACTTCCAAGGTCCTTCCCAACTCTGCTCTTCTGTTACTTGCCTCAGCTTCTGCCTACCTAGCAATTCGAAAGCATCAAATGTGAATAGATAAATAGGTACCATTTCAGTGGAAAGATAACAGTGTTCTGTGCGCCTCGGCACTAGTCATGCTGACCACAGGACCACATAAGTGTCTTCACTTATGCTGGCTCCCTCGGTTAAGAAACAGAAATGAGCACCGCCCCCTAGTGTCAGGAATGTCTGGACGGGTGAAACCTTTATCTTTATCTTTATAAACCTGATTTTTTTCTGGCTTACTTATGGTTTCTAAAGGAATTACAGTAACTCAAGCCCAATATGTAGCAAAAGAGGTTTCCACTCTCAAAAGAAAAATATCACAATACATAAACCAGTAATATCTCAGGAATATAATTCTCTGACAAGTTTCAGGACTTCCAAAAGAAGGGTCAAACAGGCCATCTATATTCAGATTGAACAGCCCTCTCTCAACTGAGGGGAGGGATATGACATCACTTATCTCCTGTTTACAACACAATCCTTTCAGCAGTTCCAAGAAGATTCCACACCATTTACACTATTAAAGTGACCCTTAGGGCACAGATGAACATCCAAGTGGCCTCAACAACTCTCAGAATGAGTGCTAAAGACCAGATGATTTCAAGGAATATAAATCTTTCTATCTTTTTCCATTCAATCACAACTGAAGAAACTTCTTGGATGAGAAGTGAAACTTTTTCAAGAAAAAAACAAAGTCTAGTTGCCTTTTGAAAAAGCACCTTTGGGACATATATAACCTGGATGACTGAGAACCTCCATAGACATTCAGAATTTCCAGATCAAAAGAAAGTAACATAAATGTTCATATATGGGGTGGGAAAAAAACAAAATGCTGTAGAAGGGGGGGGGGATCACATTTTGAATATTAATTAATCTGGACTGGTTGTAATGTTTAATAGAAATTCCCAGCCTGTTCTTCCAGCCTTTTTGAGTCAATGAATTTTTTTGATGGTTCTGAGAGTCAGTTTTAATGTAAAAATTGAAGAGGAACTATATGCAATACAATTGGAAGATTCAGAATAGGAAATTGCAATGATGCAGAACAATGATTAATAGTTTTCCATATAAAAAATAGGATGTATGTCCCTTAATACATTACTTTTCAACAACAAAAGACAGCTCTTAATCTGGATTATCTCCAAATGGGCAACACTATAATCAACAGAATATATTTTATGTAACAACAGATGGAAAATAACTATACTGAATTGCAAAATATGTTGGATGCTGACCGTGAATTAGATCATCCGCTCTAGTCATAGAAATACACCAGTTTTTTGAAAAAAACTAGAGAAGACTCTGTTTTCAGTGGGATACATACTACAAACCCATTGCAGAAGAATATAAGATTGAGATGAGAAACAGATTCAAAGGGCTGCACCTAGTTGACAGAAAACTCAAGGATTTGTTGGAGTTAGTTAAAATAATTGTAAAAGAGAAAGCTAAAAAAATAAATATTAAAAGCCAGAAGAAAACAACTAATGCGCTAGCTATCAAACAAGGTAATAGAAATGGCTAAGAAAAGAAGGCAATTGCCAAAGCAGATCTAGAGAAAATAGAGAACCTAATACAAACTACCAGTGACAGGTGAGAAGAAATAACGATGTATATACAAATTCAGACTATAGACAAATAGAATAAAATAATTGAATGGGAAGAACAAGGGATCTATTTAAGAAAATCAGAAAAACACAAGTCATAAAGAACATCAAATGAATTAATGATGAAATATAAGATGAAAAAGTTGGAAGAAATATCCAGAAAACCTGTACAAAAAGATCAACTAAGATGACAATGTATTAGAGAAAGAAGAATGTGAGGAGGAACCAATGGTGCTTGAGGAGGAAATGAGATGGAATATGAAACAACTGGCAAATTGAAGAGCCTCAGGGATGGATCCCCATAGAGTTCTTGAAGAAGGCTGGTGTGGAAACATTAAAGATCACAGCAAACCTCTGCCAACAAATATGGAGAAAAGCACCATGGACCACCAAAGACTGGGAAAGCACCCACCAAAGACTGGGAAAGATTCAAATCCTTAAAAAGGGAGTTTTATCTCCTAATTAGAGCATATAGATAAAGGATCATTTTATATATAATTAATAATTATTAACTGTGTTAATAAGAATAGCCTTAATACGTGGCAGAAAGATTCTGTTGAAAATTCTACAAGAGATCAGAGTCCGCAGCATCCTGTATTGAGAGAGAAGTGACAATTAAACTAGCAGGTTAAAAAAACAAACAAGGAAATATGAAACTTTATAATAATATTGACTGTTTTAATGGAAACAGCAAGAGAATACCAAAAGGAGCTCTATTTCTGTTTTATTCAAAAGTTTTTGATAGTGTTAATCATCCAAGACTTTAGCAGTCCTTCAAAGCAATGAGTATACCTCAATATCCTTTCCTGATAAGAAATCTCTGCAATGACTAGGAAGTCACCATGAGAACAAAATTCTGAGTCAAACATTCTTAGATTGCATTCTATCACCATATTTGTTCCATTTATATACTGAATACAACATATAGACTACAGTACTAGGAAGTACTAGGTTGGAGTAAAAATCTTTGCTGGAAGGAATGTCAATAATCTGAGATATGCCAACATTACCTTGATTGCAGAAACTGAAAAAGAACTAAGAAGGTCTTCTAAAAGCAAAACAGAAGAGCAAGTAGGCAAGGCTTTCCTTGAACAGCAAGAAAGCCGATTATATCAACTGGAAAGCAAGAAGAATTAAAGTTCAACAATAGATAGAAATAGTTGACACTTAACATTTTCAAGCATCGATAGAGAGTGGCATGCAAAGGTTTTGGAGAATAACAAGAAGGGCAAAAAGATATTAAGGAACCTAAATAAGCTCATGAAAGCCTAGACATTTCAAGTAAGAGAAAAATTAAATTGGACAACTCAATGGTATTCCCTGTTCATAGGCAGTTCACTCAAAATTCTGGTTAACCTACTAGGTCACAGTATTTCATCATACAAATTAATATTGCAATTAAGAATTAATGCACAGGTACAGCACATACTACAATCGGTAATGTCAAGGTACAGAAGATGTCTCAATTGTTACTGATCTAGAACCATAGATATATTATTCTCTCCCATTAGGCTCCCACTCCAAATTAATTTAACCCCAACCCTGATGACATTTTATAAAGCCTTGAAGATGTGGATAAACTCCATTTTATGGCTCTTGTAGGCTGGGCGAACTGGTCATTCTGTTTTTTTTTCTGACATGGGTTTATATGATTTGAGTTTGATTGTCTTTTGCTGTTACTGTGCTATTACTGTGTTTTTGTTGCTTATTCTGTTGTTATTATTTATACTTATTCTACTGGGTTTTTTATCTTTATACTCTGGCCAGAGGTTTGATTAGAAGATGGACAGCTATATCAATCAGTCAAACAAATAATTTGGTTTATTGCAGAAACTCAGGTGAATTCTCAACTACTCTAGAACTCTTCAGAACCCGGCATAGTGGCATAGAATGAAGAACACTTGTAGAATCTTATCTATCAGACCGATTTGCACTTTCCAAATTAAGTATGTGAATTATAATGAAGTACATAATTAGAACTTTGTTTTTAAATGTATGTTTATCTAGCATGTAAATGTAGATGTTCATGTACTTTTAAAAAATCTGAATTGATGCAGAAACAGGAGACACTGCATTTATGAAAAGAGATAAAATTGAAAGGCCAAATTGGAGTGATCTATTCCCTTCCATCTCGGATAGGCAGAACCTGTCTTGACAATGTCAGCTTCTTTCCTTTTCTTAAGAACAGAAGAGAGAGTTTTGTGGCTTCAGCAATGCAGTAAGAGAAAATGCATCATTTCGAAGATTAAGCGTACACAGTTGCTTTATAAAGTTTCAAAACAATGAAAGTAAAGCAACTTGTCACTTATTGACATTTGAGTGCAGATGCTCCAAGTTATTCACAATTGGATTATTATTTGCTCTACATGGGGATGCCCACAAAAACTTCAGCTGATCTCAAATAGCAGCCAATGTGGCTACCAGGAAATCTCAGCACTGTTATCTTACACAACTGCTGCATTGGGTGCCAGGATGTTCTCAAGTGCAATTCATGGTGCTGGTTACAAGAATCTATATGCTAGATGTGAACCACCTCCCCCCACGTAGCTTCTGTTGCCCTGTCCAGTAGTTCAGGGAAATGTTGCCATCCCCACCTCCATTATGAGATCTAACCTGAAGATGGTGGTGATGGCTGCATTGGAGGAGAAAGACTGGGGACATCAGACATTTGCTTTTTGTGTTTATTGCATTTATTGGGTTGGGTTTGTTGTTGGTTATTGGAATTTTTAAATTATTATCATTTTTTTGCTTTTTATTGCCATTGGGCGCCACCCAGAGTTGTTTTCTTTTTTTTCAAATAGTTGGCCACAGAAATCTTTTAAATAAATCAAAATAAATAAACTATTCATCGATTTAGCAACTTGGTCACTCCCGGTGGCATTAACCCTTCAACCTAAGGGTTTTTCTCATCTCTTACTTTTTGAAATTTTTTTTTAAAACCTAGGACAGTTTCCATTGCTCTGTTCCTACAGCTATAATTCAATTCCACTGTATTCATAAAGGTGAAAACACGGAACTGTTAGAAGAGCTGAGTTCATTTTATACAAGCTTTCCTATTCGTGTGAATGCTTTTCATATGTCACAGTGTAGATTCAAGTGTATTTTACTATATCCGATTTATCTGCCACAACAGGCAAAGGCACAATTGCAGATTTATTTTTCCTGCCCCACTCAAAACTTCTCTTTTTTTCCAATCTTTTTTCAAATTCCATTCCCTTTCTCTTGCACATTAATGCATGAATTTAGGGGACATTCCCATATTTGTTCTAATATTCTCATACCTGCTATTTCTTCAAATTTCTCAAAAGAGGAGGCTGATCTTAGCATTTCGTTGTCCTTCACAAGGTCTTCCACTTTTTGACGTAATCTGGACGCTTCTAACTGAGACTCTTCTAATAACTCTCCTGGCAAAACAGAAAGGGTATCATTCAGAGCTTCCTGACCCACGCTCAGATCTTTTTTTTCTAGCAAAACATCATATTTGTAGCCCAGTTTACAATGCTCGCCCCATTGTACTGCATTTTAATCCAATGAATATTTGATAGCTTATCCTTTTCTACATAGAGATCAGTGGTGGGTTGCCCCCGGTTCGGACCAGTTCACAAGAACCGGTAGTAAAACCAGCAGGAGGCCCCGCCCACCGCCCCAGATATCATCATTGGTGATTGGCACATGTGCAGAAGCAAGGCACATGCGCGAGCGAAGCGAGCACGTGCATGAGATCCCGTTGCGAACCGGTAGTAAAGGTAAGTAGAACCCACCTCTGATAGAGATGATCCTCACTTCTCAGCAGAACAGTCAAATGTTTGTACACTGACAAGGTAGTTAATTAAGCAAGTATCTCTATGTAGGAAAAAGATAACCTTTTCACTTTACACAAGTGCCTCATTCATGTATATCCATAATTCAGCTTTAATGCTTTAGACTGAGATTTGATTATTTATTTATTTGATTCTGATCCTGCCTTTATTATCTTATAAGTAACTCAAGGTGGTAAACATATATAATACAGTACTCCTTATTCCTCCTATTTTCCCCACCACAACCCCCCCCCGCCCCCCGTGAGGTGGATTGGGCTGAGAGAGAGGTCATCCAGCTGGCTTTCATGACTAAGGCGGGACTAAAATTCATAGTCTCCTCGTTTCTAGGCCAGCCTCTTAACCACTACATCAAACTGGCTCTCTAAAAGTACATGTGGCTCTGTAGGGTGAGGTAAGAAGGCAGCAATATCAACAGAAACAGAAGCCTATGAAGATGCTTCCGTTTCTTTTCATTCAGAAGTGCTAATGGCAATGAAAGCATTAAATAGGTAGGTCATGTATGTCTCAATCCAGAGAATTTATCATGCCCAGTTTATGTGCAACATCGTATTTAAAATGTCTGGCTGATATCATACAACTCTTCAATTTGTAATAATGTGCAAACAATGTTATTTTGTATTGGTACGAAAAAGGAAAACATGTAGTTGCAGAAGCTGCTGTCTTCCTTCTTAAGCTATATATATACTATTTCTACTTGAGACTAGGCTTCTCTGCCACTGTGAAGGAGAAGAAAATAACTTCATACCTTCTGCTGCTATCAGAGGTGATTTTTATCCTCTTTTGCCTACAAAAACTGACCAATTGCAGCCCATAAATCAACTGATGAGTGGTAGGGGGGAGAGAAATGTACCCCTTTATAATGCAAATATTAAGATTACAAATTGCACTTGTTACTTTTCTTCTTACTTGAATTACATTTGCTGTCAGACCACTCCTGCTTATTTTCTACAATAATTCCACCCAACCAAACAGATGCACCTACTGGCAAAGGGCCTCTTATGCTCCAACTTAGCTTTTATGAAGTTGCGGATTTGAGGGGTTTACTGATAAGAACTAGATAAAAAACTGTTTTTCTCTAAGTTGTCACACATATGATGGGATTCCAAAGTCATCAAAAATAATAACAAGGAGTCAATTGTGCTTCATTTTCATGCTCACCGTTACCTAGAGATTTAATCCCCTGCATTTTCTCCTTAAGTTTTGCATTTTCTTCCACTAGCCGTTCAAAGGCAGCAGATGCTTGTTCCTGTGTTCCCCCACCAGGGTCATAGATTCGATAAGGCCCCTTGCTTTCCATGACTGCAAATTAATTACTGAATTTCCAGGTATTTCTGCCTGATGTGAAAAACAACAAGAAAAAGTTAGCATTCCTGAAGAGAATCATCTAAGAAGGTTGAAATACTTAACAGCATTGGACAGTTTCAGTCGGTGTATCAACAGTCACCAATAATATCCTGCCTGTAGACTAGGCCTTTAACAGAAACAAATAATCTGAATTTAGATTACATTTTTCTAGATACCAATTTCTTGATCAGTGACAACCATCTAGATCAGAGGTCCTCAAACTACAGTCTGCAGGCCGGATATGGCCTGCTGAAGCCATTAATCCAGCCCACGCGGGACCATGAGGATACCCCACCCACATCGCCCCACCTACCTGCCAGCCCGCACCTGCCTTCTGGAGGCTGAGGCCACAAATGGGACGCACGGAGGCCCTGGGAGGCCAAAAATGGGCCCGTTTTGGCCTCCCCAGCCTCCAGAGAGGGGGGGGAGGGAGGGAGGGAGGGAGACAGACACACACAAATAGAAGTCTCTCCCCCCCAGGCACCCCCAGGAGCATAACAAATTAAAGTTTAATTTGTGTGTATTGTTTAATGGACTGCCAAATTGGCCATGCCCACCCAGTCACATGACCACCTAGCCATGCCCACCCAGTCACATGACCACCTAGTCACACCCACCCAGCAGGTCTGGCCCCCAACAGTCTGAGGGACCATGAATTGGCCCCCTGTTTAAAAAGTTTGAGGACTTCTGATCTAGATCATGGGTGTCAAACTTGTAGTGTCACACGTGACCTTTTGCACCATTTTTTTCCCCTTCACAGAACTGAAGTGGGTGTAGCCTGCGCGTGATGCATCCGGCCCATGGGCCACCAGCTTGACACTCCTGATCTAGATCAATGAGGTATGGACATAATGTGGTTAGGAAATCTCTGTAATAACCAAACAGTCCCCGGGGGGGGGGGGGGGTGTTGACATTTTTCTGCCTTTCTCCATATAGAATTTGATAATTTTTATCCGTAGGGATTAACAGGAAATTTAGAGAACAGTAACTGAGAATCGATACAAAAGCTACAAATGATGCAAGGAGCCATGGAGAAATACATGCTCAGCATTACAAGACCAGATAGAAAGACCTGCACACACCTGGATTAGAGAACAAACAAAGTATACAATATCATCAAAAGAGTAAAAGAATTGAAATAGAAATGGGCTGGTCACATAGCAAAAAGAACTGATGGCAGGTGGACCAAGGCAGACATAGAATAAATCTCACTTGATAAAAATCGTTCACGAAAGAGACCTAAATTGGAATTTAAAATATGTGTGTTATCAGGTATGAACAAATCAACCATTGATCAATACAGGCAACAAAAAAGTAAGTGAATCACAAATAGATAAGTAGCTTCTGTAGAAACAGGAAAAAATACTTTTTCTAAGTTACTAAGAAATATATAAGGCCAATATTTAGACACCATTAGTCCATTCCAGCATTTGTGACATGCAACCCTGATCTAAATTTTATTGCTGAAGTAGATTTTGGAAAGTCCAAAGAGTCTTGCGACCAAATGTGCTATGTCCCATGCATCTCCCTTGATTCAATTTTTCTGACATTGGTCACCTCCCGATTCCAGTCATTCTAGCATATTAGAACGAATGACAATTCTCAAGAAACAACTGCAATTGAGGAAATCCAAGCTTTTAATTCCTGACGTTTCACCAATGCCCTCCTACTCACTTCTTGAGAACTCTAGAGGTTTTTTCCCCACATACGTTTTTTACACAGGTTTTGAATTACATTGTTCACATTCGTGCTATCACATGTTGCTCAATGTTTCAGATTACATACTTTTTCCATTCTGATTTATTTACAAAAATTAATTTGCATTCTGCATTTATACTTCTGATTTGCACATTCTCCATGTAAGCTGTTATTCTCAGGACAGGCAACTGTGACACAGAAACAGTAATCAGCATTAAATTATCAAATACTTCTAACTCAAAAATCACTATTAAGCAGTATTTTTGTTGTTGTTGTTAGTTGCAAAGTCGTGTCCGATCCATTGTGACCCCATGGACAACATTCCTCCAGGCCTTCCTGTCCTCTACCATCCTCTGGAGTCCATTTAAGCTCATTGCTTCAGTGACTCCATCCAGCCACCTCATTCTCTGTCGTCCCATTCTTCTTTTGCCCTCAATCGTTCCCAGCATTAGGCTCTTCTCCAGTGAGTCCTTCCTTCTCATTAGGTGGCCAAAGTATTTGAGTTTCATCTTCAGGATCTGGCCTTCTAAAGAGCAGTCAAGGTTTGATCGCCTTGCAGTCCAAGGGACTCGCAGGAATTAAGCAGTATACCTGTAACATTTTCAGATACCTGGGAAATGATGTAGGAATGTCTTCGAAAATACATTACAGATTAAAGGTCTTGGCACTGAACCTCAAAAATAATGCTCTAAGAAATCTGAACTCTTTTTCAATCTAATCTGCATTGAATTATGGCAGGGGCCCAGGTATGTGTTTAAGAAGCTTTAGTTGGAGTAGAACATGTCATGTAATGATAAAATCGTAAGAAATATAATGCTGGATAAGACTAAAGGTCCATTCAGTTCAGCATTCTCTTTTCACATTGAGTAATTAGATGCAGTGGGAAAGCCACAAAATCTGAAAACAAAACATACTTCCCACTCATGTCCTCAGCAATTAAGTTGCCTCCAACTGAAATAATATATAATCATCATGACTTTTCTTTCTACCTTGTTCTGATAAAATCCTCCACGCTCCTTTCTTCTATAATCTCAAAACAAAAAGAAGTCAATGTTGCATATACTTCATCCATTATGCTGGATTAAGTCAAATATAGAAAGCAACTTTGTTAGCTGGAGATGATGGGACTTGTAATCCAATAGGTACATTCTAGAGGACATCGGATTAAGGAAAGTTGTTTAATGAGCAATTCAATGTAACTATATTTGAAATAAATCCCATCAAGGTCTTTAGCATTTCTTCTCCAATAAATTGTTCTTTGAGTACACATTTTACATTACAGTATATTCAACAGCAAGTTCCCACAGAGGAGTATTTTTTATTATTTAAGTGTGCAGTTCTGTTTCAGGTCAGAGTCTCAGATCACAGAGCCTTGATAGTACAGTGGTCTAAGCACCCTGTTATTAACACAGCTGCCTGCAATTTACTGCTGGTTCGAATCTCTCCAAGGCTCAAGGTTGACTCAGCCTTCCATCCTTTCTAAGGTAGGTGAAATGAGGACCCAGTTTGTGGGGGCAATAAGCTGACTTTGTATAAATATACAAAAGTATGAAGGCTATTGTTTAGCGCATTGTGGGCCGCCCTGAGTCTCCGGAGAAGGGCAGCATATAAATCAAATTAAAAAAACAAAAAAACCCCCTAATATTTACATTGGGAATGCCTCATTTTAAAAATATTGGCTTAACTTCATATGTATTACCTCTGAAAGTTATCTTTAGATCAGTTAGTGATCCTTTGAACTTCTGAAAAGTATGGCAATCTCAGCTGAATTTGTAACCTAAACATCTCTATGAAACTCTTACAAAAGCAGCCAATTACAAAAAGGTTCTAAAATTTTCTTCCCTCTGAGAATACCTACATGCTTTTGTGCTTTGTAATTTCATGCAAATCCAGGTACTTATAATAAGGACTCCCGTGACAGATGACTACAAGGATGCAAATGGCACCTATCACTGATACTTTTTTTCCAATCCATGCAGAGTTTTTTAGTTAGGGTTGTTGAAAAAACTCCTATTTCATGTAACTGACTAGTCATACATTTAATGAAAATCAAAACAAAGAGCTAATTAATACAATTTATAAGTAATGTGCATAAATAATATTTACAATAAGTAGTTGAGCTGGTTTTTACAGTACAGCAAATTAAACTACCGTAATCCTCCACAAAGTTTTCCACCAGCGATTATTTGAAAAATATTCAGCAATACTAGGTACTGGCAAAATTCAATCCTTGCAAAATTCCAGTCTTAATCCTGGTTTCCGGAATAGCATACAATTGGTTAAGAGCTCACTATGTGCTAAGCTAGACTATATTCTTCAAAAAACACACTGAGTTCATTCAAGAGATACTTAGCTTCTAATAAGCAAAGCAAACCAGATAATGGAAATGGGGCAATTAATTGGATGGGGATAGAAAAAGGCTCCCCAGACTCATAAATTCTTCCATTTCCTCTCAATCTTGGAGACAGAAGGAAAGAAAAGATGAAGAAACAGAAAGATGAAACTCTGAGCATCAAATGCTGGGAGCAAAATGCTACATACTGTAAGTATGGAGCCTGGATAGCTCAGCAGACTAATGCATTGTAATTTAACTCCAGCTATCTGTAATTACTGTAATTTCGAATCTCACCAGGCTCAAGGTTGACTCAGCCTTCCATCCTTTCTAAGGTAGGTAAATTGAGGACCCGGTTTGTGGGGGCAATAAGCTGACTTTGTAAAAATATACAAAAGTATGAAGACTATTGCTTAACACATTGTAAGCCGCCCTTAGTCTCCGGAAAAGGGCGGCATATAAATCAAATTTTTTAAAAAAAGTAGTTCTGCTCCCTCATAGCAATAGGGTGGCCACTATTGGAACAGAATACAAAACTTGGTTTCAATTCCTGAATTGCAAAATATGAAAAGTGGACACTAACTTTAGACAGACTGTAGTGGTTGCCTCAGGTGGTTGAAGATGTAGACATAAGCAAAAATTCCTAATTGCTCTTCCTAAGCCCCAGACCAAGTCCCTTCTGCATAAAGACAAGGCTTGGTGGGTCACCAAATCTATCTTGTTCTTTGTTTCCTTAAGCATTAAAGCTTCCTGGATGTGCTGCAATGACACAGCCAATTGTAGCTATCAGGAAATGGGATGCAAATGTGCATTTTTATTACCATGCAAGAAGAGATGCATGTGGACTTTCCTTATTTTGGCTTACTCACATCCAAACTGGCCTTTCATACTGTGGCCTCTGGTGTGTCTTTGTGTGTACATGCAGTTAAGGGGTTCCACTGTCTGCTTGGCCTCAAAAAAAACAAGCAAACAAAACAAAATAGGCCTTCAACAATGAATGTCTTTTACTAGGGATAAAACAAACAAACAAAAAAACAACAACCAGACTGCTATGCTAGTCTACCCAGATCACAAAAGAAGAAACTGGAAAAATGGGACCATTAGAAAAATGATTTTCAGAAAGCACAATTAGCAAGCAACCTCTGTCACCGAATGACGGCATCCAAGAACTTTACTTCAGAGGCATTTCCCAGTTTACATAACCCGCCTATTAGGATTCAGGAATGCTGGGGATTTTCCAGCTAAGAGTTGAAACCTGACAGAATCAACAACTAGAATAGCAATTAAATTTTGAGTGGCTCAGAGAGAATGGGATTTCCCCCCTAGAGAAGAGAGATTTCAGAAACTAACAAAACAAACCTAAATCTTCTTCATTTAGCACAGTTACTTCAGTGAACTTCACTTACCAACTTGCATCTTCCTGGGGCACTAAGAAAAGAATGAGAAATTCCTACTGATACCTTGAGTTCTTGACTACAAAATTTACCTGTGTCCTAGGTCTAAACCAGGGCTGAAACCTACTTACCCTCCTTACCGGTTTGGAAGCGCACGCATGTTACGAGCATGCGCAGACCTTCTGCACATGCACAGAAGGTAAAAAACAGATTACTTCCTGGTTAAAACCAGGAAGTAATGACACCCGGGCAGGTGGGCAGAGCTTTGCTCCACCATCGCTACCAAATCGCTGAATCAACAGCCAAGATCGCTACTGGACCGGGCGATCCGGTCCAATACGGGAGCATTTCACCCCTGGTCTAAACCTATGTATTTGGTTTGTATCAGCATGTATTTGGTGCAGAGATCAAACCCTTTTCTTTATGCTATTCAATGAGCTCCAGCTTCAGAAGAATATTTCAGGGTAGTTCCTGAAGGACTGACTTCCTTATAAAGAATATTAAATATATGTGCTTGCAAATATAAAGATATTAAAATATTATAGAAAGTGGGTGGGGGGAGAGGTGTTATCAATTCTTCTAAAAGATGTCAAAACCTCATCATGAATTATACAAATAACAGTAAAAGCAAAGCAAATTTCTACATTATCAGTTCAGTTCTGTAGTGCAGTACTTTCTTTCTTTCTTGATAGCCAAGAGAAAATGCTGCTGGTTTTAATTGCTGTACAAATAAATGTTACTATACAAAGCAAAAGCAAAGATGAAGCACTCAAATTCAAATATTTAGCAACTACACTATTAGGCTGATGACAGATTTGCTTTCACTGCTGAAGACTTCCCATTTGGCGTCGCGGCAATACAGATGGGGAAATGGCGGGGCTCTGATGAGCCTTGCCAAAACCCCATCTGGCTAACCGCCGCTGACAGGTCTGCGGACCTACCCTGTCCTGAAGGGACAGGGGAAAAAAGAGGGACCCCTTGGGCAGCCGAGAGGAACAGGCAAGTTCCTCGGAGGCCGGAGGCAACCCTCTAAGTGAGCGGCGGGGGACGGCAGCCATGGCAGCTGCCTCGAGACTGCGACAAATCGGGATAAGTAAAGTGCAGGAGGAAGGAAGGACGAAGTGCTTCGGAGCTGGGTGAGTGACACCAGCCCAGGCGAGAAACAACGCGCTAATGAAGATATTTATAAATAAGACTCCCAGCCTTACTTAGCGGCTGAAGATCGGAGGGGCTTGAAGATTTGGGGGGGGGGAAGGGAAAGAAGTTTTAAACCCTTTAAGAACTATATTTCACCACTGATTGATTGGAGGGAATTGCTTATTAACTAAATAAAGCTGGATATTTGAACTTTTTTCTTAAAACTGAGAACTGGAAAAGAAGAAAGTGAACTAAGGATTTGCCACCTTTAAAAGCCACACAAAGAGATCAAACGGACAAAGAGATCAAACGGATTGCTACATAAATGTTACAAAATGGCGATTGAAACTGACTAAGTGAAAGTGCTCATTGTGGAAATTTGCTTTCCCTGAAAAGAACCTATTTGACTTGCTACATATTGTGGATTACTTTGAAAAGAACTATAGTTTTTTGAATTTAGGAGATTCCTATTCTGTCGTTTGATGGTTTTACAAAGAAAGAAGAGATACAATGTTTAATAAACTTTTAACTAACTAGCGCAGCAACAGAAGTTTTGGCGCAGCAACAGAAGTTGAGAAGCTATGTTTTACTGGAAGCAGACTTTATAATGGAATTAAAAGGATATGCAGAGTTTTAAGCATGGAAGTATTGACTTTAAATTGAAATGCACATGGACAGATAAGGAAAAGAAAAAGCAAAATAGATAAATTGGATAGCAATGTTTGGATGTTTAATTGTTTAAATGGTTCAAAACTTAAATGAACTTTAAATAAAAATAAGTGTTCATGGTAAATAAAGATAGAAATATTATAAAAATAGAAATGGGAAGTCAAGGTGGCTAAAAGTGATATGTTCATAAAAGCATAATTTGTTGTAACAAAGTCTAGTTTTAATTTGATAACAAAGTGGTGGATGATAATTATGATTAATTGTTAATGATTTTAGATGATATATTAAGCTATACAGATGGAAATTATAATTGTGATTATATTTAATATATATTGGGAATGATTAATATTAAGAAATAAATGGGGATACACCCTGGAAGAGTATAGTTGAGATAGTGGATTAAAAGATAATATGTGGAAAAATAAATTTTTAATAGGTTAGTAGAATAGAAGTTGGAGTTAATGGAGGAGAATATGCTGATAAATCAGCCAAATTATGAAATGCTGGAAATCAGCCAAATAATAGGTGGAGTAGAGGAGGAGAATGTTGTTAATCAGCCAAATAATAGGTGGAGTCAAGGAGGAAAATGCTCTTAATCAGCCAAATAAAAAATGCTGTTAATCAGCCAAATAAAAGGGAGAGTTAAGGAGGATAATATGCTGGAAATCAGCCACAGAATAGGTGGAGTAATGGAGGAGAATGCGGAGAACATATTGAAGAATAATTATTAATAAGGGGTGAAAAAGAAAATGTTGGGGGATAATTAAAATGAAATGGTAAATTTTGAGATTTCTGTGTAAAAGTTTAAGAATATAACAGGATAGATTGGTTTAGAAAACGAGAAAAATAGAAAGAAATCTTGATTAATAAATTGAAATAAAAATTGAGTTGTATATATTTTGAAATTAAGATTTGTGGTAATAAAATTGTAAGGTAAATATATAGATTAGTAGAATAGATTGTTTTTGTGTTTAATGTTGACGCTAAAAGGAGCAAGGGATAAATAATTTAGATAAAGCGGTTTTGAACTTCGATTTATAATTGAACTTATAATTGAATATAAAAAGGAGATTTGTTTTAGTAGAAGATTAGGATGTATGATGAGATAATAGAAATATTAATTAAGATGTTGAAATTTATATTAAAACTGTTTGTTTTACATTTGTTAAATTAGTGTACCCATTTGTGACTGGACCAAGACTGGAAAAAAATTTCTGTTTTATGTTTATGTTGGAAAAAATAAAAAAAAAAAATTACAAAAAAAAAAGATTTGCTTTCACTGCTCAGCCTTAATTTTCTGGTAAGTTTTATGCACTTAAAGGGTTCACATCTACAGAACATACTAAAATACATATACTGTATTCCCATTTATTAAAAATTTATAAATCACTGATATAGCAATAAATTGAAAATAAGAGTATCTTGCAGTGAGATCCTGTAGATGTCACCAAACAACTAAGAAGATACCTAGATGAGAGATAGATATTGCTGTACTAGCACATATTATTTAAAAGCACAATAAGTTCACTAAGATGTGTACTTTCCACCTAACAGTGAGTTGTCCAACTTTGCAGATAATTTTGCTCGGGATGAAAAAAATCACAGTGGTTCTGAAGGATTCCAGAAGTAGCTTTTTAAAATGGCTGAAGGATTACCAAAACAACAAAGAAATAATGGTCAACTGCTACACACTTAAAAAGCTCTACTTGACATACAACTCGGTGGTGTCTGCATTGTTTATCGCTACTCAGAAAAAAGATCTTGGGTTCATAGTAGATACCTCAAAGAACATGTCAATTTGATGTGCAGCAGCTGTGAAAAGGGCAAGCGCCATGCTAGGAATCATGAGGAAAGGGTTTTACACAAATATATGGTAGAGTTGCAATTCTAATTATTGCACTTGAGAAAATAATAGAGAGGGGGGAGAGCCAAAGAAGGCAACAAAAATAATTAGATAGCTTGAAAAAAATATGTATGAGAAAAAAGACAACCAAGGAAGGGCATGATTGAAGTGTATAAAATCATTCATGGCATAGATAAGGTAGATATCAAGTATTTCTCTCTCTCTCTCCAAACCTCATCCAAGAAGCACCTTTCAGAGATTTTGGGAGATCAAGATATCAATTTATTTAATGACCTCTCATATTTCTGAATATCACACTCAGAGTGTCACCACTCCAGTACTGTTTTGGTAAGCGCAATAACCATAATAGCTCTATTTTGTATCCTAGTGTCATGGTCCCGTCAAGATTCCGGTTCAGAGGAGGAGGAGGAGTTGGAACTGGGACTATCCAATGGGGATGGCACATCTTCTCTGGAATGTTTGGAGAGTTCAGGGACTGAGGTCGATGCTATCCAAGGCCCCTCCAGCATTGGGGGAGGTGGTCAACTGAACAGGGAGCTGCCTGTGGGAGGATCAGCTGCAGACAGGAAATGGTGTTGAGAGCAGCAGATAGTATAGTATAGCCTTTATTGCCATTGTACATCATATATACAATGAAATTGGTTAGATCTCAATTCGATGAGGAACAGCTTCCTCCCCCACTCAATCTGAGGGCACGGAGAGTGGAGTGAAGGCAAGTTCAAAGGAGGCCTGCGAGGCTGCTGGCACGGAGGCCGCCCTGCCCTTCCTCACAAGGAATACCTGGCTTGGTCTGATTTAAGCAGAAGCTGGGGGGAAGAGTTCTTTGTTAGGAACAATTATTTTACTTCAGTTTATACTTCCCCAGCCTTGAAAAAATCCTGATTTGAATTGTGTTTCTGCCTTGTGGACTCTGGACCTTGCCTTGTGGACCTTGAATCTTGAGTACAACTTACAGACCTTGCCATGTGGACTTGCACCTTGTTTTTGGACTTCCTCTCTTCCTTTGTGAATTAGCTTTGGTGGTTATTGGCTTATATTTGTGGGATTGAGTTGCACTAACTGTGGGTGGCTGTCTTCAGGGAAGTTAAGGATGGAGCTTTACCATCCATTGTAGGGCCATTTGTCATGAAAGTAGCAGAGCAATAAAGGACTCTATCCAAGCCTGCCATTGCCTAGGTGACCTGGGTCATAACACCTAGTTTGTTAAATCCTCTAACAAAAAAGAAGATTCTGAGACATTTAGGGTTTTATTGGCCCATATTTAGACATTAAAATGAAGATGAAAATACCATTGTTCTTTTGGGCAAATATTACTTATTGCAACCACTCAAATATCAAATATTCAACCTCAAATCTTACTAACTGAACTTAGTTACAAACTTCTCCCAGGTTTGCTGCAGAAAAATCACCTTGTTCTTTCCAAATCTGGATTCCCAACGTTCATCAGGATCAAATTGGAGTTGGCTTGTTACTACATACCACACCTCTCCTGTAGCTAATAGAGTAGGAGGGGAAATTCCGGACTTGCCAAGCTGGTTAGGCCTCAACATTTTCCAAGGATATTAAATGTGCCAATTTCAAGATGGCACATGAAGGCAAATTCCAGTGAGGAAAACTTACTATTCACTAATCCCAGAGAGAAATTAAATAAATTTAACAGTATAAATTTAAATCCTGAATATTAAAAAAACTTCTTTGAGAACTGAAGTTTCCAAAAAGAAAAATGAGCACAAATGTCACCCCACGTTAACCCATAAAATACTGAATTTCTAATAAGATACTTCAGACTCCTTAGCAGCTGCTTGAATGAAAGTACTGTATTTTTTGGCGTATAAGACGCACTGGAGTATAAGATGCACCTACCTTTTTTGTTTTGTTTTTTTTTAAAAAAGTTTTTTTTATTTTTTAGGCAAACACACATACAAACATACATGTATTTTCTTTGAACAGAGTATTTGGCCAGTTCACAAATTTAAACATTGTTTAATCATTTCAATTAAATTTACAATTTCTATATTTCCTTTTTGCTATATTTATTATCTATTTTTTTAAAAAACCAACATTACCCTTCATCCTCATCTCTAAACTTAATCAAATTCAATTTTTCCCTTCTATTCTATATTATACTTCTTCCTATTGTCATCTATTTTTATATCCATCCTCACATTGGTTAATTATGTAATATTACAATTGTTTAATACAAATTCAACATTTTAATATAAATCAGTTATATAATTATCTTTTTTGTATCTTAATCAATATGAACATGAATATTCCAATTATTTCCATGCAATCCAATTTCTTACAAATCAATTAATTTACCAATAATAATAAACCAAATAGTTTCCCCATATATTCCTCCAAACCACAACTTAACCATTTCTGCTTTCAACATAATATACAATTAATAGTATCTCAATTATTACAATTCCCTAGTTAAATAGAGCTTTCCCTTTATGTTACTCATTTTCACATCTTAAACTCTCCCAATAACCATGTAATCCTCCAAATCACAACTTAATCATTTCTACTTTCATCACAATATATAATTAAAAATATTTCCATCATTACAATTTCCCAGCAAGTGAATTACAATTTATCAATGTAATAATGGAAACTCTAGTTTTTTAATAATAGCAATCTCGTGACCTACTAGGGACATGGATCTTTTCACTGGTAACAAAGAAGCTGGTATCTGACAGTTTACAAAACAGTCTTCAAAACAGTTTACAAAATATATGTTTTAGAACCAGTCCATGCACGACACAGCTGGTTTTGCATGGTCTATGACTGAACTGAAATACAGTATGTATGTTTTGGGTGTTTAAAATTGTACAGAGAATGAAATGGGAGCATTATATTCTAGATATGGACTGATGTGGGGATGTTTTGGGAATAAGTGATTCAGAGGGTAAGAGTGAGCAAAAGACAAGAATACTGATGTCAATAGTTGAAGGTTGTGGGAAAGGAAGGCACTGAGAAGATCAGGAGCCAGTAGGCAGATGGGATATGTTGCACAGAGAAATATTAAAAAGAAGAGCATTTAACTATGGGATCTGAGTTTGGCTGAAACTAGAACAAACATTTTTCTTTTTGCTGAATTGTAACCAATTTAAAATAAAGTTAGCTGAACTTCCAGAATGAGATTTCATGCTGGCTGGGGAATTCTAGGGGTTGAAACCCACACATCTAAAGTTGCCAAGGTTGAGAAACATTGCTGTGGATATTCTCAGCCTAAAGTAAATCCCTGCCTTCAAATCCCATACAAACTTTCAAGGGAAAACACAACTGCATTCTTCTTGCTTTATATCAATTCAACACAACCACCCCAACAACAGCCTCCTGGAGCAGATGACATAAAAAGAACCCTTTTATCTGCTTGACACATGATATATTCATCACTGTAATCCCACTTTGCCGAGCTGAAAAAGCAGATCCGGGAGGAGAGTATAGATTGAGGTTCAGCTGATAATGAAACAGAAGGCATATCAAAGCAATGAGAAAGAGTCATTGGTTCATGAGTAATCTATCTATTTCTGGAGATTCCCAGCAGCTGACTGGAAATTGATCAAGAAATATAGTCAGTTTATGTTTGCATGCACAGAGAATATTAAGTGCACTAATCTTGGAGGATAGATAACATTTTCCATAATAGGATATTTTCTTTTGAAGAATCTAATCTTGGAGGATAGATAACATTTTCCATAATAGGATATTTTCTTTTGAAGAATCGCTGACTCAGAGAACTTTTGGGGATTAGGTTTGTAGCAGACAACTGCCAAACATAACAACTGACACCTTACAATTACCCCAGTTTGAAACGATGTGGCATGAACACTGAATGATGAAGTTGCCATCCTTTAATGATCTGCTTATTTCTGTAAGTACTTAATCTGCAGGAGAATGAAGAGATCAGGAGACCACATCCGAAAGGAAAATATACTTTGTTTTTCAGTAATAAATGAATATCTCTCTCCTTTCATGTGGAATTTAATCAAAGTATGTAGAAATCATTAACTTGATTAGTAGTGATTTTGATTCATCTAGTATGCTTCTGTAACTGATATAACATCCTGAACTATGAACTGTGCAATGCAGCTAATGAATGCACTTTAAGTTTCCATGGGAATGCCAGTCAGATGACTAAATGCCTTCCATTGAAACTAATTAGGATTTCTACTGTATTCCTATTCATAATAACTTGGAAATAAGCCCACTTAGTACATTAGCTCTCATACCTGACATGTAGTATGTGAATATACTACATGGCATAGGGCCAGGTTACCTTTGCCCCGTTACCAGTTTGTCCCACTTGTTCAGGCAGGGAAGGCATGCTGCAGACCGCATTAGTCAGAAAACTTCAACTGGTGGGGTCAAGGAAGAGGACCTTTTCTCCACTGCCCATATTTTGTGAAACATCTTGCCCTCAGATGTGAGGAAAAACCCCAATCTCTTGGCCTCCCGCAGTGGGGGCAAAACTTGGCTGTGTAACCTTGTGAGGGGAATACAGGGGCTCACACAGCTAAGGCTGATTGAGAAACCCTCCCCCAATTCTTAGACCTCCATCTTGGAAATCTCCATCTTATGCAATTTTAATGTTGTTTTACATTTTTGATCTTAAATTATTCAGTTTGTAATGTTTTGTTGTATTGATTAAAATGTACACCACCCAGATCCTTTGTGAGGGAGATGGGTAGTTAAAGAGAGGGAGGGAGGGAGAGAGAGCACACCTCTAAAATCCTTAGAATATACTTCCAACAGCAGGCTGAAAATATATTGACCTACAGTAATTATATGCCAACCAAATACCAAATTTAAACAGCATTGCAATAGTGGCAAAACAGCATTCACAGCAACAAAGGTGCTCAAGGTTGACTCAGCCCTCTATCCTTTCTAAGGTAGGTGAAATGAGGACCCAGTTTGTGGGGGCAATAAGCTGACTTTGTATAAAAATATACAAAAGAATGAAGGCTATTGCTTAGCGCATTGTAAGCCGCCCTGAGTCTCCGGAGAAGGGCGGCATATAAAACAAATTAAAAAATAAAATAAAATAAAATAAACTCACATAAAATATGCTACAGAAATATATATATATAAAATCTGCACCACCTGCAATACACCATTATTACCAAAAAGGCTCTCACGCAGCAGTGGTGTTTATCCCATGCCTTAATAGGCCTCAAAGATCAAACTCATTATGGGTCAAAGTTATTATCTTGAAGTGGGGCCCAAAATTACACAGGTTGTAAAGTTGCTACAGTTGCCCACCTCTGCCATAGACAGAAAATACTTCCATGTAAAAGCCCTGTTGGCTTATCCTACAGAGTAACATAATATAGGGCAGTGTTGCATAATATCCAACTAGATTCTTTGGGAAGCTCACCAGTGAAGCTCACCAAACTAGACTACCAGGTGATCCTCCATTCCAGTCACCTTCCAACAGGCAGTATTTATCATATGCTGCCTACAATTTAGGAAATAGTAAATAGCTATCAGTATTAAACACCACTGATATCCTGATTTTCCATGAATCTGTCCAGTCTCTTTTAAAACTATCCAAACTACCATTACTATAATTATGACAGTGAATTTCACAGTTTAACAGTGATTTATGTGACAAAGTTTTCCATTGTGCCAGTTGCAAATCTTCCCTCATTTAGTTTCACTAATATTTATTTTACTGAAATGCCAATAAAATGAGTCCTTTCCTGTCCTATTTTTTATCATTTCCTCTGTTACATTAGTAAGTTTTCTACTTATAGCTTCATTTTTGGATTTCTGGAATACATGCATCTGTTTAATTTCCTATAGCAATGTTTTTCAACCATAGCATATCTACAATGACAGGACTTCAATGTCCAGAATTCCTCAGCCACCACTCCCCAGAATTCTGGACATTGAAGTCCAGACATCTTAAGATTGCCGAGGTTGAGAAACACTGATCTGAAGTGTTCGAGTCTTGATAGAATTGGTCCTGGTAGAAGGCCCAGTTCATTACCACTTTTTTTTTTTTGGCGGGATGCTTCTTTTCAACTTCTCGGTCTAATTCAAGAGTGCTGGGGTTTTCTAGTAGATTTTCATTCAAATTCTTCTCAGTTGTTTTTTTTTTTTTTTAGATCAGTCAGGATCAGCTTGGTGCCGTGACAACTGTAGCTAGAATTAATGATGACTTTTAAAAAAAAAAAAAGCTGAGAGGGAACTTATTTGGAAAGAGATATACACCTTGGCACTTTCAAGACGAAACACTCCCCCTCACATTAAGGTCATGAGACAGCCATGTCTGCAGGTGCAAAAGAAGAAACCACAAAGTAATTCTGCCCACCTATTCTCTGCTTCGCCCACTTAAATGACACTGCAGCCTCCATAACAGGATTACTACCACCCACTGTCAGCAGCACTACACATAATATAAAATACAAGGCAGCTACAGGGGGATTTTTCTCCTTAGTGTTAGAAAACTGAGCGGGGGTAGATAGGTAGAGTGATGGCAAATAAAAGATTCATGCGGTATATCTTTTGAGATAAGATTACAGAAGTTACTAAAAGGCATTGGGTGAATTACAGTAGATCAGCCACTATTTCTGACTCTCTACCACCTAATACAGGCAATACAATCATAACCAAAAGATGGGAAGGAAGAGAGCAGAATGTACTAGGGGGGAGTTGCTATTAGTCCATCAACCACCTCCACCCAGCATGATAGTTCCCCATTGGGGCCTCAAACCAAATGGCAGAGCCAGGTCTTCAATCTCTTGTGAAGGTCAGGAGGTTTTTAGATACTTTTATATATACATTTTCCTTTTTCTTACTGTATTGTTCTGTTTTGCCAATGTTTATATTTGTTCTGTTTCTAAGCCCACCCAGAATCATATATGTATATGTATATCTATATCTGTGTGTGTGTGTGTGTGTGTGTGTATCTATATAATTTTAAACAATAAATGAACGATAAATAAAGTATCAGAACACACACTGCTATAATAGTTTGGCATATGTCCCAAAACGTATGAAAAAGACCCAAGAATTGTTTCCAGGAAAGAGAGGCCAATTCTAGGCCAGACTATTTCAGGGGAAGCCATCAGATCATGATTCATAGAACATGAATGCCATCAATTTTTTAAAAAATTAACAAAAGGGGAGGGGGCATATTATGACCTGTTTGCTCTGCCTCCTGTCCCAATGATCCAGAAAACAGAGATGAATGTTAATGAATAATGGATAAAAGTCCAAATCATTTAGCAACAGATAAGAACCACATGTTTTCTTTCTTGGGAAAGAAAACATGTATCCAGAGGTGGCACCAAATAAGCATTAAATTGGTACAGAGTAGAGACAGTATCAACCCTGAAGCTGGCCTGAGAGAGGCCATTTTCCAGGCTTCGGTGTTGCCACAATGGAGCTGAGAGTTAGGGAGCGGGGAGAATGTTTATTAAAGAAAAAATCTCAATAAAATATATATGCCCAAAAAAAAAATCTTTCTCCTGGGAACCAAGGACATTCTCACACCAGGTCAGAGAGAGGAGGAATGATATTACCAGGCAACCGGACGGCATCGTGATTGGACCATGTGACTAATTGTTTGGGGAAGGGGAAAAACTTTTACTTTTAATTCGGTGAAAACCACGGGAACCTTTAAAGTCGGTTTTCACTAGCCTGTGCCAATATGATATTTCCAATGAACCAGCTCTTTGAGGAATCTGCTTGCCTCAGAGTCCTTATTTATCCTGGGAGTATTACTTGGAACCCTGACAGACAGTGTATCTCAAGGAGGAGTGATTAGATCAGAACTCCATATGCTGAATGACTCAGGTTTTTTTGTACATAGATGTCTGGAACCATCTCCTTTTTGTAATAAGAAAACAGACACAGCACAGTTTTAAAACCATCTCTCTTCTTGTGCCCAGAGCACCTCTCATTCTCCAAGCTTATTATAAAATAGACTAAAGTTTATAATAAACAGTCTGTGTACCCTGGCTTCTAGGAAGTGGGTTAATGGTTACCTTCAAACCATTGCTATACTATTGCCTAGATTGCTCCTGAATACATACATACACCCCTACAGAATATGTGAGAATAGGTGGTCCTTGGCTTACAACAGTTCATTCAATGACCGTTTGAAGTTACAATGGCATTGAAAAAACGACAGTTGCAGCAGCCCTGTGGTCACGTGATCAATTTCAGCCACTTGGCAACTGACTCATATTTATGATGGTTGCAGTGTCCCAGGGTCATGTGATCGCCTTTTGCAACCTTCTAACAAGCAACATCAATGGGGAAGCCAGATTCATTTAACAACAGCGTTACTTAACGGCCGCAGTGATTCACTTAACAACTGTGGCAAAAAGGTCGTAAAATGGGGCAAAACTCACTTAACAACTGTCTTGCTTAGCAACAAAAATTTGGGGCTCAATTGTGGTCATAGGTCGAGGACTACCAGTACATACATACACAGATAAACAAGTAAGGGCAAAATCTAAATTATTTGGTTTCATCCTGACTTTTCTTCTTACACTTTGGTTAGAATTACTCAAGCAGTTCTGTATTTCAAGGCTGCAGAGGGAGTCCTGGAACTCTATGAGAGCCTAACCACTTCCAGTGCAGGTAACTAATACAGGAGTTCACCCAAAGGTTACCATAAGGAGCTGGTGACTTGGCTCATATAAATACTAAACCATAGTTTAACCACAGGCTACTGAATAAACCACAGTGGCTAGGCTCGCCAACAACAAAATCATATTAGCTAATCTACGGACAGATTAAATGGATTTTGGGAGATTCTATTAGGACAATGGAGCAATTCCATCACACATTCTTTAAAAAAAGCTCTGTGCACAACCAAACATCATTCAAGCAATATCAGCATGTTTCGCACTGATGTGTGCGAGAGAAAAACCTTCCACATGCAGTGCATGTACCTTGGCTTCTACGTGAGCCAAGAACTTGATAATGCAGGTTCTAGTTCATGTAGAAGCCAACACATATAGAGATTGTTCTCAATTTATGATTGGTTGCTTAGCAATTGTTCAAGGTACCACCTGCCTGAAAAAAGAAACTTGACCCAGATTCAAAATTCTAATGGTCACCCCCACCCATCCCACCATCATAATCACACTTTGGGCACTCAGCAACACAACCACAATCCTGGCCATTTGCAGCATCCCACAGTCATGTGACTGTTTTTACCATGGTTTTGCCAAAACCCAACACTTACTTCCAGTTTTTTGCAAAATCACATCCATAGCAAACAATAGGCTCACACTTGCGATTGCCGGGTTTACACTTATGACGACTGCAAAAAAAATAAATAAATAAAACCAGGTTGGTCACATGACCAACTTCTTTTATGACTATCACAATATACATCTGTAATGGGCAGTCTCCATTATGGTCATATGTGGAGGTTACTGCCTATATGTACTGCAATGTTATTTTGCATATGGAGTAACAGAAACCAAACTGGGGATATGCCACATAACAACACTTTCTCACAAATCTACTTCTCTCTCTTGATCTTAATACTCAGTACACAGGCCAATGGTGATGATTTCAGTTGATTTTTTTTAATATAGCCTTTCACTTTAATGGCTGTATCACAACTCTATTGCTGAACATAAATGTGCCTACTGTATGATGCCAACAAAAAACAATACAGGTAGTCGACTTACGATCACAAATTTTCTGTTGCTAAACAAGATAGTTGTTAAGTGAGTTTTGCCCCATTTTACTACCTTTCTTGCCACATTTGTTAAGTGAATCACTGCAGTTGTTAGGTTAGTAACATGGTTTTAAGTGAATCTGGATTCCCCATTGACTTTGCTTGTCAGAAGGTCACAAAAGGTGATCGTATGATCCTGGGCATTGCCACTGTCATAAATATTTGACAATTGCCAAGCATCTGAATTTTGATCATGTGACCATGGATGGGGATGCTGCAATGGTTACAAGTGTGAAAAATGGTCGTAAGTCACTTTTTCAGTGCCGTTGTGACTTTGAACAATCACTAAATGAACTGTTGTAAATTGAGGACTACCTATAGGAAAATGTGTGATTATGCTTATTCTCCCTGATTCTGAGAAATAGAGAATGAGAAATTGAACTGAAAAACCAAAATAACATAACCGAAAAATAATTGGAAATTTGTTATAGCAGATGATGGAAATTAACTAATGCTGGACTATTCTTCCCTACCACCACCACAAAAAATCTAATCATATTTAAGCCTCATAATACTCTAGTAGCAAATCACTACCATATTGTTACCAAGGATATTTGAAGATGTACCTGCTTACATTGTTTTCCAGTTTCCCAGTCTGAGGCTAGATCCATGACCTTCCTTCAATTTGAAGGAGAAGTTATTTTTACTAATGAGATTTAGCTTTAATTCCCTGCTCACTAGCAGCTATTCACCAACTGTGACCATGTGTTGATCAACCAACAATTAACTTGAACCACTGTTTATATAATGAACACAATCAATTGGACTACCCATCCTACTAAGCATACTAGCCACAAGCCAGCCAATCATATTTTAACATTAATTACATGGATCTAACTCAGTCTGGGAAAGAGAAAATAAAATATTTCCCACATATCCAAACCTGAAATCTATGAAAGACAGTAGAATAAAAATATTGTGAGCACATTTTTTTAAAAACGTTATAATCCTGTGCATGTTTATCTGGGAATCTGCATATTTTAATGTGAACAAATAGGTGTATATGAAAAGAATTGGGCCCCAGATGTCAGACGCATCAGTTGCTCCCAAACAAGAACAGTGCTTAGCAAATGAGTCAGTAATTTAATTCATTTACATGACACCATAATCTGATGTGATCTTTCCACTCATGCATCTCAAAAGACATACTGGAGATCTTTTAACAGCAAAGAGAAATATGACAACAGAATTTTGGTTGTGCACTTGGACAAGGATATTTTTTTTAAAAGACTCTACATTCAACATCAAAGGGAACAACATCCCCTCCTTTTCTTCCTGATAACCCCCCCAAAACTCAATACAGTTACAAGATCACTGTTTATTACCTGCAATACAAATTGAGACTAAGAAATGTCGTTCACCAGAAAGTGGTCCAAATGAGAGAATTCAGACCTGCCTGTGCCTGCATCCCTTACAGCGATACTCTTGTTTATCCTATTCTGAGCTGATCTTGTTTCACCTTTATTCCCAAATCCTAAAGTACCCATAAATGTGAGATACACACACACATATATATACATATACAAATATGCACATATGTATGTATATATATACATATATATATATATATACATATATATATATATATATATATATATATATATATATACATACACACACACACACATATATACATATACATACATACATACATATATATACACAGATATATACATACACACACACACATATATGTATGTATGTATGTATGTATGTATGTATATATATATATTTTGAAAAAGCCGTGCTATACATAGAGCATCTCGGACACCTACCGAAAGCACCCGGGATTCCATTCTTCCCACCTCCTCCTTCCGTTTAAAAGAGAAGCAATGAGCTCGAGTTCATTGCAGGGAGAGGGGAAGAGGTGAGCTAGTCCTACCTGCTAAAAACTGTACGGATCGAGGTCCAAACAGCTCCGGGACCTCCAAACCTTTGCATCACGGGCATTGCTTTTACTTCCTCTCCTCTGCCCAGAAGGAACATTGACTCAGATCCGCCCTTTTTGGAATTTCCCAAAGCGTGATTGACAAGCCGCTCAGCTAATCAGCAAACTTTCCCCTCCGTCGCCGGCAGAGGCACAAAAGAGGGGAACCGTAGCGGGGAAGCCCAGATGGGCTGGTAAACGTCTTAGGGCGCGCGGTTGTGCTTCGGTTCCGCGAGTCAACAGTATGCCTTTCTGACGTTAATATCCCGAGTCCGCCCTTCAACGCTAAGCCTGGGAGCTCTTCTTGCATAAACAAGAAATATGGTTGCTTGCCCTTTGTGGTGCGTTCCTCGCAGATCTTTCCCTTGGGGGTTGTGAAGTTTCCTCGGTTTTACGTTTCAGTCTGTTTTTCCCGTGCTCCATTTGCCCTTCCCGAAATAAAGCACCACGTTCGTTTTGCAAAGCGTTTGTGATCGATTGCAGTGGGATATGATCAGAATTAAATCTAGTTAGGGAGGCAGCAAACTGAAGAGCCGTGACAAAATAGCAACCAGATGATTTCCTCCTCTTGCTAGTGAATGTGCAAAATAAATGCAATGTTTCTTTTTTTTTTTTTTACAAAAGGGGGGGGGATTTTGTGTGAAATCTCCAGTCGGTTAAATATGGGCTAAGATCATGATTATTTTTTTAAAAAACATAGTTTACAGCAGCTTGGTGTTGCAGAACAACCTTGCTCGTCAATTATATTCAGGGAATTTTTATTCGTTTGTTTGTTCAAGTATTATACAACTAGTTATATTGCTATAGCTCAGCACCACTTCAACATGGAATTGATAATGGGGAGGGACATGCATTTTTTAAAAATTATCTGTACAAATGCTGAAGGCAGGAAAAAGTGGGAGAGCAATGTGGCTGACTGCATAGGGAGTAGACTTCTGTACTTTTTTTTAAAGCAAATGCTCATATTATGGTGGTAATAAAATCTGCATCTGTCAAAATGCCATTATCTGACTTAATATTATGGGGGGTTTATTCAGAAGTGTTCACCCTAAGGTACCCACAGCTTCTGGTCACCTAAGGTACCCACGGCTTCTAAAATATAATCTACAAGAAGGATTGTTTCCAGATATGTGACTGCTAATGCTAATTGTCAAAAAACATTTTGTGGTAATTTCACTTGGCCCTTCCTAATGGATTTTTCCCTGCAAGGAAAAAAACAAAAGCAATAAAAGGATTTCGGAGAACAGCAGATGGAAGTTGGCTGTATTCAGACTTCCATATCAAATTCTCTGAATGAGGTAAGACGGTTATAAAATAAAAGCCTTATCTGAAAGCATCCAGCATTTTTTAGCTATGTTTGTTTATTCATTGAACTTGTATGCTGCCCGTTTCGCCACAGGCAATCCTAGGTGGCTTACAAACATTGAATAAAATGCAGTGTAAAACATTAAAACAATAAAGATCTTAAATTTAGAAATTCAGTTAAAATAAAGCTAAGCAGAATAGAGGGGAGGGGGGAAAGAGAGCAAAGTATGCACAGGGAGGAGGCGGGGTATTTGTATTCCATTAGCAGGGGTGGGCTTCAAAAAGGAGTTCTCTGCCTGGTTGCTGGGTGGGCATGGCCTAGTCAGCCTCCTGCACCATGGTGGGGGAGAGGGCATTTTTGCCCTCCCTGGCCTCCAGAGGCTTTACTTTTTGCCCTCCCCGAGCCTCCACGCGCGCCCTGCATTTAACTGCATCCAAACTGGGCCGTGTGGGACTCCTGGGAGGGGGTGGGCGGGGCCAGCCAGGAGTGGGATTTGGGGGTTCTCTGAACTGCACAGAATCTTAGCTAGAGGTTCTCCGGAACCTGTTGTGACCTCAGCTCAGTCATTACAGGACCCAATTATTCTCAAACAAAACTATTTTATTATAACAGCTGAGTATTACTTCATTCCCAGTTTAGTCCAAATTAATTCCAAAACAGAAAAGGTCCAGGGGGTTATCACAAACCTTCATCTTCTTTGGCATCCTGCCAAAGGCCTTTCTTAGCAAAGCCCCACAAAATTCAGAAACGAGACGCCGACTGGAAAACAGATTTAGCACCGTTGCTTTCCTACAAAGAGTGCAAGAGCCCTTGCTGCTCTTTTAAGCCTTATGGGAGGGACCAATCATCTCCTGACCTTACTCCTGAGTTGTCTTTTTTTCCTTTAGCTGCTCTTCCCTTCTGGCAGCTCTGCGCAAGTGTGCACTAGGAACAGGTTCCTCCTGTTCTTCTGCCTCTCTGCTGTTCGACTCTGGAGGCTCTGGAGCCTGCACGTCACTCCCTGATGGCCCTGGACCCAGCTCTGCCTCCGACCCAGAGCCCTCGTCCGGGCCTTCCTCAGACTCCAGGACTGGCCCATGGTCCTCCCCAGCCTCCTCGCTGTCCGACTCCGCTGCTAGCTCCACGGGCTGCTGGCAGACCACAACAGAAACCCTTTGAACCTCCAGCAGCCCACCCCTGTCCGTTAGTCACCCCCAATGTGTTACATCCCCATTAAGGGACCCAGGCTAGTTGACATAGCCATGTCTTCAAGGCTTTTTTGAAGGCCTGAAGGGTGGGAGCAGATCTGACCTCGGGGGACAAGATGTTCTAGAGTTGCTCTTCTGGAACTTGCCAGTGGAAATTCTTTGGCTGATGGCATCTGCAGCATGTCCCTTCTGCCATTCTGCAGAAGGGACATGGGTGGGGCAGGCTAATCCCATCAAGGTGACCTGGTTTCTGAGATAGCCTGGACCCATACCATTTAGGGCCTTAAATGTGATAATCAACACCTTGAATTGGACCCTGAAGCAAAGAAGGCTGAACTTTGGTCTCTCACAGTTGTGTAGAGACTCCAAACTGATGTTGTATTTGACCTCACCCTCAAGCTCAGCCTGGTCATCTACAATAGCAATGTAACATGGGCCACCCTAGGAACCTCAAAAACCGCCAATGAACCTGCATTTTGCACCAGCTGAAGCGTCTGGATACTCTTCAAGGGTAGCCCCATGTAGAATGTATTGCAGTAGTCCAAGCACGAGATGACCAGATCTTGAGTGACTGAGGTCAGGAATTCCCAATCCAAAAAAAGGCTCAACTGGCGCACAACACAAAGTTGTGGAAAGGCTGTCCTAGCCACAACTTCACCTGCTTATCAAGCAGGAGTTGTGTGTCCAGGAGAACCCCAAGTTACAAACCAGGTCTGTCTGGGATAGTGCAACCCAATCCAGAATTAAAGTTATGTTAATTTGGCTATGACAAAAAGATGCTAAACAGAACAGGTGAAAAAGGGGGCCATTGCAGGGGAAAGTTTGGAGGAAAAGATAATTCCATTTGAAAAAATAAACATTTGCAATGTCACAACGAGTTCCTGGGAAAAAGAAAAGTAGGACTAACAGATCTGAGCTGCAAACATCCAGAGGGCAGCAAAGATCTAGAGTTTTTGTACATATGTCTTAGTGGCCATCTAGTGGTCACCCAGAGCTTTGTAGCTCAAACATGCTAGCCCTCAAAAGGAAATGCTGGCTTGGTGACTATGAACCAGTCACTCACTCATTCTCAGTCCTATTCATTTCACAGGCTTCTTGTAGGAAAATAGGAGGAAAAAGGAGCATTAAATATCTTCGCCACCTTAAGTTATTTATAAAAACAATAAAGATGGAATATTTTTTTAAAAATCTAGTTGATATGGATGGGAAATGAAGGAATGAAAAGATAGGTAAGTTGTCACAGATATTGTCAAAAGCATGGTTTCCTGTAATTAAACATGTTAATAGCGATTTTTTTATGAAGATAAATATCTTTAATAGCAGGATTTTTCTTTTATTCTAATTCTTTTATTCTATTCAAACTAGTTTGAAATCCATGTATTTGGGATTAAATTTCAATAAACTCAGTTTTATTTTTTAGTAATATGTTTGTTCATGCAAATATGTAGATGTCACTGCAAATCATTTGTGAAACTACTAAGCTTGTAAGCATTTTGTTATTCTGACCATCCCTACAGAACTTTCAACAATTTCCCATGAGAGGAGGCTCATGAAAATGGTGTTTAATTATGAACCCCTAGTGCCATGGTCATTGTAAGGTAAAGGTAAAGGTTCACCTCACACACATGTGCTAGTCGTTTCTGCCTCTAGGGGGCTCATCTCCGTTTCAAAGCCGAAGAGCCAACACTGTCCGAAGAAGTCTCCGTGGTCATGTGGCTGGCATGACTAAACGCCAAAGGTACATGGAACATTGTTACCTTCCCAACAAAGTTGGTCCCTATTTTTCTACTTGTATTTTTATGTGCTTTCGAACTGCTAGGTTGGCAGAAGCTGGGACAAGTAACGGGAGCTCACCCCATTACATGCCATTAGGGATTCGAACCACTGAACTGCCGACCTTTCGATCAACAAGCTCAGCATCTTAGCCACTGAGCCACTGCGTCCCTCATGGTCATTGTAGTAGGAGTTAAATTCTATAGTCTTGTTATTCTGAAAGAGTCCTCAATACCCTTATGTGTTCTGCCAGCATTTTGTATTTCTCCACTATGTGGACCATGAAATCATCACAGCAATTTTTTAAAGCCATGACATAACCAGGTTGATGACACATTGCTTTTGGGTGACATCATGCATATGCTGCTATGCCTGTTGGAATGCCAGCATTAGTCAGGAATTATTTTTTTGAACAAAAATTTAAAAAAAATCTCATAAAATCACAAAATCTCATGAAAGTTTAGAGTTCAGCTCTGCAGTCTTGTGAGAATGTAGCTGAGAACACCAAATCTTGACAAAATTACTAAAATTGTAGGATTGTGGTTATTAAAATTGTTATTTCATGTGAGCTCACATTAAGGACAATCTACAGTATTTTTGTGTATGTACCTTGCACCTGGGATCACAAGTTGCATTGCCCTCTGGTAGATCTAGAATTCTTGGGATTTCTTTCTTGAATTTTAACAAGTGGGAAACTTTATACCAGAAGCATCACATGTTGTGAATGTTGTAAAACAGGGATGAGAATTTCATAATCTATCCGGAGAGTCACAATGGTAGAAAATGGGACTGATGTTGTTGGCAGGTGGAGCCAGGTGGCTGTTTCCTTTTTGTGACCCACCCCTCTCATTTTTCTTCCCTCCCTGTTCAGCAGGCTGGTCAGGGTTTTAGAAATTAGGCTAAGGGTCCAAGGTTGTACATCTCTGTATCAGACGCTTCCATGAAGCAATGATAGGTGTGCTCATTGGCTTGGTTTATTGTGAAAACAGCTGTATAATGTCATAAGATCTGACCTGAATTTGCCTTCATTATATATCTATATATTTTGTAGGAACATTAAAGCAACCTGTTTAAATGAGAGAAATGCATCTAAGAAAAGACTTAACTCATTGTAAGGGTTTATTAAATTTAAAGCTGACTCTTTTTTTTCCTTCAGGAAAGGAAGCTCTTCAGAATTAAGCTCTTCAGTTGGGCTTAATTCTGAATCAAGCAAGAAATCTCAAGCATAATACAAAGTTGGGGAAAAACTGATGATTACCAGTATAAGAATCTCAATCAGGTTTATTCACCATTTTAAACCGTATCTTTAGTTTAGTCAATGGAGAAAAAAAATCTCACAAGAGATCTGGGGTTGGTGTAAACTTAGGCTACCAATGGAGATCCTACCCTTAAGGTACATATTTGGCTTAGAAAAATTCTCCTCCTACGTGTATCTCATGTGGCCCATCTGTATGGGGGGCAAGGGGACATTCCAATAGTTGGAAGTACTTTACAGGGCATAAAACACCCTTTCTAAGATGTAACTTCAAATGGTCATTAAACTACAGATCATAAGTTGAAGATACTTATGGAGGGAACTAGAGGGAACTAAAGTTACAATTAAATGAGAAGAACACTTAAATTTGATTTACACAGAATGGAGCAAAATATTTTAACATTTGACATATTGAAGAATATTCTTGAACAGTAGACACAGAAGTTAATTTTAAAAGTGTCTTCCTCTATATATAGACTATGTTTAAAAGATGTTATGGAAAGGAACAGGTTCTATTAGACAAGGCTGAAGCTGATCTGAAAGTGGATTTTAAAATGACAAGCTACAGGAATGATACAGAAAAAGATGCTACACTGGACATACAAAAGAGACTAGGTGATGTTTTAATAATTAAAAGGGATAAACAAATCAAGAGTGTGGCCTGGATAACCTTCCTACATTGGATTTTCAGAACAGGCCTATTAAAATTTTATAAAAAGGGACAAAGAAAAACTGAAAAGAAATTGTTTTAAGACATTGTTTGAAGAAACTATCAAGATTATTAGAAGAAAAAGGAAGGAATCTAAAGTTGGCTTACTTTATCAGAATTAAAATAGACTTGTTATCTCTGGTAACCTCTTAATGAGCTTTTGCTAATCAGGACTGAAATGACAAGGATTTTAAAGGATTTGTTTATAGATAAGGAGATATAAGAAGAAGAGAACATTTGTTGATTAGTTTCTTATTGCTGCAGTTGTACTTTTTAACAAAATTACTATTAAAAAAACAACAGTACTAAATGGTTCTGGTCAGGAGATATTGGGTTTATGAGATGCAAGAGAATTCAGCCTGCCCATTCCATTCGTAACCCGAGGATTCGTGGGAGTGAATCTTGTACCTTGAACACAATCACCACCTGCTTAAGATAACCCAAGGCCTCCCTGTCCCACTGAAATACTTCATGCTCCTCACAATTGCTTTCCGCCCCCCAACCTACTGCACCAGGTCACTTACCATGTGAAGATCTAGCAAGCTGTCTCTTCTCCAACCTCTCAGCTGTGCGCACCCCTCCAATGCTCCATTTAGGATTGTGCAGGCCTTGTCCGGAAGTTTGCTGGCCAAAACAGAGTTCCTTTGAGACCTGTGCAGTGCCAGGTGAGGACTGTGCAGATCTAAACGAGGCGTCGGAGGGACAGATCCGCCCCTCCAAGCCTCCATTTTGGCTGACAAAGTGCACAATAGCAATAGCAATAACACTTATACTGCTTTACAGTGCTTTACAGCCCTCTCTAAGTGGTTTACAAAGTTAACATATTTCCCCCAACAATTTGGGTCCTCATTTTACCCACCTCGGAAGGATGGAAGTGTTTTCTTTTGTTCTTTAAAGGAATTTATAATTTATTTATATTTTAAAGACAATGCCATCCAGCAAAGCTATGCTTATTCTTATGCAGCCATGCCACTAAAAATAGCCCATCTAGTAGCTCAGTCTCTGCAGTCACTTTCAGAAGCATACTTTCAGGGTTTCTTCTCCAGCATTTTGTTAAATAAATTCTCTTATTTTATATTCCTTAAAAGATAACTTTATATAAAGTGCCTTCTCTCTGTGTACTCTAGAGCATTTTTTTTCCTAACGATTATATACCACTTCTTTATTGTGTTTAATGCAAGCCCTGCCATTATCCAAACCTTTATTTGAATTTCTTCTGCCTCTATTTTAGAAAACTTATTTTAGCTACGCTAACCAAAGTTTCTTCTTTTCTCCTAGAATGCTGAAATCGGTAAACATTGCTTTCTTTCGGTTTTCTATCAGGCAGTCCTAAACATGGAAATCCTAATTTAAGGGAAGTGCAATCTCTCTGTTATACCCAAACCAAATCTTGCCCCAAACTCCCATAAATTCAAAAATCTGTAGCAAAAGTTGTCTTGTTGACTACTCACTCAGGCAAACCAGAGAGAGGGTCGAAAAGAACCTTCCAGGATGTTTTAATCAACTGCAGAAAGAAAGGCACACCCAGGCTTACTTTTAGCTTGGAGATGGGGAATTCCCCGTGAAGGAGGCCCTAGACAGCTTTTCTGGTGGTTTTGAAAAGGATCCAAAGATAATTTAAAGGGCTCCCCTGTAGCCAGAGGGGGGATGCTGAAGTACGTCACTGCTACGTGAATAATCAGTTCACTGAGAAAATATATTTGGTAGATGGAATCCCATGTTTATTTGCTAGGAAACTGGCTTTTTGTTGGTTTTTTTTTTTTTCTTGAGTACCAAAGAAATGTCTACATGTGATATCAAACCCGAAACTTGTGGTCCAAACAATAGAAACTGGGAGGAGGGGGGAATCTAAACAAACAGCGAGAATCAGTTTAGTCTTTACGGTATGTTACTATTTCTTCCCTAGCGAAACTGAGTGACTGATGTTCCTCCTATTAGCTCAGTTTATATGACACTCTGGGCCGCAGAATAATCATACTTTAGCTTATCAGGTTATGTGAACCCAAGCTGTATTGCCAATTTACAACTTGGTACATCCAGCAGAACCAGAAATCATAAGCTAATTGGAAAAATCATGTTTGACTCAAGGGTGACAATATTGTGTAAATGATGCTTTATGAGCTTTGCATCATATGGACTCTGACAGAAAATTGCCACACTGCGGAGAAACGAAAGATTCAATAAGAAAAGCAAAAGCAAAAGAATTCTGTAGAAACCAGAGTTTTTAAAGGCTAAATGATCTGAAAGGCAGTGTTGTAAACATGTGATTAGCTCTCCTTTTACTTGTGTTTTTCGCTGGGTGGCCTTGAACAATGTTTCAGGCTCAGCTGGAAAGATTTGTATGCCATGGCAATAAAAGTCAAGATGGCAGCTGCAACAATATAATTAAAACTTTTATATGTGTGGGTTTTTTTTAACCATATCCTTCAGATATGGGTTCACCCTGGGTTCACTCTTTGCTGGATTGGCTGTATTGCATTACACTGCATTGCAATTTTTAAAAACATTTTTATAGCTGCCCATCTTTTAACCAATCCTGGCCAGCTTCCAATAAAAAATTAAGAGATATATAAAATCATTTTATAAATATAACTCTAGAGCCTAAAGAGCTGGTGCTTGCCTGTTGGCCTGGGGACTAAATGGGAGGGGGGCCTGGGGAGCACACTGGAGGTAGTGATGGATTGATGGCAGACTCCATCCTCTCCCCTTGCTCTCTACTCTCCACCTGTTCACCTTTTTGGTTATCATATTGATGGACAGGTAGTCCTAAACTTATGACCACAATTGAGCCCAACACTTCTGTTGTTAAATGAGACATTTATTAAGTGAGTTTTGCCCCATTTTACAACCTGTCTTGCTACAGTTGTTAAGTGAATCACCGCAATTGATAAGTTAGTTACACAATTGTTAAGTGAATCTGGCATCTCCATTGATTTTGCTTGTGAGAAGGTTGCAAAAGGTGATCACATGATCATGGGGATGCTACGAAGGTTGTAAGTGTGAAAAACGGTCATAAGTCATTTTTTTCAGTGTTGTTGTAACTTTGAATGGTCACTAACTGAACTATTGTAAATTGAGAATGGCCTGCATTCCTATTGTGTTCTTCATTGTTTATTTTATTTTTTGATTATTTTACTTCAGTTCTGTTTACACTCTTTTCATTTTTTTATTGTTGTAAGCCGCCTAGAGTAGTTCCACTACTCTACTCGCAGCAAATAAATTTAGTAAATAATAATAATAACCCAGTTGCAATGTATGGCTGTGAAGTTGGATCATAAGAAAGGCTGAGCGCCAAACAATTGAGGCCTTGAACTATGGTGCTGCGACTCCCTTGGATTGCAAGGCGATCAAATCCGTCAGTCCTAGAGGAGATCAACCCTGACTGCTCTTTAGAAGGCCAGATCCTGAAGATGAAACTGAAATACTTTGGCCACCTAATGAGAAGGACGGACTCACTGGAGAAGAGCCTAATGCTGGGAACAATTGAGACCAAAAGAAGAAGGGGATGATAGAGAATGAGGTGGCTAGATGGAGTCACCGAAGCAGTTGGCATAAGCTTAAATGGACTCCAGAGGATGGTAGAGGACAAGAAGGCCTGGAGGAACGTTGTCCATGGGGTCGCAATGGGTTGGACACGACTTCGCAACTAACAACAACAACAACAACAATACTCAACAAACTAAAACATTAAAAACAACAAAATCCTGGTGCCTATCTGTTCTAACATGCTATCATTACAGCTTATACCAGGTTGTGGAGAAAAGCCAAAGCTTTATGGAAGGCTGGGAGGGCAGAGGCCTGCAGAAGTTCTGAGGGGTGGGGTGTTTCAAAGGGCAGGGGCTGCCATAATGAAGAGCTATTTCCTAGCTCCCATCAGGCAGTATTTAGGGGAAGGGACTAGGAGCATGCCTAACCTATCTGACCTGGTAGGATGAGTTTTTCCCTCTCCATTAATGACCCCTATGAATTATGCCTGAAGAAAGTTCTAGGCAAAAATGGGGCTCCTGGCAGGAATATGTTAGGAAATAAAATTGAAAGGAACAAGATATATCAACGTTCACAATTGTTTCTCTGTCAGATTTTTTTGTAATTCGGCTCACTCCAACCATCAAGCTGCTGTGTATTGCAAGAGAAAGTTATTTTGTGGATCATTTTGTGGATTCAAATAGGTTATGCCTGTCTTCAGGGGGAAAAATACTGTATTCAGATGTAATCTGTTGTTGGTTTATTTTTAATGCCTGCATATTTTTCCTGGAAAAAGCATGTCTCAATTTGTTTTTTTAAAAAATCCAGAAACAAAAGTCATCCTACAACCGGGGTTATTGAGTATTTCCTCTCAGGAATCAGTCAGAAATCACTACAAGGCCACCAGCAAAACAGGAGTAAATGACCACTTGAGTGCTTCCAATGAGCTATTCCTATGAATAGGCACCACTGAAAATTCTCCCTTCCATGAAATTGGCTGTTGAAAATACAGTAGGTGTTAAATATTGGCTACAAAATTCCAGATGACCACTTGTAGTGAAAAGGCCAGGCCAGCCTGCAAACCCCAGCTGAGGCTCAACAGATATGCTGACTTTAGCATGCAGCTAAAAAAAAAGATTTTGGTACTTTTCTTTCCAGATAGAAAAGGTTTTGCTCATTTGGAAACTTGGAAAAAAAATCCAAGATTTATTGTGAAGGATATGGAGATGCCAAGCTAAGGTCCTCTCCAAAGTCCGATTAAAGATGGTATTTACAGGATTGGAACAGGGAATGTCTGATCCAATGTTGGTTCATTGTCTAGAAAAAGAAATTAGCTAACATGTTTCATGTAGTTTGTAGTTCTGTAGGTTAAGGTATTATTGTCTTTGGTAATTATAATTGTCTCTACTTAAGCTCAGTATTGCATGGTTTTTGTGCAACTTAGAACTGATTTACCCATACTCACAAAAATACAGTATGGTGCTGTGGAATTTATTTCATTTTTTTTGTTTTACTTGTCCTAGGATAAAAGGGTAAAGGTTCCCCTTGCACATATGTGCTAGTCATTCCTGACTCTAAGGAGCGGTGCTCATCTCCGTTTCAAAGCCGAAGAACCAGTGCTATCCAAAGATGTCTATGTAGTCATGTGGCTAGCATGACTAAACGCCAAAGGCACACGGAACGCTGTTCCCTTCCCACCAAAGGTGGTCCCTATTTTTCTACTTGCATTTTTTAAGTTCGAATTGCTAGGTTGGCAGAAGCTGGAACAAGTATCAGGAGCTCACCCCGTTACATGGCTCTAGGGATTCGAACTGCTGAACTGCCAACCTTTTGATCAACAAGCTCAGCGTCTTAGCCACTGAGCCACTGCGTCCTTTGTCCTAGGATAAGGAGGTCTTAATTCTCTTTGCACAGCAGGTTTATGAGGAAGGATGGTGAATAGAAGCATTCCATGAAGAAGAGGTGACACAGATACAACTAGTAACCCACAACATATAGGCTGGGAGAGCTGAGGTGTGATGACACTGAGGGCTTCCAGGAAAAGAGTATGAACCTCCATTTCCTTACAAGGTCAGGTGTCCTGCTAAAGCACTAGATGGCAGGAAAGAGATACTGTACAGGAAATCTAACTCATTGCTGACATCTAACAGCCATCTGGATTTTGCCTAATAGTTCAGTTTAAAAATGGATATGGTTGGCCACCATTGTATCATGCGGCAATGAATTCCATAGTTCAACAAGTAAAGTAACAGTAACAGCATTGGAAGGGACCTTGGAGGTCATCTAGTCCAACTCCTGCTCACGCAAGAGATCTGTACTAGGGATTCGAACCACCGAACTGCCAACCTTTCTGATCAACAAGCTCAGTGTCTTAGCCACTGAGCCACCTAGCAAGCTGGTTGGAGAATTCTGGGAGCTGAAGTCTACCCATCTTACAGTTGTTACTGTTACGAATAGTACTTTATTCTCTTCCATTGTTCAGCTTTGCTGGATGAGCAATTGTTATAGTGCTGTAAAAGAGAAATGTATCTATTGTCTTTGTTGTATGCATAATGTTACATATCTCTGTCAAGCTCCTTGCACATCTTTTTTTTTCTAAATTTAAATAGCACAAATGCCACTACTTTCTCATGGGGAATTAGTCAAGTCTTGCTGATTATTTTAGTTTGCCTTTTTTAGTACTTTAACTGATCTGCTGATCCTTGCTTTAGAAACATGGTAATGACCGTATTTCAAGAGTATCTTTACTGTCCAACTATAGAAAAGCATTATGACATTTCTTTTTTGAGATCATTTTTGATGAACTAATATTTTTCCCCTGATTTATGAAATCTGTGATTTTTCTCTTCATGCAAGAAGTACTTCAGGACTCTTCACAAGCTGGTTATAGAGGTAGTCCTCAGTTTACAGCCATTTGCTTTGTGACCATTCAAAGGTACAATGATGCTGAAAAAAATGACTTATGACCAGTGGTGGAATTCAATTTTTTTTACTACTAGTTCTGTGGGCGTGGCTTGGTGGGTGTGGCAGGAGAAGGATATTGCAAAATCTCCATTCCCACCCCACGCCAGGGGAAAGATACTGCAAAATCCCCATTCCCACCCCTCTCCTGGGGGAAGGATATTGCAAAATCTCCATTCCCACCCCCTCTGGGGTCAGCCAGAGGTGGTATTTGCCAGTTCTCCGAACTACTCAAAATTTCCGCTACCAGTTCTCCAGAACCTGTCAGAACCTGCTGGATTTCACCCCTGCTATTCTTATAACCATTGCAGCATCCCCATGGTCATGTGATCAAAATTTAGACATTTTACAACTGTCGTGTATTTAAGATGGTTGCAGTGTCCTAAGGTCATGTGATCATATTTTGTGGCCTTCTGACACGCAAAGTTCATGGGAAAGCCAGGTTCACTTAACAACCATGTTACTAACTTAGCAACTGCTGTGATTCATTTAACAACTGTGGCATGAAAAGTTGTAAAATGAGGCAAAATGTACTTAACTACTACTTTGTTAGCAATAGAAATTTTGGGCTCAATTATGGGTGTAAGTTAAGGATTACCCATACTCTTTCCCAAAGGTAATTTATAAAAGTACAGTAATTTAATCTAAAATCATTTATATTTCTCAGGCAAAAATTATGAAAGTTTCAGATAACTCATTTTCTAAGCACAGAGTTGTCAATAGAGGTGGGTAATTTGTTATTGTGCCTTCCGTTGCTAAGATATGAAGATCAAAGACTTATAAAGGTTTGCTTGAATCTTATGGCAATGCAGGATATGTAGCTCCGACTGAATAAGACAATAATACTGTTTTTTGGTATCCTCTAATGTTTCTCAACCTTGGCAACTTGAGGTATGACTGGGGAATTGTGGGAGTTGAAGTCCACACATCTTTAACTTGCCAAGATTGAGAAACACGGCTCTTGACTAAGCACTTTTTCATCCCAAAGGAAACCTTTGTTAACTTTCTGCGACATTTTGTTCCACCCCAGATATACTGAGGTGTCAGTAACCAGAAATTCCTGCCATCTGAGACTTCAGTTTCCTAAGTCTGGCCATGCTGTCAGCCTTTCTGGGAATACCTGGAGAAAAGTTGGGAAAGCCTTTTCGGTTATAGAACTAGATTTAAGCTTCAGTCGGTATATTCTTACAGGTTCCTCCATCAGCATCTAAGGAGCTATAAATAGGGCTATTTCATCAAACTCTACACTTTTAAGCCCGAGATCTAAAATGATTGGATGGGGAATGCATATTGGCAGCTACTTTAAGCCATGTGTGCAACCATGGAAATGAAAAATTTCTGATAATATATAGTAGTATCCAGCAGATCTTGACTGATGTCAAGAGAGCTAAGGTGTGTCAGACCAGATTAAGTATTTCTAAGAAATATTAGAATTGGAGGGGAAGCAGGAAAAATAATTCAGAAGAAGGAAATGTAAAGTAACTTCCACATCATTTCCAAGAAAACTACAAGGATATGTAGTGTCAGCAGGAGCAAGCATGAATCAACAACTAGGATACTATTTGCTTTGCTATTACTGGACGAAAACATTAAATCTGTCCCCACTGAATCATGTGAAATATTTGAATAAAATGCAATATCAGGAGATTATTCATTATTTATCAGCAGACTATTCCTTCAACTTTTAAAGTAACAATCAGAAAAATTAAATAATTAACCCAAAACTTAGAATATAGAAGACAGAATCATAGGGCTGGAAAGGACTTTGGAGGTCTTCTAGTCCAAGTCCCGCTCAAGGCAGGAGTCTCATACCATCCCAATCAAATGGTTGTCCAGTCTATTTTTGAAAACCTCTAGTGATGGAGCATCTACAACCACAAGAGGCAAACCATTCCATTGACAGTGTTCTCACTGTCAGAAGATTTCTCCTTACTTCTAGGCTGTATCTCTCTTTGATAAACTTCCACTCATTAGTTCTTGTCCTGTCCGAGAGAATAAATCAATCCCCCCCTTCTTTATGACAGCCCTTCAAGGGTTGCTCTTCCTACTGGAAGATAGTTTTCATGTCCCCATGATCCTTCTCTTCAATAAACTAGACATACCTAGATCCCTCAATCATTCATCATACAATTTAACCTCCAGATCCTTATTGCTCTTCTCTGCACATTTTTCAGAGTCTCAACATTATTTTTTTTTTTGTAGCATGGTGTCCAATCTTCCAAGTGTGGTCACACAAATGCAGTGTAAAACATTATTATCACTTCTTGTTGTCTTGACGATATCCCTCCTTTGATGCAACCTAGGACTGCATTGGCTTTTTGGGAAGTTGTAGCACACTACCGGCTCATACTTTAATGGTGATCCACTAGATCCCTCTCACAGATACTATTGTTGAATCAGGTACCACCTAATCTATATCTATACATTTGGTTTTTCCTGCTAAGTAAGTGCAGGATCTTACTTTTCTCACCGCTCAACTGCTTCTTGTTGGATAGGGCCCAATGCTCAAGTCTGTCAAGCTCCTTCTGAAACTTCAGCCTTTCTTCCAAAGCATTTGCAGTTCCCCCAGCTTGGTGTCATCTGCAAATTTGAAGAGTACTGAGCCCAAGACTGAACTTTTATCTACAATATCACGTGTGTGAGTCTCTTTTTAGATAGATATGTTGCAAAAACATTTGCTTCTAGCTTTCTTTCCAAATCAACAAAATTCAGAGAGCACTATAAATAGTACAAGGGGAACCTAAAAATTATGTTTGTATTAAATGTTCAACTTGATTAGGGCATTAATTTTTTGAATTTTCAAAATATAGTATATTAAACTATAATGTGCCTGGGCCTAAGGCCCCAAGTACTATATGTGCAGGGATTTGTTTCTTGGTTTTGTTCATTATTTGGACTGTTCTTTCTTGGCTGCCTGTATTTTTAATTTTTATAATGCTTGTTATTGTTCTTATTCTATTTTAATTCTGCTCATTGCTCAGAGTTTCTAACTGAGAGGAGTGGCCATATAAATTGGACAAACAAAAAAACAAACTATATCATAAACTATGAAAAAAAGAAAGAAAAATAATCCATCAGTTAATGCTAACGAAGCTTAGGATATGGTGTGAATGCAACTGAAAAGTAAAGATGTTGTATAAGCAAATGGGAAATAAGTTTTATACATGAAAATGTATAAAATGTCTTCTATTGATCTGTGCCCAAATCACTCTCTGTCCAAAGGCAAAATGTAATACTGCCCAGTTCACAGGCCTTCTAGAGCATCATTCTTAGTCTGGACTGGCTAAGATCTTTGGTCTGGAAGATATACAGGATGAAGGGACTGCACATATGCGTACATATGTGCATGTTATGAGCCAGATGGTCAAGGCAAGGCATCTCCCCCAATGCCTGAGGGCCCCGGGACAGCATCGTCCTCAGCCTCTGACATGCCTTCCCTGTCAGAGAGTCCCAGTTCCAACTGCTCCTCCTCCTCACCCAAACTGGGCTCTGAGGGGGCCATGACAGTGCATCACTTTCTCATGTGATATCAACCCAAAGTCATTTTGAGAAGAAGAGAAGCCTCATCATATTCCCATTCTATAATCAGTCCCACTTCTGATTTGGAGGACAGGGAGAAAGCTTTCTCTTCTCACAGTCAAGATATGTGTCTCTGTGTACATCCCAAAGGTGCTTTTTCAAGAGGCAACTGGACAACTGGACTTGTCTCTTGGAAAAACATCTTTGGGACAACCATGACCTGGATGACTGAGAATCTTCCTAGACATCTCTGTGTACAGTATATATGTATTGAATTGTCATCCAACGTCAAAATTCATCTTCAGTAAAATGGAAACACTGGCAGATATGAACCCAGATTCTGTCCCCGTGGTATTTTATAGGCCATTCTGAAGCCTTGATGACAGGAAAAGAAAGTAGTGCAAAGCATAGTGCAAGGTGGAGAGACACAGATCAGACTGCTTCATGCCATAGCAGGGTCTGCTGATACAAAAATCCAGTTCTTAGGTGACAGGATAAGATAGACCTTCCCATAAGAGCTAAGAGCATTTATATGTTTTAGAGAAAATGGTTGTCTTGTTCAAAATCAGATCTAAGAGAATATCTGTAGTTCCAGATTGAACTGTGGGATCCTTAGTGCTCTCTGAGAGTGGTTGTCTTCTTGTAGACGTTTCATTACCTAACTAGGTAGCAACGTGATGATTTGATCAGTGATGTTGTTACCTAGTTTGCTAACGAAACGTCTGTAAGAAAACAACCAAGCTCAGGGAGTACCAGGGCCCTCACAAAATCAGATCTGGATCTATATCTCAAGGTCAGGGAATACTGTGTCTGTACCAGCTTTGAATAATTAACATACAGTTATGAAAGCCCTGTTCCAGTGACTATCCACAAGTAATTTTGCTTTTTTGATAACTGAGACTGGAATAAACCCTCACCGTTCAGTTCTGCACTCGTAACTATCGCTAATGAGATTTAGGTAAAGGTAAAGGTTCCCCTCGCACATATGTGCTAGTCGTTCCCAACTCTAGGAGGCAGTACTCATCTCCATTTCAAAGACAAAGAGCCAGCGCTGTCCGAAGACGTCTCCGTGGTCATGTGGCCGGCATGACTAAACACCAAAGGCGCTGTTACCTTCCCACCAAAGGTGGTCCCTATTTTTCTACTTGCATTTTTTACCTGCTTTCGAACTGCTAGGTTGGCAGAAGCTGGGACAAGTAATGGGAGCTCATCCCGTTACGCAGCACTAGGGATTCAAACCGCTGAACTGCCAACCTTTCGATTGACGAGCTCAGTGTCTTAGCCACTGAGCTAGCATGTCTCTCTAGAATGATATTTAGAATCATGCAAATCAGCTATAAAGGAATTCATTCCAAATACATAAAACTCCCAATTTTTCATTCTTAAAATCTGTAGCTTTTCAGATATCTCTGGACCAAAAACCTAATCAACTCCAACCAGGGATGAGAAAGACTGGAAGATCCATACTTCCCTATTCCTGCTGTAAATCATCATCCCACACAATCAGTATGACACAATGTTTAACCCAGCTCAAAGGCAATTAATGTTCATTTGGTGATCTTGAATATGAACGTGCACATCTGCAGGAAGGCAGCAAAAAAATGATGTCTGATATCATCACGCAAATGATACATTGCACTTGACATTAAGACACAAGTAGATAAGGGTAATATGTGCCTGGAAATCTTATTGTATGCATGTCATTCTTTTGCCATTACTGGAATTTGCTACAGATGCTGCTGGGAATGTTTGTCTGCGCGGTTTACAGATGCCTGTTTGTGTTATTGGAAGCTCAACTGGTGCTTGCTTTCAAATGGGTAATATTTGTGTTTCCTAGATTTAGAATTAGGGTTAGATTAGATCCAGAATTATTCTAGAGGAAAAACACACTTTGCAGCTATCTATCTGAAAATAGTGATTGCTCAGTTCCTTCCTTCCTTCCTTCCTCCCTTCCCTTCCCTTCCCTTCCCTTCCTCCTTCCCTCCCTCCTTGAATTCCTTGGAAGGCTGGGGTGAATTGCATATGAATCAAATAAGTAAAGAAACAGAAATTTAGTTTGTAAGTAGAATATTAGCGTAGTAAAGCACTACCAAGAAATTACTGATTAAAAGCAAGAAAGCCCTGAAAAATCTTGGTAGTGCTTTACTAGGCTAATATTCTAACTACAAAATAAATTACAATGTCTATAAGTCAGTTCTTGAAAACCTGGAAGACAACATTAAAAACAAACATGGAGAAAAAGAAAGAAAGAGAGGGAGAGAGAGAGAGGAAGAGACTTGTTTACTTATTAAAAATTATGCCCTGCTTTTGTTTGGGCGCTGAGGGTAGAATACATAGCGTTCCTCTCTCCTCCCTCCACACAATCCTGTCTCACTGGATAACTGGACCAGTCATTCCTGTGTCATCAAACCTACCACACACAATCCTGTGTGGTAGGTTTGATGACACAGGAATGACTGGTCCAGTTATCCAGTGAGCCTTCTATGGTTGCGAGTGGATTGGAACCTGGGTCTTATTGGTTCTCCTTTAACCACTATTCAGTACACGTAGAAAACCCACAATATCCCTGAATCTTGAAGTGTTTACTTGGAAGTCAGTCCCAGTGAGTTCAAGGAAGTCCAGAAAGTTTTCATATTCAAGCTGTAAATAAGATCAGCCTATTAATAGGGTGCCCAATGCATTACTGTTCTTGAATATTTTGATAAATCAGCAGTGTTCAGTAAATTCTCAGCAAGGAAAGCTATGCATGTACATATGAATAATAATATAAATATACGTGCAGCATCAGTGGTGGGTTGCTACCGGTTCGCCCTAGATTGGGCAAACCGGTAGCGGCGGCGGCTGGAGGCTCCGCCCACCCACCCGGATGTCTCAGTGCAGGCGCAAGCGTGCACGCGCCCATGAGCAAACTGGTAGTGACAGGATTTGAATCCCACTACTGTGCAGCATGTAGTAGGATGGGAGATCACTTCTCCCTGCTCAATATGATTAAAAAAGAGACTGAAGGAAAAGCTGTCTTCTATAAAGCAAGGCTTGAAGCGAGAGGCAGAACCAACAAGGCAGGAAAACTAGTTGCTGGCCAAGAATGGGTACAAAGGGTAGCTCTGAAAATTTCCCAGGACATTTTCCTTTCTGACATCTGGGGGGCTCTTTGTTTACCCCTTCAGACCGCTCTGTTGCATTACTTTGCACTGAAAGAAAGCAGTGAAACAAAATGATGACGCTTTCTGAGTCCAGGGAGGAAGTTTTGGTCAGGAAAGGGGATTTCCAGAACATTGAGATCTCTACTGTCTATGCAAATCATATACTCAGGGTTAATCCGAGTACATTTGAGCAAGCCTGAATCTTTTTCACAGTCAAAGGTGGCCCTGCGGCACTTGAGAACAAAAAGGACCCAAAAGAACAAAGGGGAAACCAGGGAAGGTGACACTGAGAAACCGTACAAGGATCACACAGAATGGGAAAGCTCTTCTGGATCATTAGAAGCTGCAGAGCAAGCAGATGCTGCCTGCAGCATCTGCCTGCCCCAGATTAGTTGTCTAAGGCAGGATCCCTGCTCGTAATTTCCAGCACATTCTCAAATTATCTTACAATCATTGTGGTCCTGCAATAAGAGCAGTGAGGACAAGTTTTGCATCACCTTAGCAATGCCTGGTTGGCTGACATTCAAAGTCACGCAGTGGGAAATTGGCCTATATCTGAAAATCATCCAGTAACTCATCATCAATCTAAGTCATGCCTCAGGAAGAAGCATCGGCCTAATCCTTTGCTCTGATATTAACCTACTAGTTGCTTATGCCATTATCTGAAGATCAAGGAATCAAGGCTCAACCTTACTTCTACATCATGGGTAGTCAAAAGTAGAAATGTACTTTATTCCCTGAAAGTACCAAGGCCACTTCCAGCTTTAAAACAAACAACTGATTTTATATAAGTAGTACAAACTAGAATACAAAAATAATGCAAACTAGACTTGAGACCTTGTAGAAGGAGAGCTCTGTCAGTCTGTGGTAGCACTAAGTGTTTGCCCTTCTAAATATTACCCAGCTGGGTCTTTTTTTTTACACAACAGCTGTTCAGTTGGCAGAGGTGGTAATAGCTTTGTGCATTGAATTGGGATCAAAAATTTGTCATTATAGCATCATAATCCAAGTCAGAGTTCATTTGTGGGATTCAAAGCTGGGTGTTTACTAAATGGTTTTCTTGCAGCGATCAATAACAATAGCAATAGCACTTATATACTGCTTCACAGTGCTTTACAACCCACTCTAAGTGGCTTACAGAGTCAGCATCTTACCCCCAAGAATCTGGCTCCTCATTTTACCGACCTCGGAAGAATGGAAGGCTGAGTCAATCTTGAGCCTGGTGAGATTCGAACTGCCAAATGACAGGCAGCCGGTAGGCAGCAGAATTAGCCTGTAGTACTACATTCTAACCACTGTGCCACCATGGCTCAAATGGGACTGCTGGAAGCAAAAGGTTCATGGCTGTCCGTAGCTGAATCGAAATAGTCAAGGTGGTGGCTGCAACTATGTAATTGAAGCCCCATCCCTTTTTAATGTGCATTGCATATGGGATACATGTAAAAAGGGCAATACGTCAGTCAAACATTTTTGGTACTACAGCCCCACTTCCATGTTGCAGCAGTAAAAGATAGTAGAGGAATGTTGTCAATTTAGAATAGAATAGAATAGAATAGAATAGAATAGAATAGAATAGAATAGAATAGAATAGAATAGAATAACGGAGTTGGAAGGGACCTTGGAAGTCTTCTAGTCCAACCCCCTGCCCAGGCAGGAAACCCTACACCACTTCAGACAAATGGTTATCCAACATCTTCTTAAAAATTTCCAGCGTTGGGACATTCACAACCTCTGCAGGCAAGTTGTTCCACTGATTAATTGTCCTAACTGTCAAGAAATTTCTCCTTAGTTCTAAATTGCTTCTCTCCTTGATTAGTTTCCACTCATTGCTTCTTGTTCTACCCTCAGGTGCTTTGAAGAATAGTTTGACTCCCTCTTCTTTGTGGCAACCCCTGAGATATTGGAACACTGCTATCATGTCTCCCCTAGTCCTTCTCTTCAAACTAGACATACCCAGTTCCTGCAACCGTTTTTCATATGTTTTATCCTAATCATCTTTGTTGCTCTTCTCTGCACTCTTTTTAGAGTCTCAACATCTTTTTTACATTGTGGCGACCAAAATTGAATGCAATATTCCAAGTGTGGCCTTACCAAGGCATTATAAAATGGCATTAACACTTCACGTGATCTTGATTCTATCCATCTGTTTATGCAGCCCAGAACTGTGTTGGCTTTTTTGGCAGCTACTGCACACTGCTGGCTCATATCTAAATGGTTGTCCACTAGGACTCCAAGATCCCTCTCACAGTTACTACTATTGAGCAAAGTACCACATATACGGTACCTGTGCATTTTGTTTTTCTTCCCTAAATGTAGAACCTTGCTTTTTTTCACTGTTGAATTTCATTTTGTTAGATAGCGCCCAATGTTCAAGTCTGTCAAGATCATGAGCCTGTAACACTTCTGGAGTGTTGGCTATTCCTGCCAGCTTGGTGTCATCTGCAAATTTGATGAGTTCCCCATCTATCCCCTCATCCAAGTCATTGACGAAGATGTTGAAGAGCATTGGGCCTAAAACAGAACCCTGGGGTACTCCACTGCAGACTTTCCTCCATGTAGATGCAGTTCCATTGAGGACTACATGTTGAGTGTGGTCGGTCAGCCAGTTACAAATCCATCTGATGGTAATGCTGTCTAACCCACATTTTTCTACTTTATCTAGTAGTAGGTTATGGTCTACTTTATCAAATGCTTTACTGAAGTCCAAGTAAATTATATCGACAGCATTCCTCTGGTCCACTAATATTGTCATTTAATTGACAATTTGTTTTTAATCAGTACTAATGGAACATAGTATTTGGTGTAGTGTTAAGTTACCAGGCTAGAAACTAAGAGACCCCAAGATCTGGTCACAAAATCATCCAGGGGAGGTTGGATCAGATATTCTCTCTTTAGAAGCAGGTAATGGCAAATGATTTGTCCTGGCAGTTGCCACTTGAAGGCATTAAATTATTTTATACATTAACAGAGACTAAACACATCAATTATGTTTAAGTTAATCGAATTTAAACTATAAATCAAATTAAATGTAGCTATTGTCCTGATCCTTTTGCTCTTTCGAATGTAACCTCAAAGGCCACGTATTGCGAAAGGGCCAGAAAACGAATCCTCTTTTTTAATCCTTGCAGGAATATTGTTGATATTTAAGTTGTTTCAATTCTATACATGTTTAGTTGAGTGAAAGAGTTGTAATTTTGTGTACGTATGTGTACAAGTACACTACTAATTAAATCTCAAGGAGCAGGCCTTCTGCTTATGTTAAGATTAGATAAGTGATGTTTAAAGCATATAAAAATATTTAAGTAGTAGCTAATGGCCAGAGGAAGAAAAACAAGAGAAAAAAAGGGAAAATGTAGGAGAGGAGAGCAACCTGAATGCTTTTTCCTATAATGTACAATTTTATTTTGGTTTTATTTTCATTACTGTATCTCATTATTTGAATTTTTATTTCAGCTTTAACTTTTGTATGAAATTTGTGAACTAATAATATTAATATTAACAACAAAAAATCAATAACAAGATAGTTGAGTTAGGGATTAAATGTTATGTGTGTATTTTTATGTATGCATATGTACCCTTTCCCTTTCCCTTTCCTTTTGCTTTTACAGTGGTTTCTCTACTTAATTATTAATAAAACAAGTAAAGGGAAGCAACAAAAAGATTAGATAAATTATGCCATGCTGCTGAGTGGATAAGAAATATTTTTCTGTTGATAAACTATTGAGGGACTGTTCTGAGTGTGTAGAGCAGGTGTGTCAAACTCAATTTCATTGAGGGCCGTATCAGGGTTGTGTTTGATCTTGGGGGGGCCGGGGGGGGGCATGGCCAGCATGATGTCACTCGTGTCGGGGACATCTGTGGTGGCTTGAGCCAGTGAAAACAGGCTCCCAAGCTTTCAGTTGTGATGGCCTCCTGTAACCCTCTGCCAGCAAAAACAGAGTTCAAGGGGGCCATGCACAGCCCTTGTTTTGGCCAGGACAGCCTCCTGCAACAGTCTGCCAGTGAAAATGGAGCTCGGGAGGGCTGTGCGCAGCCCTTGTGAGCTCTGTTTTTGCTGACAGGGGCATGCGGGCTGGTCCTTCACTGTTTCCAGGGTGGCCCCGCTGGCCAGATCTAAACACCCCGTGGGACAGATCTGCCCCTTGGGCCTTGAGTTTGACACCCTGTATAGAATCTGCTTGAGCAAGGGATTGGACTAGGAGATCTCCAAGGTGCCCTCCAACTCTGTTATTCTGTTCATTCTGAGCTTAGTCCTTGAGAAATGTGTCAATGGACACCATATTCTCCCCACCCCCCACCCACCCCGTTTGTTTACTGAGAAATGCCTACTTATGAATTCAGAATTCTAGATCATTCCAAAGAACTATTCACCAGGTCAATAATCTGACCTGACAGATCAGTTCATCCAGAAGTCAATCCTCCTTATGATCTTTAGCCTTTGTTTTTATCTTGGTATGAAAGATGGAGCCCTCTGGTCCAACAATTACATTCATTGACTGGAATGCCCTTGTCAGGGTGAGCAGGTTCATAGCAAAGCCCTGAGGCAGGTTAAAAGGCTTGAAAGCTTCTTAAATTAGAACGTGAGAAAGCTATTGAAATCTCCCCGCCTCTGGCATGACTGGGAGCAAAGAGACCTTTTTCTAGTCAGATTCCACAGCAATCTTTGTTCTAAACCCTCATCCTCTTCAAAGATTTTCTGATGACTTTCCTGTGTTTCCCCATTCCCAAATGAGGGCAGAGACAAAGAATGGCAACAGAATGACTCTGGTGAAATGAACTGTAAATAGCTGTGGAAATAGGCAGAATGGTTTCGTAGGGAGTTGCAGCACAAGCTTATGTATATATACTTAGAAGTGAAACCTGCTGAGTTCTTTAGAACTTATTCCAAGGATAAGAATTTATATAGATAGTAGTCTCATTTTGTGATTAGTGAATCAGAAATTCTACACCACCTATGTAGGTAATTAAACACATATTTTCACATGCATGAAATTATCTGCTTTAAATAATCAAGAAAAATGCTCAAGACTACAATTTGTATGTTCTTTGGCTTTTTGCCTCAGTTGAGATAACAGAAATCAAATCTGTTCATAGGGTGACAAACTGAGACTAAATGTTTATTATGTGGGGATTCACTATTACATTTAGATAGGGGTGGTTGACAGGCAGTCTGTTGATGTAGCCCTACCCAGATGTAGTCTGTTGTATTTTTTTTCTCCATTCTGATACTGTTTAATTTTTCATTATTAAGGAACATATGTTCTTTAGTTTTTACTTTCTCTTAGATAAAATCAGATGTTTCTTTTTCTAGATTAAATTACTGTATTCTTATAAATTACCTTTGGGAAACAGTATGGATAATCTTTAATTTACACCAAGAATTGAACCCAGAATTTAGGTTGCTAAGTGAAAAATTTGTTCAGTGAGTTTTGCCCCATTTTATGATTTTTCTTGCCAAGTTGTTAAGTGAATCGTTGCAGTTGTTAAATTAGTAACACAGTTGTTAAGTGAATCTGGCTTCCCCACTGATTTTCCTTGTCAGAAGGTCGCAAAATGGGATCACATGTACCCCAGGACACTGAAATCGTCATAAATATGAACCAATTGTCAAACATCCAAAGGTAAATCACATGACCATGGGGATGCTGCAATGGTCATAAGTGTGAAAAATGGTCATAAGTCACTAAATGAACTGTTGTAAGTCAAGGACTACCTGTATGTATACATGAATAAATGAATGATGGAATCTGAAATCTGAAAAGAAAAGAAACAGTAATCAGAGGTAATGCTGTGTATGGGCATTGCTACCTACCTGTAGAAATAATACATTTCTACCGTGTTTCCCTGAAAATAAGACCCTGTCTTATATTTTTTTGAACCCTGAAATAAGCGCTTGGCCTTATTGCCATGTGCTCAAAAGCCCGATTGGGCTTATTATCAGGGGATGTCTTATTTTGGGGGAAACAGGGTAGTTTGCAGCAAATATTTCAATAATATCTATTCTGCCGTTTTTATGAAAAAAAATTCCAACAACTTAATAAGGTGTCTGGTTTGGTCAACATTCCAACTATATTAGGTTTTCGATTCTGACCCCCCAAATAATTGTTCTTGTATCTTGTATGTAGAGTTTTGGGAGTTTTTTTGGGCTGAGATTTATGTTTAGAATCTAGCATCAAAGATTTCCACACATATTTCCTCATCCTTTTTTCTCTGTAGTCCTCCTCCTCCTCCTCCAAAATATAAGTACAATAATTTTAGTTCACTTGAGGGGAGAATAATAAAAAGTTTATTATTTAGAAGTTTAGTACTAGCTTCTATTGTGTAGAAACAAAGCAAAAATGTCTACAAAAGTACAACATGAAGCTGAAAGCCAAATTTTTTTCAGGAATCAGACGGTAGTAAAAGAGGATGTGAAATACTTTTGTTATTCTGCTAAATAATTAAGTGCCAGACATCTGGATTCAATCTCTGTAAGACTTATTTGGGTTGTATTTTTTTCCCAAAATGTCGCAATTTTTGAAACACAATTTTGTTTTTCCTGGATATTTCACTGGACTGAGACAAAACCATGCAATACAGCTCTGTATGCATCTCTTAGCTTCTGAACTTTAGCAAATGTAGTTTTTCCTGTGGAAATCACTTAGAACATTATTTTGTTGCCTCATAACTAGACTTCTTCCTTCCTTCCTTTCTCTCTTTTGGTGTCATCACCTCTTCTAAATATTAAGCCATTATTTTTTGTTGCTTCCATCCTCTTCTACAACTCTTGGTCAGGCTACCATGAGCTAAGGAAGATGCCTTTCTGAATTTTAGAATTGGCAATATGATCCTTGAGGGCTTCAGGAAAAGCAAAAGAAAAAAGAAAAAAAAAGATACCTAAATGTCACCCCTTAAAGTAATTATTTCCAACAGTAGCTATACCAGAATAGTTACTTATGCACCCCACAAGAGGATAAAAGTGGATAATGTTTGACATAATGAGTGGATAGATAGACAGACAGACAGACAGACAGACAGACATCAAGAAACCATGAATGTAGCAGAGCTTCTGGTTTGGCGTCACGGCGAGACAGTCGGGGAAATAGCAGGCTCTGATGAGCGCTGCAAAAACCCCAGCTGCCGAACTGCTGCCGATGGGTCTTTGGACCAGAACCATCCTGCAGGGATGGGGAAAAAGGAGGGACACCTCTGATGACCAAGAGGAACAGGCAAGTTCCTCAGAAATCAGAGGGAATCCTCTGTGAGTTGGTGGCAGGGGGAGGCAGCCATGGCAGCTGCCACGAAGCTGGGACAACCGAGCTAAGAGATGTGCTGGAGGAAAGTGGATTGAAATGGAGCCTTTTGAAGCCGGGTGACTGACAACCAACCCAGGCTTGTAACAACGCCTAGAGCAATATTACTAACTATAAGACCCCTAGCCATAAAACAGCAGCTGAACAACAAAGGAACAAAGGAATAAAAGAATAAAAGAAGGATCTAGCACAGGCTCAAGAGAAGGGAACTTGATGCATTTTATCCGGAATAAAAATAAGAAAAAGATTTAATATGACATATGGAGGACAAATTCAAAGATTTTGAAAATGGAAGGAAATATATGCCAGCAGGCGAGGAAATGAAGAAATAAGGAATACATGGCTGGAAAAAGAGAAAAGAAGAGTAAAACAATGTGATTAAAAATAAAATAATGTGTAGATGGATAGTAATAATAAAAAGGAGGTTTTTATACAAATATAAGAGAAATTAAGCATATTAAAAGAGATTTATAAATATATGCAAAGGTATGTTTTAAGTAAGAACTCTTTCTCAATATTAAATTGTCATGAAAAAGGATAAGTATAAATATGATTAACTGGAAATAAGTAATGTATAGATGGATGGAAACAACAAAGAAAGGATTATGTAGGGATTAATAATTAAACTAACTATGATTATGCTGTATTTAACAGCCAAAAACCAAAAATGGTTATGCTGCGTCTATCAGCCAAAAAACAAAAATGGATATGCTGTGTAACAGCCAAAAAACAAAAATGATTATGCTGTGCTTAACAGCCAAAAAACAAAAATGATTATGCTGTGTAACAGCCAAAAACCAAAAACGATTATGCTGTGCTTAACAGCCAAAAGCAAAAATGACTATGCTGTGTTTAACAACCAAAAAACAAAAATGATTATGATGGGTAGGACAGCAAAATAATGAGGATTTTGCGGGGAGTAATAGTAAGAATGAAATGATTATGCTGGGTTTAAAATAAATAAGTTGGGTTTAATTACAGAAACAAAGATGATAATGTTAAGTTTAACAGTAAAAATAAAATGATTATGTTGGAATTAAATATTTTTTGAATGCTTATAATAACTATAATGATTTATATTTTTAAAATATATCCATCTAAGTAAAAAGAAAGAGAAAAATGGAATGATATTTGGTTAGGTTTTAAGATTTAAGTAACGGGTTTTTGGGATAATGGCATAGTTAAATAGATAGAATTGAGGGAAATAACTGAGTAAAATATTAAGTTGTGTTAATTGAAAATTAAGATTTGTTAGTGATTTGTATTAATCTGTGACCGAATCAATGCTTCGTTTTGGAAAAGATGTGTTTTATGTTTATGTTTAAAAAAAAAAAAACTTTTTTCAAGAAAAAAAAGAAACAATGAATGTAGCATGACTGAAACAAGATGTGTGCAACATTATTGGGAAGATGTGATTATTGGGAAGATGTGATCAATTGATTTGTGTGCCTATTCAGACTGATCTCCCAGCATTTTCCCTTTGGGTTTTTTCCTGTGAATTAAATTTGGACTACCAATTTTTCAAGATCAGAGAATATTATATAATAAAAAATTGTTCTTTTAAGAATAAAGGTAGTCTTCTGTGAATTAAGACATTTGTTTTCATTTTATGTGATCCTTCTAAAAATAAAGTTTTCCACACTTTGATTGAATGCTATTTTGGGTTCAAGCATGTCATGTTTGTGCACACCACCTGTATAATTGAGTGTGGAAAATGCATCTTGCTCTTGGATCCTTTTTTAAAATCTTTAAGGGATACAGAAATAGATCACTGGCGTGAACTAAGTCATCTGGCAATTTTGAATAGGTCAAAATAATCCTCAGAAGTGAATAGTAACTCCTTAATGTCCATTTGGAATAATGATAGTAAATATAAGTCTAACCTAACTGTATATATTATACATTGTATACATTCTTGGAGTGGGATGAGTGGATAAAGAAAAGCATTAGGAAGTGTATATCTGAAATCAGAGATCAGCTAAAAAGAAAAGCAACTAGAGAAATATAAAATTGGAATAGGTCTCCTATTATTGTACTAGGTAGTTTTAACTTTAATTAAACTTCAGAATCAAGCTGAATCACAAAGTCATTAAAATAAAGATTCATTTTTATTTCACTTGATTTTATTAAACCTCCACAGAATAAAAACATTATGTTTCCTTGTTAGGCGCAATGCATTTCTAGGTTCAAATCTCCATTCAACCTTAGACATTCATTTTGTTCACTGATTTGTTTAATTATGCTTTACTGAATTAACATTTGGCCACCTTCATTCATCACTCTAAGCCATAAATTATAGTTTTTGCAAACCACGATGTTTGAATTCACAAAACAAACAGAACCCAATAAGCTGTGTGTTGGATTAGTGCAAAGTATGAGCCAGGCTGCCATCTTTCAAATTCCCTCAGATAATTATTTAGAGTATAAATTAGAACAGATGGGAGAGAATAATATCCCATAATACATAAGCATAGCACATTGGTGGTATCATTCACATATCCCCCTACTCACTGTTTAAGTAGGACATTGATATATATAGAAACTAGGTTGGAGGTGAGGGTCTGAAGACTTTCCTTTGCTAAACCTTACTGTCAACTTGCAAAGCTTTCAAGTTGCCCTGAGCAGGAGGGAGGGGAACTGATGGAGCTGATTGAAATTTCCCTAACTGTAACTGAAACTACATTCCACAGATGCCTTTCTACTGCAATCAATAGGAGAGCTCTGGGTTTCAAGCCAGCCAAAGTGGTTAATTGGAGGATGTGATTTATGACATGGCCAGGGAGGAGGGGAGAGACCGGATCATGGAGGAACGTAAATCTACGTGGGATTAGTTCTAACTACATCTGAATATTGCCGAAATGGTGCTCCTAATAAATGACTGTATTTCTTTTGAAGTTTGGCTCGTGGCTCATGAATTAATTAGGGCATCTTTTGAAACTTCATATTTACATTAGGATGAACAACCAGAACCCCCAAGGTTGTATACAGCTTTCAAAACTTTGTGTGACTTCCAGAGCCCCTTATTTTCCAATAATGCCAGGCCCTTATTTTTCCTGTGACAGAAGGGAAATCAATTGCTTGTATTTATTCTGGTCTAGTCTACCATTTTATCTTACCCCTCAGATACAGGGTCAGATACAGCCAGAAGAGTTGTGCACCACTAACTTGTATCTCTGATGTTGTTTGAATGCAGGGGTGAAATCCAGCATGTTCTGACAGGTTCTGGAGAGCCAGTAGCAGAAAGTTTGAGTAGTTCCGAGAACCGACAAATACCACTTCTGGCATGGGGTGGGGTGGGAATGGAGTGGGGTGGGAATGGAGATTTTGCAATATCCTTCCCCCAGGAGTGGGGAGGGAATGGGGATTTTGCAGTATCCTTCCCCTGCCATGCCCACCAAGCCATGCCCACCAAGCCATGCCCACAGAACCGGTAGTAAAAGAATTTGGATTTCACCACTGGTTGAATGTAATCCTGCTTCCCAAAATATAATAATAAAAATGAAAGTATGCCTAGTTTAAAGGATCCAATTTTCAAGATTTTATATAGGAATCTTTCTTAAAGTATAGAACATAAACATTTAGCAATGTGCAACGATGCTTTGACTAAACATTCCTTATGAAGGGAATGATTTAAATAGGATGAAATGCTCCTCGAATTAGAAATTGAACTCAGTAACTTTTATGTCCTCCCACCAAACTGAATCTACCATCTAGAATACTTGTTTACAGTTTGGTTGGCCTTTTGAAGAAAAATAAAAGCTTCTAAACCACAAAGCCCAAGTAGTGACGGAAGTAAATGTGATAAGTGTGAGAATAGTTGTATTAGGGCCATCATTAGTTTCTGTGGGCTGTTGTTTTTCAGTTGTTCGCTGTGTTTCTGACTCTTTCAATGGGCATCATTTTGCCAGGTTGGTCTCTGCACTGAGTTCTTGTAACGTTATGTTTGTGTCATCAAGGATAATCCCACATCAGCTTCTGTTGTGTCATCTCTTTTTCTATTGCGTTCATTGGGGTCTTTTCTTCTCTGGACTTCCCCTGTTGTTGATGTTGTTTTTCTTCTTCTTAGCATTTGCTGTGCTTTGTTGCAGAATCCACTAGACTCTGCACTTGCCTTCTAACAGGAAAGTTTACCAATGCATGATATGAGGTTTGTTTTTTTGAGGCTGGCTTGTTGCAAAATTTGATTATATTTAGGCTGAAAGGGAGTGAGTGGTCCTGGTCACCCAGCAGACCTCCATAGCTAAGGATTAGAACATCCCAATCCCTAACCCACCACAAGCCAGCAGTGTGCAGCAGATGCCAAAAAAGCCAACACAGTTCTAGGCTGCATAAACAGAGGGATAGAATCAAGATCATGTGAAGTGTTAATACCACTTTATAATGCCTTGGTAAGGCCACATTTGGAATACTGCATTCAGTTTTGGTCGCCATGATGTAAAAAAGATGTTGAGACTCTAGAAAGAGTACAAAGAGCAACAGAGATGATAACGGGCAGTGGTGGGATTCAAATAATTTAACAACCGGTTCTCTGCCCTAATGATTTCTTCCAACAACCAGTTCACCAAACTGCTCAGAAAGTTAACAAACGGTTCTCCCGAAGTGGTGTGAACTGGCTGAATCCCACCGATTACGGGACTGGAGGCTAAAACATATGAAGAACAGTTGCAGGAACTGGGTATGTCTAATTTAATGAAAAGAAGGACTAGGGGAGACATGATAGCAGTGTTCTAATATCTCAGGGACTGCCACAAAGAAGAGGGGGTCAAGCTATTCTCCAAAACACCTGAGGGTAGAACAAGAAGCAATGGGTGGAAACTAATCAAGGAGAGAAGCAACTTAGAACTAAGGAGAAATTTCCTGACAGAACAATTAATCAGTGGAACAACTTGCCTGCAGAGGTTGTGAATGTCCCAACGCTGGAAATTTTTAAGATGTTGGATAACCATTTGTCTGAAGTAGTGTAGGGTTTCCTGCCTGGGCAGGGGGTTGGACTAGAAGACCTCCAAGGTCCCTTCCAACTCTGTTATTCTATTCTATACTATTCTAACTATTCAACTCCACTGGTTTTCACTTCCTTTTATTTTATGGGTTAAGATGTATAAAGAAGCCAGACATGGCAAGTTATCTTCAAAATCTCCTTGGAACAAATAGTTTTAGTTTAGTAACTTTTTTTACTGAGAAGCTATTACAAATAACCTGCCATCAATCCCATTTATGTATGATTTCTTTTTTCTTTCTCGTCAAAACCAGAAATAGGTCAGGTTTTGAATGTATTATTATTACTTTTATTTTGGAGAGCAGAAATCATCATGAGGAAGAGAAAAACATTCAAGTTAATAGAGATGATTTTTTTTTTTTTTGCATAAACTCAGTGGACAAATGAGTTTGTTGCTTCTAACTATGGACAGAACTAAGAAAAGTTAAACTCCTTAGAAGGTTTTCTTTTTGGAGGGGTAGGGCTCTTTCCTAATTAGAGAAAACCTGTATATCTCATTTTGATAATTAATATTCAGCTTGCCTGACCACTAAAGAAGATGGGATAAAAAACAAACTTTGATGCTTCTGATATGAGGAAGCTGTTACTCAAGTATCAAAAGTTGCTGGTTACTCATAATAGTCCTATGAACAGTAATACTATTCTTAGGAACCTATGTAAATACAGACCTCCATATCCACCTGGGGATTGTTGTTATTAAACCCATTTTTCAGATAGGGAAAATGAGTTTGAAGGATTGACTATACCTACTCCAATCCCAATGACTTCATAGATTTGATAAGATTTGCTAATTCTTATTCTTTATGGATTGTTACATTCAGGTGAAATAAGTATCAAAGAAAGATTGAATTCTTCCATAAGATTTTCCTCGGTGTATGAATAGCAATATTAATAGCACCTAGACTTACATATCAGTCCATAGTGCTTTACAGCCCTCTCTAAGTGGTTTACAGAGTCAGCCTATTGCCGCAATAATCTGGGTCCTCATTCTACTGACCTCGGAAGGATGGAAGGCTGAGTCAACCATGCGCCACCATGGGTCCTATGCCATTAAAAATAGTTATTATTTCACATCACAAATGCTTACAATTTTATTTTAAAATCTATTCTGGATATTTTAATGTGGAATTTATATATATATTTACAGATAGTAGGTTAGGTATTTTCAACTGTAACAAAAACTTCTTAACCACTCATCTCCCTCACAAAGGGGCCCTGAGTGGTGTATTTATTTATATATACCAAACTTCTTAACTGCCCACAATTAGTTGTTCTAATTCTGCTCCATGACTGTTTTATGGTTTCTTAAAGTGGATACCTTTTATTCTGCTGTAAACTACTGTAAGGTAATTCACTGAATCTGGTGGCATTCAAGTTTCATAAATACACTGAATTTAATAAAGAAATAAATAGGTAAATCTCATTCCTTTTATGCTGCACTTTGCAGAATTTCACAAGCAAGGAGAGTGCAGCTCTGCCTTCAATTTTTTTTGAAGCTCATCTCTAATTTTCAATTGGGTTGTATTTGTATTTGTTATTGTCAGCACTCATGACTTTATTTATAAAGTGCTGGAAGAATACGAATATATTTGCATGCCCAAAACTTTATTGAAAATTAGACTCTCTTACACTCAGGTCCATAAATATTGGGACATCGACACAATTCTAACATCTTTGGCTCTATACACCACCACAATGGAGTTGGAATGAAACAAACACAATGTGCTTTAACTGCAGACTGTCAGCTTTAATTTGAGAGTATGTACATCCAACTCAGGTGAACGATGTAGGACTTACAGCAGTTTGCATTTGTGCCTCCCACTTGTTAAGGGACCAAAGGTAATGGGACAGAATAATAATCATAAATCAAACTTTCCCTTCTTAATACTTGGTTGCAAATCCTTTGCAGTCAATCACAGCCTGAAGTCTGGAACGCATAGACATCACCAGATGCTGGGTTTCATCCCTGGTGATGCTCTGCCAGGCCTCTACTGCAACTGTCTTCAGTTCCTGCTTGTTCTTGGGGCATTTCCCCTTCAGTTTTGTCTTCAGCAAGTGAAATGCATGCTCAATGGGATTCAGGTCAGGTGATTGACTTGGCCATTGCATAACATTCCACTTCTGTCCCTTCAAAAACTCTTTGGTTGCTTTTGCAGTATGCTTTGGGTCACTGTCCATCTGCACTGTGAAGCACCGTCCAATGAGTTCTGCAGCATTTGGCTGAATGTGAGCAGATAATATTGCCCGAAACACTTCAGAATTCATCCTGCTGCTTTTGTCAGCAGTCACATCATCAATAAATAAAAGAGAACCAGTTCTATTGGCAGCCATACATGCCCACGCCATGACACTACCACCACCATGCTCCACTGATGAGGTGGTATTAGGATCATGGGCAGTTCCTTTCCTTCTCCATACTCTTCTCTTGCCATCACTCTGGTACAAGTTGATCTTGGTCTCATCTGTCCATAGGATCTTGTTCCAGAACTGTGAAGGCTTTGTTAGATGTTGTTTGGCAAACTCTAATCTGGCCTTCCTGTTTTTGAGGCTCACCAATGGTTTACATCTTGTGGTGAACCCTCTGTATTCACTCTGGTGAAGTCTTCTCTTGATTGTTGACTTTGACACACATACACCTACCTCCTGGACAGTGTTGTTGACCTGGCCAACTGTTGTGAAGGGTGTTTTCTTCACCAGGGAAAGAATTCTTTGGTCATCCACCACAGTTGTTTTCCGTGGTCTCCCGGGTTTTTTGGTGTTGCTGAGCTCACTGGTGCGTTCCTTCTTTTTGAGAATGTTCCAAACAGTTGTTTTGGCCATGCCTAATGTTCTTGCTATCTCTCTGATGGGTTTGTTTTGTTTCTTCAGCCTAATGATGGCTTGCTTCACTGATAGTGACAGCTCTTTGGATCTCATCTTGAGAGTTGACAGCAACAGATTCCAAATGCAAATAGCACACTTGAAATGAACTCTGGGCCTTTTATCTGCACATTGTAATTGGGGTAATGAGGGAATATCATACACCTGGCCATGGAACAGCTGAGAAGCCAATTGTCCCATTACTTTTGGTCCCTTAACAAGTGGGAGGCACATATGCAAACTGCTGTAAGTCCTACACCGTTCACCTAAGCTGGATATATATACCCTCAAATTAAAGCTGACAGTCTGCAGTTAAAACACATTGTGTTTGTTTCATTCCAACTCCATTGTGGTAGTGTATAGAGCCAAAGATGTTAGAATTGTGTCGATGTCCCAATATTTCTGGACCTGACTGTATATCATGTGCTTCCCTTTTTCCAAAACAAACAAGAACAACTGTGTGCCCGGCAACATACATTTTATTTCTTTGGTTCACAATATACCTATGAAGGTATGGCTTCATTAAACAGGTGGCCACTGGTCAGCTTTGACAAAATCGGACAGTTCTCCTCCCCTCAACCATTGAATTGATTATTCTTGTGGTCTTTGCTATTTGCAATATTAAGCTCTTCTGTGATAACATAGCTATTTTTCCCTAACACAATGTGAGACCTCAGTGAATCCAAAATATCCTTGAAGTTTTCAAAGCAACTGTAACTTCTAGGTTACACGTAAGTGACTAACAACAACTCAGGTAAGATGGGCTTCTACAGCAGTAATTGATTGCTTAATCTTCTCCTCCACAAACAGCTAGCAGTGCTTTGCGGTAATCCCCTGAAGTATCCTTCTGAAACAAGGAAAATCAAGTCACACACAAAAAAAATCAGAAAATGCATCCAAATCATCATATATGCAAAAATGTAAATGAATTTACTGAGTACCCACTGTGCATATCTTAAACTGGTTTAAAAAGCAATGTTATGTACAAAGCACCATGAGAATTGTAGTTCTGCTGGGGAACTCAACTGTACCACTCTTAACCATTAACAGAATTCTTTAAGAAAAATCATAGCTGTTAAACTTATATTAAAACAATACTTCCTTAAAATTCAACCTTCTCCTACCTCATGCCCTCCAGGTGTGTATGATTACTGTTTTCACCTTGCTATTACCCACTGCCACTACAAACACTGAGGTGACCAGATTAGAGTGGGTTCATTTAGCACAGTGTTTTTCAAACTTTGCAACTTTAAGATGTGTGGACTTCAACTCCCAGAATTCCTCAGCCAGGATGAGAGTTCTGGGAGTTGAAGTCCACATATTTTAAAGTTTGAAAAACACTGCTTTAGCATCTATTTAGAAAGGTACACTAAGCATGTTCTCTGCAATGATATATTCCTAAAGAAGCCTGATTGAGGAACTAGATCTTTGGATTAAAAATTCCATACCAATCGGAGAAAGGAGAGGGTGTCCCTGATAATGTCAGTGCAGGCAAAGCACCTGATTGAGCAGCTGCTATTCATATACAGGTAGTCCTCGACATATGACACAATTAAGCCCAACATTTCTATTGCTAAGTGAGTTGTCCCATTTTATGATGTTTCTTGCCATAGCTGTTAAGTTAGTCACACGGCTGTTAAGTGAATCTGGCTTCCCCACTGAATTTGCTTGTCAGAAGACTGCAAAAGGTGATCACATGATCCTGGGACACTGTCTGAATTTGGATCACGTGACTATGGGGATGCTGCAACGGTCATAAGTGTGAAAACCAGTCATAAGTCAATTTTTTTCAGTGCTATTGTAACTTCAAATGGTCACTAAATGAACTGTTGTTAAGTCAAGGATTACCTGTGACTTCTAATAAATGTACCAGTGGTCAAAACAAATACACACTTTAGAGCATGAACTTGTTCTTATATCAACACAGGGTCTCTCTGTGTGTGACACACTCTTAACTTAACCCTACAGATTGATCAGTTTTGTTCTTTTCAGCTTATAGAGTCTCTTTTTGTACACTTGAATTTAATACTCACCCAGGCTGCCATGAGACTAATTAGTCATAGGCAAAAAGTGAGGTGAATGATAAAGGTCAAAGCACTTATGACACTAAAATAGGCAAAGTGGTGTTCACAAAACCTGAGAGTTTCTTTTACCTCAATCATGTGATGTAGAGACTTGTCATACAGCTCCCAAAATTCACGCCGGATGTTGAGCAGATCAGTTTCGCTCCTTGAAACAATGATCCTGATGAGAGTTTGGTCATCTGTGCCAGCACCCTGAAGAGATTAAAAACGCACCAGGTGGGTGAGAGGCAGGAAGCAGTGGATTTCCACTCACATTATTGCTGCAAAATATTTTGAAGAGATGGCAACAACAACTATAACCTAGCAACAGGATACTTTTGCTCCAACACTTAAAAAGTCCAGGCAACTGAATGCCTGGACTTTATATATATATTGCAATATATATATGCATTACTGTTCTAGCCAGGGTTTTTCCTACGTAAATCAAAATGTTTGTATAGCGATAGTTAAGTGACATCCCAAATCACTATTTTCTAGGCTTTATCAGACATTTAAGCAGCATTATGTTGTCTGCTGCAAGACTTAAGGGAGACTAGAATAGATCTATTTCTGCCTTATTTGGCTTCATCGGCTAGCCACACCCTCATTTTATGACTCTTCCATGTAACGGTCAAATATTTATTTTGTTCTTTTTTTTTCGTAGGTCTATATGTGCATTATTGTTCTAGCCAGGGTTAGCCGATGAAGCCAAATAAGGCAGAAATAGATCTATTCTAGTCTCCCTTAAGTCTTGCAGCAGACAACATAATGCTGCTTAAATGTCTGATAAAGCCTAGAAAATAGTGATTTGGGATGTCACTTAACTATGGCTATACAAACATCTTGATTTACGTAGGAAAAACTCTGGCTAGAACAGTAATGCACATATAGACCTACGAATATATATATATATATAAAAAAGCATTGATAAATCTGAGTTCCCTTCTTTGTGGGTGTCGGGTCACTGTATCTGGCTCCTGCTAGCCTGCTGAATCCTAGTTCTAAAGCTGGGATGACCAAAGGAGAATTTGTCCCTTATGACTGCACCTAAGCTCTAGAAAAGTTTTCTTAAGGAATTCTCTTTATATAAAGGACTGACAAGTTAAGCTTAGCTAGAAAAGTTTTCTTAAGGAATTCTCTTTATATAAAGGACTGACAAGTTAAGCTTAGCTAGAGCTTCCCAAAATGTCTCTGTTTATAGCATCAGCTGCCAGAGGTGGGATTCAGCCAGTTCTGCTCGATTTGGGCAAACCGGTAGTGGCGACCGCGGGAGGCTCCACCCACCTGCCCGGATATAATGCGTGAGCAAAGAACATGCGCGGAAGTCCATGTGCATGTGCAGAGAAGGTGCTCACATTTGCGACCAGGTAGGGAAGGTAAGTGAATCCCACCTCTGAGTCAGCTCCCTGTAAATAGGCCATTTCTGGTCTCTTTAAAACCAGAAGAACCAAAATATTTGATTAGTATACTGACTCTTCCTTCCTGGGCAACAACAACAAATGGATGTTTGTTTTTACCTTCATGGACTTGTATAGCTTGTCAGCAAAGAAAGCTTGCTTGTTCTTAACACTCCGCACTTCAGAGAAAGAGGGAGAACAAAGAGGAGAACATGAATGTATTGCCAGGAAATAACCAACAGTTGTCTGCATGCAAAGTATTCTACCTCAGCCACTCCTTGCTCAGTAAATTTCTAAATAAATCTGGTTATAGTATAGCTTTTCATTTAGCAAATGCAAGAGGGAAGGAAGAGAGGCCAAAAAAATCTGCCCATGCAAAATTATGGAACTAAACTTCCAAACAGGGAGGGAGATGGGGGAGGGAGCAATTCCCAAAGATGACTGTTGCAGAAGAAACAGCATGACTCTTTAAGAACTCACAATTATATTATGAGTTGGTTTAATGTTTATGATTAGGCTTCCATCTACCAGTGTCAAGTGCATAAAGTATTATCCTGAATTACAGCTGTGGTTGAAAATAGGGAAAGGGGGCAGAGGGAATGAGGGGCTGTAACCCGGAAAATCAGGGGGAATGAGAAACAAGAAATACAGGCCTTGATGAGATTATTAACAACAGCCGTTGTTAATATGAATCATATTTCTTTTTTTTAAAAAAAAAAAGCTTTTCACAAACTGAACTGCATCCCAGTTTCCATCCTTTATGCACATTTTCTGAGTGCAGATTTTCAACTAGAAGGGTGTATCTTCATTGCCATAGTAATGCCTCATAATTTAAAAAAAAACAAAACACCAAACAGTTAACAACAGGAACAAAGAACCCAAAAAATTCCCCGCTCAATTCTGTGAATTGCAATAAGAGGGATGATTGGGCAGCCACTTCCTGATCTGCAAGTATGCATGAATGAGGAAGTTTTTTTTGGGCATGGGCAGATGTGGCTTCTTTCTCCACTCTTCTTCAGTACCTGTCTAGCCTCTGGGTGCCATCAGACAGGACACAGAAGAGGCCAGAGAAAAGAAGGCCCATTCCAGTCCAGTGAGGGCATTACAAGCAAGGCAATTGGTTCTTGTAAACCTTGGGGAAGAGAAGAGGTGACAGGTGAGCTAACCAGTGCCCAAGTATACTTGACTATATAAGGGCCAGACAGTAAGCCTGAGCAAAAGCCTGGGCTAAAAGAGTCCAATACTCATCACAAATGGCTGAAAATAAGATGAATAAAGGATCGTTCACTTCCACTGAGGTTTCATTACACAGAAACTTAATCTGAGCCAAAAAGAACTTTGCCTGGCCATAGTCACCCTAGGCAACATGAAATGCTCCAGCTAAGAATGACACTTAGATCAATGTTACATTCAAAAATAGTCAGCTTTCTAACTTTAAGATGGTACAGAAAAAGCTGAAAATAAGTGATCAGAAAAGTGTTGCACTTTGATATCTGGCCTGTAGAAAATCTCTAGTAATCAGCCTATCCGGGGGTTTTTTTCCCCACATGGCTGCATACAATACTGCACATGCATTCAGTCTCATATATTAATCCAATTTTGCAATATAGCCACATTTTTAGGAAAGACCACTTTCCACAGTTTTACAAGAAGCTTAGGCCAGCTTGCTTCATCTATGCAAATCACAGAAAATTGCTCAACTGTCAAAACATTGCAAGACGAACTTCACTCTGAGAGGTTTTAGTAAAGTCTGCATTCCATATGCAAAAAACAAACAAACATTTCTCTATACTATACTAATACAAAAAAACACTCACCAATAGCTAAAAAGGCATCCCGGACATCTCCGGACATCCGTTTGTTGATGGCATGAGCCACATCATGATTTGTCATCTTAACAAACTCCTGAAAGACTACAAGGATCAAAGGCAGAATGTAAGAAATCTAAATTTCCAATGCAAGATTGGCTTAAAAGATTATTCTGAGTTTCAAGGCTAGTAACGATTAGGGGCTACCATGGAAAGCTTGCAGAATAAACTATTAACATTGACAGGGAAGGGCCTTAGCTGATTAAATAAACTTCCTGCCTTTGAATTTTTATGTCCAAAAATGCTGGCTTTTTCCAGCAAAGGAGAATATTTTTTTTTCACTTTCTTTATCAAATTGATTGTACTAGCCCCTTTCCTTTCAGTCCCTTAGGTCAGTGGTGAAATCCATTATTTTTTTATTACCGGTTCTCTGGGCGTGCTTGGTGGACGTGGCTTGTTGAGCATGGCAGGGGAAGGATACTGCAAAATCTCCATTCCCACCACACTCCAGGGGAAGGTTACTACAAAATCCCCATTCCCTCCCCACTCCTGGGGGAAGGATATTGTAAAATCTCCATTCCCACCCCACTCTGGGGCCAGCCAGAGGTGGTATTTGCCGGTTCTCTGAACTACTCAAAATTTCCACTATCGGTTCTCCAGAACCTGTCAGAACCTGCTGGATTTCACCCCTACCTTAGGTGATACCCCAACACTTTCCCAAAACACAGGGCTACCAGGTCTGGGCTACAAAAATCCAGATAGCCATTAGATGGCAACAACATAAGATAAAGGAAACTTTAACTCTCGGCTGACGTGTTGGGTTTTTTCACTGTCTAGTTCAGACAGCTCTACCCAAACAACTGCTTCAGGCGACTGCATAGTCTGAAAACATCAGTTACTTTGTGCTTAGTCATGATTATAAACATGGCATACAAACCATACATTTTGGGAGAGTCAGTTTGGGAGATAGTTATAGGTGCTCGATTAGAAACTCTGAGTTCTACTGCTCTTTTAGGCCTGAAAACTGGCTGGGCCAGTCCAAGGTGTACATGCTTTTGGTGGGGAAAATAGGAGGCAGGAACATGATGCACATTGCTTTGAGCTGTAAGATATAATCTTTACAACATATCCCTGTTGCCTTCCTACCTCTCCTGAGTTGGGGATAGCTCTGGGTGCACAAGATGCTCAGGAAGCGGGTCTCAAGGGATGTCGAATCGTCACCAGAAACATCAGACAATTTCTGCAAAATCAATGAAGAATGGAGGGATGGAGGAGGAGAACAACGAAGAACGGGATCTAGTGAATGTCAAAAGTCTGTTTTGGAATAATCAGGTGGTCATAATATTGTTAGGATGCTATATATCTGTTTGTCCAATCTATTTAATTTGATACTAGCATTTTATTCTTCACTACCGTGTTTCCCTGAAAGTAAGACCCCGTCTTATATTTTTTTGAACCCTGAAATAAGCGCTTGGCCTTATTGCAATGCCCTCAACAGCCCAATTAGGCTTATTATCAGGGGATGTCTTATTTTGGGGGAAACAGGATACTATTGTGTAGTGACTGAAAATGTTTATCAGCCCAAGCCCCCCATGGAAGTCTTGTATGATATAATGTTTCTCTCCCCAAGTCTTATTCTTTATCAGTAAGTACAGAACATACTGTCATTCATATAGATCTAGTACTGGACCATAAGAATTTCCATGTCAAAAGACCATTACAGAGATAAGAGTCAAATGTAATTCTAAAAAATATGAGCATTTCTCTGTTATGGAGTCTGATCTCTCCCCAATCCCAAGTGACTATCCAACTGCTTTTCTATCTAGGAAAAAAATAAGGAAAGATATATTCTGAATTCATTTTTGTGCACGGTGGGGCAGAGTTCCATAACAAAGCACAGGCAAGAATCAATTTTCCTATGGGATTCTTACACACAGAGAAATAAACAGCACATTCAGCGGATCAGTACAAATTATTCCTAGTAACTTTAATTCTCTTTATGTGATAGTTAGCAGGCTGTTCCTGCTTCCAAACTGTTCCTGGTTGCCCTTTTGCTGCTCTGCAGTAAGTTCAAGATAGTGCTCTTTTTCTCCATTCCTCCAGCTGCACAGTTGGGAAATGAAGCCTAAACAAGCCAACAATGGATAATATAGCCAGTTCTTGTCTAATGACTGCTTAGCAACCATTTAAACTTATGATGGCCTAGTTTTATGACCAGTCACCAAAATTACAATTGTCACAGAGTCCCATGGTCACCTGATCACTATTTGCAAGCTTCACAGTCAGCTTCTGATAAGCAAAGTCAATGAAGAAGCGGCCATAAATTGCAAGTCGCAGTCACGTAATGTCATGCTTAAACAACTGTGGGTGATCTCTTTAATGACTGCAGCAGAACTGATATGCCCCGTCTTGTGACATTTCACTTAACAACCATGTTGCCAGTCCCAATTGCGGTCATTAAGTGAGGACTGTCTGTAATTCTATCCACACACTTTTTTTTCAGTCACCTCAGGCTGGGAAGGCACATAAGCCCAGGCAATACAGCACAATATCTGAAATTGGGGAAGCAAATTAATATTGATTTGGAAAATATTATTTTGTGTGAGCCCAGAGAGGCACAGCATCAGCAATCAGATTGGTACTGCATCTCTTTTGTCATTTCAAACAGCCCGCATGCTTTTCATTCAAAAAGTCTCTGAAATCTTTGGCATTCCTAGTTAAGGGACCTCAGATAAGGCAGACTTTATAAAGACCACTTAAAGACCAGATTACGATAGGCACAGCTGAAAACACGCTCTCTCTTTCTCCTTCTTTCTGTCCACTTGATATTCCCAAGCAGACACAATAAAATTATAGAATATATGGACCTTTGGTTGCTATTTTGTCAACCTTGATGTATTCTGCCATTTGTTGACCAAAGAGCTTTCACTGTGATGAGAATCACAGAGCCTTCACTTAATTCACCTCTACCTTCACCCACACTTTACACTTAATGTATTAATTCTACCATTCCCTAAAACCCGATGTACGAAAAGCAAATGTATTTGTAGATCATCCTTCCCCAACCTGCATCTTGCAAATGTGCTAAAGCTGCTTTCAAGAATTTTTAGGCAATGCAGTTGGGAAAACTAGTGGTAAGACATTTAGAACATGTCAAGGAAAAATAAAGGGCAGCACTCACCAGGGTTTCAGCAACCACCTGACGAGAGAGAGGGAGGGAGGGAGAGGAAGGGAACAAGATCAGAGATGGTATGGCACAGGTCATTCCAGGGATTTCATAAATAAATTGGGGCAGTCTAAGATCTCAACATGACATTGGCACCGATATAGCCCATATATTAATTATGGCAACAAAAGGAGTCCCACTGTCATTTTGTTGATCTGAAGCAATTCTGTATCCCCAGCTTGTTTTAAGCATTGAATAAATACAGAAAGTGTTAAGTTCCCTATGATCTGGCTAAAAAGTTCACATTTGGGCTACTAGCCTCTACAACTCTTTTTTCCTGCTTATTGAGATGCAGTAGCCACAAGCATTGCTTTCAAAAACATGCAATAGCCTGCAGAAACATTAGAACTCCCTCTCGTGGAAACAGTCCTAACCACATCACTTCACATTATCCAGAGTTCAATTGGTGACTTATAAATACACATTTGCTCTCCTTCCTGAATCTGGCATGTATTAAAAATGGATTACTTAACCAATTTTAACATTATGTTTAATATGAGTGTCCCTTAACATGGAATTGTAAAAAAAATATGATGAGTTATGGTTATTACTTTTTGGGAAATGAAAAGCTTCAATTAAAACCCACATTAAAATTTGACATGCATTAATTACCTGCAAAGTGCAACTGGATTCAGACATGATACTAAGAAATTGTCGTGGGTTTAGAGTGTTGTGTGAGCCCATACAATTGCAGTTTACTTAACAAAGCCTAAATAAATCATATGTTTGCATGGTGTTTGTCCCAAATCTGTTTCAATATATACAGTATGAGCTCAGAGCAAGAACTCCAATGGAGCTTTTTCACATGCTCTCTATTCCTCTCTTTGTTCTGGAGGTATCAATAGATCATGAAACCCAACATTAACCTATTATCAACTCTAGAATCTCCAAATCTACATTATGGAAGAAAGGCTACAGGCACAGCAGAACCATTCCTGCACATGTGGCTTTACTTACCTGAGCATCAGCATGAGCCTTTGCAAAATCTTCTCCTCCTTCACTGCGGTTACCCTACAGTTAGACATTGAGAGCTATTAATAAGATGAAAAAAATAGGTCCCTGGGAATGGACCAGAAATTAACATCTTTAAATAATTCACTAGCTTTCTTGGCAGCTACTAGTTTAATTGCCCATAGGCCTGGAGCAATGCTGTGAGCTACAAAATCTGGGCATTTTAAAAATTTAGATGCCCACTAGATGACACCAAAGAATTAGCGTTTTCTGTATTCATTTGCTGCCATATAATTGTTTAGATTTTTGCAGCTGGATCTGACAGCTCCACATGCCACCTACTGCAGAACTATAACTCCCAGCATTCTTTGATGATGATGATATCCATTCAATCAGTCCAGTTCTTGACAATTCTATGGACCACCTCTGTCCATATTTTCCAATCTTGTACAGCTGCTTTCAGCCTGGCTGATGTCAGTTTTGATGTCTCATGTTTTTCGTCAGCCTCGTTTCCTTTTCCTGCTGACCATTCTGAGCATAGCTGTTTTTTCCAATGAGTTTGACTGCATGACATAGCCCGAATTTTGCAATTTTGCCCTCCAGCGATACATCATATTTTATATGCTTCACTACTGGCTTGTTTGACACTGGCCAAATTTTCTAGAGCAACTGAGCATTGAACCTCACAATATCCAGAGTGCCATATATATTCTGTCCTAGGCAACATGGTCAATTACAGTGCCACCCCCTGATGCTTATTACTAGAAAACGTCCTCTAGCACTGGCTTTTATCCTTCTTTAACTATGGTACCCTCCCTGCTGCTCATATCCAGCAAAATAAATGACATGGGAGGATATTTATATCTTAAAATGGGGGCATCAATTATGAAAAGAGCACAGGCCTGGGAAGCATATAGTTTATCTCCACTCCTTTTTCAGAAAACGCTGTACTATGTTATTTCTTCAAAATGAGATTTCTATCAGTCTTACTGGGGATAAACAAATTATAGCCACCAAATGAATGCTTATCTGAACTCTATCCATGTCCTGAGCAATTTTAGATTTTATCACCTTGATGCAAATAGCTTTTTAAAAGTCTGCTGTTGCACAATAAATAAAAACAGAACAGTTTGAAGCAGCTTTCAAGTCCTATGAAGCCTGCTTGCTTTTGGGTGGTGACTATATGAAACTGAGGCAGAAATGGTCATTTGAACCTGTGTCTACTACAGCTCGGCAGCATTATTGTCCCTGCGTGCAAAAATACTCACTGAATTGTTTCTTTCCAACTGAATGTACCATTATCAAATGTACAAGATCCTTAATGAATAAGAATTAAAATTTTAAAAATGGCAACTTTTAAAGGTGGTTTAACAACTGAATCAGATCATTAGATGTTCAGAAATATCAGACAGAAAACACTTATCTTTAACTAAAGGAGCTTTAAGAATGCATTGTGGGGGGAAAAAACCTCTTACCAGCGCCAGAGAGACTAGGATCCTTTTGAAATGTCCTGAAGTGTCAGAACTCAGTGCGTCCTCCAAAGATTTATGATAAGCTGGAAAAACACAAAAGCAGAAGAAAATATTCAAAGACACTCCTGATTAAAATGTAATTCCTGGTGATTAAAAAGATACACCCATGTTAGTTTTCTTTTTAAAAATGTAAATTGGATTGCCATAATGTTTTTTGACTTTCAGTCTAGCCCCGTGATGGTGCACAGCCATCTCTCCGGGCACGCGAGCTGTCGCCTGTTGCTCTTCCGGGTTCCAGCGCGCCAGCCAGCTGGTCTTCACGCATGCGGGAGTGCCAGAAACTGGAAGAGCAGCCGCCCGGTGCGCATGTGTGCACTGGGAAAATGATCTTCTGGTTTCCGGTGACTGCATGTGCACCAGCCACCTGGTCTTCGCATGCGCATGTGACTGGGTGGCCGGTGCGCATGTGTGCCAGAAACTGGATGATCATCTTCCTGATGCGCGCATGCGCATTGGGTGGCTGCTCTTCTGGTTTCCAGCACCCCCCCCCCCATTTCAGCACTCAATGCCAAAAAGGTTCACCAACACTGATGAAGCCTGTATCCCTGAGATTTCCCAGTGTTCTCCTCTTCAAAAATTACCTACTGTATGCCTGGCCCTCCTTAATCCTTCAAGGTCAACTATATGCAGACTTAACACTAGAAAACATCCATCAAAGTACTGGTTCCAGTTCTTAGTATGTGAATAGGATATTCACATGGAATGAAGCCCATGAAAAACTTTATTCTGAGTAGCTTCCCCTTAAAGGTCAGTAGCTTCTAACCTTGATCTGACGCAAAAACAGACTAATATGAGAGGTGACTATTTCCTTTGAGTCAGGCTCAATTCCTGCTATTTATAAGGACAGTCTACCTTGCTTTTTTTTGCCAATATAGCAGTGATTTGCCATCCTGTTATATTGGGAGCCCTATAGAAAACACCAATGTGTAAGCAAGCAAGTAAATAAAATGTGTACTGACAAAGTTTAAGCATTTATTACAGCAACTGATAAATACTTTCCTGATTCTTAGTCTCCTACATCCATTTGCCCCTTAAAAATTATTGAAGAAACTCTTTACCTTCTTTATAGGCTGCATTAATTGCTTGAATCTGTTCGTTATTCCGTGTGGCCAAAATTTCAATGAGAGCACTCTCATCAGTACCAGCTCCCTGGAGTGATGTAAAGATATTTGATCATTTAGTCATTGTTAATAATTCAGGTCAGCTAAGTCCTCACATTTATAGGGAATGCCTAGTGCATCGATTTCCTTGTATTTCAACTTCTGGGAAAAAAAGTGGTTGGCTCAGAATTGAACCTACGTATCAGCCTGAGCTGGCAATCTTTAGTAAGAAGGAAATCCCTCATTCTCTCAAGATAGATAAAGGCAAAAGAAGGAGTTTTTCTTCTCTCTTCCATATGGGTTAAATTTATCTTTCTGTTCTTCAAATACTATATTAAAAAGAAATCTGCTCTACCTCCATAGCTTTCTTCAGTTGCTTTGCATCATAGAAGGCTGGTGCCATCATCAGTCCAAGAATAACCTTCGCCAAAGGTCCAGATATTTCAGATTTCAGGTCTGCCATAAGGTCCTATCACAGGAGACACTCATGAAGTAAAACAAATTGGAAACTCCAAAGAAGTATAGCCAAATTAGACACAGGACATTTAACAATGACTAGAAACCCATTATTGACTTTTTGCAGGAAGCAGTAAAAATGATATATGGTTTTGAGGATTAGAATAAATATAACACATTATAGAGAAAATGTAAACGATGCTATAATCATAGAGTAAGACGTTAACTTATATTTATACTTATAATTTCATTATATGAGGTGCAATGACAATAAAGTAAACTAACTAAACTAACTATAACTGCAATAAAAAAACTAGAAGTCTTTTCTTTAAAACCCTTTCTTTGATTGCTGCATTTTCCTTCCTTCCTTCCTTCCTTCCTTCCTTCCTTCCTTCCTTCCTTCCTTCCTTCCCTCCCTCCCTCCCTCCCTCCCTCCCTCCCTGTATTCAAAATTCTAATCAAATTTTATTTAAAAGAAGAAGAAACTCCAAAAACACCTGATGCCAGTCAGGAAGACAATGCTTAGAAGAAAGGCTCTGACATAATATGATGGGGGAAGGATTGGCCACTTGTGGCCACCCAATTATTTTTAAATTTTATCTCACATCAGTCCTAGCAAGCATGGTCAACAGTGAGGTTTTACAAAACGAAAGTCCATCTACTTCCATTGGGCTGCATATTATTCTCAGGTGCATTAAATCTGTGTTAATAATGCATGCAATATTCTGGAGCATGAATGTTATCCTGTGATTAGAGCAGGAAGGAAGAATGGCAGCAAATAGAGAAAATATGCTTTGACTTAAGAACAGACTCTAGCTGTAGTTGCCTCCATATGCAGGTAGAGCTTAATAATAAGAGCTTAATAATTATTGGTTTCATAAGAGGCTTTTCTCCAGAGTCAAAAACTGCATACTGATTAAAAGTAATCTGTAATTAAAAATACAAGTCCCAAAATAGTTACACACTGTATCCCTCAACACTCTTCTGCCAGACACAAGGAAGATACTGTACATAATTCAACTCATCCTTTTCATCTCCTGCCTAAAACTGTCAACTGAAGGTTAGGCATTCAGAAAGGTCAGAACAAGATGGTAAAAGATGACCTCCTTTTTAAAAAAAAAAAAGACCAATAGACAATAGACATTGATGGTGATTTGAGTAATCCATGATATCTAACAAGGAGGGAGAATGACTTTTTCTTTTAATATATTTTTTCCATCCTGAATGCTTCACGCAAATAATTTTATGACACAAAACAAACAAAAGCTTCAGAAAGATAATGGGGGAGTAATTTTCCAAGTATTATAATCATGCTCTTCTTTGCTCTCTCCTGTGCAGCTAGATTTTCTGTTTTCCTTTTTTAAAAAGAAGAATGAATGTTGGCACATTGACTTCCAGCATACCTTACATATTTATATCCGCATCCTGAAATCTACAGACTGTAATATGTGTTCAGCTAAATGCACACACACATCATAGATTTGAATTAGCAGTTGAAATGGTTATGCAGTCAGTTCAGTGAGGCAGCAGATGTGATGTGCCGGTGCCTGGAGGCTGTGAGGATCTGGATGGGAGTCAATAGGCTCAGACTTAACCCAGACAAGACTGAATGGCTCTGGGTATTGCCCCCTAAAGACTATGTCGATTGTCCATCCTTGGTTCTGGGAGGTGAGAAAGTGCCCCCCTCAGAACGGGCTCGCAATTTGGGTGTCCTTCTAGACTCACAGCTGAGACTGGAACAACATCTGACAGCTGTAGCTAGGGGGATCTTTACACAGGTTCGTCTGGTGCACCAATTGCGACCCTACTTGGATCAGGAGGCTCTCCTCACAGTCACTCATGCCCTTGTCACCTCACGGTTGGATTATTGCAACGCGCTCTACATGGGGCTACCCTTGAACAGTGTTCGGAGACTACAGTTGGTCCAGAATGTAGCCACGCGAGTTATAGTGGGTGCGCCTAGATACACCCACATTACACCAATTCTCCGCGAGCTGCACTGGCTCCCTATTGGTCTCCGGGTGCAATTCAAGGTGTTGGTCATTACCTTTAAAGCCCTATATGGCTCAGAGCCAGGCTATATTTGAGACCGCCTTCTACCACATAGCTCCCAGCGACCGGTAAGATCCCACAGAGTCGGTCTCCTCCGGGTCCTGTCAGCTAAACAATGTCGGCTGCGCGGGCCCACGGGGGAGGGCCTTCTCTGTGGCTGCCCCAGCTCTCTGGAACAATTATCTCCTGAGGTCCGGACCACCCCCACCCTATTGGCCTTCCGCAAAGCGGTGAAGACCTGGCTCTTCCGGCATGCCTGGGGCCATTGATCTCGTTATAATGATCTTGCGAGACCCAGCCACGAATTGGAGTACAGGTGTTTTAACGTTTTTAATGTTTTAATGTTTTTCTTTTTAACATTTTTTATGGGATTGTTCGCATTGTTTTATTCTTTGTTGTAAGCTGCCCAGAGTCTCTTGGGAGTTGGGAGGCATAGAAATGTGACAAAATAAATAAATAAAGAAAATAAATATGCAGAAGATCTAGAAGGCATCTAATTAGGGAAGGCAAACAAGGAAAGAATGATCTTAATTCTTTATTTTTAAAAGTACCACAAAACTTAAAATAGGCCATCTATAAGAGTTATTGCATAAGAGCTCCTGCAATAAATAAACCAATTGAATGTTGGAGAAAGGGAATGAGATACAAAAAAAGAGATTGTACTAATTACCCGGCCATAATGAGACTTGTATGCTTTTATGATATCTTGCCTCTGGTCATTATTCCTCTGTGTGACAACCTCAATGATGGCATCTTCATCTGTGCCTGGAACCCAGCAAACAGAACACATTCAACCATTTTTTTTCCAGTTCAGTAACATTTAATCTTGACTCTTGCACTTAGTCAGGGAAGTAATCCCAAGAAAGAACAAAAAGGAAATTGTCCACCACTGGGATGAGAGAGAGGATACTCTTTTTAAGATCAATCACTCAGTTAACTGCCTACGGGATATATATTTTCTTATCCTATTATTTTCTGACCCCTTACAAACTCACCATCCTTAAGAGTTTGTTTCAGCCTTATATAACTGACTGAAGAAAAATCAGTGCATAAGCATATTTGCTCAGTAACCAATTTCGTTGTATATATGATGTACAATGACAATAAAGACTATAGTACTATACTCGCAGCACTTTGCTTCTGGTTTCTGTGTGGAAAATTCCTGAATTATTCCTGCGGGGTATAATTTACTGCAGTGTGCTCAGATGGTTACCACATGGCCCTATAGACTGTAACCTCATTCCTGTCTTAAAAATAGATTTGGGAGTGGCAAAGAGAAACACACTTAAGCAGCTTGAGATGTGACTGCATATGAACTATTACCATTAGTACAACTTAAGCCCCAAGCATGCTCATGCAATTCAATGCAAGCCATGATCTCTAACTTGTCAAGTACTTTGCAAGCCCACATTTTACTGATTACAGTTGTTATAGAGCAGGAAGGAGTATGACTGTTGGGGTTCTTTGAAACAGCTCCTTCCTGGGGAATAACTTACCGCCCCCCAAAGCAAGGATGCCCCCCCTCCCCGAGAAGGATGGCCTTCTCGGAGGTAAAATGTGGCTTTTCCAGAAAGCTTTTGGGGATTAATTATATACATCACAGGGCCATACCAAACAAATCTTAGTTCATTGATTTTACTATCTAATTTGAGAGGTTAGATTTTGGATTTTATTATTTTAATGAATAAAAATATATCTTATAATACTGTGTTTACTTTTTAAGATCTGTAAGCCACCTAGAGACTGTTAAGTTTCAGGAAGTGAACAAGTCTCCTAAATAAATCAATGAACAAATGCAATATAGTTTATGGTATTCTGAACGAATCCTCAGGGAATGCCTCTTACTGAATGCCTCTTACTGAGCAATATAGAAGCATAACAAATAGAAATAAAATCATTCAACTGTTTCTAGACATCACTCTGAATATATTCTTCATTTTCTTCCTACCACATTGAACTTAAACAGGATGATAAGAGCTAATGACAGAGTATCGAGACTAGGCAATGGCTTGAGAGGGCAATGGGTTGTCAAATATATAACAAAATCTGAACCCTGAGCATTTTTCCTAACTACAATGAGATGTTGATACAACAGTGCCATCTCCTGGGTCTTAGAGGAAGCAGTAGGATATCATTTGGTCACTGTCAGTATCTAACAGGATGCAAGGACTCTGCATTGATACGGTTTTTATGGAGCAGTTTTTTTGGAGCATTTGCTGCCTGAATGTCTTGCAGATGGTGACTGATCACCAGAACTATCCTTCTCTTTCCAGAATCACAAAATCAGAAGAGTAACCAGGTTTGTTCTGAAAGATACTTCTTCCATGAATGAAGATTCAGGAATATGACCAACACCTCAAAATATACTTTTCGTAAATCTAGTAAGCAGGCCTCTAAGAGTAATGCAACTGCTTTCTTCCAACATTTGTGGGGTTTTGGTTTTTTTTCATTTTATGTTTAATTAATTTTAAAATGATATTTCCTTTTGCATTATACAGTTATACAGTCTTGTATCAAATGTAATTAAATGGCATAACAGACCTAGCAACATACTTCGCAATTGTATATTGTCTTCCCTAAAATACATAGGCAGTTGTGATGTGCAGCAAGTTCAGCATTGTACACTGCTGGCATTGCATTGGCTTCTCTTTCACGGCTGCCTAGGATTTACTCAGATTATTCAATCCCTCCAATCAGCTACATGAAGCAAATGGCCTGAGGGAGAACCATAAGCCACTGGTAGCCAAGAAATGTTTTAGAGCGGTGGTTCTCAACCTTTTCTTTATCACAGACCAGGGGTGAAATCCAGCAAGTTCTGAAAGGTTTTGGAGAACTGGTAGCGGAAATTTTGAGTAGTTCGGAGAACCGGCAAATAACACCTCTGGCTGGCCCCAGAGTGGGGTGGGAATGGAGATTTTGCAATATCCTTCCCTCAGGAGTGGAGAGGGAATGGGGATTTTGCAGTATCCTTCCCCTGCCACATCCATCAAGCAAGGTTGAGGTGTAAATTACATTGTTCCTAGAATGTGACAGGAGATGAGGAATTGCCTACATTTTAAAAGCATTCAGCTAACAAAGCCTGCCTTAGGAAGAAATCTGGCCAAGCAATAATGCTTCCTATCTGGAAAGTCTACACATATTATTACTTTATCACTGAATAAAAAGAAGAGTGATTTTTCTTGCTCTGCATCAGCACATTGCAGAGGGTTACTTACCAATCCCCTTCATAGCTTTCCTGAGCACTTTTGCATCACCATCAGCATTGAAATTTGCAGCTGGATAAATGGTTCCTTTCATCTGCAGAAAAGTAAGAGTAGTTTAAATTAAAATTATGTATTTTAAAAGGAGAGAAGTGCAGAAAGAGGGCCAAGCAGAAGGGCGTCCAAATAAGGCACCCTCATCCGTCTCCTAACAATTGCTATTTTATTTAAAACAAAGAAAATATAATAAAACAATTGGAGAACAGCTGGATAAATTCCATGCTCATGCATTTCCCAGTCAGCATGTGGAAGGCATCTTGCAATGATATTTCAAATTCTCAATGCCTGCTTCTGATTACATCAGCAATCTTCTAGACATTAATTCAAAAAGATGTGATTTCTTTAGGACTGACTCTCCAACCGTTTTACATGCAAAAAGCCTAGGATGAATTCACAGAGCCCGTTCCAGTGATTACATACAGTAATCTAAGCATTGTCTGTTTCCTTGTATTAGGCAGTAACAAGTCATAATGGAAGAATAGTCTGAGAAAGGAGCAGGTTTAAATAATCCAATAACATGGGGCATTTGTGAATTCACCCTTAGTGAAATGTTTAGTAAGTTGAATAGCTCACACAACAAAACAAGCAAAGGAAGAAAACCCATCTATTGCTAATCTGATTTTGTAACAGAAGTTATGGATTGTTTCCTTAACATAGCTCTAAGGATCCATATTGCAGATGCATTTATGAAGCTGCAGTGATTCTGCTGAGTGTGTATGGGCACTTACAATAAAGCGCTTCCACTGGACTGTTTTTTAGTTTTATCATCAGATATCCTATTATACTAGGGAATAAGCAATATCTTCAAATGTTAATTCCTAATGATGCGGAAAACCAAGGAAGGGGAAAATAATTTTTCTAACTATGAATGCATATTAGTTAAAGTGGCATGTTTAGAAAATGTTAGAAAGGGAGAACTGTGGAGTAGGCAAGATATCCAAGAGGTCCAGAGCATTAGCAGCGGATAGAGTGAAGCAGTTGTAGTTTTGAGCCAGCAAGCCACAGGTAGGGGAAGGGAAGGCTGGCTTCTAACCTCCACTTTGGCCACTGCACTAAGTTCCCACATCTGATAGGCCACCTGCGCAGCTTCAGGGAAGAACTCACCTGCAGCACTGGAAGGGGAGGGATGGAAAGATACAAGATGGATGACATATGCAGAGACACAGTAAAATGTGAAGATGCAGATCCTGTGCAAATTAGCTGGTGCCAGTCACACTGTCCCATCCTCCCTCTCCCACCTAAATTCCTAAACAACATCTATCTATCTATCTATCTATCTATCTATCTATCTATCTATCTATCTATCTATCTATCTCTTCCGTAATAACTTAGTACATTTTTATAAGAAGCATGGTAGAAAGCCGGCTAATTGATGTGTTTGCCATATTTCCTAAGAAAAAGGTGAAGGCCTATTTTTTCTTCTCTCTTTGCAAAAGGCAACTACAGTGCTTCTTAATTCGTAGTAGGATCATAGGGAAATTATTAAAAGCTGTAAAACCTTAATTAGGCCCAATCTTGATTGAGCCCAAACTTTTGCTTTTGAATAAAAAGGAAACATCAATATAGCTTTGGGCTTTGAATGAAAAGGTGGAAGACAATGAATGAAGGTACCCTTTATATCAAATGTATCCTGGAAGGCTACTTCTTCAATTGAATACTTTATTTCAATGTCATTTGAGAATTGCATAAATGGTACATGAATAGGGTAATGCAGGTGATTCTAGGATCTCTTTAAAATAAAATGTATTAGTATTGTACTAATACAATACTACTGTACAGTACTGTACAGTACTGTTATTCCACTCTTCTCTGCATTGATTTCCATACTATATAAAAGATACACTGGTAGTCTTCGTCCTTAGTAAATCATTGGTCATCCAATATTGGTCAGCACTAATATTGACATATGCAACTTGCCCAAGCCATCCTCCCATCCATTCTTCTACTTTCTAGGTGTCCCAACTACATTACTTAACATTTGTAGCAATCACAGCTGTGGTGAGAGTTAACATTTAATGTATCTGAAATGCAATAGGTTAGTGAAGGCTGATCCAAAGTGTACATAAAACCTGTAAAACCTCACAGGTTCAACTATTGAATTTGGGCAGTAGCAGTATATACCCACATACTAGATCAAGTTCTGATATGGAGTTATAGAGAAAGAGAGAGGAAGCCAAACCTCCTTAGATCTAGTTTATGGAGGCTTAATCATGCAAAAGGATAATAATAGTTGTTTGCTGATCAGAGCATTTCAAAACACATAGCAATATGCTCCTACTGCATTTTGTGGCCGAGGTATTACGATTAAAAACACATTATAATGTGGTTAATTATGTGCTATCAAGACTGGGTCAACTCTTAGTAACCACATAGATTTCCCCCATAATTATAATATGAACATTAAGAGTGTTTTAAAAGGCTCGAAGTTCTTCCAAGCAGACAAACACATATTTAGTCTGTCAACAAAAACTTAGGTGAAGAGCCTGCTGTCCAAGGATAGTTCAACTGACCATCCTCAGATGAAAAATCTCTTTCTAGAAAAACTACTGAAATTTGGGGGGAAGGTTTTGTTAAGATAGAAACTAGCCCTGCAAGAAGAAATAAATCATATTCCTCTTGGGAAATAATATTATTAGAGGTACAGGCCCAAAAAGAGTTTCAGAGCAACTGAGGGCCATTTAAAAAGCATTCCTCCCCCACAAGAAACCATGCTTCAGAATTGAACTTACTCATCATCTCCCCCACACAGCTTCAGTAGTGCTTTTTTGTAATCACCTGATGTATCACTCTGTAAAAGGGAAAGAGGAAAACTCAGCTCTTCACAACTATAACCAAAGTGCAAATCATCCTTAAAATGAAAGTTATATTACCTAAATAGCAACCTAAGCATTCACAAAAGAAAGTTTAACCCAATCATCTCTCTAAGGCTGCCTGAATCATTCTGTGCTGACAATCTCTTCCAAGCATAACATGAAGAATGAGATACCAGATACCTTCAGGAGCACTAGATCCCTTCTTAATAATATTCAGTGCATTATAAATACAAACAAAACACTATGATAAATTTCACACACCCTCTGCAGTGCAAATATACAGTATTTACCTCAATCATATGATGCAAAGATTTTTCATACTTAGTCCGGAATATTTCCCGAATATCCAACATATCAATCTCACTCCGTGCCACCATGATGCGAATCAGCGTGTTATCCCTTGTCCCAAAACCCTAGAATGAATAATTTAAGGTCACAAAAATCCCAAAGGGACATAGGATGTTCAAAAGTTTTAATGAATACAGATATTTATAGAAGAGGCTAGAATCCAATGAGAGGCTATTCCAAATAGTTATATGCATCACAAAACAACTTCAAAGGCTTTTTCTTCTTTCTACATGTGACTTGTATAATTGTTCGTCTATGAGTTGAATTCATTATTTTTCAAAATGTCAGATATCATATAAATAACACATGCTATCTGTGCCTCATAACTTTAGGAAAGTCAGATTTTCTTCAGCCATGGAAAAATTTATAGGGCATCCTAGACAAAATATTGCTGGAATATTTCAAATAATGTTTATAAACTATTAGCCCAACTGAAAGGAACTGATTCATCATTTACAATAGTTTTATTAGCAGGAGAATAAGGCAACATTTTCTAAAGTTATTAACTATGATGGTGATAACTGATTAATACTCTTATGTCAATATTGTTTAACTTTTATTTTATGATAAATTGATTATATTTTATTCTTCATTAATTGCATATGTTATTCTGAATGTTCCTCCAAATATGGCTTGTTAATACTATTTGCTAAACTCAATGTTTGGCTAAGAAATTAATGAAAAACCTTGTATTAGAAATATGGATTATATTAAAACACATTTTCTTAATTTTCTTGTTCTCTGAACTTTTTTAAAACATCAACCATTTATTTGTGTCACTCTTTGTACCAATGCCAATTACACATTACGCCAATAATGAATTGTGACCGGTGAAAGCTAAAGCAAGTTGCTTCTTGTTGTAATAACATCTATGATACAAACTTGGCTGTTTAAATAGATTTAATTTATTCAGTGACTCCAAAACCCCTCTTCAAAAACATGTGGTGGCATAATATCCTGTGCACAGTTAGAATCTGCACAGTTGAGCTGACACAGATTCAAAGCACACTTGTTAAGGCTAGCATCTCACTTTTATGAACTATCATAGTAAAGGTCACAAGGTATAATTATTAAAATTGGCTGAGTGTTCATTCCCTGGAACTAAATAGGTGGAAGTGAATTTAAATTTCAATTCAATGTTTTAATCTTGATACTAGAAAAGTCCAAACAGTTAAAATCTAGAGAAAGCAGCAGTGGTCCTCCTAATGTTCAGAAGATACATATAGTAGGAGACAAAAGCTACTCTCCGGAATACCTGGAGTGGTACTCACCTTCATTGCTTTGAACAATCTTTCAGCAAAATACTCAGCTGTACTCCTGATATTTTTCACTGTGGAGAGAGCGTTGGGAGAGAGTTTTAGGTCTGTGGGTCAAAAATGCATTTCCGGAAGCTCTTCAAAATCTACTGTCTGGCATCATATATGATTTTTAAAAAATGCTGTTCAATCTTGCACTGTGATGCACTTCTGAGTAGAGTTACAGACAGCCATTCCCTCCTCTTGGAACACCTAATCACATGATTTCCAACATGATATCCATATGCTCAACTCACAAAGAAAATGCTGTACCTTAAATGTTATTGCCAAGTTTTATTCTGAACAACCCAAATTTGTCTCTGCACTTACAACTACTACCTTTGACCATGAATGTGTGATTATTAGCAATCAGAGAAAGAGATACTCCCCCCCTTTCCTATTTCTATCTCAAAAAAATCTATGAATTTGCTAGATGTTTGGAAATCATCTACATCTTTCTCATAGAAGTAAGTTACAGGCATTCTGTATCTTCCTCATCTTAGTCAAAGTTATTTCATCCTGAAGAAGAATTGAGATATATATATAGTCTCCCAATGGGCAGCAGTGGGCAGCAGGGAGCTTGCTGGCTGCTGGAGGAAAAAAAGCCTAGAAACTAGTGGATTGGGATTTCACTGAACTAGGGCTGCAGAACAATCTTGGTTTACGTAGGAAGAACCTGGCTAAAGAGAAATACATACACACACACACACACACACACACACACACACACACACAGAGGATTTAATTTCATTTTTGAAGTCCCTTCATGTCTGCTTCTGTTCTTCAAAAATACTTTATAAGATAGGATCCAGCTCACCTACAGCCAGCATCAATTTTTCAAAGTCCCCAGATAGTTCTCCTCGGATGCTCATCTCAATGGATTTTCCCGAAATCTTCTGATACTCATTAAAGACTGAAAAAAGTGGGAGATAGATAGGTATTCTGTCTATCTCATACACACACATGCATTTGGCTCATTGATATATCAAAAGCATCTTTGGCTGAATTTGAAATGACACCTGTCTGATATAGAGCTACCTCATTATGTAACTTGAATGGAATACTTAACATTACTGCCATTTCATAGTGTTTAAAATGGGGATTAGGAGCATCATGCACCCATTACTATTAGAAGAATCCCTGTAACTATAATTACGTGTAACAGAATTTTTTTAAAAAACCAAGTCTTAGGAGATAGCAAAGTCTAGAAATATCTTTATGTCATCACCTGGAATCTCGGGAGATTTTGGACATGTTTTACATTTTAAAAGTCTTAAAATATCTTTAGTTTGGCTTTTTTTTTTTAATGTGTTAGCATCCAAAATTCTAAACGAACTAATGAAAGGATAGCTACTTTCTTTGCCAACCAATGTGCAAACAAAAGCAGTAAATGGCCAATTGCCCTTAATGCATCTTGCAAAGCCATTTTTCTATTTTTCTGATTTGTTTCAGAAAATTAATAACCTTCACAACCATCAATCTCTACAGGACCTGAATCATAGCTATGCAATAAAATGAGGTGGAAATGTTGTGCAATAGAAAATATTTCAGCTAATATATTGCTCTGTTGGGGGGGCGGTGTTTAAAAAATGTCAAAGAGCAAGCTAAATTTATAAGCACAACAATTCATAATCTTTAAAAAAAATTAACAAATTTTAGACTTTCTCTTTTTTCTTCTCAGATTCAAGTTTTCTGGTAAAGACAAGTTGTATTATGTTATTCATATGTAAATGATGCAAGGGTAGAGAATAGTACTCATCTGACATACTTTAAACATTTGAAAACGTTCTAAAATTTTAACTTTGTTTTAGGAAACATTTGAATCATGCACAATATTTCAATTTAACTATTTTTGGCAATGCAATAGAAAAACTCATATATTTATATAGCAAAGAGATTATGAAATATATCCCTCAATTTAGATCAATGAAATACTGCAATTAAAATATTTTCCCAAGAACCTTCAACATTGTGATTATACATGGCTGTTTATTAATAGCTGTTTTATTTCAGTCATGGTTAACTATTTTTTTTTTCAGAACATCATTCTTTTGCATCAAAAAGAATACAGAGTTTAAGACACTTTAAACATTAATGCTTATTTATACCTTCAAACACATCTTTTTTAACAAACATTATTCCATAAAGTGTTCTTAGCTTTGACAGTACTAAAATATTATTAAGGCTCACTTATTGCATTAAATAATTAACTTTGATTTTTACTTTATTGAAAAGTTCTGTTAAACAATTATTTGTTTAACAAAAGCTTTTGAATAAAATACAATACTGAGTTTAGAAATAATGCTAAACTATAAGCAATAGCTTACAATCAGAATGGTAGTTCATACAATATGCTAAATAAAAAATAAAGAAACCACCAATTACTTAACATAATACCCTGTTTCCCCTAAAACAAGACATCCCCTGATAAATAAGTCCAATCAGGCTTTTGAGTGCATGTGCTAAAATAACCCTCCCTCCCGAAAATAAATCCTCCCTGAAAATATTTAACCATATGCGCAGCCGGTCCCCGCCATTTCCTCTGGTTAGGGTTAGGGAGACAGAGCTGGAAATCAGATAAAACGGCAAGAGGAGCCCTGTCTTGCTCCACACGCCCCACAATAATAAGACATCCCTGAAAACAAGGCCAAGCACTTATTTCGGGGTTCAAAAAAATATAAGACGGGATCTTATTTTCAGGGAAACACGGTAAGTAAACCCAGCCAAAAACCAAATAGGAATTCGGTATTTTATCGCGAATTTTTTTTTAAACAGGAACAAGAATAGTTTCATCATAAAGCAATTTCCTACAGGGCAAGGTAAAACAAAGAAATGATTAACAAGCAACAAGCAAATAAGCAGTAAGTATCAGTTCCTTTTGCACTACCTTTTCACATTTATGGAAGAAGAATAAGATTCATGGATCTGTATTTTGGTGATGGAAAAATTCAAGTATACAGATCAGACTCTGATGCAACTGAAAGCTACTCTCAGCTGTCCATGTGGCCTGGTGACCAGATTCCAAAGAATGATATTAATGTAACTTTCTCCTTCCTTGCTTCCTTCTTTGCTTGTTCCTTCCTTCCTTTCCTTCCTTCCCTATCAACCTACCTACCTACCGACTACTCATCACTTATGCATCACTATCATACTAGGAAAACACATGATGCCTTGCTAAAAGAGATTACAAGTTGCTAAGAAAATTTGAGTTCTTGAGATTCAAATTATTTTTATTATTTCTTGTACAGCAATGTTCCGGCTTACCTAGCCGAAGGTGTTGTTTGCTTCGGTTTCCAAGAATGTAGACAAACTGGGCCTCATCAGTGCCCCATTTCTGCTCTCCAGCTTCTAACAGGTCCTTTTAGAAAACATAAGTACACAGGACAACATGAAAAAGGAAACAACTACTGTTACCATCAACATTTTCAAAGCATCTTATCTGGAAGCTCTAAACCAACATAAAATAATGATCCATATAACTTGAGTCAGCATTACTGAATTCTCAAAACTGATATGTAATATTTATCTGATAGCTCAATAAAAATTAAGACCACTTTATGTTAATATTTACTAGATGAATTTTAACCAATCACTTTCTCTCAAGCCAACCTACCTATACTGTATAGTTATTGTGAGGAAAACTGGAGAAAGGATTGCTATGCATGCTACTTTCAATTCCTAGTGAAAAAGTACTATATAAACGTAATAAATAAATATGTAACAAAGCAATATATCAAATGTATGATTGCCAAAGCCTCAGGAATATATCTACAGATCAACCTAAATTGATCTTTAGATATATTCCAATAAGAATATCTCATTGAATTTAATATTCAATTAAGAATGTCTGAAGTCCTGTTCTTTACTCTTTTACATTGACAAACTATAAATATTATCTACATCAAAAGAATAATGGCTTAGGAAACCAATCAGAGCTAGGCTGCCAAAAATTTGACCAATACAGTATTAGGAGTTTGTGTACTGATGGAGGTAATATAAACAAGCATTTATCAGAGCTATTCTTATTTACACTAAAATGGGTGTTTCTGAGTGTTTAGTTTTTGATTACTACAAAGGGCCATAGTGGAATTGGTAGAGAAAAAGTATGTCAAAACTTACAAAAATTATGTACACAGGACTTAGATCACCCTCTAGAACATGCTTTCTTGTCTAGGACTGGATTTGTTCTTTGAAAAAAGATCAAATTCTTCCTTTGTTGAATCATCATTTAGGCAGTACCATTACTTACGTTGGCATCTTGTTCCACTAAGTCTTCACTCACAACATCATCTTCTTCTCTGTTTCCCTATAGAAAAAAACAATGCATCAGTTCTATTGATACACTAAATAAAGGATGGAATAAATGCTAAAAGAGAACATAAAGACCAACATACCTGAAGCAGTACAATGAGCATCTTCTTGAAGTGTCCTGAGGTGTCTGCTAGGACATCTTCCTCCAAATCCCTTTCATATGCTAAAAAGAAATTCAAAAGTTACTAACAAACCTTGCTGTTTTTCTCATCTGATACACGAATGCATTGTGTGTTAGCCAAAAACAAAACTGAGCAAGTATTCATAAATGCATCCCCCCACAAACTAACAGCACAAGGACAAAAGCAATATAACAAGATAATTGTACAAACTGAACAAAAAGCTGAAAGGACCTTTGTTCATCATCACTGAGGTAAAGCTAAAACTTGTTATTTATAAACTACTTCAGGATATTCAGGATAAGATATCCGTTAGAGACAGAGATAAGACACCAAAATTGCTAACTTCATCTCAGTGATAATCTCTCCAGCATGATCTTGTCGATCTTATTGCAACTTTAACAGCCGTGGATTAATAGTATCTGAAGCCAACTCAATACAAAGATCTTGCAGTAATCACCATCTTTGTAAGCCTCCACCAGAGCATGAATCTGTTGATTGGTCCGAGATGCCAGAATCTCAATCAGGCTCTTCTCATCAGTCCCAATCCCCTAGGAATAAAGAACACAATTTATCTGTATCAGCCATAATGCGTTGTTATTTTAAAAGATGGAAAAAAATAAATGCTCCCCAAAAGAAAAAAAAATACTTTAAAAGTAAATAGACCAATATTCTCATGAGCTCCAGAAATAATGACAACCATAATCAAACTCTTTCTTTACCTTTAGAGCATCTTTGATTTCCTTGGCATCAAAGTACTCTAAGGGCCTCATTAGACCCACAATCAGTCGTTCAAATTTTCCAGTCAATTCATACTTCAAGTCTGCAATCAGGTCCTAATAAAAAGGAAGAAAATGTAAGGAATTAAAAAAAAAACCAATTTGCTTTGCTCAGTTAGAAGATCACCCACCACAAAAAAGTATAAAGTCTTAGGATCAATTAAAAACTGAATTCAATATTGGAAGCAGAAACAAATGTACTTAATTTTGTTAAAATATTAATTCGCATCTCCCTAGTGGAAAGCAAAAAACAGACAGACTTCTGTTTTTTTAAATTAAAATCTAATCTACATGAGTACCACCGATAAGGACAAACTTATTATTACACAATATGTGAAAGAACCGTTATGAGATTTAAATGTCACAAAATGGTCAACAATTTTAGACTAGTAATTCATTAGTTGTGGCTGCCACAACTCTTTCCACTCCCCTTAAATTTTGTGAATGAACTAGAAGATTCAGCATTAGAGATCAATCTTGTTTTTATTTCATCCTCCGTTTTGACAGCCAATTTTTTAAAAAAGGTTTCTTCTGTTTACATCTCTTTGAAGACATCTACTGCAAAGAGAAACAGACCCCACTTGATCTCCTGAGGTCCAGAGATTCAAAGAGGTGGTAGCTAAAAGCAAGGAACTTTTACATTACAAATTGTTTCTATTCTGTTTGTACAACACATGTGTTTGGGGCACTCCCTTATCATGACTTATCAGAACCTATTTACTTTTATTCCTCAACAAGAAAAGGTCATATAGGTAAATGTATGTGTACCCTGTACAATAGATTGGAAGGATGGGAGGGGTCTCCCCCCTGGAATATGGGGGCACCTGCCAGAGTAAAATATATGCTAGCCACTGGCAATTTTGCATCATGATTAACAGATCCTAAAATTCTATGTTAAGCATATCCTTGGCTCCTTAGTTGAAAGAAGTAAAACCTCTGTCTGATTACTGGCATTACTAGTTTAATCCCCAAACCCCCAAAATATTAACCTAATACTGTCTACTGTCTACTGTAAGGGGCGTGTATAAGAGCACCAGTGTGCCTTCCGTCCCCGTCCTAATGTTTCCTCTATTCGTATCTATTTTATGTATTCAGTTCATGCTTATACTTATATATATTACCTAATACATTGACAAATAAATAATAATAATAAAAAATATGATGACTGTGGAATAAAACCTTAAGAATCAGATGTATGTGATGTAGAGCGGGGGGGGGGGGGACGGGACGGCCCTTTTATGATTTGTAAACTTCAACTCCCAGAATTCCTTAGCCAGACATGTTCATACTGGCTCAGGAATTCTGGGAGTTGAAGTCCACAAATAATAAAGGGGCCATCATTCCCCACCTGTGATGTAGAAAAAGACAGTAATGAAGTACATCCATATCTATAACATCAGATAAAATTCCTCCTAAATATGGGAGAAGTCAAGATACCTGGAGGAATGGAAGTCAGCCATTCACAATCCAGTATTCAAAGGTGAAATTACATGCCTTGTATTAATTCTTTTTTTCTAGTTTTCCTATCCATTCTGAGACTCACCTTTCCATAGAGAGCTTTATATACTTGGCAGATCTCAATTCTTTGTTTATTGCTCCTGGATGTTATGAGATCTAGTATAGCTTCTTTATCACTGCCTGCAGGAAGAAAAAAGCCTCAGTCATTTTAAGATAACAGAGTCCTAAAACTGACAGCAAAGTTATATAACATGTGTTAGAATCATCTTTGAAAAAATCTGGATAACAGTCCCATTTCTGGTTTGAATTGGAACTGAGAAAACAGGAAGCACATTGACAGCCGTGCTTAGCTGGGAGAGTAAAACAACTTTCTACTCCAGTCCATGGAAAATGAGAGAAAAAGAAAGTAGCTTTGTGTATTATGGAAAAGGAGAATCAATTCTTATATATTCTCTCTCTTTCCCTTTAACAGAACTATTTTATCACTTTGAACAATTCCACTTCTAAAATTTTACTTTGTTGGCACATCGGCATAAACATAAAATCCTAAATTTCCCTCTCCCAGAATTATCAGAATGCTTATCCTATCACTTTCTCCTCAAACTCAATCTGAGCTACAATGTTTAATAGGATTTTTTTTTAAGTAGCAAAATTTATTTTGTGCTCCAAATATTCAATTTGACAAAGGAATGTGGAATTGGACAAGAATAAGCATTTATAGTAGAGTTGTACACATTTTGAAAATGTTTTGGAAAATGTACTTTAGACCTTTTTAAGCCGAGGACATGTGTGCTATTCATTAAATCAATCTGTTGCTTTCTGGGTTGTCAGCAAGCTTGAGAAAAGTCTGTGCCTGCTTTAAGAGTCATAATTTTAATAAGTGAATTCCTTAAAATAATTACAACTAATTTCTCAGGCAAGTGGCTTACAAAATAGCATATAACTGCTGGTTTGACCTTGTGCAAGATTTGAAACATTTCTTTAGGTGACTTTCAAGTAGGGATGCTAGTTTGTAGGTCTGCTGTTGAGTCACATCTACTAATTGTCTGTATTACTCCATGACTAAGCAAAACAGACTTATGGGTAGAAGGCATATGATGAGCATCTTGTCAAAAAGATTGGCCATCACTATGTCAGTATTGTTTCATCATCTTCAAAGCTGAGCAAGTACAAAATATACACAGGTAGTTTACGACCACAATTGAACCCAACATTTCTGTCGCTAAGTGAGACAATTAAGTGAATTTTGTCCCATTTTACAACCTCCCTTGCCACAGTTGTTAAGTGAATCATTGCCGTTGTTAAGTTAATAACACGGTTAAGGGAATTTGGTTTCCCAGTTGACTTTGATTGCCAGAAGATCACAAAAGGTGATCACTTGACCCTGTCATAAATATGAACCAGTTGCCAAGTGTCTAAATTTTGATCACATGGCCATGGGGATGCTGCAATGGTAGCAAGTATAAAAAATGGTCAGAAGTAACCTTTTCAGTGCCATTGTAACTTTGAATGATCACTAAATGAACTCCTGTAGATCGAGGACCACTTGTATGCCAAACCTAAAACAGATAATCTATCTCTTCTTCTCACTGTTCTGGCACACAATTTCCAGAGAAAAAGAAAATACGCAGATGATGTCATTACCATGAAGTGCTCTTACTGGATTTATCTTTGGTGTTGTGGGGAGAGAGTATTTTCAAGCCATTTTTGATTCCTGGCAACTGCCTGGACAATTCCCTGCAGTTTTCTAGGCAACATATATAGCTGTGATTTGCCATTGCCGCCTTCTAGCTGGCTTCATGCCTAAAACACTGCTATTGATTTTTTTTTAAAAATCACATGTGTAAAACATTTTAAAATGCAAGATGTATATGAAAAGCATAACAAATTTTCATTCAGAGTGATAGGAGGTAATATTGAAGACATACCAAATCCCTTCATAGCATTGTATAGTGCCTCTGCATCCTGGTTGGCATCAAAGTTTGGGAAATCCTTCACTGAACCCCTATATCTTCCAGCCTAGAATAAAAAAAAAGAAGATAAAAATCAAATTATTATTAATTTCAAAACATGTCATCTATAAAAAGTACAATAATCATAGAATCCTATGAAAGAGACCTTGGAAATCTACTACTTCAATCTTCTGTCCAAGGATGGAATCGTCAGGCCATTCCAGACAAATAACTTAAACCTTTGCTTGAAAACCTCCAGTGATGAAACATGCATGACTTCAGGAAGAAGGCTGTTCCAATGCTTAATAACTTTCATGGTCAGGAAGTCCCTTCTTATTTCAAGCTTGGATCTCCTTCTGCAAAATCTCTGTTAGTTCATGTCCTACCTCAGGATCTATAGAGAATAAATCCATACCTTCTTTTTATGAAAGCCTTTCAAATATTTGAAAACTACTAACACGTCTCCTGTTCTTCCCTTCCTTACCTAAAGAAAATTTCTCTAACCACTCTTCTTAGGATTTAGCCTTAAAACCCCATCACCATCTTTGTAACTCTGCTCTGTGTTCTTTCTACTTCCTCAGAGTCCTTTTTGTATTGTGGTAATCAGAAATGGATGCAGTATTACCAATGCAGGCCAGTCTAATCAATGTACCAGAGAGTGGAACTATAAATTCCTGTGATAATATGACAATAAAACAGCATGTAGCTGGTCGTTCCAGAACTGTAGTGTATTCCTTCTTGGAATTTCACTAAAATCTAAAGTTATATGGACTTGTAGTAGCCCTATTTAAGCTGCATAGGAGTAATAGCTAGAGCGATTAACTCATACAATCCAACATACATTTTTAAGATTACAAAACTCAACCAAAGCAAGAATTTCAGAACCGTGGCATTTCCCAACCCAATTTTGAACATTAATGTACATTCACAGTAAGTAAATTATCTATTATATGTATTCTTGCAAAAGGGTTTCTTTTATTTTGTCTTTTCCTTTTGGGACAGTTAGATAGAGATGAATATAGTATTATGTATGAAATAATCAGATCAGTGGCAAATTTATTGAGCTGCTAATGTTCCATCTATGAGCTGGAACAAGTACTGCCAGGGATTGAGAGGGCAGCTCAATTGGCCTTGGAGGAAACTGGGGAAGGGCAGAGTCAGTCCAGGCAAGGCTTTTCAGAATTAGTAAGGCCTGTAGGCAAGGAGGAACAGAGGCAGGATGAACATGAGAGTCAGAGCTCAGACGAGGAGCAAAAACCACCCCTTCCTGATCCAACGGCTCAGAGAATGCAGAGAAGGCGTGATCAGCGCAGACTGAGCAGGCTACTCGCGAGGTGAGTGCTCCGCCCATCTTTACCAGGCACACCTGTGGAATGAGACTTAAGGAGATGCTGTGGGGAGGGGAAATTGTTGGGAACAAACCAGTGATGGGTTGTCCCCGGTTCGCACTGGTTCTATAAACTGGTACTAAAACCGGCGGGAGGCTCCGCCAACTGACCCTGTTGTCATGAAAATGCTACTCCGCATGTGCAGAAGCTTCTGCGCTTCTGCGCATGCCCCGTTGTGAACGGTAGTAAAGGTAAGTAGAACCGACCCCTGGAACAAACTCTGAGTTCCTGAAGTGTTGCATGCCGACATTTGAACTTGCCAAGAGTCCTTGCATTCCTTTTGGCATTCTGGACTAATTACCTAGATCTTTTGCTCCCTGAACTCCTTGATTTGCCCTTGATCTGCCAAATACATTTGGATTTATTGCCATGCAGTCTTGGTACAGACAGTCCTGGGCTGAACTAATTGCAGCCAGAGGCTGCTTGAGGTTTGTGTGGGGGTTTGTTATCACTCTGCTCTGGGACTTGACAGAAACGTGGGAGTGTTTGGGGAGATTTGGAGCAATAAAGGGGCGGTTTGAACTGCCAGCTGTTTGGGTTATCTCTGTGCCGTGCCCTGGGTTATCACAGATGGGAAGGCCTGGGGAGAAAAGGGGGAAACTGGGGGGGGGACATTTTCCCCATTTTTTCCAAAGCCATTTGTTCTAAAAGAAAAGATGGAGCAGTTCTCCAAAGGTTCTTTTCAAAAGGCAACTGGATTTTGTTTTTTCCTTGAAGATGTTTCGCTTTTCATCCAAGAAGCGAAAGAAGAACTGAAGAAGCTTATTGCAGAATTCAAGAAGCTTTTTGGATAAGAAGTGAAACCACCTTCAAGCGAAAAATAAAGGAAGCTCAGTTGCCTTTTGAAAAGCATCTTTGGGACAACCATGACCTGGATGACTGAGAATCTACATAGACATGGAACAGTTCTCTTCACAAATATCTGTCAGGCCTGAGCCAAGAATGATGTAACACAATCCAATCAAAGTTGAATTCTTTACTTGCTTACACCATATAGAAAGAATCTTGCCAGACTAAGCCTAACCTAATGGATATATCACGGGAAATTCTAGTGAATGGATATCCTAAATCTCTTCTTCTTCCCATGATCCAGTCCAGCTCTGGTATGAACTATCTCTTGTCTGGCCCTCCCCTCCTTGGAATATGCTTCCTCCTTCCTGGGAAACTGCCACTTCACTCTTAATTAATTACACCACCTCCCCTCCATACAGTCCTCCCCTGATTCAAATCATAATAAAAACTGTAACAAATTGTTTTCAGGAAGGAGCTGCAATTTCCACAGCCAGTTCCCAGCTGCTTCTCACTAGATGCAGCCTCTCCTCTGTGTGATGATAAAGGTAAATGTAGGATGATAAATGATACTGTAGCACATACAATTTCTTCTCCACATCGACAGCTGTGACTAACACTTGGCTGCTTATATACTTAGAAACACATACCAATGGGACCGGAATACAGCTCACTTTGATTTCTATGACTGAGTTGAAACTTCCATTCTTTGTGTTTATGGGGACTATCACATTTCTCTATAACACAATTCCTTTATTTCCCTAGGATGCACCTGGCCTTGGGCTAGGAACTATTTCATGTGAAAAAGGCAAATAATGGTGCGGAAGTAACCATGGCACAGCAGGGATATAACACTGGAAGAACCTTAAAACATCCGAGTGAAATCTCCCTTGTATAATTAAAATAGATTTTCTTTCCCCATATCCCTTCCCCCGCATCTATGAGTCACTCTGGCTTTCTGACAGATGGCCAGAGCCTTGAAGTTATAAATAGAACTACTTTGTCCTAGGTTCTTCTATTGGTAAAGTTGACTTCTTATATACCATGTTTGTGCCATGTCTCCACATCTTCACCTCTTCTGGTACTACCAGAAAAAGAACAGAACCCAGACTCTGATTCATGCCATCTTTCTTCCATTTGAAAGTGAGTTAGGGTGAATCATTTCTTACGTACTTCTCTCTCACCTTCTGGAACGCATTAATACAATATTCGCACATAACCACCAGATGGGGAAATCTTGCAAATTGTCTTCCTACAATCTCCTATGCTCCTATACTCTATTGATTGTTCTTGTCCTGAAGGGACAGGCTTTGCCAACCTTTACAGCCTTTAGAACAGTGGTGCTATTCAGCCGGTTCTATTCGGTTCAGGTGAATTGGTAGTGGTGGCTGCGGGAGCTCCGCCCACCCGCCCGAACATCATCACGTCCCTTTTTGACACTTGGCGCATGCGCTCCCATTTGTGAGCCGATAGCAAAGGTAAGTGAATACCACCCCTGCTTCAGATATGTTGTGAAAGTTTTATTTATTGATAGGATTCAAAAGTCCTTGAATGTATCTGTAAGAAAATGACATAATCTGAACCATAATTTTAAATTGGATAGAATACAGCTCCAAGTATAATTTTCATTTTATATCCTAAATAAATTCATTAATTAATTCATTTATACCGTTTCCCTGAAAATAAGACATCCCCTGATAATAAGCCTAATCGTGCTTTTGAGCGCATGCGCTAAAATAAGCCTCCCTCCGAAAATAAGCCCTCCCCGAAAATATTTAAATGCAGAGCTGGAAATCAGGTAAGACGGCAAGAGGAGCCCCATCTTGCTCTACACGCCCCAAAATAATAAGACTTCCCCGAAAATAAGACCAAGTACTTATTTCGGGGTTCAAAAAAATATAAGACAGGGGCTTATTTTCGGGGAAAACACGGGTATTATATCACAATGGTTCTATTCACCAGATCATACATTAGACTGGTCACAAGAAGGAAGAATGCTTCAGGCATATCCATTTTCTTTAACAGATGTAACTACACAAACCAAACAATACAATCTTTCTCTGTAAATCTTCTATGGGCACCCATTTTATACTGGAATCACACTTTTTTTTTGAACAGCAATTTTTTAAAAGAGGCACTCTAGTAATACATAATTTTTCCTTTAACAGCACATGCTATCTATAATGCATTCTTTCAGCTGTCAGGCGATACTTGAACTGAATCCCTACCAGTTACTCTAAATTTTAAACAAATCTGAAATATGTATGGCAAAGGATTGGGCACTTGAACGTACTCCAAAACAACAATTTTCTTTTGGTATGTCTGATAGAAAGAGCACTTTTACAACAAGAAGTAACACAAAAGTTCTCAAAATTGCAAATATTATCAAGAAATGACTCCTTTTTAATCATTTGAAAAATCACATCAGCACTTTCTGGTATGGCAAGAGAACATTCAGCTTCTTTTTTTTAAAAAAAGGAATGCATATTAAAGAATTAAATAATAATTGTAATGCAGGAAGATTACCACTCATAATCCATATACATACATTACTTTCAGAAATGGCACTGCATATGACATTCCTCACTATTGCTAATACTTAACCTGAACATAAAACAATATACATGTTCACAATTTTTGTCAATACAATCACTTATAAAATTATAGTTTAAGAAAAGGAAATGCAATATGAGGAAAAACATATGGCAACAAATGTCTAATAGCAGAACAGCAGAACACTTGGTGCATCATAAATCAATTATCTGGGATGCTACGGTATCCACATGGCCTCAGCTGCCATTCTCAAATCTTACAGTTTTCATCCTAGAACTTCATGCATTTTCAGATACAGATTCATTTTCCCAAAACAAGCTCTTGTTCAGATGCTTGGAAAAAATGTCACAGTATCACTATGGATTTTAAAGTTCAGTTATTTTCTTTTACACCATTATCTTCATAAAGAAACTTGCATTGAGTTCTTAGTTCTTTAGTGCAAATCTTGCACTAAAATATTGAATATACAAAAGTTTCAAAACTTCAGATATACATGTCTCTTTGAAAACTGTAATCTATATCGCATTAGCATCTTTTTTATAATTTTTATCTGATAGACCTGCACTAGTACAAATAGAAACTTGGAACCTAATGACTAAATGTATCTTGTTCTATTCTGCACATATGCATTCTGATCAAATTTTGCAACTTATTGTTTCCACTAGCATAGACATTATACTCTTCAGATATCATCTCTTATTTTTGCAGACAGCAAAGCTAACCTTAGGGAAATCCTAAAGTCCTGTCAAACTCTGTTAAATGTATGTTATTGGCCTTCCAGAATCTTATAAGAAATAGAAAGTTTTACTATAGAGTAATTAGTGTCTTTGATTTTAGAACTCAAATATCAATTCTTTTTCTAAAGATGCAGCTTACCTTGAAACAAAGCAACCATCTTCACACAATTACATACACTCGGGATTCTGCTTCTCTGCTTCTGACATGTATTTGCTTAAGCAACACAGCTATGTTTTAAGATGGTGTGTTTTCAAAGTACTGTTTTGAACTCTTTTCATTACTTACTACACAATCCTTTTTTTCCCTGCCCTTTTAATACAGATCTGAATGTATTGATCTTCAGATTACGTGTCTGGATCTCAGAAAACTACAAGAGGTACTTCAATTGTTGTAACCACTATTGTACATTACATTAATTCTCTGCAATAAGGTCTTATATACTACTTCAAAAGAATCATTTAAACACAGCCTGCTCTAGGTACACAATACTCACTGTTTAGTAACCAAGACTTACCTTTTCCCAAAGAGGTACCAGGAGGCAAAAGAGGCAATAGAAAACCCATCAGAAGGCAGAAACATTCAGAATAAGTCTACATAAACAAATGGGATTTCAAAGCCCTGCTCTGCATAAGAAGAACTGTACTTTTAGCAATCAAACTATCTACTTCCTATGTTTATCTGTTTATGGTTACAAGCCGTTTATGGGAACAATCTTCTTTCTGACATATTGGACTCACTCCCATAATTCTTAGCTCAGCATGATCATTGTACCCACTAAGCAACAACTACAGGTAGTTCTCGACTTACAACAGTTAACAATGGCACTGAAAAAATAGTGACTTATAACTATTTTTCACAGTTATGACCATTGTAGCATCCTCATGGTCACATGAAAAGAGCCTTGATGGAGCAGCGGACTAAACTGCTGTTAAGTAGCACTTAGCTGCCAGCTGCCTGCAATTACTATGAGTTCAAATTTCACCAGGCTCAAGGTTGACTCAACCTTCCATCCTTCTGAGGTAGGTAAAATGAGGACCCGGATTGTGGGGGCAATAAGCTGACTTTGTATAAAAAAGAACACCGCTTGGGGGGGGCCGAAAGCCCTACTAAGCAGGTATATACAAAAGTATGAAGGCTATTGCTTAATGCATTGTAAGCCGCCCTGAGTCTCCGGAGAAGGGCGGCATATAAATCGAACCAATAAATAAGTAAATAAATAAATAATCAAAATTCAGATGCTTGGCAATTGACTGATATTTACGATGGTTGCAGAGTCCTGGGGTCATACAATCACCTTTTGCAACCTTCCGCTAAGCAAAGCCAAGGGAAAGCTAGATTCACTTAACAATCATGTCATTAACAACTGTAGTGATTCACCTAACAACTGCAGCAAGAAAGGTCTAAAATGGGGCAAAATTCATTTAACAACTGTCTTACTTAGTAACAGAACTGTTGAGCTCAACTGCGATGGTAAGCCAAGGACTATCTGTTTTTAGGGTTGTCTACATTTTGAAAATAATTCCCAACAAGTGCTTTAGTTGTTGTGTGAGCATAGAACCTCTCTGCTACTTATGCGCACAATTAAAAAATATATATCATGCTGCTTGAATAAGCTAACTTGTTTTAGCAGCAGTTTCTATAAGGCAGCCATAATTGTTTCTCAAGCTCATGTGCCTTAATGAAGAGAGAAAGGTTCTGTGCTCAAGCAGTGACTGGCACATCACTTCTTGAGTTTTTCCATGAATAGATACCAAATGTTTCTTACCTTTCCTTTGTTTGACATGTTTTCTGTCCCAATATCACAGAGGTTTAGGATGCTGTAAATACAAAAAAAAACTGGTTAGTCTTTGAAAGCATGGTTCAAAAGTATTCCTTTCTGAGAGACATACAGAAGTAAAGCCTATGAAAAGCTATATAACTCAAATCAGACTCTGCCATCTGGCTCCTTGCAGTTGATTTGCAGCTATAATTCCTCAAATTCTTGGCTAACTTTGCAAAAGCTAATGAAATGTGTAGCCACAGTATATACCAAATATATTGGAATAGAAACACTGACTTATTTTTCAATACCTTGCTTTACTGCTCCAGTGTTGAGAAAGGCATATATGTAGCATATATTCAGGAGTTATTTATAATTTTGCTATTTATATATATCTTTTTTACAATAAATAATACTCATTGACCAATTTCAATTTTCAATTTAATTCAATTTATATGCCGCCCCTCTCCGAAGACTCAGGGCGGCTCACAATACATTTAAAATCCTAATAAAAAACATTTAAAAATTAAAAACATTAAAAACATTAAAACTCATTCATACCATTCATGGCCGGATCTCACCAGATCGCAAGAGCGAGATCAATGGCCCCAGGCCTGCCGCAAAAGCCAGTCTTCACTGCTTTTTGGAAGGCCAATAGGGTGGGGATGGTCCAGACCTCAGGAGGTAACTTGTTCCAGAGAGCTGGGGCAGCCACAGAGAAGGCCCTCCCCTGCGGGCCTGCCAGCCGGCATTGTTTAGCTGACGGGACCCGGAGGAGACCAACTCTGTGGGATCTTACCGGTCACTGGGAGCTATGTGGTAGACCAGTGGTGGGATTCAATTTTTTTGTACTACCGGTTCTGTGAGTGTGGCTTGGTGGGCATGGCATGGCTTGGTGGCCATGGCTTGGTGGCCATGGCAGGGGAAGAATACTGTAAAATCTCCATTCCCTCCCCACTCAAGGGGTAGGTTACTGCAAAATCCTCATTTCCTCCTGATCAGCTTGGACTCAAGAGGCAGAGAATAAATGGGGGCAGGGCCAGTCAGAAGTGGTATTTACTGGTTCTCCGAACTACTCAAAATTTCCACTACCGGTTCTCCAGAACTGGTCAGAACCTGATGAATACCACTTCTGTCACTGATATGTCTTGGCATTTGTTCTGAATTCTTAACATTTGGGTTTGGCAAGACATGTCTGATAATAAAGGCATAAAAATAATTGCTGATGGCAAAAAAAACCCAATATATTTAATTGGAAGCCATATCTATTAAACAAGTTCAGGTGTTTTGTGCTGAAGCATTTATACATTTATGGAAAGGAGATGCAAAAAATCCAGGATTAAAGGAGGTAGATCAGGATCAGCTTGTTAAATACAAAGAGGAATATTTTTTTCCACTCTGCACAGCTGCATGACAATCACTGTTAAGCACAACTACAGTACTTCCATGATACGTGAAGCCTCACCATCTAGTAAAAATGCATGGCAACGCCTCACTGCACTGCAGTCAGTCTACAGGGATATGATTCAATGAGAAGATACCTCTTGAAGTCTTTAGCCAGTGCCAGTGTAAGGAAATATAGCACCTATTTCTTCTTACTAACTACTTGGATATCTTCAGTATTTCCCAGGAATTCATAAAAATATAATGGTGCATGCAATAAGTGTGAATTTATCAAACTAAGAAATACGCAGTACTCATTAAGGCATTTGTGATCATCACACATCAGCTGCATACATAAGTAGGTATATTTTCTATCTTTTAACATGGATCTGTAATACTAGCTATTTTTCCTGGTTGGGCCTATTATGGTAGAATTCAGCTATGAATGTTTTTTAACTGGGCAAAATATTTCCTTCAGAAAATATACTACTAAGTTCTTCTATCATACTAAATCACAATTTATTTTAACTAAGAATTTGCTGAATAAATCACAATAGATTAATATTCCCTTAGATTCCAAACCAACAAATTATGATTTAGCAATATGTATAAATCCAGCCTATGAATTCTCACTTCCCTTAGTCTGTAACATTCTCTGGTACTGTGAAGCACCTGAAATTTTAGTGATGTAATACCACAACAGAAATCTATGAGTATTGTCAAAGCTGGAACATCAATCACTGCTTTGTGTTGACTGATAATACATTTATTAGTACAATTTATATAACGGGAAAGAAAAAGAGACTCCATTCAAACAAAGGATGGCTGCATACTTCTGATGATCTGATTGAAACCATAAATTGTGCTGGCTATTAAAACAAAAAAGACCTCAGCCATCCAGGTCATCCCTAAAGCAAAAAAAAAAAAAAAAATGTAAAAGGGATGGGTGGAATATGAAAAGACATGTTTAATAAAACCAAAGTTTTCATGTTATTTTCTATAAAAGTCCCTTGCTATCCACCTATGATTCTTGGTTAGAATATATGCATGCTTGTAATTAATTATGCCATTTTTACCTTGGCTCTACTAAGAGCAGGCAGGAAATTTGATCTTCACTCTAACCTAGATAGATAGAGACGTGATGTAACCAAATTTGAGTAGCTATCTGGCATATGCATAAAGCTAAACCAGTTTTGGCTTTGTTTAATATCACAGTTAGCACATGCTGCCACCTTCAAGGCTCTCCATGGTGAACAAAGTAATGTTTCAATGTCTTCTTTGGCATATCTCCCAAAATGTGGTCAAGAAAAATCAGCATAAAGGGAAGCACGAGGCATGCTTAAACATATGAAGCAACAGAAACAGAAAATAACTGAGCCAGGATAAGTGGGAAACAACAGCTGCACATCTCCACATCTTACTGACTGCACTTGTGGGAAGAAAACAATGCTTTGTACTTCTGGTAAGAAGGATTTGGCATCGATCCATCAAGACATATTGATCAAATAAGGCTGTTGCTATGTTCAGAATAATAGAATATAGTGGTAAGAATGCTTGTGAGAAATTAATACTTTTAGGTTGGATGCAGACAGACTGTAGTTCATTTTCTGTTCCATGTTCCAAGTTTATATGTTTATCATCTAAAATTATGTATCTTACATTTCACATTGCCATACTGAGAAAACTCATTTGCATAACTTTTTAACATGGCCAGAGGAGAAAAAGCGTCTTGTCCAACGTTGAAATCCAGTAAAACACAAACTGGTGGGAATTAAAGATGACAAATCATCGTGGTATCTAATAACCTAAATTACATGACTAAGACATTCTTCCTCCTGCATACATACTTCTTAGTATTCTGATGGAGATATTCTGCACTTACATAAAATAAAATGGAGCACACTAGTATTCTCATATGCACCACTGCAGGGAAAGCTGCACTGGGGTGAGGGCATTAGACAAACAACCTTTTCAGTCTATTATGGTGACCCACATTTGTGTCAAAATTAGTGATTCATCAAAGCTAGATGAATAAGAACTAGAATCCTATGAAATGTTAGATTGCCATTTTTCCATTCTGAAGGAAAAAAACACTCTTTCCCCTCCTTTGACAAATACACCAAGCTAGGTAAATGTATGTGACTACTGTAAAGGATAAATAGAAGCCAGTAAAAGGAGGCACCATGAAGCATTACAACAGTAGGCATCAAAGGTGTGATTCTAAAATACATCTACTGTATACAAATTCCATTCACAAAGATACTACAACATCCTAAGAGGATCCATTAAAACAGACAATGAAATTGTAAACCTGGTTCTCATTAACTGAAGTCAAGAAAGAAATATTGGCTCCTCTGTTCCCAGATTCATTCTGTATTCAATTGGATTCTGTCCAGAGACACTGGTTTCGAAAACTCTTTTTTTTTAAATCTGATCTGGTCTGAAAGAGAAAACTCTTTTTCAGGAGTTTAAACAGAAACGTTGAAAGCAGCCTCATAAATGATTTGCCAGATTAAATGAATGAAATTGCAGCTATGTCCACAAAGGGAGAAAAAAGATGAGTTACCAGCCTATAATTAACCTTTTAAGAACAGTCTGCAGGTATTTCAAGATAAAAGCTTTTAGTATGATTATTAACCTGCTTCTTTAACAAAACTTTGGGTGAAGGCAGTCTTATGTCTTTTTTTTAAAAAAAATCTGATTCTCCCTCCCCTGTCTCCTTATTGCTTTTTTTCTCATAGAAGAAAATTTAGTAAGAAATTAAATAATAAATAGGAGCAATCTTTTGATGTCAGGGTTTTTTCCCTACAAGCATCCAGGGTTTCCACCATAGACACTGCAAAGTAACTATGTTTTTTCTTTTCTTTAGTCCCTTCCCGACAACTGCCAGATCTCTTAAAGATAGCCAGGGCGGGGAAAAGTACACAAAGGTATCTTGCTCAGATTTTAAACTATTGTCCCAGTACTCACTCACCATTACTTAATCAGCTAAACAAATGTGTATCAAAATGAAGTTTTCATAATATATCAGCAGTCTAATACAGTACAGCACTTTTTTAAATACTGAAAGTCGTGTACTAAGAAAGCAATAATTAAAAACGGTTCTTGCCTGCAGCATCAGAAAACAGCTTCCCAATTTAAATAAATAGTATAGCATAGATTTCAGGAGGAATTATTTCCAAGTAAGTGTCCCAAAAAACCTTTCTGGAGCTGTATGATTCCCAGGACCCCACCCAACCCCTAGGGAACCAATAGGGGAATAGGGCAATAGGGGGCTTAGAGTTATCATTCAGATGCCTTTGCCCACACATGGCAAACCTTTTAACTGAAAAGATATTATTCTATATTAAATGGGATAAAGCCTTTTCCATCCTGGCTGGAGATTCTGTGGAACATTTGAAAGAGAGCACAGATGGGTAAAATTCCCCTAATAAATCAACTGGGTAATTATTTTCAAGGCTAATGCCTTGAAAGCAAATAGAAGTAACATTATAAATGCTTTATTTATTCTCTCCTTTTCCAATACTTAATTCCATGAGATTTAATTCCTACAACTAACAGTCTCTGCCAAATACACCCTACTGAGGTTTAGATAATATGGCCAAAAATGGTTTCCCTCAAAAAAGGCCCATAAGATTTCAACTCTGCCTGCTTACTAGTTAAAAAAAGAAGATAATTTTGAAATGCAACTATACAGTGTTAGCAGAAATAAAACCCCCAAATAGGCAGCGTTTGCCTTCTTTCAGTTTATCAGTCAGTTTACAAAAAGTTTATGAAGATTTTTCAAGATCATACAGATGTAAGGTACTGTTTCACCTCTCAGATTAGAATTTGGTTACAGTTTAAACAAAACAAAAGCCTGTTTTGTTTTGATGAAGGGATGCAAAGACTGAATTTCACTTTTGGGGGGGGGAGGGGACCGCCAATTTATTGGAACCATTTTCACTCAACAGGAACCACGTTGACAAAACTCCTCGAAAGATTTTCTTTAGTGCAGCAAGACCATCCAAAATAACCCCTTAACTTCTCCCACGTATAAAAAGGCTTTAAAAAAGAAGGAAGGCGAGAAAAGAAAAAGTTATCTATGACAGAATCATCAAACAGAGCATACCCTGGACTTGAACCACCTTTACCGGTGCCTTACAAATATAAATTTATAGAGAAAACTCACTAGCGATGGGGTTTCTCTCCCCCCCACCCCACCCGCCCCATTATGTGGATCCATGTGGCAGTATTCCCCTCTTAAATGACTTATGAGATTGGTTAGCAGCTGCTACCAGTACAATTACTGGATTGTTCATATCCTCTTCAGGACACACGCGTGTGCATATAGAGAGAGAAAGAGAGAGAGGAGAGAGAAAGAAAGGGGGAGAGAGAGAGAGAGAGAGAGAGAGAGAGAGAAAGGGAGAGAGGGAGAGCTAAGCTAGCTATATGCTATAGGCAGGCATGCAAATCCTTACTTTGCTGGGCCGAGGCCTCTTCTGCTTCCTAAGGCTGTTGAAAGGAGAGGCCGCAGGACCCACCTCTAGGCAACCGGGCTCTTCCTAGGGTAGGGATCAAAGGCAGGCCAGCCTCGGCGCAATGCAGCTGTTCCCTCCGAGCTCCGCTCGAGCCGCGACGTCACAAGCCTCGGAATCTTCCAATTCTGGCCGGCCCTTGGCACCACCCTCGCTCCCCTCTCGCGCGGGATTGAGGAGAGGAAGGGGAGGGGGAGAGAGACAGAGAAAGATATTTGCTGCAGAGAAACGCCACGCTCGCTATAGCGGGCGAGCCTCTTTTTGCACATCTCTTAACACGCCGGGAAAAGAGACCCCACTCAGAGAAAATCAGTAAGGAAAATGGGTTCCACAAGATGCATCTTGTCTCTGAATTCAGACAACGTTAGGATCGCCTTCCTCGCAATCGGTCAATTACAATTTCTGCTCATGGGCAGAAATTGCATTAAGGCAGATGGAATTCTATTGAAGTGTTTCTGAATAAGCATGTTTATGAGGCTAGGATGCAGCAAATGAATGAATGGCCCCCTTCTAGCGCACACAAAAAATGTACTTAGTCTTATTAGAATGCAACCTTACCCAATATTTTTGCCACTGTTGCTGGAAAATGAATCTTGCTGTGTGTCTTGGGTTTAAATAAAAATGCAACCTTTAAACTTAAATCACTTGCCTCTACTGTGTCAAGAAAGTGATTAGATTAATACACAGAATATCCAGAGAAAAATCACTTTAAGTTGGTAGGTCATGTTGGGAGTGTTTATCTCACCATATGAAGGGCCCAGGCTGGGGAAGACTGACTGAAGTTAGTCCATATCATCCAAGTAGGATGATATGAATATCTAAAGAACCTAATTAGGACTTGGTCCAGCATTCTTGAGCCGTTGTCATGAACCCACCACAAAGATTTTTCCTGACCTTTAATTCTGTCTCCATCTAGCATGGATAATGAATAATGCCATGGAGATGCTATTTTAATTTCCACTGTGTTGTTGGTGTAGCATCCTTCTGAAGCCCTGAAGAAAATTAAAATGGGAAGTTGATTTAACAGCCTGGAAAAATGCTGAGTATTGCCACATAACCTGCAAGATGGTGCTAATGAAAAGTTTTTGGCTGCGGTAGTAGCTGTTGCTGTTGCTGCTGCTGCAGCAGAAGGTAGAAAAAAGAAATTATACCTGTTCTAAAGTGACAAACTCCCACAAGAACAACCAAGTTTTATTGACATCTAATGCAGAAAAATCCTTCCTTTCTAGAAGCCACCACAACAAATCTACTAATTACCTATGTGAGGTTACTCCAAAATAGCTGTCAAAATTTACAGCTTCAGTTAGCCTAACAGAAGGGCTGATCCTGCTTGCCAAAAGTCAAGAGAGCCCCACCAGAGATGATTTTCCTCAGACCTGGCACTAGTAAACATTAGCACCAGCAGCAGCAATGAACAAGAGCTCAAAACTTCATCTGGGTCACATGACTTAAATTAAAGACAACATCCCACTAAATCTAACTTTCTGACCATATATGGATAACTATATTTTTTCTACTTTTTTAAAAAGAACATTATCTTCTGGCTCAATGAAATATGATCTCTTATGTAGGAAAAAGCTTTGATTGCCTCTCGTCCCTCAGCAAATGCTGTTTCATTAAATAAAGTATAACACTGAATGTTTCATTCTTCTGATGTGGCATACATGGTTTGCTTGTGTTTTTAGTTTCAATGTGGAGATCTGTAAACAACAGTGTGCACCTTTATGCCAGATGCAGGACAGCCATTTCAATCTCATAATAACAGTAGCATGGTAACTAGTATAAATTCCCCCTTGTCTAAGTGTGGGTTTTCTTAAATCCATTGAAAAAAGAAGGTTAATCTGATTTATCTCTAATGAGTAACTTATTTCTAAAACTGAAGTCTGGTATGAAAATTGAGCATCTATCTAACTCACATTATGGTAAAGACTAATTTAGCATTATTTCTCGTCACGAACATTAACTGTTAATTATTCCAAAACCAGAATCCTCAGTTTATTCCAAAGCAGCTTTCCTTTTTCAAAGTAGGTTTCCCAACCTGGTGTCTTCCAGGTTAAACTACTTTTTTATTATCATTCTCAGGAATTATAACCGCCAGATTGGAAGTTGTTCTAAGCGTATCTCTATTATAATTCAGCTGAAAATCTTTGACATGACACCTAACTTTTTTTTTTTAAATCAACACTTGTTTTACTTTACACTGTTTTTGGGACTCTACATTTTTGTAATAGCAAAAACGTATATATCGATTCATAGTGCTTTTACAGCCCTCTCTAAACAGTTTACAGAATCAGCATATTGCCCCCAATAATCTGGGTCCTTCTTTTACCCACCTTGGAAGGCTGGAAGGCTGAGTTAACTTTCAGCCGGTGAGATTTGAACTGCTGAACTGCAGCTAGTAGTCAGCTGAAGTAGCCTGCATTCTAACCTCTGCGCCACCTCAGCTCGGTAATAACATTTCAAAGATACTATCCATGATTATTTGGGAATAAAAATTAATGAATTCCTTGACATAATTAGGTTGTTATACTGTATTTCGGATGCATTATACAAAGACCCAGCTCTCTAGAAAAGGCTTTAATTTTGGGAAAGGCAGAAGGAAAGCTCTCTGCCAGGAGACATAAGGCAGCAGTCCGCAGCAGATTTATTGTTCTGGGAACCAAGAGGTCACCATCCTGGCCCAAGACATGGTTTGGCACCCTCAAAAGGCTTGCATATGTTGTAATTAAACTTTTGGAAATTGTTAACTGTTTTTTTGATATTAGAAACCTTCAGAATGGCAAGGTTCATACTCTCAATGAGTCTCCTACAATCTTTAGCAAAAGACATTTTATGCAAGTTTAAGAATTTTAAAAAGTATTTTGGAATACAGGTAGTCCTCAATTTACAACTGTGCATTCAATGTCCATTCCAGTCTGTTCAAGTCCGTCCTTGAAGTTACAGCTGTTGCAGCACCCCTACAGTCACATGATCAAAATTCGAGCATTTGACAAGGTGCCCACCTTTACAGCTGCAGGGACGCAGCAATTCAGCCCTACCCAACTGCCTATCTGTCTCCTCCATCTCAGCAGCCCACTGGGTCCATTGGTATGCACAAAGCTGTCATGGCTCCTTAGGCCTTGGCCTGCGTCCTGGCTAACTTTCTCTACCACCCAGACCCTCTTTCTATCCTGCCATCCCTAAGCTCACTTATCTATATCTTTTTCTGCAGTTGCTAAAAGAGCCTTTCTAGCCTTCAGAATGATCATCTTCGCTAGCTTTCTACCCAGAAAAGAGCCCTTCTAGCCTTTATAACTATCGCTTTTGCTAGCTTTCTACCCAGAAAAAAGCCCTTCTAGCCTTCAGAATGATCGCTTTCACTAGCTTTCTACCCAGAAAAGAGCCCTTCTAGCCTTCAGAACGATCACCTTCACTAGCTTTTCTTCCCAGAAAAAGAGCCCTTCTAGCCTTCAGAATGATCACCTTCGCTAGCTTTCTACCCAGCCTTCAGAATGATCACCTTCACTAGCTTTTCTTCTCAGAAAAAGAGCCCTTCTAGCCTTCAGAATGATCACCTTCACTACCTTTCTTCTCAGAAAAGAGCCTTTCTAGCCTTCAGAATGATTGCTTTCGCTAGCTTTTAGATCCAAAAGGCTAGAAGAGTTCTGAAGGCTAGAAAGGTGATTTTTTTTAAAAAAAATAATTCCGAAGGCTAGAAAGGCTCTTTTCAGACCTAGTGAAAGCAATCATTTTGTAGGCTAGAAAGGCTTTTTCAGCAGTGGTAGGAAAAGGCAAAAGTAAGTAGACCCAAAATAGGGTGGGTTGGGGGAAGGGCTTGGGCTTCCCTGGTGTGATGGGTTGTGGAGAGGGGCCAGTCCTCCCAGCTTTGGCAGTTTCCCCATGCCAGTGAGCCTTTTATTTGCCTTTATTATTTTAACAAATAACTCAAGATGGGAAACATATCCAACATACCTTCCTGCTCCTATTTCCATGACAACAACCACCCTGTGAGGTGAGTTGGGCTGAGAGAGGGAATGACTGGCCCCAGGTCACCCACCTGATTTTCATGGCTAAGGCGGGACTAGAACACATGATCTCTCGCTTTCTACGCCTGGTGCCTTAACCACTAGACCAAACTGGCTTTAAACTTTAAAAAGTACAGGTACAATTACAGGTACCTGTACCGCTACCATGGCAGGTCTCCCAGACCCTCCCTCTCCCACTGTGCCAGCTTTTTGTGGTCATTGCGTGAGCCATATGACCTTTTGGTCACATGATCACCTCACTTAAGGGCTGCTTTGGTCAATGACCAAGATTCTGGTCTCAATTGGGATTGTAAATCGAGAACCAACTGTAAACAGATGAGTGATTAGAATGTTGCTTTGGGAGTGTTATAAACAGACAAAGTAGGCTAGATGAATCTGAAATAACAATATTCATTTCTAAAAGCACTCCATTATCATTTGGCATGTTTACAAATCAAAATCCATATTTAGGATCTAAAGTGAGCATCTTGAAAGTCTGGAGAAATATGAAAGAAAATAAGATTCATGAATAAAGGCAGATTAATTACTAGAAAGCAAGATCAATAAAAAGGCGTAGCCAAAATCATTTTCTGTGCTTGATGAAGAACAATTGAAAAAGAATACCTGACTTCAGGTCAAATAATAGGTAGTCAAATTAATTTGCTTATGTATTCCAGCTTTGATCATTCTGATTGAAGTATCAGTCTTCGGTATTTTCTGTTCACATTCATGAATAGGCACCATGATGGCTTATTGTATGAATAGCCGTTTTTTAAAGTCTATTTTAAAAACCCATCTTCAAATCGCCCTTTGGTTACTATGTTACACAACTCTGCAGCCTACTGATTGAAGAGAGAACAGCAACAGACTCAATCTTTCTATTCATTTTTGTCTGAGAATATCTCAGAGTATTTTTATACACATCTGCCCTTGTCATTTCCAGAACTTCCCCCAGATCCTTTTCACCAGTTTCTCAATGGCCTGCAGCTGTCCTTTGCACAGCCTCCAAGACCTCCAGATGATTCTGCAGCTGCCCATTAGAAGAGCACAGACTATAAAATTTGACTAGTGCCCTCCTTCCCTCACTCACTGCACATATTTTACATGGATGGACAGACTATTTATAGCTTTCTCTCTTTATGTTCACAAACTTCAGCATAAGGACATTGCAGAGTTAGAAGGGAAAAGAAAAAGCCAGCAAACACATTTCCAAGAATGAGAAATGACCTGCCCCCAAGCTTTGCAGAGTTCCAGCATGCTCGTTTCCAAAATAAACTTTACAATTCTGCATGGACTATGCTATAGCTGCTCTATAATAACACTATTGTAGGATATCATGAGATTCACACCAATCTGGAACTGGCTCCAGAGCCCTATATGGACCACCCTCAGGTTAATTGAATATATTTATATGTTTCCATCAGGAGATTATTTTCTGCACAGCCTTCCAAATTAGCTTTTTCTAAGATTGAGTCACCTAAATCAAAATATGGCATGCATTAAAATGATTAAGGAAATGTTGTTTGCAAAGTACACCAGAAATAAGCTTTTATGTAGTAGTATATAATTATTTCAAGATATTTGGTTTTGCTTTCATTTGCTTGTCCAAGCATCTAACTGCATATAAAACATTTTTCAGTTTCTGATTCTTCTCCTAGTAGCCATGTTAATATGCATTCCTCCAGTTCTCGAGCTGGCAAAAAAGTATACTTTTTAAAAAACAAATTAATAAATGACATACAAAAGTAAAAAAAAATTATACATTGAATACTGAAGAAAAAGACAAAAAATAAAAACAAAAAAGATTAATAAGATAAATATAAATAACTAGATGAATGAACTCAATTGTTGAGATTATCATCAGATCTGGACCATATGCTGCCATTATGTGTCATCAGAAGAGATGACACAGAATGGATATGATGGCACTCTTCAAATATCTGAAAGGATATCATACAAAGAAGAAAATGTGGATCTTCTTTTTCTGTTTCAGATGCCAGTCTGGAGTTCCATGATCTCCTTCTTTCAGATGGTTTCTCGTCAGAAAGTAATAACTGCCAATGGCTACAGAGAATCACACCTGCACCGCTGCCTTACTGTCCTGGATTTAGTAGCCTTTGGGGTGGGCAGTACTCTAGGTGCAGGGGTGTATGTCTTAGCAGGGGAAGTAGCCAAGAATATCTCAGGACCTAGTATTATCATTTCCTTTTTTATTGCTGCTGTGGTATCCATTTTGGCAGGATTGTGTTATGCTGAATTTGGAGCCCGGGTGCCTCTGACAGGATCAGCATATCTATACAGCTACATCACAGTTGGAGAGTTGTGTGCATTCGTCACTGGGTGGAACCTGCTATTATCCTATGTAATTGGTATTATCATGGCATGGGCCTCTCCATTCTAAAACTGTGTTAGATTTCAATTATATCAGGGCTTTGGATCTAAGAAAAGATAGCCAGACAATGCTTAAGTAGATGTGAATTTCTAGAGAAAATTAAGTTCAGTATTATAGCCCATTTAGCTTCCAAACCCTATCTCTTTGGGTTGCCCTGGGAAAGGACATTATTGAAAATGCTGTAGAATCTAAAGACTCTCTGCCATGTAGCGTAGACTAGGCAAGGGGAACGCTAGCGTAATTCAGCCCATGAGGTTTCTTTATTGGCCTGTGAACGCTAGCAGGCACAAAGCCAATTCACTGTATATTTCAAGGTATTTTAAATGCACTGAAGTGGCAGCTTTGTAGTAAGCCCCCTTCTGATTGTGTGGATCTGTGTGCTATTGGGGGCCTGTGTGAAATAGAAGAATTGGACTCTGCATCTTAGGTTGTATATGAGTGGGATATTGAAAATGATGGAGTGAGTCTGTTTATTTATTCAATTTCTATAGCCACCCATCTCAAGTCGTACACTTAACTTTTGTCTTAGGCTGCCTCTGAACTTACGACTCCTTCTTCCTCTTTTTCTTCTTTTCTTCTTCTCTTCTTCCCTTCTCCCCCCCCCCCCCCCGCAGGAATTATCCAGCAATTATCACATTCCTGTGCAATGTAAATGTGTGCTCAAAGAAGAGATGATAGGACTGTGCAAAATATATTGTTCTTAAAGTTTGATATGCTTTACCTGATATGTATACCTATTTTGGTATACTTGGTTTGTTCTCTATAGGAGCTTCCAGTATAGCCAGAGCATGGAGTGCTACTTTTGATGAGATTTTGGGCAAAAACCTGGGGAATGTTTTCAACATACATCTGACCCTGAGCATCCCAGGTCTGGCTGAATATCCAGATATCTTTGCTGTTTGCCTAATTTTTCTGGTGACAGGTATGTTTGCACGATTGTTTCTCAATCTTGTAACTAATAGAAACCAATCCCATATCAAGGTAACCATTTTCTAGAAGCAAACAATTTTATCTTTTTACTATGCCCTTTGTTCTTCATCTCAGGCAGCCCTAAATGATGATACCAGAATCTCAGTTACAGTTTCCCAACCCTGCAGCTGCCACTCACAAGCTCACTAGATTTACTCCTGCTGTTGTTATTATGCCTGCTAGCATGCCCTGTGTTTTCAGGGCAACGAATGGCTTCTTATTCATTATTAAATTAATGTGCATGGACATGAATTTTGGGTGTTAAATTCCAATTCATCGGGAGGACATAGGGTTTGAAAAGGCTGCAGGAAGACATTGACATTTGCTAAGTATTAAAGTACTAAATAAAAGTTTGATATTTGCTTTCCAAATCTGCTCGAGTTCTTGTAGGAACTAAAAAAGTGAGATTCTTGTAACTACTTTCTAGCTATCTTCCCAGACATGTTTTATGTAACAATATAACATGCCTGCCTTATTTCAGAGCAGACCAGGTTCCATTTGGGTTATACGAACTGCTTTCAGAACTCCAGAAACCTTTCACAGCATTGCTGGGAGATACTGAAGATTGCACTGAAGACATTTGACATGGAAAACCTGCATTCTGATCTGTAGTCCCGTTAACAATGAGCACCCCCACAATTCATTATTATGTTATCTGAAGTGCTTGATGTAGCCCCATCCTTTAAGATTGTAATGAACCATAACCTAGAGATACTTAAGTCTCTCACTCTCCTTGGTTTCTAGAAGTTGTTAAGACTTGACTTGGGTTCTAGACGTGGGTGCTGCTGAATTTTGCATAGTGGGGCGTATTATTTTGGTCTGGGCAAAAATTTTTAATCTACCGGTATGTATTAGACTTATTGAAGGCTGCTCAGAATCTTTTAAGCATTAGATGGCATTCGCAAATCCAATAAAAATAAATAAATAAGTAAGTAAGTAAGTAAGTAAGTAAGTAAGTAAGTAAGTAAGTAAGTAAATAAATAAATAAATAAAATAGTGCAGGAAATATCTCTAGCTGGTTTTTTTGGCAATTATATTTTACAAGCTATTTAGAACCAGCAAGTGTACTTTCAGTTTGTAAAGCGAGCTTTTTCTACACCATGTCCAGATATTCTTGACATACACTTTCAGACTGTGCCATATGCAATTCATAAAGCATAGTGCCTAACAACAATAAGATCTTAGCACAAATCTAATTCTGCTTTTTTTACTCCACAGGCCTCCTTTCCATAGGTATAAAAGAATCTACCACAGTGAATAAAGTCTTTACAACTATTAATGTGGTCATCCTTGTCTTCATAACAATTAGTGGGTTATTCAAAGGAGACCTGAAAAATTGGAGATTAAGTGAAGATGATCTGCGAAGGCTGATTGACAGTAACCTTAGGTAAGAAACTAGTTTGATCAGTGCTCAAGTAAAAACCAACAAATGTCCACAAAATATATTTTCAAAAGATTCAGTATCAGTTAAAAGAAAAAGAAAAAGCTTTAAGTATGTGAATTTCCGAAAGGTACGATATTTATGATATTTCTGTTTAAATTAGCTAGAATTTATTTCATTTGTGAACTGAACCTCCCCTTTAGAGAAATCAGGATAGCATGCATCTGGGAAAATAGGTTAAGCTAAAGAAGAATGATGAATTTAACAGTTAAACTAGGGTTTGAATTTAACTTTTCCCAATTTAATATTCCTTTTTCTACACCCCATAGCACTCTAATTGGTTTTATAGTTAAATTCAACAAGATCAACACAGAAGAACACTTGTTTAAAATATTTTCTATCCTTGAGCATCCACTGCTTTTCCATCTATAGTTTTGTTGTATATCTTTCTTTCCTTCCTTCATACATTGTTTGTAGGCAATTAGATCAACTGTACTCATTCAGCTCTTTCTTAGATTGATTTATTTAATGTGGTTTTTCTTCAAAGTAACCAAACTGTGGCTGGAAATGGAACCTGGAAATATGGAACTGGAGGGTTCATGCCATATGGCTTTTCAGGCACTCTGGCTGGAGCCGCTACATGTTTCTATGCTTTTGTTGGATTTGATTGCATTGCAACTACAGGTAAGAACAGTACCAGATTAAGGCCAATTGATGTCCTATACATGGTCCACCAATGGTGACCTTGGCCCTTCCAAGTCTCAACGAGAGCTGAAAAAGAGAGCAAGGCAGTGAAAAAGTTAAGGGCAAGATAACCTGGGGTGTAAACTCTGTGTTGCTCCCTTCCCTTGGTGCCATAAACATGTATTTATTTTGCTTAATGGTTAATCCATGGATAGGTAAGAATATATAGCAATGCAAATCTGAATTATTGATATTCCTATTTGGCAGTTATATGGCATGCGGCCTGCTTATTTGAGATAATTATTTCTCATAATATCTGTCTAGCTGATCAGATCCTACAGAGTTTACATACTCTGGGTTCCTTTGATTAAACAATATCATTTGTTTGGAAATGTACCTCTTCTGTATCAGTGCCTGCGTTTTGGAATCAGGTTGCCCCTCTGGATGTCTGACACTCTGCTGTTGTTTAGATGAGCTGTGAAGACCCAGAGCTTTGACAAGGAAGAGTGAGACCCCTTAATTCATTGAGCTTGCTTTTTTAAAAAAAATCTTTATTGGAATTTATTTGTTTAATTGTTGTGAGCCAGCCAGAGATGTTGAGAGTTGAGCAGCATGCACATTTAACAAATTATTATTATAAAAATTGATGTGACTTCAAGAAGAGATAAAGGTCTTTTTAAAGCTACTCTGTGTTCTATTGTTCTAATGGGAAGATGGAAAATGCTCTACATTTTTGATGTCTGAAATAAGATAATTAGACAATATCTTACCAGATATGAATTAGCCCATGAAATCTGGTCATCTAGAGATGGAACGGTAAGGATCACACACACACACACATCACTGAAAGAAGGGGATAGATTAGGAGACAGGCCTTTTTCAGAGCTTTTTCCCTGAGGCATTTATGTTCCTTAGTCACTGAGTCTAGAAGTAACTTAAAGCCATATTATTTCAGTGTGCTTCCAATCCCAGTGAGTGACCAATCCCAGTGGTACCTAGAAGAGGAATTCCTTTGGGCTTTATTTCTCTTTCATAATTTGGTTTTACATCTGTGCACAATTCATATAATTATTAAATAAATAATCAGAAGTATGAAAGTGTATATTTCAAAGTGATCTTAGGGCTTCTCATGTCTGCATTTAACAGGTGAAGAAGTGAAGGATCCTCATAAATCTATCCCCCTGGGAATCATTTTCTCACTTCTCATCTGTTTCCTGACATATTTTGGTGTTTCTGCTGCCTTGACCCTCATGATGCCCTATAATCTTTTGGATACACTAAGCCCATTACCAGTGGCTTTTGAATATATTGGATGGAGATCAGCCAAGTACGCTGTTGCTGTGGGGTCACTCTGTGCACTTACAACCAGGTAGAGCTACCTCGTATCCTTACGTTTTAAGAACATAACAAGAACCATCTTGTCTAGGATGTTCTACCGGTAACTATAACCATACAGATATGTCCAAGACCATGACAAAGGCAGGAAGGCAACATGTAACACAGTGTTGCTTGCTAACCATTTATTTTAAAGGTTGTGAAACTTGGGTTCCATTTAACTGTCGTTAACAGACACTGTAGATCAGTGCTTAGTAAATTTATATGTGGCAATCACTATATTTCAGGATGGCAAATTCTGTAAATGAATGAATGATGCATTTTATGAGCAGATTTTTCCATCTGATCATTTTGAGTCTACAGCCATTCATTATAAGTCATTGATTTTGATTTTTTTAGACAAAACACAGTAATTGATTATTGTTTATTTTACTAGGCTTCTCTGATGACTTGAAGCAGTTTACATAAGAACAGGATTAAAACAAAAATAACAATGAAGCAAAAGAGGGCAGATACTATACATAATACATTTTAGCCTGTCCATCCTTTATGTGATCGGCTTCTTAATGGACCCGCTTTGCTTATTATAAGAACAAATCACTATAAGTATAAAACTTCCTTTCTCATGTGTCTCAGGTATGTCAAGTACATGTTGCAGATTATTTTACTTATTATCAGGTATGGCATAACGGAGGTTAAAATACAATAATCTCCTAAAACCTTGTTTTATCATCAAGCTCTATAAGAAATATATCATTCTCAAAATATCAATTCCATGATTTGCATTTCTCCTGAAGCTGTAGATTTTTTTCCCCTTGCAAAATCTAGTCCAATGCATGTAATGCAGATTGCCACAGGAAACAAAGAGTTATTAACATGGATATTTTACTCTTTTCTTGGGGTTCTTTTGCAGCTTGTTGGGTTCTATGTTCCCAATGCCACGAATTTTATTTGCAATGGCCAGGGATGGACTTCTCTTTCATGTTTTGGCCAGAGTGAACAGCCAACAAAATCCAATTATTGCAACTTTGGTGTCTGGAGTAGTTTCAGGTAAGGCTAGGTATTGTTTTTCCAGAAAAAATAATGATGAACATAAATATTCCTTGAGTTGAACTTGATCATTGTTGGATCATGGCTAGGGGTGTCCATACTTCAGAAACAGTTTAGAGATTGCTTTTGACCCCATCTTAAATTGACTTCCTAAAGTAGTGCCTTTTTTTATAATCTTACTCAAAACCAGAAAATTGGGTGCTTTACTGAATAGCAGAGAGATGCTGATCTCAGAGTACTCTGAATTATTTTCAAAGTGCACTCCCTGTTCACACAGAATTTCTCTCTTACATAATTTTTAACTCAAGAGACTGAAACCATGGCAAGTATTTACAAGAGCTGTTTTGGCAAAGTAATGGAGATCTTGTCCTTATACAGATGTCTATAAGAATAGAAAATATTCAACTGATTGTGCTTGCAATAGGCACCCTTTTTTGTTTTCACAGCACTGTTGGCTGTCCTTTTTGATCTGAAGGTCTTGGTTAATGTGATGTCTATTGGCACACTGCTGGCCTACACTTTAGTTGCTGTCTCCATTCTACTTCTCAGGTAATACAATAACCTGCACTTGTAACTATTGTTAGCAAACTAGAATACTGAAAAGGTATATATGATTGTAGATGGTTCCAGATATTCATACAGTTCTTTGGATATTGAATGACTCAATATTAGAAGAATACTAATGATGTATTATCATGTAATATATTATTTGTCATATTCAGTTAATTTCCACAAAATTTCCACAAACAGCATTGATGCTCCTGGAGATTTTCCTTGCCATTTCATATTTCTGCATCTCCCTTTCCCTCTCCACCCAACTGTCATGCTCTTACATGTGGAAATTTTAATGAGGAATTTGAATCAGAATCCAAACCACAAAAACTAAGCTATAGTTTAGTAAGCTAATATGTCTCCATGGCCTCCCTTAGCCTTCTTAATTATCTGAAAATGACTTTATTTGCAATGGCTCTGACATATTGCTAACACCACCTGGGGATGCCAATTCCAACGGGCAAAAATAAGACACAATTGATTTTTTGTTAAATTCTTTTGCAGGTACCAACCTGATCCTAGTTCTCCAGATCCAATAGAAAAGACAACTGTAAGTAAAATGGCCTGGATAGACCTCCTCATACACCCTGATATAATTCCATCCCATCACTCTTCCAGACTGGTGGTATACACACTGTTTATTCTTGGTAAGTGTTGGGCACATTTAGAATTCTTAGAGCATGCTTTTGGTCTCTTTAGAAAATAGCTGTCATGGAGAAAGGTTTACTTAGTTAAAATAGTAGGCATGAGCTGTCAGAAACATTCATTAGCTAGATAGCCAATTGGTTGCTTTCTATCACCACCTCTAGCCCTTCAGGGTATTCTCTAATGTTCCCTTTCTTTTTTCCTTTAAATCTGCAGCCACCTACTCTTTTTATTTTTATTTCTAATGACGCCTATGGGAATCCTGGAGCTATTCATGTCAATACAAGAATATTAGAGATTTTGTTTTGAAGTTAGCCAGCTTTTTTCATTCCCCTCCTTCCAATTATTTTTTTAAAATAATGTTTAAAATTTAAGTAACAGGGAGCCTGAAATGTCCATGGGCATATTCATGGGTTCAACTGACAGATAACATCTAAAATATAAAATATGAAGTAGAAAAATAAGGATACACAGGTTAAAAAAGCACTAAATTTGTTAAGAATCAACATGAGAATAGAAAGAGATGTCCCTTGACTATTCTTCTAAAGGCAAAAAAAGTTTGATCCAATATAATCCCTGAGAAAGTACATTCCATAAATTGGAACAATGTAGGGGAATGTTATTTTTTTGTATGGAGAAAGACATCTTAAAGTATTTTCAAAACATTACCACCAAAGCATTCAAATAGTTTTATAACAGGTTTCTGAAGCTTTAAAATGTTTGAAAGTTAAGATCAGTGTGTGGAAAAGTATGCAGATTTATAATTTAATCACATACATTATCATGCACTAGTTAGAAAGACTAACTATTGTAGTTTGCACCATTTATATTTAAATTTATAGATACACTTTTTAAATTAAAACATAATCATGGTGTGAACTCCTCTGGTTAAATCCAACCACCTTAAAAGCAAAAAGCTCTCAGACTACAAGCAGTTATTTGAAAGTAATAGGACTAGCATCCTAACTAGTCTAGATTTCATTTTGTTCATTGTCATTGAGTCCGTGACGAAACATAACATCCATATTGATGCTCTTGGGTACATTATCTCTGAGCTTGTTGTTTACTGAATGTATAAAAATTAGATAAGAAAAGTGTTGCATCAGATAAATGCATAAATATGGATTAAATATTATAGCCATCACTTGGAATAGAAACAGCCAGATCATATGTGGGCTGTACAACATTCAAAACAGCTATATAACCCTAGAAAAAAAGGCATAACTAGCTTAATGATTTACAACAGCTTTACTAGTTCCTAAAGGGTTTTAGATTAAACAATCATGCCATTCTGCCTCGTGCTTTTCATTGCATGTAAAGGGATGTATAGGATAGTCCGGTCCTTTATGAGGAAAATGTGCCTGTCCCCTGCATGCTTTTCACAGATTATGTTCTATCCAGCTCTTTTCATCTGTGTTGTGTGCGTGCTGACCTCCATAAAATTGCCATGTTTGACATCTGGAACTCTGTGGTGTGTTGTCTGCCTTTTTTTCAACTTGCTGGGGATTCTACTGGCATCTCTGCTCATCTGGAGACAGCCTCAAAGTCAGAAGAAAGTAGATTTCATGGTAAGCAGCAAAATACTTGGTTAGCAAGCCAAATATGTGCATGAGGTACGAACACTGGGCAGCCACCCATTCATGAACTGAAGTAATCTTCATCTACAAATGAAGCAGATTTGTTTGGTTTTTGTTGTTTCTGTTACCAATCTCTATCTTGTTCTTATTTCAAATCACTACGGTCACTTAACTTCACTCTAAACCAATGGTTGACAAAGCTAACAAGTTTTATACATCTTAACATGTTCCAATGGCAAGAAAAAAAAAACACTTTGACACTGTTAACACCTAAGTACCTTAACCCTATTTCATTTGTTGGAATGGAAACAAAATGAAGGTAACTACATGGAGATAGGTTAAAAACAAAAACATATTTCCTGGGTAGGTTATGTTTGTTAATGCTGAGATTAAGTTTAGTTGGGTGGAATCTCCTGAAGGCTAGAACTGTGAAGAGAAGGCCTAATAGATTTCTTTATAGTTTGTTCTGTTTCTCTAGGTTTGTTTTAGCCAAAGTGTACATTTTTAAAATGGAGCTGCCTCTTCGTTTTTTGTCCTTCTCATGATTCAAACATGTCTACACTTCCAATAGTTTAGCTTTAATGATTTGAAGAACTCTGCGTATGGTGATAGTGTTATTGTTAAGAACTGGGGTGGAGTAATGGTGATGATGGCATGTTATTTAGGCATAAGGTAGGACAGTGGTGGGATTCAATTTTTTTTTACTACTGGTTCTGTGGGCGTGGTTTAGTGGGTGTGGCATGGCTTGGTGGGTGTGGCTTGGTGGGCGTGGCAGGGGAAGGATACTGTAAAATCTTCATTCCCACCCCACTCCAGGGGAAGGTTACTGCAAAATCTCCATTTCCTCCTGATCAGCTGGGACTCAGGAGGCAGAGAATAGATGGGGGCGGGGCCAGTCAGAGATAGTATTTACCGGTTCTCCGAACTACTCAAAATTTCCACTACCGGTTCTCCAGAACTGGTCAGAACCTGCTGAAACCAACCTCTGAAGTAGGAGTTCCGTAATCACTTCTATAATATGCAGATTTTCATGAGTTTAATGCTGACCCTCTAGTAGAATGATTGGCTTTCTCCTTAGAGGTGTTCCTTTTGACAGTTGTTCTAGCTCAGTTCTGATATGCTAAAGTTTCTTTAATTAATTAGTTGGTTTTTATTTATAATGATTCAGAAAAAATACAGCAAATTCTTTTTAATCTAACTTGATTCCTGATGATTTTATGGGTGCACCCATGTAGTTTTCCTGACAAAATACAAGTGATTTACCATCGCCTTCTTCCAGGATCATCTTTTTTCTTCCCAGTCCTGTTTCTTCCTGGATGTGTCCTATTCAAGTATTGTTTGTACTGCTGTATTTGGCTTAAATATACAAGATCAGCCAAAGTCAAGAACGTATAGCCACATGGCTGACTACTTAGAGAATAACTAAATGCTATAATATAAAAAAGTTTTTGTTTTTGTTCACTTAAAGAAAGAATGCACAACTTTTCAGAGCTGGAGCACTAAGCTTCATATAGGCAAATTAGAGCAAATTAAAAAAATGGGCAGGGCCACACTTTTCCTTTATTTTATTTTTTCCTTCTATCATTTTTATTTTATAATAATATAGCGAAGTCATTCTCATAAACTGCTACTTTTTTCTTCAACAGCAAAGACAATTATGATTCTTCCCATCCTCCCATTTAGCTCCTAATGATTAAAAGGAAAAGATGTAGAAAAGGGAAATCATCATAGGAGACGATTTTTTTTTTTTTTTGAGGGGAAACCAGGGAAAATTTGAAGGGTGAAATACTTAACTATAAAACGTATCCTTCTATTTATTTCATTAAAATCCATCAAACACACACACACACACCGGAAAAAGGAACTGATTTTTTGTGGGTTTGCATATATTTTAAGAAATACAGTACATTGGATATTTTAAGTCTATGCAAAGCTAACACCCATTAACCACCCTCTCACGCTGCAGAAAAAGATCAGACAGTTTGACTTTACCCATTTTGGAAGAGTCTGGGAATCTCAAAAGGAATGTTGGTATGTCATATGAGGCCTATAGAAGGCCACACTTTTATTAAAGTCTTAAGGCCTAAATATATATGTATTAATTTAGGTACCATGCCTGCCATTCCTACCCATCTTCAGTATCTTCATCAATAGTTTTCTGATGGCCCAACTGAGCTATGAGACCTGGGTTCTGTTCTCAGTATGGTTGCTTATTGGTAAGTGCAGAGATATACTCAATAGGCTTCAAATCAATCATGATTTGTCCATCTGTGTCCCTTGAATACTTGATAAGGCAAAGTTCTTGATTATTATCTCACTAGAGTTACTAAATTCTAATTATGGCTTATTATTTGACAAAAGAAAGGATTATAGAACAAGGGAGGTCAATTCTGAGACACTTTCTCAAATTCCATTCCTGCTTATCTCACCCTTGACTTGGTTGCAGCTCTTTCTGTTGCTCAGGGTTACAAAGAGCTATTTGACAATGGAGTCAGTTATCCAGAAGGGTGGTTGATTCTCCTTCAATGGAGACTAAACTACCATTTGTCTGAGATTCTTGAAAGTGGATCTTTTCATTGAGCAGGGAGATGGATTCTATTGTCTAAATAATCTCTTTCTACTCTATTTTTTTATTTCTGGGGCTATAAGGCAGATTGAATTTTAAATTAAAACATTGGTTAATGCATCTACCAGGGGTATCACCAATGCTTTTCAATTAAATCAGTTTGCACCCCATCAGAACAATGAGACGTACAGGCCACCAAGGGCCTGTGCAATGTAATCAGATCCAAATCATATACAGCTCATAAAATTAAGGATACTACTGTACTGGCCCATAGCACCAGAAGAAATGTAGTTCGTTTACTTATTATGCTGTTATGGTTTGGTTTGGGGTTCTGATTTAGTGAGTTGTGAACCATTGTTTGACCCTGGTTTACTGGACAAACCACAACTGGCTGGAGTTGAAAGCAAGTAAGGCACATTTTGGCTTACCACTATGTCGATTTCAGTCAATTGTAGGTAAATAAATTATGCCTCAGGGATGAGGTATTAACTCCGATAACCTTGATAACAAGCATTTTATTTACAAAGTCAGCCATAAACTATATTAATATAAATGTTATTTTATATGGGTGTTTGTGATGGGGTTATTCTATTTTTTTACGTTTTGAAAGGAAAAGAGTGATGTTGCTGTCTTATGTGTTGCAGGTTTTCTAATTTATTTTGGCTATGGAATTCGTCACAGCACAGAGAACAAGAAGAATAAAGATTCGTCTCTAGAGAAAACAACTCATTTAATAAACAGCACAGATTCAAATGTCACTTTTAAAAAATGACTCTAAGGAAACTATGGCGTGAAATGGTTTATTTCATAACAGTGCTTTCAATGTTATCCATTTACTCCTATTTCTCAATAGGTAACAGAAATGAAAGCCAGTTTAGTGTAGAAGTTAAGGCATTAGGCTAGAAACCTGGAGTCCATGAATTCTAGTCCCACCTTAGGCACAAATCTCACGTCTATGTGACTTTAAGAAAGTCCTTCTCTCTCAACCTGAGAAAGGAGCAAGGGCAAACCACCTCCAAAAACAAAAAACAAAAAAAAAAAAAAACCACCTTTGCCAACAAAATTATAGGGACTAGTCCAGGCAGTTACCAAGAATCAAAAACTGAGTCAGAAGAAAATTAGAACAACAGATAATTTAATTAATATCATTCATATCCACTAGATTAGGGCTGTCAAACTCACAGTCCGAGGGCGGGATGCATCATGTGCTGGCCACGCCCATCCCCATTTTAGCGAAGGGGAGAAAGTCGCAATACGTCACGTGACGATGTGATGACGCGAGTTTGACACTCCTGCACTAGATGCTTGCTGGTTGGAAGACAGCAGTGTCAGTGCAGAAAACCTACACATTACCAAAATGGTGGAGCTTGAATCACAATGCCATTAACATCATCCTGAACATTCCCTATCCCTTACATATTTTTCTGTAATGTTTCATCACTTTGGTATCTTCATAGCTAGGGTTAAGCAATTCTGAGTGTAGAGGCAGCTGATACTGGAATCTATAATGGCCAAAGTGTTCAAAAAAAGGAGAAATATTTGTTTTTGATTTCCAATTTTTCCAAACTTCCTCAGCTCCCAAATCACCAAGAAACCCTAACAGCATTCTTTCAGACCAGAATCAAGTGCAGTGTTTGTGCTGTTTTTGGAGAGCCAGAAATTGCTCGTTTTCACTTGGGGCTACTAGGACAGGAAATAGGTGGTGAGGTGAGCTTGCTTTGCAGAACAATTTTTCCAAATCTTTGGTCCACGGTTGGTCTGTGACATTATTCTCTTTGAAAAATGAACAAAAGGCTATCGTGAGCCACAAATAATGATGGGGTGATTTCCCAAAATGGCTAAAAGTAAAGTAAAACAATAATAAGCAATAACTTCTCTTGCTGGCTGGTTAGCCCCCCCAAATAATCTTTTTTTTAAATGGGTACCAGCATAAGGGTAGGAAAAGAATTACATTGTCAATGATCCACATTTGTTTTACCTGAGTCTTATGTAAGTCTTCAGTTATATTTTTCAATTCATTATTCTGCCTTTCATAATAATAATCACAAGACAGCTTGTGCAAATTTAAAACACTAAGAAAAGCAATAGTAGGGATAATAATATGGATAAGAGAGTTTGCTGGCTATTTATATATAACTCATCCAAACAGTAAATTCCAGTCTCTGGAAACACTTTCTCAACCCCTTTTCGTAGTAGAAGATATTTGTTTTGTTTTTGTGATATCTACTTATGGTTTTGGAATTTGCATTAAGGAGAGGGTCTCTTTTAGGAAATGGACAGAAATATTCTTCTATTACTGAACAGAAGGTATTGTCATTACTAAATGGTTGCACCTCATGAAAAGGACCATTACCAAGTTGTAGATCAGACCAAGTCTAGGCCTCACTTTTAGCTGCACCAATATGCAAATACTACCTTCCTCATATTTTTAATCATAAACATCACAGTATTATTTCTGGAGTGCTTTAATAAAAAAAAAGGATGTGTTCACAGAAAAAAAATTCACACAACAAGAAAAATAGGCATCTATAAAATGACATTTTAAAACAGTGTTTGTGAATTTTATGAATATTTCTGATATTAAATTTATCATTTGTCTCCACCATTTCTAAGTAAGGCATCTTAAGGCATCTGTTAAGGCAATTCAGCGAAAAGTCCAAATAACTTTTTGAGAATATATATTTAAAAATGCAAATACTTGTTTAAATATTATTTTTCATTAAAAAAACGGTATTCACTGGTTTTCTGGATAAAAATATAGGGAAAAACAGCAGTGGCTGACTTGTGCTTTTTACTGAGTTAGTCCAGGAATAAGACTTGCATTTTTCTTATTAGAACTTCAGTTCTGTAACTAGTAGTACTATAAATTGAAGGATCTCTAATACAGAAATACAGAACAGCAGTAAAACCAGATAATGTACTTGCTAATAAAGTGGTTTTCTAACACACAGTTATATGAGTGAATAGCTACTGCTGGAAATAATTAAGCTATGAGAACTGAGCTGCTAAAATATGGCAGTAGATGGCAGTAAGGAGATAAAGAAAGTATAATTTTTTGGTTGCCATCTGTGACTTATCTGGAATTATGTATTTCAGATCTAGTGATTCTAGCCAATCGAGTCTAGTGATTACAGCATCAGGCTAAAAAGCAGGGGACTGTGAATTCTGGTCCCATCTTAGGCATTAAAGTCAGCTGGGTGACCTTGTGCCAGTCATTCTCTTATACTCATTTAACTCACAGGGTTGTGGGAAAAATATCAGGCGAAAGGAGTATTAGGTATGTTTGCTGTCTTGAGTTATTTTTTTAATTTATTAAATTTATATGTCACCTCCTGTCTCACTATCCAAAGTGACTCTTTATAAATTATTCATAAAAATAATAAAGATGAGATTAAATAAGTACATATTTCCTGTAATCTGAACTGTTACTAGAGTTTTTGTAAGCATTGGAGCTATGATGATCATTTCAAATATTACTCATGTCACAGTGATTCATACTTGCAATAATGTGAAAATGTCTCCCTGCAAAAAAAATTCCTAGCATCTTATAGGAAGCAAAGAACCAAAACCAAATACCTGTCCTGTACCATCTTTTCAAGATCAGGAAAATAAACAGAGTTTACAGTTGTAAATGGGATTGACAAAAGTGATAGGCATCACTGGGGCCAAAGGTGCATCTGTTGCATTGGGGATGACTTCTCACCTGCTGTTTTTTCATTAATCTATAATAATTAATACACATAAAAGAATGTATATTCTTATCTTTCATTATCTCATTTAAGAACCCAGATATATGACTTGGTCCTGCAATCTGCAATCCTATGTTCCTTTGGGCATGAATATTTATCTATAGGACACCATTTATTCATTGTTTTTTGGCATAATGTGCCATGATACGTAAGCCTGTATATTCCTTTCTATAAATCATTCTGAAAAACACAGTAGATGTTCCTACAAAAATCACTTCTTGAGACCTAGGCTTGGCCAATATGGTAAATCAAGAGAACCAATCAAAATAATGGACAGAGTGATGTTGCCCAGGAAATTTTTAACCGGTTACTGCATAAGTGCTGGTATTGAATATGGAGAGCTTTTATGGAGTTTTCCTAGAACCATAGTACAACTTGGTCATCTAGTTCCTGCTGATACAGGATCCACTAGAGCAGGGGTATCAAACTTGCGGCCCATGGGCCAGATGCGTCACACACTGGCCACGCCCAGCCCCGGTTTAGTGAATGGGGAAAAAGTTGCAATACGTCACGTGACATCTATGTCATCATGCGTTTGATACCCCTGCACTGCAGCATCTCTGACCGCTGACCAACTCTTTGGTGAGGTAGAACTCACCACTTCATGTAGCAGCCTATTCTACCAAAGGACATCAGTCAGAAAGATATTCCTAATATCTAACCTGAATCTACTTCCTTGTAGCTTTAATCCATTGGTTCTATACCATTAGGCAATAGAGAATACATCCATTCTTTCTTCTATGTAATAGCTCTTCAAATATTTGAAGGCTAATATTTGAATATCTCCTCTCCCTTATATAGGCTAAATACACCAAGATCCTTTAATTGTTCTCCATCTTGGTCATCCTCCATTAAACTTGCTCCAGTTTGATGATATCCTTTTTGAACAGCAATGTCACAACTGGATGTAATATTCTACATGTGGTCTAATCAGGGCAGAGTAGAGTGAAAAAATTACCTCTCATTATCCAGGAACAGTTTTTTCCTGAACAATTTCTATCACTTGGATAGAAATTATGTGTTGGAGAGGGTCACTCCAAAATCAGATTTTGTAGCACACAGATTTATCTAGAGGGCAGATCAGAAGTTAGTTAAATCTTTGTAATGTTTTTCCAGGATAAAACTATATCAGCTTTCCTTGAATATATAGCAATACTAAGTACCAATATTTATTCACTTCATCAATGTCTACATTACACTAGAACCACAATAAACACCAATTTAATTTCTTCATCAGAACAATACATTTTAACAGCCAATTTCTTTGAATTTAAATTATTACATGTCTATAGTAGTGCTTCCAATTTGACAATAACTTTTTAATGTAACTTGTAGCACCACCCTACAATCAGTAGAGGGCATTGTCATTTATCAGCTTTACAAAACAGTCATACAATAAGAGTTTTGATTTCTGTTCCATTTTTGAGAACCATTCTAATATACCATTCTCAAAATTTTGAACCAGCAAAGAGAGACCCTGTCAAACAAGACAAAAGAGTTTGATTCTGGAAGCAAATTAATTAAAATAATTCTTTTTTCCTTGCCTTCCAAATCTATGGGAACCAGTTATTTGATCTAGAAAGTTAGATAATAAGAGGGTATGGTCAGGGACTGATCATAATTCTAAAAACGGAGAAAATGGGGAGACCCACAACAATCAAGATCACATAACTGAATAATTTTAAAAAGCTTTTCTTAGCGATATGAAAGGTGATCAAGGATAAGCAGGCCCATGTGGCAGGAAAAACTTCAACATCTTCCCTTAAAGCAGTGGTTCCCAAACTTTTTATGCCCCATGCCCTCAGGAAATGTTTAATATTTGTACCCTCTAAACAAGTAATTATGACTTGTGACTTGTCACTAAGGGACACAAGTCACTCTTTGTCATACCCCATGAAATTGCATCTCTTATTTCCTGAGAATGTGGTCAACCCAGGTTAAGAATCTCTTCCTTGATGTCTTAGAATAGAATACAATAACAGAGTTGGAAGGGACTTGGAGGTCTTCTAGTCCAACCCCCTGCTTAGGCAGGAAATCCTACACCACTTCAGACAAATGGTTATCCAATCTCTTCTTAAAAACTTCCAGTGTTGGAGCATTCACAACTTCTGGAGGCAAGTTGTCCACTGATTAATTGTTCTAACTGTCAGGAAATTTCTCCTTAGTTCTAAGTTACTTCTCTCCTTGATTAGTTTCCACCCATTACTTTTTGTCCTACCCTCAGGTGCTTTGGAGAATAGCTTGACTCCCTCTTCTTTGTGGCAGCCCCTGAGATATTGGAACACTGCTATCATGTCTCCTCTAGTCCTTCTTTTCATTAAACTAGACATACCTAGTTCCTGCAACCGTTCTTCATATGTTTAGCCTCCAGTCCCCTAATCATCTCTGCACTCTTTCTAGAGTCTCAACATCTTTCTCCACTACTGTGTTAAATGCTATCCACCCATCCTTAAATCAGTAGAAAATCATAAAGTTGTTGCCCCACTGGTAATTCCTATCCTAACTCTATGGTGACAATCCTACAATTGTCCTAATTTTAAGGCACTACTCATATAGTTCCCTGATTTTACTAGATGAGAAATAAGGTGAAAATATTGTACTACTTTCATCCCAGCACAGCTAAGGATGACTTAAGCTTTTGAGTCACACATGAGCTAGGCAAAAGATAAAAGAAATATCATGGAGAGACACAGCAGAAGAAAGATGCAATGTAGAAAGAAACTTAGTTACAAATCTGTTCAAATTTAGAAAGCGCTGACTTAAGATCCAGCTGGCTTTAGAATTTTGGTATAGTTCTAGTTCCATCAGCTGAAATCAAGTGTAAACCTTTCATAGTATGTCACAGATGTGTGACTGTGTGAAGTGCAATTTATTTGTAGCTCCTAATCCTTTTTCTCATATTTTTTTACCCCCTCACATGGTCTATTATATGAGGTAGTTAATTCTGCTACTCTTGGGAGAAGGAGAAGAGAAAGACCTGGTCTGACTGCTGAATACCACAAAATATCCGAAGGGTGAACTACCTGACTAGCACTGAAATTGAAAGGAAGATGGAAAATTCCCATACTTCAGGATTTCAAGGGCATAAGAGAAAATCCCAACAAGAATTGTCCTTAGGCCATAGAATAACACCAGGGCCAACACAGGGGTGTACAACCTGGACCGAAGCCCTCCCTTGCCTTCGGCATGATCCCCTCTACACCAATACATTGCAATTATTAATGTGGCAGAAATGGAAAATTCTTAAATAATCAGGGAATTATTTAATTCATTTAATGTGAATGTTATCTCTACTCCCATTTCTTAAGTTGGCCCCCATTTGTCGGGGACGAGTGTGACCTGTGGCATGTCCCTTGAGGGCCACCTTAGTCCACGGGATAAAAAAAAATCTGAACACCTCTGGAACAGAATGCAATGATGAAACAATCATATTGTGGTCTCCTTCCCTCCTGTTCTGTTTTTATACCACGTCAGTGTCTTTGGCCTCTCAAAGTGCTATGTGGCAATGAGTGAAGTCTCAGTAGAGATAGCAAAGGGGTGGCCTGAATCACCATGAAGCACCCTGTACAAGAGTTCCTCTTTCTCTCGGTGACCTTGCTCCCTTAGCTGGGTCTCCTTCTCCAGGGCCTCACGAATGGTCAGAAGCTCCTCAGACAGCTGCCTATTAAAGCATGATAAGAATTACAGTTCTTAAACCACAGTATACAGGTAGGAAGGAAGAAATATGAATCAGTTTTCATTCCAATGATTCATCACTTCTTCTATATAAACCAAGTGAACAAATTGCATAGCTTAGTGGCTACGTTTAAAGATTTTCCAATTAGAAAGATTTTGAAGGCTTTGTGGACTTCAACACTTTTCTAATTGGATCTAATGATTTTTATTGTTTTCTGCATTGGTGAAGAGGTTGTGGATTAGCACAATGGATTCTTGATTCCTTGAAGATATTTAAGATGCCCAATTTATCCCTTAACATTGCTGATACTCTGCATGATCCCCAAAACACAAGCCTCATTCTCTGGAGAAAGATCCTTGAGGCATCAGAAATGACAATCCCAGTTAATTCCAGAGTCAGAAAGTCCTATAGATTCTATTCTTATTTGTGGCTCTTCAAATGTTACTGAACTCTTTAATTGTCATCAGCTGTAGCCTGAGTCTGGACAAGATGCTAAGCCATGATTTCCTTGATCATAATTTCTTGAATACATCATTGTAAGTCATTTATGACATTATAAGTCATAAACCATGATTTCCAAACTATAATCGCTTTTAAGACAAAACTAGAGTAATGCTGTTATGGCTTAGTGTGCTGTATGAGCCCAGCTAATCGAACAGTTGGGAGGAATAATGGAAGGTTGCAGTTTAAAAACGTATGGAAGCCACAAAGCACTCACCCAGTTCTACTACGAGAAATTACTGACTGGGGAGAAAAGCACACATAATAATATATTCTTGAAAATAAACATCTTTTTTTAAAAAAAAAAAACTGCCGAAGAATTTAGTAGTTCTTCACATGTTTGTAATGCTACTAAGTACAATAGCCGTGAGATTTTGGGGAATAAAAACATTTCCCATAGTCATCAGATTACACTGACACAGAAAACTGATCAAACAGGAATCATCTTTGAATGGGAGCTAGTTTGGGTCTAGTGATTAAAGCACCAGACTAAACTGAGTTCTAGCTCTGCCCTAAGCATAAAAGCTGGCTGCGTGACTTTGAGCCAAACACTCACTCTGGACTCCTCCCACTTCACAGGTTTCTTGTTGTGGGGAAAATAGGATCTTCTGCTCCTTGAATTACTTATAAACTAATAAAGGTGAGATAAAAATATAATAAATAAATAAAATAAAATCTTTTTAAGGTTACTGTAGTGAAGGCCCCACCTTGTCACTGTCACGTGGTTTTGCATCCGTACTTGGAGATCTTCATTTTCCTGTTGTAAAATTTTAATTTTCTCTTCAAGTAGTAAGTTTGACTCCATCTAAGAGAGGACCAGAAGGGTGAGCAAACCTCAGATACAACAAAGGTATAGCATGCAAGAAGTTCACAGTCACATCAAGACAATGTAGCAAGCTGCAGAACTTTATGGGAATGTGATCATCCTAAACATATTTTCATCCTGGAAACTGTAGATTTATAAATGCACTAATAAAATCCTGGTCTCTGCCCTTATATCTATAGAGAATTGGGAATCACTTGCCTTTTGTATGAAATGGAAGAATATTACTGGTTGTAAAATACTTTTCAAGACCAAATGCACCTTCCAAAAGTCTTGGATTACAACTCCAAACATTAGCATGTATCTTTATGAAAAAACACATGATTTGCAGGGAAGGTCAAAGGTTCCAGATACAGTTCCCAATTCCCAACAGCTCCAATTAGAGCTGAAAAATGCCTATCCATAACCCTGAAGAATCCTTACCAGTATAAATAAAACATATTCGCTTTAAACTGTTGGTTCTCATCTTTAAAGCGCTCCATGGCTTAGGGCCAGGATATTTGCGAGACCGCCTGCTGCTACCGATAATCTCCCACCGGCCAATATGCTCTCACAGAGAGGGCCTCCTCAGGGTGCCATCGGTCAGGCAATGTCGGCTGGCAGCCCCCAGGGGAAGAGCCTTCTCTGTGGGGGCACCTGCCCTGTGGAACGAGCTGCCTCCTGGAATACGATTGATCCCGGACCTCTGTACCTTCCGTAAAGCCCTGAAGACATTTTTATTCCACCAAGCTGGCCTAGCCTAAATGGTTCTTAATTGGGATTTTAAATTTTATGGATTTGGGGGTTTTCAATTGGGAAGCTAATGATTTAATTCTTTTTTAATTATCTTAACTTTTGTATTTGTATGTTTTTTAATTTTGGCTGTTCACCGCCCTGAGTCCCCTCTGGGAGAAGGGCGGTATACAAATTAAATTAATAATAATAATAATAATAATAATAATAATAATAATAATAATAAGTATTATCAGTGATCTGATCTTGAGTTCTACATGGATCTGCTCACAAAGAGAACTGAGACCCTTTGCGATCCATCAAACATAATCACTAGATGTTTAGCCTATCACCGGGTCCCTCCTTCCTACTATTGCATTTGGGAAGTTTTGGGCAAAATGGAAACAAGTACCACTGCCAAAGTATAAGTGAATCATAGCCTTGTCTTGCAAAGGGCAGCCTATGAAGCTGTAGGAAGAGATCCCTGATTCCACCTCCCTGCTCTTGTTATCCCATTAAGGCAAGGAGGGAATGGCATAAAAGGATCCTAATATGGCCAGTTGAAAAAAAGGCTTGCTCATTCTGGAGAATGGAAGAAAGGGCTTTGTTGTACTTCCTCACAAATCAGAGGGGCAGGTTAAGGCATCCCTAAATAGGCTGGTAGATAACTACTGATTGGTTGAGATATTTCTATGCTTATCTGATGGCCAGGAAGGGGAAACCGATAGACTGTCAGTTCTCTGGGAACACTGCATATTCATAAACATGTGAAAATGCCACTTCCTGTTGCATCAAAGTGTCCTAAAAGAGCCTTCTCAAGCCATTCTTCATTTTAATAATGAGATTAGATGACTTGGGCCATGGAAAAAAAAAAGGTCATTTGAAAGGACCCTTAGAATAAGGCAGTTACCTATATTCCTATCTTTTCATTCCACAGTATCCAGTGCAGTGGTGGGTTTCAAATTTTTTTATTACCAGTTCTGTGGGTGTGGCTTGGTGGGCGTGGTACTGTAAAATCTCCATTCCCACCCCACTCCAAGGGAAGGATACTGTAAAATCTCCATTCCCACCCCACTCCAGGGGAATGTTACTGCAAAATCTGCATTTCCTCCCAATCAGCTGGGACTCGGGAGGCAGAGAATAGATGGGGGCGGGGCCAGTATTTACCAGTTCTCTGAACTACTCAAAATTTCCACTATCAGTAACTGGTCAGAACTTGCTGAAACCCACCTCTGATCCAGTGGCACAAAATTGGAAAAGGTGATTCTCACTCTTTCTCTTTTGAAGCACAATATAGCTCTTTTATTAGTTTTTTCAGTTACATTTAGAATTCATACAATTAACCCACCACTATTTCCAGGTTCAGCAGCTTCTTGTCCAAGCTGTGGATGCGTTCATTCTTCATCTCAATGACAAAATGTAGACTCTCTAGTTCTTGCTCCCAGAACTGGCTGGGGGTCCCATAGTCCTTTAAAGGTTTTTAATTTTAAAAAAAGGGAGAAATGCATTTATTTGTTTGTAAAAGCTATGTTCTTTTTTCCCACCCCCCTAGCATAAGTTGCCAAAATAGCTAGCAAAAAAAGGGATTAAGTGTCAACTAGTCCAGAGCAGGAATGCGCATGCCTTGGTTAGTCCATGTAGCACCTGTGCTTTGCGAGCTTCACTGGTTGCCAATTTGTTTCCAGGTGCAATTCAAGGAGCTGGATGCTTCCTATAAAGCAGGGGCATGAAACTTGTGTCATCTCGGTGGTGTCACCTGACATATCGCAACTTTTTTCCCCCTTTGCTGAACTGGCCATGGCCAGTGCATGATTTGCACTTACAATGGTTGCAGCTTCTTTCAATCAAGTTATATGATTTGCAACTTTCCCTGCTGGCTTCCCACAAGCAAAGTCATGTGGGAACTGGCAGAGAAGGTTGTAAGTTTCTTGGATAAGGCTCTCTCCCTATGCACCCTCTCTGAGCTTGTGTGATTGTGCCACACCTTCCTGGTCACCTGCACAATCTTGTGCACTCTCCCCTACCCAGTAGCAGTCACCCCAAGCCTCACCATGCTCCACTGTGTGTCCTTTGCCACTTGTGGGAGCTTGCACCCCCTCCCCAGACACTGTTGCACTTCCTTGCTCCTTCTCCCAGCCAGCAGTAGCCACTTGCATGTCTCTGTCCTGTTTGCAAGCCCCATGGGTCTTGCAACTTCCTGCCAGCTTCTACGCTCAGTTTATTTGTGGAAAGCTGACAGGAAGTTGCGAGAAAATATTTGCTTAAGAACCCACTATTTTCACTTAATGACAACAGCAACAAGGACTGCAGGGTTTACCATTGCTCAGTGGTGTGATCATGTGACATTCTGCTTTATGTCCACATTACCATATTTTTCAGAGTATAAAATGCACCGGAGTATAAGATGCAGCTTAGCTTTTGGGGAGGAAAATAGCGGGAAAAAATTGGCCTACCTGGTATTCATCTGAGTAGCGTCCTTAGTCTGGTCAACTTCAGCACATTAGTTTGCTGGTTTTTATCCCCTGCTTGGGGATAAAAAACACCTTCTAAAGCACAACTGATCTTTGGAGAGAGAAGCAATGAGAAAAGCAGGCAAACCACGGAGATCGCTTCACTCGCTAGCGCCTCCTTAGGGCTGAAAAAAACTTCACAGCTGAGAGTCAGAGGGAGCAGGCAAAGCAGGGAAGCGGAGATCACTTCACTTGCTAGTGCCTCGTTAGGGCTGAAAAAAAGCTTCGAAAAAGCTACATTTGGAGTATAAGACGCATCCAAATTTTCAGCCTCTTTTAGGAAGGAAAAAAGTGTGTCTTATACTCTGAAAAATACGGTAATTAGTTGTAATTCAAGGACTATCCGTAAACAGTTTCAAGCACACTAAACCAAGGAGTGATAGGAACTGGGAAAAATATGTTTTTTTAATGACCTTATAGTGCAGAATGGCTGCAGAAAGCAAAAGCATGTAAATATCCTTCCTCCAATTTTTTAATTGTGGTTTTATTTTGGTATGTTCCGAAGACCCTGGTGTTTAGACTCTGTTACTCGCTCTCTTTAAATAAACAGATCAAGATATCCCATACAGTGTAAAGTCACCTGAATGTGTTTTTTATAATCTCTGCTCAGAATTGACTCTTCTACCCGTTTCATTTTCTCCTGAAAGGCCTTCAGCTGGGAAGTCAGCTTGTCAATGGTCTCCTGGAGCAGAAAGATGAGACAGAGTAGTCTTACTTTATGACTTTCATTGTATTTTCCCTGCTCTCCACACTCAGTGCCATAGTGCTGGAATGAGTCAATTTCACTATTGGCTACCTCATTTTTAATTTCATCAGAACCTCAAAGGTTAATGATTTGGGACAAAACTTCCTTTTGACATTTCTTATACAGAAGCCATAGCAGTTGGAATGCTATACTACCATATTATTGGTTTTGGACATTTCTCCACCAATGATATTATAGCATCATCCGTCTATTGTTGTGATGTCACAAGACCTCCCCTATTTCTCTTTTATTATGAACAGAAGAATCTGGAAGATGCCATAGGTCATTAATTAGGATGTTGGTGTTTCCAAACAAGAACAGAATAGCGATAATAATTTTCTACCACCACACACCTATAGTCCCTAATTCCTCAAAGTGCAATATATAATAGAATGATCCAATTTATATCCCCCAACACTGTGTCCTCTAGAAGCACAAAAGTACAATTCCATAATTACCAACCAGAGTAAGGAAGCACATTGGGAAGGGGCCAGATAGAACAATGCAGATCAAAACAGAGATCAAATAAGGATAGCCTTTTTTGCTGCCATCTTGACCTACTAAATTGAATCTGGACCTTTCTGTTTTCCTGAAGCAGAGAAACTGGTACCTGCAAAGATGCCTGAGTTTTTTGGTAGGATTCGGTTAGGAACAGCTTCTCTTGATCATGGGTTTTCTGGAGTTCTGCAACAGAAATACGAAATGGGGGTCCAAACAAAAGAAAGCACAAGCTCCATTTTGATATATCTGTACTTTCTTTACATGCAGTGACTGACAGATCACTCGTATTGAGTCACATCCAGGAGGCAGACGGAGTAAGCAAACAGAGCATTGGAAATTATATGGATAAAGAGCCAGAAGGCACTGAAAAACAGAATGAGCCACATTATTAAAGTATTGTGCATCTCAAGTGAATATGAGCTATCTAAAGGGAACAAGAACTGAATGATGGCAAATTGGTTTGGGGAGATGTCATACTGGTGATGAGCCAAAGGTTTCCTGCAAGAATCACCAATTGCTAGAGAAATCAGTAGGTACCATTTTCTTTATAGCAAAATTATGACTAAAGCTTTTTTAGAGGTGATTAAGTGATCAGTCATTAAAAATTGTGCTCATGAATGTGATGCTATTCCTGCCATTTCTTGCTGAGTCTCTGTGGTTATTATTTGTGCTTTGGTCACTCGGCCACCTTTTGATATCCTTCCCATAAAACTGGAGAAAGAGGCTTGTTTATTATGCTGATAATAAAGGACAGCTATCTGTGACAGGTAGGACCCAAAAGTAAAACACTGAGAAGCAGAAGATCCAATGGACAATTTTGCAACCTCACTATAGGAGTGTTAGACCACCAGAATTAAGCCCATCAAGAAGAGCAATATGTATTATTATCAACAGGTTTATTATCAATCTGTATTATTATCAACAGGTACAGTATATGTAAACAGAAGTTTGTTCTGAAGGTCTTTCATTCAAACAAAGTATTAAACTGCAAGGCAAGGGATTCCCAATGTCTTTGGGAAGCCCCAAAGGACATCTGCACCTCATACCAGGTCAGATAGGTGGCCAGTCTCTTACTTCCTTCCCCTAAATATTATACCATCTGATGGCTGCCTTTTCTGTAACGGCCCCTGCCCTAAAGAACACCCTCCCCCCTGAACTTTGGCAGGTCTCTGCCCTCCTAGCCTTCCATAAAGCTTGGAAGACCCAGCTTTTCCCCCAAGTGATGAGATAAGAATAGGTAACTGCACATTAGAAGTTTGACTTGGTGTCAGGTGTTTATTGCTTTTAATTTTTATTCATTTATTTGTTCAATTTCTATGGCCACCCAACTCAGTCAACGATGCTATTAATGTTTTAATATATTTGGTTTTACAGTTTACTGTGGTTTTTATGCTGCTTGAACTTTTGATTCAGAGATGCCCAGGGTTGTTTATAAAAGGGGTGGGTATATAAATGTTTTAAGTAAATAAATAAAACCTGGACCTATCTAGATGTGGGGAGCCACAGTTATTTCATTGCCAGCCTTCATCTTTAATGGCAGAAACTTGCCAGGCTCGTTTTACACTAATCTGGATGATTATTATTATTTCTGCCTTTTTATATATAACTCAAGGTGGCATACATTGGTGCTTTATTTTAAAAAAGTCAGAAACAGAAGAAATGTCACAAATACCATAAACATGTTTTAGATTCTTACTTTGGAGTGTTTCCTCCTGTTCCCTCTTCAACATATCATATTTTTCAGAGAATTGTTTGCACTTTAAATTCTCCTTCTCTACCTAAGGGAGGGAAAGCTATAAAAGGTTAAGCTGTAGATAAATTTAAAAATACATTATTATCATAAAACATGCATTATAATTTTGAGCGGTTTGCCTCAAATTGTCTCTTTTAGATTACAACTCCCAAACCACCCAGTTGACTGAAATGGGAGTGGCCAGATTAGCATTTTAATTTTATGCAGCTTTATGAATAACCCTAATGAATCTGCATCTGAATACACTTGCATAGGATTTTGAATAGAGACTGATGATGTTAGAAGCATTCTTTTCTCCTACTTGAACATCAGATCAAACAGATTTGGTAGGCTTTTAAAATGGGGGTGGGGGGAGAACCCATGCTAAAAAAAAAAAGGATCAATTGCAAAAAGTGTGTTTTTATCATGGAAAATTGTTAATTATTAACAAAGCACTGTGGCACAGAGATAAAGAAGCAGGCCTGATAGATGAAAAATGATAGATTAATTAATGTTTAGTTCGTATCCATAGTCAACCAACAACCTGTGGCTGTTAAGAATATTCTAGTCTGTTATAGTGGCAAATATCTGTAGCTTGGGTATAGGATGAGGGTGAAGGTTCGTTCTCTGAGCTTGTGGGTTGGTTTCTGAACGTTTCATTACCAGGCTAGGTATCATCTTCAGTGGATTCTGATGTCAACATATGATGATTTAGGTAGAAATAGTATAGCTCATTTTTAGTAATGATGCCCATATCTCACAAGTCTTGGGTGGTAACTATTGGAAATCAGCTAGTTACCATTAGCAGAAACTGGCCCATGGTCTACTGACACAGGAGACAAATAATAAAGCCGTTAACTTTGTCTCCATAGCAACACTATCTCAGTGCGTTTTTTAGAAAATTAACTCTCCTCAGTTTGATCAGCTTCAATTAAAGTAGAAAGAAGGAAGTAGATAAACTTTCCCCAACTTTGGGGAAACCCACAGGGATGTCTCTTGTAGTACCGCTCTCCACAAAGAGTGAGAAAAGGGGAAATAGTAGGAAAGGACATGTGCAGTTGTGAAATTGATGAGGTTTCCAATGTACAGGGAGAAGCTAACATTTTTATTCGTGTTTTTTTAAAGATCCCAAGTGAGTTCAAATATGTGGTCTTTAAAAACAGTGAGTTTAAACCAACTGAAATAATATAACAGGGTTGTTCATCTTCGAATACGAAAGTACTCTACTCAGGTGACACAAAAAGGGGAGCCACATAAATCCTGAGTTTGTCTGGCGTCCCCAAGGGGTGTATTAGGGGCTTATCTGAATCTGATTACTGCAGAAAACAGAAGAAACAAAATTCAAAGCTGAAAGGAAATACACGTGAGCACTTAATTAGATGCATATTGAATGGGCAGGTCTAACCTGGAGTTGAATATGCTGGCTAAGTCTGTGAGTCTCAGCATGGTGAACTTCCTTCAGACAATCTTCCTCTTCCTGTTGTTGTTGTTGTTGTTGCTGTTGTTGCTGGAGCCTTGTAGTCTCCTCAATCTGCTTCTCCAACAGTGCAGCCTTCCTTTTTTCTGCTTCATTGTGCAAATAATCTGTGTTGGCTTGTTCAAGGAGATGGGAGAAAAGAAGAATTACATATCAGTGGCTTTCTTTTCCTTTTCGCCATCTTGATTGTTATACTATTATTTTTCACCAACACTGTGACCAAAGTCCAGTTTATTATCTAAAAGGATTTTTGGGAACAGATACTACATGCTCTATAAATACAGGTAGTCCTCGATTTATGATCACCATTGAGCCCCAAATTTATGTTGCTATGTAAGACATTTATTAAGTAAGTTTTGCCCCATTTTTGAAATCTTTCTTGCCACAATTGTTAAGAGAGTCGCTGCAGTTATTCAGCTGTTAAAACAGTTGTTAAATGAATCTGGCTCCCCCCATTGACTCTGCTTGTCAGAAAGTCGCAAAAGGTGATCACATGACCATGAGACACTGCCACAGTCATAAATATGAGTCAGTTGCCTGCCTGAATTTTTGTCATGTGACCACAGAGATTTCACTACAGTCATAAGTATGAAAACCAGTCATAAGTCATTCTTTTCGGTGCCTGAGTGTTGTGATCCACCAGCAGCCCTCGGAGCGGAGTCGGACAGTGAGGAGACTGGGGAGGACCATGGGCCAGTCACAACACTGTTTAACTTTGAACGGTCACTAAATGCACTGTTATACATTGAGGACTACCTGTACAGAAGAGCATGAATTTCTGAAGAATCTTCTGGGATATCTGACATTGCTAGCAAAACTGCTCGTTCAGTCACACGCAATGTCTAGGGTCCTTCTAGAAGAGCCTGTGAAAAGCATCAGATATAAACTGGAAGTAACAAATGTTCATTTCTGTACATGCACGATTTGCTGGAGGACCTTAAACAAGCTACTCTCTCATACCATTTGTAATCAGTGACAGATAGGAATATTGGTCTGTCATGCGGTTAATGAGGGCTTATGAATGTTGTATGCAGTACAGAATATAGGAAGAGGGTTACATAAACCTGGATCCCCATGCATCTTGTCAGGAATTAGAACTCCCTAAATTCAGAGGGAATATGCAAAGAATGAGCTGCGGGTATCAATAGGTCTTTGATCAAACCAACGGATGCCCTTGAATATACAGTAGTGGCCAAAATTGTGGAAACCTTTTTGGAAAAGTATATTTTTGAGGTTTGATGGCTAATAACACCACTTTTTAAAGGAGTTTCAAGATAAACATATTCCACTACTGGAATGCCCTGGGAATAGCCCAGACCTTAACCCAATCTATGGAGCCAACTAAAGAAACTTGTTAGTCAGAAGCGACCCAGCAATAAAACCCAGTTAATTAGAAGCAATCATTCAATCTTGGTTTCACATTATAACAGCTGCAGAACTAAAAGACTTGGTTCACTCCATGGGAAGACATTGTAAGGCGGTAATTCATGCTAAAGGTTATCCAACTATTAACTCACATGGTGATAATTTTTGTATATCTCGTTTTTTCTACGTGTTTCACTTTTCTTCTTTATACTGTAACTGCTATTCTAATAGCAAATCCTTCATAAAAGTTATTGCATTGCATTCTTGATTAAATTATCTTTCCACTGATACATAATTTTATGGTACTATTAAAAAAAAAAAGCGGTGTTATTACTGTAGCTAGTTTTAGAAAATACACTTTTCCCAAAAGGTTTCCACAATTTTGGCTACTACTGTAGAATTCTGTCCTGAGTACTACTGCTGACCTAAAACCTGGAAAGGAGGTTCTTTAAAATCCCAGATGAACCCAATTAAGATTTATAAATGAAAACAGACTCTTTTCGCTGCAGCCTTTCCATTATTCACCACTGTATAAAGGAACCTGGCTGAGCTATAATAAGCGCTAAATGCTATTCATTTAAACAATTGGAATTTGGTATTGCTTCTTTGTTGGGAAAGCCATAGAGATTTGTTTATTTAGAGCAAAAGATTGGTATACTATGAACTAGTGAAAAATACCTATTTATATTTCAATTATAAACATTCATACTCCATGAGAGCAACAATACTGTTTCGATATATAGCTCAAGAGCTAGAAAGAAATATTCAGTATAATTCTATTACATGCTTCGGCTGATGGGAACACATTTGTCAGCAGAGTGCAGAAGAATCTGTTTTCTTCTATCCAAACACTCTTTTATGTACCCACAAAAATCTACTCTGGATGGGTGGGGAAGACAGCTCCTCCCAAATAGATTTGTGATCCTAAATGCTTAAAACCTTGGCTTGTTTTTAAAAAATGAGTGTATTGCATGCAGACTGATGTTCCCTGTGTGTAGAAGTGCAACGTTGAGTAACGGAGTTCAGTATTTTCCTCAGCTCCTGCCCTCACTTCCTCTCCAAGGTAGCTTTAAGAACTCTGTTAGGTTTTTACAATATTAACTCTGGAGCAAAAGCCTTTGGAGCAAAAAAACCCTCAACGAAGTGATTAGAATAGCCTCTCAGTACAGTACATTTGATAGAATACTCAAGGATTAGTACATGGAGCTAATAAGGCAGGGAAGGCATAAAACTCACTCCAGAATCTAACATTATTTAACTATACCAACATGTTCTGCAATGGTTCTCTGAGCATTTCTTTGAATCCCTCCCAATTTTTAAATCCGTGTTGAAAGCTCACCTCTCCCAAAGTTTGCTTATTTTCCCCAGTGATTGATTGGGTTGGAATTATCTAGGGAATTTTCAGCCAGCCCATCTGCCAAAGCTTTTGAACACTGAGAAGTTTAATCCTTAATTTAAGTGATCTAATTAAAGTCAATAATTAAACCTATCTATGACAAGAAATCAGAACAGAAATCAGAACATGGTCTCATACACACAATCCTGGATTACTATCCTACTCGTATGAACTCACATGAAATTGTTTTCTCAAACTGAGTTTATTCCAAAATCAAATTTATGATACACACAAGACTACAGGTAGTCCCCAACTTACAACCACAATTGAGCCCAAAATTTATGTTGCTAAGTGAGAAATGTATTAAGTGAGTTTTGCCCCATCTTATGACTTTTCCTGCCACATTTGTTAAGTGAACCACTGCAGTTGTCAAATTAATAACATGGTTGTTAAATGGATGTGGTTTCTTCATTAATTTTACTTGTCAGAAGGTCACAAAACATGGTCACATGACCCCGTGACACTGCAACCATCATAAATATGAGCCAGTTGTTAAGATGTAAATCACATGACCATGGGGATGCTGCAACGGTCATAAGTGTGAAAAATGGTCATAAGTCATTTTTTTCAATGCTGTTGTAACTTTGAATGGTCACTAAATGAACCTTTGTAAGTCGAGGACTACCTGTATTTTTAAGGATACCCTGCTGCTGTTACCTTCAGACAAGTACACCAGTCATTATTGGTACTTTATAGTTATGTTGTATAGAGCATGCTACAGAAGAGGCTGTATTAGGCTATATGTCCCACTCTGTAAGAAGTTGTTTAATATATGCCAGTGATGGCTAACCTTTTCTGGACTGAGTGACCAAAGCACATGCATCATTTTCTGGATCACAACAGATCAGATGTACACTCAGCTTACTATAGATGGAATCCATCTGCAAGCTCCAGATCCACATTTCTGTGTCCATATTAGGACAAAGTCTTTCTTAGGTCACCATCAAGTTCACGAAAATATACAAGCTATCTCTCAGCTTCTGCAAATGCCTTATGCAAACCTGGGATATCTAGTTTGCAGAGTTGTTTATATGCAAAACTTTTAACACAGCACTCGGTGTAAGACAGGCAATTTCATGCCAGATATCTGTTCAGAATTTAAGGTAGAATTCGATTTCTTTGAACCTGTGAATTATAAGTGCAACAAAAGCAACAGCAGAGCAAAATGGGAAAGGAGAATATAAGAAAAGGAAACAGTCAAAGCTGCTTCATGCACAGCTTGATGCACTAAATAAAGAATAAATAGTTATTTAAGGTTTTCCCAGCAACTTGAAGAGTTCGGGCTAGGAACTTTGGGGTTAATATGTCACTAGGTCTGAAAAATCTACATTTCAAAAAGTAACTACTTGTTTGCAGAGATGAGAGTGCATGACTACTCAGGAACATCAAGGAGAAGATGATTGCCAAGTCTTGACATATTACTTTTTTTTTTTTTTTTTTTTGCTTTAATTTATATGCTGCCCTTCTCCGGAGACTCAGGGCGGCTTACAATGCGTTAATGCCATTACTTGGTTCTACTCAAATATATATTTGTGTTCACATGTAGCAAACAACCAAAGGCTCCCAAATTACCTTTATTTACTGTAACAGGCTACTGACACAGAGGGAGATGTTTTATTATGATTGCAATTCCCAGATGCTATGTCAAGAACCACCAATGGCTTTGTGAATAGGAGGCATCTTGAGATAATGGGTAAGGGTACAAGGGTACAGAGCAAAGGGCTGTCTACATTATGTGGAACAAATGTGGTTTGAACAAAATTTATTTGGTAAAATCTCTTTATCAAATTAGAAACGAATGCTTTATGTCCCTCAACCAGTCATTATTCTGGTTGTATATCATTAAATCTCTCGTAATGGCCTTTAACTGGGGGAAATGGTGCATCATTGAGCAATAAATTTTGACCCAAGGTACATCAAATGGGCTAACTTACAGAATGCATCCAAAATCCAGGACCCATGATGCCCGAGGGAATGATACGTGGGGAAGTCGTGGCTGCTTCAGTGTGATCTTCATTTTCAAATTTCCATGATATTTTTCCAGGCAGTCTCACAATCCCTTGCTTCCTCCCCCATCCTACAGCAGCCACTTACCCATGGGCAGGGAGGGAAGGAAAAGGAAAGGGAGTGTGATTTCTGATGCTTGCTGCCAGATTCCCAGAAGGAAACTCAATAGGGAAGCTGGCAGGAAATCAGAAGTCGCACTCACTCCGTTTATTCTGTTTTTTCTGTTTGGATAAGGACATATGACCCAACAGGTCAAAGGTTGTCTAGTATTTTCTAAGTCCCTTCTGAAGTAAAACAGTATCCCTGTATTTCTTGATCTACAGTGCAAAAGAGCTGATAGCCTCCTGATGCTAAGGATTTATTTATTTATTTACTTTTATTTGTCAAGTACATATTAGATAATATATATAAGTATAAGCATGAATTGAATACATAAAATGAATATAATTAAAGGGAACATTAGGACAGGGACGGTAGGCACGCTGGTGTTCTTATGCATGCCCCTTATGGACCTCTTAGGAATGGGGTGAGGTCAACAGTAGCCAATCTAAGATTAAACTTTTGGGGGTTTTGGGATGAAACCACAGAGTCAGGTAGAGAATCCTTGGTATCTCAGTAAATATTTATGCATAATAGCTTCAGTTCTACAACTCACAATCCCCTAACTGTGAAGAGGGTCCATTCAAAAGAAACATGTTTAGAGAGGAAGAATTGGTAGCCTCTTTTCACCACTTTTATTCTGCAACTCCTCCATGCTGAGTTGAGGATCCAATAATGTTTTCATGGGAGGGAGTATGGGAGAAAGCAGAGATATAAGCTCAATGCCATCTCCAATCTTTTACTTGTTAGCATGGAAGGAGGATATTAGAGGGAGTAATATTTGGATGTTTGGGGATCATAATAAGCTGGTTTATAAAAGCCCAGTTTATTCCATACTTTGCAGAAATAGCTATGCTTGATCATATACTGTACAATATATACATATATAGTGTATATCAGGAATTCAAAGATGTAATCAGTAACAATTTATAGGACCACAGTGGCATTTTTCTTCCAACCTCAGAGCTGCACAGTGGCTCGTCAACCTATTAGGCACACATTACATTTTAAAATTCTCGATTCAATTTCTGGAAGAGAAGTTGGGTGGACAATTTCTCCAAATTTCTCTAAGGAAGAGTCTTCCAATACTTACTAGAAGACAGAACTCCTATTAGCACTAAAACAGCATCATAAAAACCATGGTGGTGCAGTGGGTAGAAAGCAGTACTGCAGGCTACGTCACTGCTCACTGTCAGGAGTTCGATCCTGTTGGGTTCAAGCCTTCCATCCTTCCAAGGTGGATAAAATGATGATCCAGGTTGTTGGGGGCAATATGCTGACTCTATAAACCGCTTATGGAGGGCTATAAAGCATTGTGAAGCGGTATAGAAGTCTAAGTGCTAATGCTATCACGATTGAAAAAGCCCACTGAAATTTCCCTTTTGATATTTTTGCTTAGGATTTAATTGAAGTGTGGGAAGCCATGGAGACAACAGATCATTGGAGAGAAGACTGGACGATATATGCATCTTTAGTTACATCGTAACTGAATAAATACAACAATATGACACTCGTATTCTCCATGACAGTTTTACCAAAATCCTCTTCTCCTTTGAGAAAAATGTTTCTTTCATCAAACTGAATGAGTTAGGAGGGGGAGAAAGGTAAGTTCTCTGCTCAACAATTATACCCATCAGCAGCAGGTTCTCATATTACTCTACCCAAATTCATCTCCAAAAATAATAACAACTTTCTATGTGTAGCCACTAGTTCTACAGAAACAAAGGTATCCTTCAGTGATTTTTCAAATGGAAAAGCATCAAAATAATAACTATCTGTACCTTCAGCCTTCAGTGCTATCAATTCACAGGAAGCTTGTCCGCTGTTATACTGAGTTTTTTTTTCTTTCTGTATAAAAGACACAAAGGGAAGAATAACTTACTGTATGGAGGAGGAGAGGAGGTTCACAAAGACAAAGACATGACAGAATCAGATCGTTTTGATGAAATTTTGATGCTTGGCAGCATGGGATATTCTCTGAATCCTTCTAACAGCAAATTATTCAATGGTGGCATAGTTCATAATTCCTCAGATTGACCATCAGTTTCTGTTTCATTTAAGAACTGTCCTAATTTAACATCTTGTGAAATCAATTATATCCTCTGTGCTTGGAATCATTGCTGTCAGAGGATATAATGCAGGGTTGGGCTTCAAAAATTTCAGCAACAGGTTCTCTGCCCAGTTGGCGGGTGGGCGGGGCCATGGTGGGCATAGCCTAGTCGGTCTCCTGCACTATGGCGGGGGCCCCATTTTTGCCTTCCCAGGCTCCGGAGGCTTTCCTTGAGTCTCTGGGAGGGAGAAAATTGTCTTCCCCGAGCTATGGAGGCCCTCCGGAAGCTTGTTTTCGGACTTCTAGAACTTCCAGGAGGCCCGTTTTTCTTCCTCCCCAAGCCTTCTGCACTTACCTCGTATCCAAAACGGGCCACGGGGAGACTCCTGGGAGGGGGTGGGCAGGTTCTCCGAACCGGCCATAACTTTAACTCAGGGGTGAAATGCTCCCGATTCGGACCGGATCACCTGATCTGGTAGCGATGGAGGCGGGTGGTTCGGAGAATCGGTAGGAAAAATCCCTGCCCCCCCCCCATTGCCCATCTGAGCCGCACATCAGAGGCTTTTTTTAATTTTTAAAAGCATTTTTTCTACAACCTCTTTGGCCGAAAAATGCTTTTAATTTTTTTTTTAAAAAAGCCTCTGATGATCGCGCAGCTCAGCTGGGATCATCCGAGGCTTTTAAAAGCATTTTTTCTACAACCTCTTCGGCCTTTTTAAAAGGAAAAAAAGCCTCTGCCAATCAGGCAAGTCAGCTGGGATTGTCAGAGGCTTTAAAAGCATTTTTTTTACAACCTCTTCAGCTGAAGAGGTTGTAGAAAAAATGGTTTTAAATGTAAAAAAAAAAAAAGTTGACCACACCCACTCAGTCATATTACCCCACCACCACCAAGCCATGCCCACAGAACCGGTAGTAACAAATTTTACATTTCACTACTGGTTTAGCTACGGGTTCTCTCAAATCCAGGCGAACCTGTAGCAGCCCACCTGATATAATGTGTGTGTGTGATGCAGAAGGGAATGGTCCACCAGACTGTTGCTAAAGGTTAAGGTTTGTCCGCCACATGTAAAGACATTATTGATATATACCTATCATTTTGGAAAAATAATTGTTCCATTTTGCTACTTTTGAGGCAAAGGTCATGAAATCTAGGCAGAATTTATTATGTTTATTTATAAAACATTCTATTGTTCATGGTAGAGAACATATTTCCTGGCAGGAAATTCCACTTTCCCCATAAAGAAACAGCATATCCTTGGAGTTCCCCTACAGATAGATCCCAAGCAAAGTTCACCTATAGATTTATCATAGGTGAAATAAATTGGGCTTAACTTGCTAAGTCTTTCTTAAAGATGAAGGCATCAATCACCTGTTTCTTAATACCAAACATAAAGACTTCTAACTCACTGGTAAACAGCATGTCAAAGATTCTACATTCAGTATCTGGCATCTTCTGTTAAGGATTGGAAAGGCTCCCTGCCAATCAGTTTTGGCTATATACTTAACTGAAAATAGCTGAGATGTAGCATGGTCAGAATCAGGACTGTAAGAAATTGTCTACTGCTATGTACATCTTTGCCATGAGTTAAAGTAATGCTCCCTTTAATTGTGACAAACTGAAGCATCACACAGCATCTCACAGCTGTGACATGGCATTGGGTATCCTTAGCTTCCCTCATCAGTTATCTTTTCATCCATATGTTTTATGTTGTACTATCAAGGTAAATCTATATTGTTTCTCCAAGATGCAAATACATTGTTTAAAATGTATTTAAACAAAGACTATTCACACATGAAACAAAAAATAGTGCCTGCATCAGGTGGAAGCAGATTATAATAATAGATCTCATTCTTTAACTATCTGTGCTCACATTGTACATATAGCTGAGTTGCTTTTCTCATATTGCCTATGCTTCATCGTGTCTCAGATGCTATGAAAAACCCATAACTTTATTAGCCAAAAGATGTCGGAGGCCAAAAGAACTACACACAGAAGGAGATTTATGATAATATTGGACTCCTGCAATGCACTCTACATGGAGCTGCCTCTGAGGACCATTCAGAAGCTTCAACTAGTGCAGAATGGAGTAAGTTGTGCTGGTTCCTCAGCACATGTATCTCCACTACTTTGTGAGCAGATTTATTTGCTGGCACCCAGTGCTTCAGGGTCCAATTGAAAGTGCTGGTTGTCACTTTGAAAGCTCTTCATAGCTTGGGACCAGATTACTTGAAGGACTATCTATTTTCCTGGATGTTTCTACTTGTCTGATCCAGTTTGTCAGAATGGGTAATTTCTGGGTCTCAGGGGGACCCCATCTCACTAACCCCCATCTCAATGGGACCCACCCCTCCGGGGGACTCCATCCCAAAATCTATTTATTAGATTTTGAATCCCATTTTTATAAGTAACTCAAGGTGGCAACCATATGTAATCTGACTGTTGATTGTGATATTTTCCTCAGCTGCTATGTATTTGTAGTTGGAATTGTTAATTTATTTGAAGATTGCTTGCTGCTCAGAGTCATTTAATGAGATGGGTGGCCATACAAATTGAATATATGAATAAACAAACATTGCAATAAAGGCGAAGGAAGGAAGGAAGGAAGGAAGGAAGGAAGGAAGGAAGGAAGAAAGAAAGAAAGAAAGAGTTCAATGTCAATAAATCATGTAAGAATCAAACCCAGACCCTTTTAAGTGCAATCAAATAAATGTTTCCTACATTTCTGAGAAATTCCTGCGGAAAAAAATTGCAAGGAAAAAGCAAATAATTTCAGTTCCAGACCAGTCTGTACAATAAGCAGTGAAGTTATGAGCTCAGCACACCAAGCAAGATACAGGTAGTCCTCAACTTACGACTGGTCACTTAGCAACCGTTCCAACTTATAATGGACCTATGTGGGGGGTTACTTGCAATATGGATTCAAAATATCAACAGTTGGGCCCTCTCAGGATCATGTAACCAAACTCAGCAACCGTTTGAGCGTTCCATGGCCATGTGCCCATGTTGTACAATGGTTTTGCTGAAAACTGGCATTTATTTCCAGTTTTCAGCAAAACCATGCCTATAGCATACCACTGGTTTGTTCAACTACTGCAACATTTGCTTAACAAGCGCATTGGCTGCTTTATGACCATGAAATTCATTTAATGATGCTGCAAAAAAGGGTCATAAACATTTGTCAATTGTCACAACTTACAAGGAGGACTTGACAAAGATTATCTGTTTATTGACACAGGGTTTACTACAGTGTTTTTTTCAACCTCAGCTACTCTGCTGGCTGGGGAATTCTGGGAGTTGAAGTCCACCTGTCTTAAAGTCACTGAGGTTGAGAAATACTGGTCTACCGATTTAATTGTAGAGTTAGAATAGACACAGAAACATTCTGAATAACAGATGTGATTAAATGAGCTAGAATGAATTTGGATCACTGTCTTTCCTACTCTGGGGTCATTGTGAAAAACTTAGTGTTTTTTTTTTTTAAAAAAAAGGTCCTTGCACATCTGAAAACACACAAACATGGATTGTAACACCCGCCCTCGTATTCCCTTTAGTGGAGTATGAAATATATTCAGCTTCTCTTCTCTCTTTATTTTGCATTCTGCTTTCTGTCCTTGCAGCTGGCTCCATCCTTTACCTTAGCTGAGCTGCAAAAATTGGGGCCCCAAATTCCCTTAAGGAGTGTCTGGGAAGGAGCAGCTGGAAAACATGAAGGAGGCTTAAGAAACTGACAAACAAGGCATGAGAGTTTGGCATCACACTCCACTGAACTGGGGTGCAACGCACACTTTCCAAGCGTTGTGCCAGACACCTCCCCTTAACCCAAACTTCACACCACATATGCCCATAATTCTCTTGGAGCAGCACACAGCTGGGCAACCGGGTGAAGCCAAGCTGGTAACTCAACAATAATTTGCTGCTTTTTATAGCCAACTCTAGAGGTTAAAATCAGGGTGCAGAGTGAGTACACTGTCTTTCAAAAGACAATAAATTATCACTGGTTATTAGGCAGAATCTCAGTCCTAATAATTCCTCCAAATATCTGGCACTCACCCATATCCAGCAGAGGCTGCAGTTCAAGCAGTGATATCATCTGTTCAGGAATGCTTTGTTACAGCATCCACTGTTTTTACCACCTCCTTAAACTTTGCTACTGTCAGAGTTTCCATCTCAGCCTGGTTTTAAATAAGGATGTATATAAGGACTTCAGATCTTGATTATGGTATTAAGACTTGGCGCTGCATCCATTTTGCAACCAGCTCAAAGTAGCAATAGCAAAAAAGCACTTAGACTTATATACCGCTTCATAGTGCTTTTACAGCCCTCTCTAAGCGGTTTACAGAGTCAGCATCTTGCCCCCAACTATCTGGGTCCTCATTTTACCCACCTCGGAAGGATGGAAGGCTGAGTCAACTTTGAGCCTGGTGAGATTTGAACTACCCTGCAGTACTGCCCTCTAACCACTGCACCACCGTGGCTCATTCAAAGTACTACATTTGTTGTCCACGAAAGGAGAAACATTTGTACAAAACATTTTCAAGAAGTTGCCAATTAGGAAAGACTTAATTTGAAACATAATAGGATTGGGGGGGGGGGGCACAGACAAAGCTGGGCACTGTTTATTCTGTACATGACAAAATTGTGTTACGTTTAGAGTGATAATTCCTAAGGTCTCTTTCTCTACCAGTTTTTTTTCTTTGTGATCCACTGTACAGTCAGAAGGATACAAGGCAAATTGAAACACAGATTTATTTTACAGATATTCCTCGACTCAGGACAACAATTGAGTCCAAAATTTCCATTGCTAAGAGGCATTTTTGCCCCATTTTATGACTTTCTTACCACAGCTGTTAAGCGAATCATATCAGGTGTTACATTTTAGTAACACGGTGGTTAAGTGAATCTGGCTTCCCTATTGATGTTGCTTGTCAGAAGGTCACAAAAAATGATCATATGACCCCGGGACATGGCAACCATCATAAATACATGCCAGTTGCCAAGTGTCCGAATTTCGATCATTTGACCATGGGGATGCTGTAGTGGTCGTAAGTGTGAAAAACTGTTATAAATTACTTTTTTTTAAGTGCCATTGTAACTTTGAGTGGTCGGAAAAACAAATGGTTGTAAATCAAGGATAAATCATATTTGCTACTGTTTTTCCCTGAAAATAAGACCCTGTCTTACAGTTTTTTGAACCCTGAAATAAGTGCTTGGCCTTATTGCCATGCGCTCAAAAGCCCAATTGGGCTTATTATCAGGGGATGTCTTATTTTGGGGGAAACAGGGTATATTGTGTCTGTTGATATCAAAAAGTAGCATCTAACTTCCAGGAGGTAATGAAATGACAATATTCCAGTACAGGTGGTCCTCAACTTACAACAGTTCATTTAGTGAATGTTCAAAGTTACAACGGCACTGAAAAATGTGACTTATGACCCGTTTTTCAGTTACAACCTTTGCAGCATCCCCATGATCATGTGATCGAAATTCAGATGCTTGGCAACTGGCTCATATTTATGACAGTTGCTGTGTCCTAAGATCCGGTGATCACCTTTAGCAACCCTCTGACAAGCCAAGTCAGTGGGGAAGCCAGATTCACCTAACACTTGTTACTTACTTAACAACTGCAGTGATTCACTTAACAACTGTGGCAAGAAAGGTCGTAAAATGAAGCAAAACTCACTTAACAAACCTCTCGCAATAACAGAAATTTTGGGCTCAATTGTGGTCATAAATCGAGGATTACCTGCATATAGGATAGATGTCAAATAACTTTACTTGGCCAATTGTGTATCTTTTATGCTTCACATAACACAGTCGTCTATTTAATTTGCTGCAATCATGGTACTACCTTTTAGACTTATGGCTGGCTAAAGCACAATCAAATTCAACCAAAGGGCCAGGACAAATTTTCATGCTTTATGTGCTTTTCTGCCAACTTAAAGATGGGTGGAAATGCATGAAAGGAAATGACCTAAGTGTCGCAACAATCTATAGCAGACTAGAAAAAGATGGAGCTGTAGGTCCCATCAAAACATCTGAATTTGCCCATGAAACTACACTCGGCAGAAAACCACAATGTAACCATCTCTTAGATCTCTCTATACATTCTATATTGAATATTTCTGAACACGAAATTTCACTCATCCTTCCTCCAGATGTATCTGAAACCATAACTCACATCATTTCCAGTCGTCCCCCCCAATGGCTGACTGAGACTTTCAGGAATTGTGTCTGGAGAGAGCTAAAGTTGAGAAAACCAAATTATTTCATTCATCAGTTATATTTATATATAGCCGTACACATGCGGTTTGTAAGCAGTACTTGAATTAGATCTAAAATTCCTAATCTGTAGAATAGTCCTTGGCGATTAAAGCCATAAAACAGGTATTTGGTTACTTGGTCTTTTATACATTCATATCAGCTAATATTCAGCCACAATAGAATAGGCTTCATTCCGTTATGTTCTGTGTGCTATAAACCTCTGAAGAACTGCGTATGTTCCTATGTGAGAAAACACAAACAAGAAGGGGATATGATAGCACTCTTCATATCCTGAAATAATGTCACGCAGAGGAAAGACAGGATCCGGTTTCTTTCATTCCAGACTGCAGGAGAGGGTGTAACACTGACAATCAGAGGCAGAAAATGACTGGTAAGAATGTTACTTCTCTATTTAGCCACTGTAAGAGAGAGAGAGAAAAAAAAAAGAGAGAGAGAAGGCAGTTGTTCCCGTTGGTCTTTAAGCGTGGAGACCACTTAAATGATAAGATATCATCCCTGGAAAATTCCAGTGTAGCAATCTCTTGGCATAGCATAGCTTTTACTGGTTTTATGCATTAGAAATATGCCAAACTGCAATACCCATCATTCTAAACAAGCATAGTGGCTGTCATTGTTGGGGAGAGTTATAATGTTTTATATTCTGAAGCCAGTTTGGTCGCGTGGTTAAGGCACCAGAGTAGAAATCAGAAGATGGTGAAGATAGTTCTGCTTTAGCATGAAAGTCAGCTTGGTCCAAGGGTGACCTTGGACCAATCATTCTCTCTCATTTCATCCGACTTCCCTGGGTTGTTGTTGTGAGGGAAATAGGAGAAGCAGGAAGGAGCATTAGTTACTGTATGTTCACCACCTTTAAAAGTAAAGGTAAAGGTGCCCCTCACACATATGTGCTAGTTGTTCCCGAATCTAGGGGGCGGTGCTCATCTCCATTTCAAAGCCGAAGAGCCAGTGCTGTCGGAAGACGTCTCTGTGGTCATGTGGCCGGCATGACTAAACACCAAAGGCCCACAGAACGCTGTTACCTTCCCACCAAAGGTGGTCCCTATTTTTCTACTTGCATTTTTACATACTTTTGAACTGCTGGGTTGGTAGAAGCTGGGACAAGTAACAGGAGCTCACATGTCTCCATGGGACATGTTCCATAGAGAACAATCAATCATTCAATAGTCTTCCATTGTAATAAAAATGCATTGACTAAGATTGTTCTAGCAAGCTTGATTTACAGAAGAATTAGAATATGTATATTCTAAAAATTATGTATGACTGTGGGTGGTTTTTGTTAAGTATATTGTGTTTGATCTGTATACCATATATTCCAGGCTGTAGAACTACAAAACCTATGATTTCCAATCAGCATGATTGGAGACATATTTGAAGTATAGTCAGGTACTTCTTGTAATCTAGGCAGAGGGAATGGCCAGTATAGGAAGCCATTATCTCATTTTATTTGGTTATTTCAAAATCTATTTAAATATATATATTTAAAATCGCAATAATATGTGTTCAAGTAAGAGATGCAGATGCTTAACCACTTAATAAGATATCAGATCAATGCCAAATTTCATGCTGTTAGCTTTCCTGGTCAATACAATTTGAACGTATAAATGTATATTACTATGATAGCTCAATATTTAATATACTAAATAAAAACTAAGTTTGATTTCTTGTTGTATTGTTAAAATAGCAGCACAGCTGTGTGGGTTAAATGCATGTCTGTCTATATTATTTACAAAATGAGGTGGGAGACAACTTTGTAACTATGTTAAGAGGCACTAAGTTCTTTTTCATCTTTAGGTTACTTATTTACTTATTTATTGTTGGACTTATTTGGTCACCCATTCATACAATGACTCTAGGCATCTCTCAACAATTCATGAAATAATAAATAAAAGCATGCCCTTCCCCCCAGGTACAAAACCAAACATCCTAGCTAGCCCAATGCTTACAGGAAGAGCCAGGTCTTCACAGCCCTCTGGAAGATTAAAAGGGTAGAGATTTCTCTGATCTCCAATGGGATAGTGTTCCAAAGGATTGAGGTGACCTCTTCTGCTTCATCTCCCTAAGCCAGAGCTGAGCAACTATGGCCCTTTTATGACTTGTGGACTTCAATTCCCAGAATTCCTGAGCTAACATGGCTGGCTCAGGAATTCTGGGAGTTGAAATCCACAAGTCATAAAAGGACCATAGTTGCCCACCCCTGCCCTAAGTTCCTTTGTGAACTAAGTAGAGACCCAGGCTATGCTGGAGAGGAAAGACAGCATAGGTGATCCAAAACCCCCCTCACCCGCTCATGCTATGCAGTGACTAAGATTTCAGCCACACTATGCAGCGAACCTTCAGGAGGAACCCCAAATTCCCTCTGGAACTCCTCTGAGTCCATCAGTCACTTGAATGGACCAGTCTAATAGGTGGCGCTTCCTGTGGCGCTTTAAGAGTACTCTAAGAACTCTAGGGACACTCTAAGGCAAATCAGAAAGTGATGTGACTGTGACAAAGAAGTGATGGGAATCTTCTCCCAACTTTAAATCATGTTGCCAATGTCCCAACAGACCCAGCATGTGACTACAGCTATGCATCGGGCTCTTAATTTTTGGGATCAGACCTGGTGGCTCATGAACTCCTGAGATGCCTATTGCTTCACGTCCAGAGAAGTCTGATTAAAGTCCACTAAGCCTTGCTGCCAACTCAGCTACCAAGTCCTGGAACTCAGCCAGATAGGTTGCTTTGCAGCAGGGAGATTGGTACAGAAGCAACAATCCCCAGAAGTCAACTTAAAGAGTCTGATATCAATCACCAATTTAAAGGGTCTGATACCATCACTGTGGGCAGTGCCTCTGAAAGGAGCATGGTTGTTTGAGTGGTTGGGATCCTGGATTGGAGATTAGCAAGCCTGTGTTTGAAACCTGGGAGCTATTATGGGACAGGGTGAGCTCCTGTCCTTTGCATCAGCTCCTGCTGGGGATATGAAAGGAGCCCCCAACTAGGCAATGGTGATGTCACCAACTAATCCAGGCCTGTCAAACTGGCAGCCCGCGGACCGGTTATGGCCTGCCCAGGTCATACCCACCCCGGCTCCGCAAAGGCAAAAAACATCCCAACATGTCACCATATGGCCTGAGACATCACAATACGGCCCATGATGAGATCAGGTTTGACACCCCTGGGCTAATTCTTTCAACCCGGAAGCACCTTTGTGGTTCTGACATGAGTGCAGCAGTGTCTTTGAATGATGGGCCCCATCCCAGATGACAGGCCCATCCAGCCTCTCTGCTCCTGGTTCTTGGCTGATGCCCCACCCAACAATCAATTGGTTTGAGATGCACAACCTAGAAATTGAATGAATGGGTAAACAAACAAACAAATAAGTAGGAATCCAGATAAGCACATCTCTGAGAAGAGAACCTCTCCCTCTGTAGTTGATAGGGGACTATAGATTAACATTTTCTATTTTGGTGTCCCCCAACTGTGTTAGATTATAACTTAAACAACACTTGTCCAGCAACTCATTTATGCTAAGTATAGATTATAGGGCTTGTAGTCCAAGACATCTGGACTCAAGCTAAAGACTGAGGCTAGTCTAAGTCTAAAGACCCAGTAAATCATCTCAGCTGCAGTAAAGAAACTTTGTTAACTGGAGTCAAAGAATGCAGGAAAAATTCCTTCAGAAGTTTTTTGTTCCCACACATTTTGTCCAGTGTCTTTTCATTTCTGCCTGTTGCTCAGACTTCGGCTGCTTAAGTTTCATAAAACTCTAGTTTGTTACAGGATTGTTCCCCAGTAGTGTAGGATATCTAATCTGGTTCTGGAATGAGGCCAGCCATCCCTCAGCCTTTCTCCCCCCCCAGGGATCATACTATAAACACACGTTGCCTCCCCTTGTGCCAGGCAGCTGAATTCCAACCCCTGATATAATGTAACACTACAATCCTCTGGGCAGCTCAGCCAGCATTCCTTTCACTACAGATCCCCATGGGCTTCTGGCTGTGGCACCAACACAATCATTTCCTTATCTTCTTGTTCTCTAAGAAACAAAAATAGATGACAGAGCCCACACCCTTGAAATGGCAAAGAAGCTGCTACATGGAATATTATGACAGCCCTACCCAAACAGCTGGTTCCTAGCTAGTTAGCTCATGCAACCAAACCTTCTCTGTCTCGGTAGTTTGGTCTGGTCCTAACGTTAACCTATAAATCACGGTTTACAAACTACAATAGTTGGAATCACACAACACAGTCAAAGCAAACCAAAGAAACAACATTCTGTATTGGATACTAACCAGCTGGCCATAATCTCAAAAGTTTCTAGCTCATGTTTATGGGTTTGGTTAATTTTGATTTGCTGTGTAAACTACAGTTGTGTAGATTAACACTATACATTTTTGCTCAGCCTGAACACACTCTCAATTCCCAGCTCACCTGCCATTGCTAAACACTTTGGAAGCAGAACACACCGTTGAAAGGTGACAATTTGACACAGTTGATTTAACTCAGAGGTCATGGTTTACTAACCAGGACTTAGTGGATTCATGCAATGCACTAAGCCCAAATAAACAAATTATGGCTCAAGATATTGTATAAAACAATGCAATCTTGAGTTACAGCTTATTCAGTTGTGCCATTATGTGAGGTGGAAAACTCTGCCCTGCTTGCCTGCCTGCCACTTAAACTAATCTTCTTTTCTGGACAATTATGGAGAGGGGCAAAGTATATTGTGATATCATCATGCAAAGAACATGACTTAACGGACTTCTATCAGACATCAGGATGTCATTATATCATTGTACTATTTGTGCAGTGATATAATGGGTACATGGTATCCTTTTGACATTGTGAGTTGTTATGGATGCAATTAGTTGTAAGGGGACTAGTGGTTAATTCCAGATACGTTGCCTGAATCTCTTTTAAAAAAAGATACAATTTTTTTAAAAAAATTAATTTAATTTAATTTAATTAATTCAATTTATATGCCGCCCCTTTCCGAAGACTCAGGGCGGCTCACAATACATTTTAAAAAATCATAATAAAAAACATTTAAAAATTAAAAACATTAAAAACATTAAAAACTCATTCACGCCATTCATGGCCAGATCTCGCCAGATCACAAGAGCGAGATCAGTTAGAGATACTAACTGATACTAGTATTAGTTAGAGATACTATCTCTAACTGAGAGTAAAGATCAGCTATACAAGGACAAAATAGACAATGCCTGATAGAAAATAAGAAAGCTATCACTAAATAAGATGTTCTTAGCATGGAAAAGATATATTTGTATGAATCTCTTCATATAAACTTTTGAATAATTGATTTCCTCTGTTCTTCATCCAAAATACATTAAAATTAAACAGTTGAATAATAAAAGTTATAGACTCCTGCACCATTAATCTTAAATGGTATGCAAAGGTAGCTGTTGGGATTGCATTCATCCTTCCCAATGTGGTGCCAGGTTGGAAACGTTGTTCTAGAGCAGTGTTGGCGAACCTTTTCGGCACCGAGTGCCAAAATGAGAGTGTGCATACACAGGGGAGCACCGGAAACCAGAAGATCAGGTGCGCACCAGGAAGCTGAGCTTCCGGTTTCCGGCATACACATGCACACCGGTCACCTGGTCTTCCGGTTTCTGGCGTGCATGTGCGTGCCGGAACACAAAAGAGCAATGGGCGACAGCTGGCATGCCAGGAGAAATGGCTCTGTGTGCCACTTCCGGCACACGTGCCATAGATTCACCATCACAGGGATTGGGTATATATCAATTAATTTTTAGATGTCAGCCAAATAGGCTGCAGGATACCCTCGGCTTTGCAATGGTATTAATGATTCAATGACAAAATCAGGGGCAGGCCCCAAAACAATTATTTACTACTGTTTTTCCCTTTCGCCAGCCCCAAAAATAAAATACATTTTGTTTCCAATCTTAATAATTTGGGGGCAAAGGATACACTTGATCAGGTATGACATATTTTGTAAGGGATTTGTGAGAAATCCTCACTCTATTTGTCATACGTAGAAGTAAGTTCAGTCCATCAATACCAATAACCTGAGCTCATGGTAATTTCCAGTTCCTGTTCTTTCAAAGGAACTCTCATATTCTGGACCTCTGCCTTTACGTGATGGTTTTAAAACAGAGAAATCTGGATGTAAGTTTCTCTCAGAGCTCTTCTGGGCTGGTACTGAACTGTTTCCACTGCATGTAGCAGATTAATGTATTATGCAACCGAGTTAAGCGTATTTATAGAGAAGATTTTTTTTACAGGTGCACATTGCCAAAGAAAAGATGGGAAAAAAGCATCCAGAGACGTTTCTTAGTAACTCAGAGCATGGATTCCAAACACAGAGAACAACAGGCCTTTCTTTTTAGATTTCTTTTTTCTCTGAGAAATGGGAAAAGTAGGTAAAGTAGGTAAACATAGGTGTTTCTGAGCAGAGTATGATTATGTTGAATATTTACTGCTGCAACGACTTTTTGCAAAGGTTTGCACCATCGTTTTCACAAGGCCCAAGCTCAGTCAGGTGAAACACAGCTTCAAGTAGGGATTATGTGTTCATCACCGTATGAATCAACCGATAATCGATCCATCGTGTTTGAGCAAAGTATTAGTTTCATCTATCAGTAATTATGGTGGGTTTGTGTATGTGGTTTGATGATCAGGAATGTGACACTTCTTTTTAAAACTAAAGAGTTGCATCTTGCAAATCTCTTTCATCTTCATGGTGCAAGTAAGGGACAGAACAGAAAGACTCGCCAGATTTTTGTTTGTTTCTTTGTTTTATTATGCCGTTGAGTCAGTGTTTACTTCCAGCAACTGTCTGGAATAGTTCCTAAAGGTTTCTTGGCAAGATTTCAGATGCGATTTGCCACTGTTATTTTCCTAGAGCTGAGAGAGAGTGACTGGCCCATGGTTACCCACTTGGCTTTATGCCTAAAGTAAGACTAGAACTCATGATCCCTGGATTTCTAGCCTGGTGACTTAACCCAAGGGTGTCAAACTTGCCGTGTCACGTTGCCATCACGTGATGTTTTGCAACATTTTCCCCGTGACGCATCCTACCAGCGGGCCACCAATTTGACACCCCTGATTTAACCTCTCTCTCTCTCCCTCCCTCTCTCTTTCTCCTCTCCTCATTTCTGAACACAATTATACTTTTAAGGGTAGTGAGTGGGTCAGAAGCATTGGCCCATTCGAAAGAAGTACAGGTAGTCTTCAACTTATGATCACAACTGAGCCCAAAATTTCTGTTGCTAAGTGAAACATTTGTTAAGTGAGTTTTGCCCCATTCTATGACTTTTCTTGCCATAGTTGTTACACGAATCACTGCAGTTGTTAAGTTAGTAATATAGTTGTTAAGAGAATCTGGCTTCCCCATTGACTTTGGTTGTTGGAAGGTCGCAAAAGGGAATCACATGATCTCGGGGCATTGCAACAGTCATAAATATGAGTCAGTTGCCAAGCATCTAAATTTTGATCACATGACCATGGGGATGTTACAATGGTTGTAAGTGTGAAAAACGGTCATAAGTCACCTTTTTTAGTGCCATTGTAACTTCAAACAGACACTAAATGAACTGTTGTAAGTTGAGGACTACCTGTAGTGAAGAATCAACCCAGTGGTGAAGGATTTGCTCGAAAGGAAAGATGGCTGTTTGGTTACTATTTATTGGCTTGATGGATGGGTTTCATGATTATATGCATTTTTTATTTCATGAGTCTTATGCTGTTTAGAATCAGAAGATTAGATGGTGTATCAATTTTTGCTCCCATTTAATTATGTCTGATTTTTAGAGACTGCCTGGACAAGTCCTGCAAAGTTTTCAGAAGTGGTTTGCCATTGCCTCCTTCCTAGGGCTGAGAGAGAGTGAACTAGCAAAGTCACCAAGCTGGCTTTGTGGCTTGGGCGGAACTAGAACTCACTGTCTCCCAGTTTCTAGCCTGAAGCTTTAACCACTACACAAATTATGCACACTTGAATTTAGCATGTATGTATCATTCAATGTTCAAAATGCATCATTCTCAGTATAGTTCATTTTAACTAGCCCTGTAATATGCCCCATAAATGCTGTATTTTGCTAAAGAGTTTGATTACTAAAAGAAAAAGCTGCACAAACTTTTTTATCTAACTTTACTCAAAACCTTTTACATAGATTTTATACATTTGAATTTTAATTCAAAATAACTACTTCTATAAAAAGTTAGTATCTTGCCACTTCATCAAGCTGCTCTTGCTCACATCTTGAAACTAAACAAATACATCCTGACCCCAAAATAAGCATGATGGAATTACAGGCATTGCTATTTGCCTGAAAATGTGGTTGGAAGCATCGTTTTCAATACAAGATAATAACCTGGTAGAAACTTTCTTGTTTAAAACAAAGGAGAAGGCTGGTGGAATTTGCACTGCCTTTTATGCAATTTGAGATAGATTTTATTTTTATTTTTCCAACTGAAAATTACATACTGATGTTGCTTCTTTTCCTAGACATCCAGCAAATGTAAATTAGACTAAATCCTTTGCCTCTGGATACTGAATTCAAAATAAGTGCCTGGCTTATGTTAACAGCCTATTTGGGAAACCTCGGATAAGTTTCTCAGTGTGGCATAAACATCCACGCTATTTTAAAATCCTGGTTTACTCATCACAATGGCAAAGATGAAACCAAGGAAACATACATTTTAGCCAGGAGTGAAATCCAGCAGGTTCTGACAGGTTCTGGAGAACCGGTAGCGGAAATTTTGAGTAGTTCAGAGAACTGGCAAATACCACCTGTGGCTGGTCCCAGAGTGGAGTGGGAATGGAGATTTTGCAGTATCCTTTCCCTGGAGTGCAGTGGGAATGGAGATTTTGCAGTATCCTTCCCCTGCCATGTCCACCAAGCCACACCACGCCCACAGAAGTGATAGTAAAAAAATTGGATTTCACCACTGATTTTTTAGCCCATTGGGAAGTTTGCTGGTTCTAGCTCAGTATGAAGTCACCTATTGTGATTTGTAAATCCTGGTTTATATAACAGCCTCTTGGTGTGAATGAAGCCTGTAAATATTAGCCAAGGTGCTTCTAAACCGATTTATTTATTTTTTTACCACCCTTTACTGAATTAAAGGCGATTTAATGGAAGGTTAATCTGGGAGGGGATATGCGATCACGAGTAACAGACCCCCTACGCGCGATCAAGTAGAGACACAGATTTCCTTGGTGGTGGTGGGGGGGAAGTAACGGGGACTTCACCCTAAACTCTCATCGCGAGCCCTACAAGCGAGAAGCAAACATCCCTTGGACTGTAATGAATCTCCTACTCCGACCAACCGCCCTCTTCTAAAAGTTGACTTGGCCGTCGTCGGCTGTCGCTGCCTCCCCCCCCTCCTCTTCCCTCCCCCTCGTATTGTAGCTAGAAAGGAGGGCTCCCTTTGTTTGCTAGGGGCGAAAGGTCCGTTCGACTCCTTCAATCGTTCGGATAATCTGCCTGGGTTTTTTTTTAAAGGGAGGGGGGCGTGTGGCGGCGAAGAAGAAGAAGAGAAAGCTTGAATAGCCGCTGAATTTCTTTTACACGCACCCACTTGTCGCTGCTGCGGTCGCAAACTTCTGGGCTTTGTTGCTACACAGCTCTTTCCTTTTCCCCTTTCCCGGACGCCTCCCGCCTCCGATTCACGAACTTGATTGAAGTGTGTGTATACTTGTGTGTGTGTGTATATATATATACTTGAGCGAGTTTGCAAGAAATCCGAGGGGGGGGGGGTTGAGGGGAGACTCCACACACCCCAATTCATCTCCGGGATCTATACCAGGGCTGTCAAGAAAAACCAGGGTGCCAGCCCACCCCGAAATGCCACCACCCCACCCCACCCGGCAGCCCCGAGAAACTTTTCCCGCCCCTGCCCCATCCCCGCTTTTTTTAAAAAATTTATTTATTTTTTTGTACCTTCCTTCTGGCTTCGCAGCAGCTCGGTTTACTCTCCTTGCAGCCCATTCCTCTTCGCTTGTGTGGCTGGGGTGGGAGGGAGCCCTGCGGGGGTCAAAGGGTTTAAGACCAAGGGCACCGGCGGCAGCGGCAATCCCCGCCGTCCCAGCCGCCGCCGCCGGCCAGCGAGGTCTCCATCTCGCTCGCTGCCTCCTCTAAGACCCTGAAACGGAACCTGAAAACAGCCCGTTTCAACTTCGGGCTTAGGCAGCCGAGCGCCGTAAGTATCAGAAGAAAAGCCCCTTTCGAAAAAGACTTTCGTTTTCGCACAAAATAGATACCCGCTCAAGTCCCGCTGCCCACATGGTAACTTTTCCTGTACTGAGACTAGCAACTAGCCCACCTCCACAACTTTGGGGTTAGATTTCCCCCAAAAAACCTTAGTTAACGCTTGGATGGGAGATCATTTGGAAATCCCTGAGGTGTACATTAAACTAGACAGTTGAAAAAAGAACCCAGAAAAACCAAAATCAGCAAACGGCTTCCTATTGTTGCCAAAAAAACAAACAAACCCCAAAACCATGGATTTGTCACTGCAGTTCGTTATAATTAAGTTCAATGTGAAGGAGGCTTTATTTTTTTGTTAATTATATAATGATTTTTTTTTTAAAAAATTTGCATTTAAAATTGGTTTTACAGTATCTTTTTTATTTTATTCATTTATTCTGCACTTCCTTCATGCCATTCTCCTTGCGTTCCCTTTTCAAATAGGAACATGGAATACAAATTCAACCATATTAATGAATAAGTTACATTAGTCTGAGATGAAGTTATTAGCAGTATCATTTGCAGCAAGCCACAGTGACAGTAAAATGATGACACCCCCAATGATATTGTCATGCAAATGTAGCCATTACATACTTTCATCCTGATATTTGACCCAGGTACTTAAGTGGTGATTTGTGTGATGACTTCATTGTGCAGATGTTGTCATTTATTTCCCGTCCTATGGACTCCAATAACTGCTACATAAATTGGTACATAAGTTGCTACATAAACTGCTATATAAATTGGCATTAACTATTTGTGCAAGAACTTGTTTATATATTAGAGGAAAACTTTCACCCAAGTTAACCTCTCTGCTTTTAGCGGGTAGCTTTGCACCAAAATTCCAGCAGGAAACAGCATAGAAATAACACAATGCAGATAGAAAAAGATTTTTCTAAGCCATATTTGCCCATTCTGCTGCTGCTGCTATGATTTGGGCCAAGCATGTTTTGTGAACCAACTATTGTGAATAGTAAGCTCTGGTTTATGATGTAATATGTTGAACAAATCTGCTAATTAAAAAGTCACATTTATTTATTTATTATCCTGCCTGTTTATTTACATATTAATAACTCAAGGCGGCAAACATTTCCAACACACCTTCCTCCTCTTATTTTCCTCACAACAATCCTGTGAGCTGAGAGAGAGAGAGAGACAGACTGGTCCAAGGTCACCTAGCCAGCTTTCATGATGAAGTACTAGAACTCATAATCTCCTGACTTCTAGCCTGGTGCCTTAACCACTAAACTCGTGATGGTGAACTTATGGCTCGCGTGCCACAGGTGGCACAGAGAGCCCTCTCTGCAGACACGTGAGCCGTCACTCCAGCTCAGCTCCAACGTGCATGCGTGCGCGCCTACCACCGGCTAGCTGGTTTTTGGGTCTCTGCTGCGCATGTGCGTGGGATAGGGCGCATGCGGGAGATGCATATGCATTCACGGGTTGGGGTTCATGCATGTGTGGGGGGCAATGTGTAGGGGCAAGAGGAGTGCATGGGGGGTCATGCAGGGGGGCAGGGGGAGTGCGGGGGGTTGCATGCTGGGGGTTGTATGCGTATTGTATTATGGGGGCGCGCACACTTCCAGCATGCAACGACCAAAAAGTTAGTCATCACTGCACTAGACCATACTGGCACATTAAATTGAACCTGCTAAAGCAGCAGCAACTTTTTCCTTTTTCCTTTTTCAAGATCACACAGAAATCTTTTTTTTTTTAATTTGAAAAGTTTTACAAATACATTTTCTCCCCAGTTTCCCCCCCCAACCCCCCCAAATCCTCCCTAACCCTCCCCTTTCCCCCCCCAGGACTTCCACAAAATAAAATCCTAATCAAAAATACATTTTATGAAACTTAAACCCCTCCACCCCCTATATATCATTTATACTTTCATAAAACTCAATTAATCTGTCCCTACATAATACATTCATTCAGCTAAAAGCTATCTGATAAGATCACACAGAAATCTGAAGAAGGCCTGAGTGCGTCAAGAAAGCAGCAGTAATTACATTTACATTCTGGCAAATTTTGAAATGTGTCTTCTCCATCATTCCAAATCACACACATTCCTAGTGTTTGCCAGTTACTGCAGTTTATATATATATATATGTGTGTGTGTGTGAGAGATGATGCATTTCCAGCGTTTGGATTATCTGAAACAAGTGGCAGTCAGTCTATCATTCAATTTAAACTGAGACACCATCATCTAAGCCTTAATCTGTTTGTTGAGGATAGCAAGAACTGGCTGCCTGAGCAGAATTGGCACTGTCTCTACAGTGAGGACTTCAAGAAGGCAGAATCTCTCAGTGAGAGAACATAGCTTTACATAGCTATCCTCTTTCCATCTTGGCTTGTTGATATTCAAATCCAGAACACTGGATACGGACTTGTGGGTTTGTTGGGCTTGACCACGCTGCCCAGGCCCACCCTTGTGGCTCTGGTCCCCCAACACTGTGGTCCTCTCCTCTCAGCCCAGCCTAGTATTCCCTGTAATACGATCATCACGTCAGAGGTTGAGAGGGCGGGTGTTCTGGAGCAGGCAGTGTTGTGGTTACTGACTTCAATTACAGGAGCTTTGTTTGTAAGTTGTTGCCATTTAAAGGGGGGGGGGCAGGCAAGATAAGATTTCACCCCTTAAGGAACTTCCCTCATCAAGAAGGATAGAGAAGAATCCCAGCGAACAGTACAAAGCAGTTGCTTGTTGCTACAAAAAAGGAAACTGTTAAAATATCTGCATTTAAGGGATCTTTGAATTATCTGGAGGTATTACCTTATATTTAGAGTTTATTTTGATATGAGAGAAAGGGAGGGAGGGAGAGAGAGAGAGAGATTTCAATCTGCTTGCCCATTTTCATGATTCTATTGAAAATAAACAGGATCTCTGTACCTACACAATTTATCTTTTGTTATATTTTTTTAAAGGTTGTTTTGCCATAGCTTCTGTAAGAGCGCTATTGTTATGGAGCAATCAAATGGTTCAGAATTGGAGCATCCGTCTATTTGAATTAAATAAATTAAGAGCCTTGATAGTACAGTGGTCTACGCACCCTGTTATTAACACAGCTGCCTGCAATTTACTGCTGATTCGAATCTCTCCAAGGCTCAAGGTTGACTCAGCCTTCCATCCTTTCTAAGGTAGGTGAAATGAGGACCCAGTTTGTGGGGGCAATAAGCTGACTTTGTATAAATATACAAAAGGATGAAGGCTATTGCTTAACGCATTGTAAGCCGCCCTGAGTCTCTGGGGAAGGGCGGCATATAAATCAAAATTAAAAAAAAATGCTGAAGATTTTCATGAGAAATGTCGGAATAGAAGAAATTAAAGTATCTCAAAGGCTGTTTGAATTGGCAGGAAAGTGAGGAAGGCATGAATCTCTGGCTGAAAGTGAAAGGAGACCAGGTACAAACTGAAGAAGACAAAGGGCAACAGTTGGCTCAGCTAATTTTGGATTATTCGGTTTTTGGGAATTGAATGCAGTCTAAGGAAGCTTTAGTGAATGGGAGCAATGATGCTCCCTTAAGCAAGTTATTCTTGCTTCTGTACCATAATGGAGTAGGCAAAGTTAGTGCAAAGGTGCCTGGTCCCTTCCTGAACTATGTGCAAAAGATGCCACAGGGATGAGCTAAAGCAGTTGAACAGCTGCTCATTAGTAATGTGGAATCAAAAGAACCCTGTGGAAAAGGATACCCCACCTGGCGGATAAAAGTAGAAGTGCAATTTAATCTGATTTATAACAAATTATTCCCCTCTAACTTTAATACTATCTCCATTCAGCGTTACCTGGTCTATGCATTCGTTCCACTGTGCCAGTGTGGTCTAGTAATGGAAGTGTAGAATGGGAATACTGAAATTCTAGTCCACCCTCAGCTATGGCAGTTCTCTGAGTAACTTTGGGCCAATTCTTCTTGGGTAGTTCAAGCTACCTTAGAAACATAGAAAACTAACAGCAGAAAAAGACCTAATGATCCATTGATCATTATTTGATTTGATTTGTTTTTGTTTTATTTTCAATTTATTTATTTATTTATCTATTTATTTATTTTTAAAAAATTACTATTTTTTATTTTACTTTTTTTTTATTTTTATCAGATGGTGAATATATGTTTATTCAATTAGGATAAACACTCCCAATTAACATGTGAAGTGTTAGTATCACTATATAATGCCTTGATAAGAACATACTTGGATTAGTGCATCCAGTTTTGGTCACCACAATATAAAAAAGTTGCTAAGACTCTGGAAAGAATTCAGAGAAGAACAACAGAGGTGATTAGGGGACTGGAGGCTAAAACATATGAAGAACAATTGCAGGAATTGGGAATGTCTAGTCTAGTGAAAAGAAGGACTAGGGGTGACATGATAGCAGTATTCCAATATCTAAGGGGCTGCCACAAAGAAGAGGGGTTCAACCTTTTCTCCAAAGCTGTAGAAGGCAAAACAAGAAGAAATGGATGGAAACTAATCAAGGAGAAAACCAACCTAAAACTAAGGAGAGATTTCCTGATAGTGAGGACAATTAACCGGTGGAACAGCTTGCCTTCAGAAATTGTGGGTGAAGAAATTGTGAGAAATTCCATCACTGGAGGCTTTTAAGAAGAGTCTAGACAGCCACTTGTCTGGAATGGTATAGGGCAGTGATGGCTAACCTTTTCCGGACCGAGTACCCAAGGCACGCATGTGCGAATGAGAATGCGCACTCGTGTGCCCAAACCCCCAAAATGCAATGCGTGCACGGCCCCTGAACATGTGCTCGGCCCCCTGTGCAGACCCGAAGACCAGCTGGCCATTGGGAGGCGAGCTCGCATGTGCAGCAAAACTGAACTGGGGCGACAGCTTGTGTGCCATCAGAGAGGGCGCTGTGTGCCAATTCTGGCATGCGTGCCATAGGTTCGTCATCACAGGTATAGGGTCTCCTGCTTGAGCAGGGAGTTGAAGACCCCAAGGTTCCTTCCAGCTCTGTTATTCGGTTATCCCAAGCATGTTTAAATTCAGTTACTGATGATTGACTCACTACCTCTGCTGGAAGTTGGTTCCAAGCTTCCACTGCTCTTTCTGTGAACGTGGTTGCTATGGGGAAATACAGAAGTTGGAAATATTATATCTTGAAGTCCTAAATGAGAGGATGGATATAAGTTTAATAAATACAAAGGAAGAGTTGCTTAGAATTCGACTACCAGAAGAGGTTGGTGGTGAAAGAGCTGAGAGGCAGTCCTTCTTGATGGTGTGCCTGAACCTGTGAAATCGGAGGTGGTTTGATTTGCCGAATCCTGCTTCTTTTCAGGAATTTTATTTTATTTCCAAAGGTGAACATGTAATTACTTCTTTTCTGCAAAGAAGAATGAGGAAAAGACTAATGGCAGCAGGAGCAGGAACTGACCACAACAAAAGGGAATTTCAATAAATCAGTGGATGGAAAAAAGAGGAGTGGAAAAAATGCCTTCAGCAGTTGTACGGAAAAGCACGTTCAGCAGGTGTAGCATGTCCAATTCGTAACATCTGCAGAATTTCCCTCTTCTACTAGGTAATTCAAGTTACAGGAGCTCAGTGCTCATTGGTAGCTCCCCAGCCATTTGAAAGAAGATAGATGACAAACCACCAGAGCAGCGTCCCACGGTCTTATTTTTTGATTTAATAATAATAGTAGAAGAAACCATTAAATGAATTGCAAGATATAGACTGAAATTGCAGGAACAGAAACTGTGTGTAACTGTAATCTTTGGATCTCTATTTCACAAACTGCCTAAGTCAAAACAAATAAAACAGGAAACAGGAAGTGGGCACTTGAAATGTTATTTTCAAGAGCAGGCACCTGCCTTGTCAATATAAGAGTTTAAGTGATGGAGACTTTTTTTAACTACTTGTTAAATGATAAATGATTTAATAATTGGTTCGCTACCATGACTACATGGCATTCAGATCAGGAGAAACTTAATAAATTACAACCATAAGTTGTCCTTGGTGCATTTCAGTGTCACAATTTTATCGAGCCATACACCAGACAATCTGACTGCATATCTCAGGGGGATCTTCACCAGTGTATGGAGAACATTTCAATGGATGTATGATGTCAAAAGTTATATGAGAGTATTTTTTTCAGACCCCAATTTTCTAGCGTTCCTTGAAACGCAGCATTTTTTTTGGAAGTATAGAGAAGTTCTACCATGTACCGATACAGGCCCTTGACTTACAACCACAACGGAGCCCAAAATTTCAGTTGCTAAGCAAGACAATTGTTAAGTGAGCTGTGCCCAGTGGTGGGTTGCCCCCGGTTCGGACCGGTTTGCAAGAACCGGTAGTAAAACCAGTGGAAGGCCCCGCCCACCGCCCCAGATGTCATCATCAGTGTCATCATCAGTGATGGCACATTTGTCAAGTGAGTTTTGCCCCATTTTATGACCTTTCTTGCCACGTTGTTAAGCGAATCACTGCAGTTGATAAGTTAGTAACCTAGTTGTTAAGTGAATCTGCCCTGCCCATTGATTTTGTTTGTTAGAAGGTGGCAAAAGGGGATCCCATGACCTTGGGACACAGCAACGGTCGTAAGTATGAACCAGTTGCCGAGCATCTGAATTTTGATCATGGGGATGCTGCAAAGGTTGTAACTGTGAAAAATGGTCAGAAGTCACTTTTTTCAGTGCTGTTGTAACTTTGACTAGTCACTAAATGAACTGTTGTAAGTCAAGGATTACTTGTACTATATTGAAGAGCAGATAGTAAAGTTAATCTCATAGCTAAATTCCAGATTATTATGCTGATTAGAGTTTTGCATCCATCCACCCACCCATCCATCCATCCATCCATCCGGTCACACCTAAGCTAGGAATTCCTTCTCATAGAATAGGATTTCTCAACCTTGGAATTTTAAGAGGTGTGGACCTCAATTCCCAGAATTTCTGAGAATTGAAAAAGTTGCCAAGGGTTGAGCAACACCGAGATAGAAGGTGTGTTTCTCTCCCTCTCTCTGTTATCATCATCAGAAGAATTAAGATCTGCTTCTTCAATCGGACCATGGTTTTCACAAGTTGTTTGCTTTTGCACTTGGGTACATGTAGCCCCAACTGAACCCAAAATTTCTGTTGCTAAATGAGATCTTTGTTAAGTGAGTTTATGACCTTTCTTGCAGGGGTGAAATGCTCCCGGTTTAGACCGGATCGCCTGATCCGGTAGCGATGGCGGCAGGTGGTTCAGAGAACCGGTAGCAAAAATCCCTGCCACCCCCCCCCCCCCCAATGCCCAGCTGAGCTGCAAGATCATCAGAGGCCTTTTTTTTTTTTAACTTTTAAAAGCAATTTTTCTACAACCTCTTTGGCCGAAAAAATGCTTTTAAAGGTAAAAAAAAAGCCTCTGATGATAACGTGGCTCAGCTGGGATTGTCAGAGCATTTTAAAAGCAGCTTTAAAAGCTGAAGAGGTTGTAGAAAAAATGCTTTTAAAAGGCTCTGAAGATCCCAACTGAGTTGCCTGATCGTCAGAGGCTTTTAAAAGCATTTTTTTTACAACCTCTTCAGCTGAAGAGGTTATAGAAAAAATGCTTTGAAAAGTAAAAACAAGCAAACAAAAAAAGTTGACCATGCCCACCCAGTCACATTCCCCACCCACCCACCAAGCCACACCCACAGAACCGGTAGTAACAAATTTTACATTTCACCTCTGCTTTCTTGCCACACTTGTTATGGGAATCAATGCAGTTGTTAAGTTAGTAACACAGTTGTTAAGTGAATCTGGCTTCCCCGTTGACTTTGCTTGTCAGAAGGTCACAAAAGGGGATCATGTCAGGGGTGAAATTCAGCAGGTTCTGACAGGTTCTGGAGAACTGGTAGCAGAAATTTTGAGTAGTTCGGAGAACCAGCAAATACTATTTCTGGCTGGCCCCAGAGTGGGGTGGGAATGGAGGTTTTGCAATATCCTTCCCCTGCCACACCCACCAAGCCACACCACACCCATCAAGCCACGCCCACAGAACCAGTAGTAAAAAAAATTGGATTTCACCAGTGGATCACGTGACCCCGTGACACAGCAACCGTCATAAATATGTGCTAGATGCCAAGCACCTGAAATTCGATTACGTGACCAGAGGAATTCTGTAACGGTTTTTATGAAAAATAGTTATATCGCTTCTTTTGACATTGTTGTTCCTTTGAACGGTTATTAAACAAATGGTTGTAAATTGAGGACCAGTTCAGCATTTCTGTGCACATTTTAATTGTATTTCAACTTTTTTTTTTTTTTTTTCTTTTTTTTTGGAAAGATGGGCTATAATAACTTGTTTACTTGCAACATCGGTGTAAAAATATAAAATACTGGTAATACTTCTTGATGTAAGGATTTCAAATAGTTAATGTACATTATAATCCCTGAGAATGTGAAAACATATTTGTATTAATTGATTCGCTGAACTGATTCACTGCATTGATTTCAGACATGTGCCTCTTTCTTCATGCATTATTATTCATTGCAAAAAAGTTCTCGGGCTGGGTGATTCTCCTGATTAAATATGTAGCCTGTTTTTCTACTTATAGAGTTAGCATAATGTATAAGCAAAATGCAAATTGTAAAACATGAAAATAAACTCGGGGTAACTAAAGTTTACAAAACAAATAGGTTATTGCCACTTTTTTAAGTATCGGGAAAGCGATGATCAAAAAGTACCTTTTTGGAAGAAAGTTCCATAGCTTGTGACTTATACATGACAAGTTCCTCTCTAGAAGAAAATAAGATAAGATAAAGAAAATATGGAAAGAGAATATTATGGCTGAAATTGGAAATAGAGATGTGATGTAAAATGGATTTAAAAAGAGAACAGCATGGCAGAAGCTGAAATAATAAGATAGGGTGAAAAATGATTAATTTGTGATAAAGGATTATATAAAAGAGATGAATATGGAAAAAAATGGAAAGATTAGAATAGATTATTATGTATAAGATGTATAAAATATGAACAGAGAACACTCTGTTCATAAAATATGTATGATGAAAGAAAAATCCTAATAAAATTTGTTTACCAAAAAAAAAAAAACCAAGACAAGTTCCTCTTCAATATGCTGGATTGGACATCTTTGTGGCCGTGGGGACATTTTCCTAAGGGCCCCTCCTGCTGATTTAAATAACTGGTTCATAGTAAGAGAGGTTGTCCTCAGACGATCAAGCCTTAAACTATTTAGAAGTCAGCACTAACACTTTAAATTCTATCTGGTGATCAGTTGGCAGCCAGTGTCAATCTTCCTGTTCAGGCATCATGTGATTCCTCTACCTTGCACAAGGTTATCTGCTACACTTTTCAAGGAGAGTCACACCTAGGACTTGCAATAATCAAGATGGAAGATTTATGTTATATGACGTTATGGTATTTATTTAAAAACTTCCTGAGGCCCAAGAGAAAGCAAGGCATGGAGAAGTTGCCAGGTCCAGTGACTTCTGGAAGAGTTACATTTGAGCTACTAGACCAGGGATGTCAAACTTGCTGCATCACACTTTTGTTACGTGATGTATCGTGACTTTTCCCCCTTCGCTAAAACGGTGGTGGGCGTGGCCAGCATGTGACTCATCTGGCCCGTGGGCTGCAAGTTTGACACCCCTGCACTAAACATAACTGTTCTGACCCAGCTCCCCAAACACAACAAACCCTCTGTAGTTAAATCAATGATTCCTTTTTAGGAGCACCAGCAGCCCGACAAAATGTTTCTCTTACTGCAGGCTAACAAGTCTGTCCGGCAGGGAGATGAATAGTTGTCTGCCACATCTATTCATCTCTGTCCCCTGTGTTTTATTCCCAGAGCTAGAGTGGGGCTTCGCTAGCAACGGTGGCTCTTCTGTCCCAAGGACTGGCCCACAGATTTCCACTGCTCTCCTCTCCTCTGCCTTCTGCGCATCTGCATGTCAGGCACTGGACCCAGCTGTTCCTCCTCTTCCTCATCAGCCACTTCAAGACCTAGGGGCTGTTGACTCTCCATCTGAAGGCTAATAGCTGAGGCTCCACCTCTGTCTCTCTCTCTCTGCCAGCACCATTCCTTCTTCCCTCTCAGAGCTCTCAGGTTGCATTGACTCCCATGCCTCCTCTTCATTTGATTCGGCTGCTGAAGGGGCTGGCGGCTGACAGGACACAACAATAACACTACAAGGAGCTACCATTAGGGTGAAAGTATGCTTCTCTCTATGGCTTCCACCTGCAAATCCATCAGGCCCTGAAAATCAAGGGACACTTGGAAACTGAATGAATTTTTCAGGAGAATGCAGTGTCATCCAAAACAGGCTTCTCCTCAGTCCCTGAATGCAGTTTTAATCTTACCTGCCTATAATTTCATCTCCCACATAGTTCACATGACTCCTTGTTCCACCTGCCTTTAAGGTAAAAGATAAATATTCTACATTAAATATGGGAAGCTGACATGTTGCAATGCAAAACCTCCAACAAATCCTATAGGCAATTTTTAGTTTTTTTACTGATTTTTCTTTATTTCAAAGATATTTCACATAAAATAAACAAAAAAAAAATACAATATAAAAAACAAAAACAAGGCAAAGGCAAAAAGGCAAAAACAAGGCAAAGGCAACAAGGCAAAAAGAAGAAAAAAAGAAGTAATAAAGAAGTGTACACAACAAATCCTGCAGGCATTCTTCAAAAAACAGAAATGTTATGTGGCATCAGCTCAGTGTTTATTTATTTATTAGATTTCTATAGCTGCCTGTCTTACATTGTGACTCTTTGCTACCTGGAGGATTGCCCATCAGCCCTGGAAAAAGAGCAGTTATGAAGGGAAGGGGAAGGGAATCGTACAGGAGAGAGAATAAAAAGAATGACAAGCAATTTATTATTTTATAGCGGGATATAACTTCCCTAATGCTTTTTGGGTAACAGTAACCTCTTAGCAACCATGTTGTAGGAGTGTCCAGAACTATGGTAAATACTCCAAATGTACTCACCAATCCCAAAAGTTAGGGACTTACACTCTTAGGCCATAAAATTTGATTTTGGTTTATGTGAACTTAGCTATTGTGGTTCGCTTTGTGCATTTTGCGGTCTCAGGCTGTAGGCGATTTTTCCAGAAACTGATGAAACGAGCCATAGCTTTGCGCAAGTCTAACCAAGAGCTGTATCAAGCCAGCCAGCAAAGACTTGGTATGACAAGCAGTTGTGGAACGTGTGAGCAGATGCAGCCACTGAATATTCTTAAGTTGTTTTAATGGTCTGTTCTGATGATTATAATGACAAGATTTGGCTGGCCAGCCAAGTCAACCATGCACGCATGCAGGCACACACACACAAACACAAAGCTCTCTCTCTGTCTCTCTCTCTCTATCACACACACACACACACATCTCAGAGCTAACAAGGAGCAGGAAATCAAGCCTTCTAGATGATATACAGGGTAAATTTTACACCGTCTCCCCTGTTGCTATCAACTCAACAGAAGCAGATCAGTAGATAACTGGAAGGGAAAGTCACGTTGGAGGGTTACTATTTGTTACTACCCTTAATCCTTTGCAAAAGATAACGGAAGCAGTTGTCACTGCCTGCCTGGTGTGAAGCAGTAATATGTTCCATGAACACATCTTTTCTCACAAACTCTCGCATACATAGTGATATACACACTCGGCCTCTCCTTATGGTGGATAGCTAAATAAGGAGGTTACAAATGCAGGGTTGCTAAAAATAGGCAAGAGTACTGATGCTCTTTTTGACCTACTGGACAACTTTCCTCTTGTGCAGCCAATGAATGCAGTTCTAAGCAGCAATGAAGTTGCACTCTGGGTAATACTTTGATTCCCAAACAGAGGCACATTCTCTTCTTTCTAATCTTGTTGTTCTTGTTTAATCATAATTGTAAGCTTTACTTTGTCCTATCTCATCTAAACCTTCAAGGTCGGTAAAAATGAGGACCCAGATTGTTGGGTTCAATATGCTGACTCTGTAAACCGCTTAGAGAGGGCTGTAAAGCAGAATATAAGTCTAAGTGCTATTGCTATTGCTGAGAGGAATAACCAACCACAAGAAGCTAGCAGCTCTTTTTAAAGCTAGATGTACAGTATTTCAAAGAGTATCTTCATTATCAAATGGATTGCGGCTAGACCAGTGGTGGGCTGCCCCTGATTCGCACCAGTTCAATAGAACCAGTAGTAAAACCGGCAGGAGGCTCCGCCCACCAACCCCGATGCGCAGAAGAGTGCGCGTGTGAAGCGCGCGCACACATGGCCCCATTGCAAACCAGTAGTAAACGTAAGTAGAACCCATCCTTTGGCTAGATGCTAGATATTAACTTTGTTAAATATGAGAACTAGTTTGGTCTAGTAGTTAAGGCATTGGGCTTGAAACCAGATGACTGTGAGCTCTAGTGCTACTGTAGACATGAAAGTCCTCTTTCTTCTAAGCACAACTCACTTCACAGGATTGTTGTTTTGGACAAAAGAAGAGGAAGGAGTATTGTATGTATTGATGCTTGAGCTATTTATAAAATAATAAAGGCAGGATTTTAAAAAAATCCAAACAAACAAACACACACACACACACACATACACACACATACCAGCAAGTATTTTGGTGTGTGGCTTTTATTTTATGAGAAAGATTAATTTTACGTGACACTGTTTGCTATGGTACAATTAACTCTGCAAGCTTGCGGTCTACAAAACTGAAAACATCCTCAGAGTATTGTGAAGCCGTGCCAGACAACCTTTTTGGTTTCACAGTCCCAGGGCCAGCTGTAATTTCCATCCCCAGATTTATCAAATCAGTGGTGGCTTCTCCTAAGTGTTCATCTGGAGGGGTGCTGGTGGTCAAAAGCTGTATGCTGATCAAAACCAACTGTATATTTCATTTACTTAGTTCTAAACCTCTTTCTATTCAACTGCATCCCAAAGTGATTTACAAAAAAATATAGCTAACATGTTATTGTTTTAAAGTTGTTAGATATTCAGACATGTGAAGGCAGAGAAAAGTTCACCCAGGGAAGAGTATTTTTTCTAAATACTGGAGCTTTGGTGAAGTTTGAAGAAAAGCCTCTTACAAGAGCCCTGGTGGCACAGCAGACTAAAGCACTGTTATTAACATCAGCTGCCTGCAATTACTGCAAGTTCAAATCTCACCAGGTCATGGTTGACTCAACCTTCCATCCTTTCTAAGGTAGGTAAAATGAGGACCAGGACTGTGGGGGCAATAAGATGACTGTATAAATATACAAAAGTATGAAGGCTATTGCTTAACGCACTGTAAGCCGCCCTGAGTCTCCAGAGAAGGGCGGCATATAAATCAAACCAAAAAAACCCCCCAAGCTATTCTCTTTTCCCCCCAGAAGTGAGTGACAGATTTTGTAAGACGGTTTTTGCAATAGATTTAGCTGTATTTTATTCTTACAAAAGGATTTTCCACCAGACTATATCTCTTCTATAACGCAAATATGTACAGCTCAAACCCAATGCTCTTAGAGGAGAATATACCAGCACATGGTTTTTGTTCCCCTGTTGACTGTGTTTAACAGTTGGGCTAATTCATTTTTGACTCAGCTAACTGGGGGGGTGGGGTGGGGGTTCACCACAATGATGGTATGCCAAGTTTATAGGCAATCTATTTTCCTTTTGGTAGGATCTCCAGCTTGATCTCTGGTTTAAGCTGAGAAAACATTTTGATCTCAGGACATAAATAGGAGAAGTGGTTTCCCAGATTCACAGGTCCTCCTTACTTGTAGCAGCTAAGACATTTTTACATACAATTAGTCAAAGGGACACCACCCTGCTAATAATACTTTAGAGCCCCATCTGAGATTCCTTTGAGTTGTTTTGCATAGTAAAAATGTATGCTGGTATTCTACAAATAAAGTAACTCAGGCAAACAGAAATTGAGAAAAAATGAGAAAAAATCCTGTTAAATCCTGTTTTTCCCCTTCTCTGCAGTATGGGGCGGGGGGCGGGGCGCTAATCCAAAGGAAAGCCTCCATTGTGTGGGTTTTTCCCTCCAGGCAATTTACTCTTGGATACAAAGTGCTAGCAACACATTTTCCCTCCTTTTGATATGAAACAGAGGTGAAAAGATTTTGATAGTTCAAAATTTAATTCTCTCATACAACCCTGGGCAATCTTCAGTGAGTTGTTTTTAGTCCCTGGTAGGCATTTTTAAAGCAGTGATGGCAAACCTTTGGGGCTTGGCATGTCAAAAATTCAGAAAATGTCTAACTTGACTTTGTTGGGGTGTTACACAAACCTCTGAACAAAAGAGGAACAATTGTCTATCTTCCCTGCTCCCCAATCTAGGCTACCCTGGCTATCCCTGAACAGTGGTACTTGATGATAGTGCCTAGGCTTGGCACTAAGTAGAGACTAACCTTCTACTCAAAAGACCCTCAAATTAGCTACTTCATCATCAGCCCACCTCTCATAAGCTCCCCATGTGCACTGTCACAGGTCATGCTTTCTGGGGGCTCCTGCAGAATAGGTGCAACTATCATCTGCAAACGCTAACATTCATAGGATATTACCTTCAAATATATAGACCTTTTAAATAAATCCTTATTTTTCCACCTCCATTTTCTCATTATTGGGGGGATTGTGGTGAAGCAATGTCTCTTTAACTGAACAGAGGACACAATCAGTTTCAAGAATGTTGGATTTTTGGACATCAGAATATTCCATTAGTAAAGAAAACTGACTCCATTGCCTTTTCACTAATTTCTTGCAATTTGATGGAATGGGTTGGGGAACCCTTCTGACTGCCCTAAAATAGCTTCATTACTATGCAGGTATTATTTAATCTTATTTAATTTTTTAAAAGTCATTATATTTTCTCTGCCATTCTTGGTAATATTTGGGGAAATTATTTTTAGGAATGTTGACATTTGTAATTGTGCTTTATTTCTCATGCTAGGATTTTAAAAACACCCTTTTATAAATATATGAAGTATTTATCAATACTTTAGATATTTTTATATTTCTATTTTTTCAATTTTAGTTGCAGCCAGCATTAGTGCTGTTTCCGGGAGCCTTATAACCATCCACTTAAAGTGTAACCGACCCTTATGCAAATTATAAGTTATGTATCCAGAAAGGAGTGTATTTTCCATTGCAGGCATCAAAAAATTATAAACTGCTAATATTTTTATTAATATTGTTATCTCACTTATGAAGACATTCCTTAACCATCATAGTAATGATGACTAGAAATACAAATATGGATGGATATATAATCCATTAATTACTTAAGTATGAAGTAAGAAGTATTTTGTTGGAAAAATACTCTAAAGCAATGTTTCTCAATCTCAGCAACTCTTAGATGTGTGGACTTCAACTCTCAGAATTTGCTAGCTAGGATGGCTAGCTGGGGAATTCTGGGAGTTGAAGTCCACACATTTGCTGAGGTTGAGAAACATGGTTCTAAAGAAAATTTTAAATGGATGCAGCCATTTTAACCTTGGATTCAGCCTAGGATCTCCAACATGACTACCAAAGAATGCAAGATGGAGCTGAGCCAGAGAAAAGAGCATAATATTGTGTTTTACATCTCAAGTGTAGCTCGGATAACTCTTCCACTGTCATTCTTTTGCCAGGAAAGATTTACAAAGCAGTCCTGGAAAGTAGGAAAATATGGATTCAGTCATCTGCCACTAATATTCTGTACTTGTGCTTTTCCTAGAGAATGTGACTTTAGAAATCTGCCCAAGCTTGATCTCCTTTTGTCTGAACATGGTCTGAAAGAGCACTAAATCTGAGCTTCCAAGTACTGATCATGGCCTTTGCGCTTCATGTGAAAGTTGTTGGATGACTGTGGGGCGATGGTTGACTCTCAGCTCCAACATGTCGTTGAGGGAGTAGCTTCAAGCTGATCTCTGGATAAGGTACCTTGAGTTGCCACAGAAAGAGTGGGATGCAAATCTAATAAAAATAAAATACTGGTAGGAAATAGTTCTCTGTGTGGTCATCATTTTGTGCTCAAGCATATTGTCCATTAGATAAAGTAGAATCAATCTGGAAGAAAAATGCAACCCTGCCAGATCTTTTAGATGCAGTATTCAGTTTGACAGATCCATGAATTTACATAGTAGCCAACTGGGCCCAGTGGTGGCCCAATCTCTCTCTCAGCTTTCCTGTATGGAGGACAAGAGAGTTGTAGTGTCTGCAGAGAAGGTGAGGCAAATGAAAACTGGGTCACCCACCTTTACACTTGAATCAAATGCCATGGATGTTTGTGAGACACACTGCTGTACTAGGGTGACAGGAATTGCAGTTTAACAAGTTCCAAAGCCATCAAATATGGAATGCTGAGCTTAGGATTTTTACACAGATGAAAGATCCAGTTCAGGCCAGTATTTCAGAGGAGTTGTCTTTTAACTGGTTCCATCAGATATGGAATGCTGAATCTAGGAGTTTTACATAGCTAAAAGATGCAGTTCAGGTTGCTTTTTTCAGAGATTTACACTCTCATAAAACATTATAAATATATGTTTTATTTAAGTTGCATCCAACTCTTTGGCGAAATGCAAGGGCCCTGAGGAAGAATGCCAAGTAAGTTCTGAAACTTCCTGGGCACTGTGCAGTTGCATAATTATTTGTATTTGTTCACTGGATGAATTCTGACTGGATAGATAGACATGGCTAGTATAATATGACTTAGATGGTGAGCCCTGCTAGTTATGATTTATTTAATAGCCCATGATGAAATGAACTGTTATTTAGTTCAATAAAAGAACCCAGCCGGTAGGTATGGTTTGTGCAGTCTCATGTACAAACCATATCTTATAAGTAAGGTAATTACTTATAAGTAATTACTGATTGCCTCATTTAGTGACCAAAGTTATAGCAGTGCTAAAAAAAATCCTTGAACTTGTGGCCATCACAACCTCCACGGGATCATGTGCTGGTAATAAGTAAAGTCAATGGGGAAGCCAGCAGGAAGTTGCAACTCATAGTCACATGACATCCTCACTTAAGAACATGTGGCAATTTGATCGCACAGAACTGACATTGTAAATCTGGCACAGTCATGTGGCATTTTACCTAATGATTATGTCACTTAGCAACAGATTTTCCAGTCCCAATTGTGGATGGTAGACAATGGCTACCTATAAACAGAAATTGTCTGAACTATTATTTACCTAGTGTCTTGTTACTTTATTTACACAAACTAAAGTGGGTGGCATTGGGTCAATCCTGCTCTCCCATCCCTAGTAAGCAGGCAGTGACAAACTACTTCCAAAAATCTTGCCAAGAAAACTGCAGGGACTTACTAAGAAAATAAATGAATGGAGAATGTTTTCTGTGGGCTTCATTGTCTGTAAAGTGTAAAAGCAGATGCCTTGCGTAGTCTGATTCAGGAGTATTTACAAGGAATCAGGTGGTATTGTTACTTGCTTGTAATCCTTTTCCAATCTTTACCTATTGTTGGAAGAAATGTCCATCTGGGTTCAATTCCAAGTGGGGAGAAAGACTGGAAACATTGAGTCTGACTGGATAGATGGTTTAATGGTGAAGCAGAACCACCAAGCACATGTGATTCTGGGTAGCTGACCACATGGAGTGGAGAGTGAGAGGTATTTATACTCTCTCTTGGGCTTGGAACTTGAGCTTCCTGTTCCTGTGCCAAGAGCATGTATTCTATTGGTTACTGTCAGACTCCCATTGGACCATGTGGGGTCATGTTTGTCTTGAAGTCAAGTTTGGTTGAACCTTGGGCTGATGTAAAATAGGGGCTTGGTTGTGCCATGTGTTGAGCTCTGCTGACAGATAATCCTATTATGTCCTGGAGGGTCATGTCTTAATCCTATCACCCTGGAGCTGGAGGCCTTTTGTTTTGTAGATAGGCTGGCCCAGTCTTTCTCAATGGGTATCAAATATCTGCTGGGGGCAGGGAGCTGCAGGGAGATGCTCTTTGTCTTTAAAATGATACAGTTGTACATGATAAAGTGCTGTTGAAATTAAACTCTAACGGCATTTCTGGACCTTTGCACAAGTGGATTGCTGCTTTTCTGTCTAATAGACTGCAGAAAGTCAAAACAGGGAACTCACTGTCTAATCCTGCATCAGTTAACAGTGGTATTCCACAAGGCAGCGTTTTAGGTCCCACACTTTTTTTACTGTATATCAACGATTTATGTGATCAGCTTAAAAGCAATTGCATTCTTTTTGCCGATGACGTAAAATCATTCAATTATTCAGATAATTCTGTTGTTTTGCAAAGTGATATTGACTATGTGTCTGAATGGTAATTTATTTGGCAACTTCAAGTTTCGATTAATAAATGCTCTGTCTTACATATTGGTAAACGTAATCAGAATGTCAAGTATAAGCTAGGTGGCATTGATCTAGCAGGTGACCCTCCCTTTATTAAGGACCTAGGTATACTTATTATCTCTGACAATTTATGCTCCAAAACTCACAGTAACATCATTGCTAAAAGCATTAAGAGTTGTAAACTTAATTTTGTGAAGCTTTTTTTCTGGAAACATTGTATTGATAATTAGAGTTTATAAAACTTATGCTAAACCAATTTTAGAGTATTGTTCAACTGTTTGGAATCCTCACCATATATCTGACATCAGTACAATTGAGCGGGTTCAGAAGTACTTTACGAGAAAAGTCTTGCACTCTTCTGTATTCAATAGAATTCCTTATACTATTAGACTCAAAATTCTTGGTTTGGATAACCTAGAACTGCATCACTTGCAGTGAGACCTAGGTATTGCATACAAAATTATATGTAGTAATGTTTTACCTGTAAATTACTTTTTCTGTTTTAATCGCAATAATACGCGAGCAAACAACCGCTTTAAACTCAATGTAAATTGTTCTAACTGTACTGTAAATCGTAACTTGACTAAACACGATGTAAATCGTACTAACTTGACTGTAAAAATATGATTTCTGTAATAGAGTTGTCAAAGTCTGAAATGCCCTACCTGATTCAATTGTCTCAGCTACAAATTTTCAGTGTTTCAGTCACAAATTGACTTCTGTACACCTTACTTCATACTTAAGTGGTCAGTAGAGGGGACGTGCATAAGTGCACTAATATGCCTATCATCCCTGTCATTGTATTTTTATTCTTTTATTCTTGTTTTTGTTTTTGACAAATTTAAATAAATAAATATATTAAAAACATGTTTCTCCCTTTCTCATCCAGGGAAATAAATTCTACTTTTTTTTTAATATTCCTCAAAATATTTTATTATTCCAGGAGGAGGCTAGGTGCTAACTTTCTACACCATTGTGAGATCCTTTACTTCCCAATAAAAAATATGTAAAAGTGGGAAATATAGAATTCTCCCCAAGGATCTTGCATTGATAAGACCTCAGCATCCTTCCAATGGAAACGTCAACAGTTCAGAGATGATTCTCACCTCGGAAAATAGACTTTCCTGAGGGTGGGAATACTTGGCTGACCTTCAAGTTAAGTGCAGAAAAAGAACTGGCTGATTGATAATTTGGATGAAATTACGAAACTGTTGGCTTGGCTCAAAAGTCACAGCCGTACTCCAGAAGATAATGGCAAACAACCACTCCTCTCTAATGCTGCAAGAAAAATACACGAGCCTATTCACAGAGCCACTACGGGTAAATTTATTAACCTTAAACTTACACCTTAAGTTCTGAATACATGAATGATTTTCAGTGGAGTCTCCATGTTGGCTCTTATGGGGAACAATTGGCGATATGTAAATGGGAGTAGAAACAAAAAAAATCTGAGATTAAGAGAAAATGAGATTCCAATGAGTTTTCCCTCCCCCTCCCCCTTCAATGAAGCATTTTTTAAAAAAGTAGAACTAAATCATTTTGTATAGTAGTGATAAGGTGACCAGATTTTAAGATTGGTAATGAGGGACACCATTGTGGGCGTGGCTTATTTTGTAGGCGTGGCTAGCTGGTCATGTGACCGGGTGGCCATGGCTATGTGTATAGGGACTACTCAGAGGACTGAAAAAAGTCATTTCTGACAGGTCCTCGCACTTTTGACTGGTTCTCACACTTATGACCATCCTCACATTTATGCCCATGCAGCATCCTTAACAACCATGTCATTCATTTCACAACTGCTTCTCTTCACCATGGTGATAAGATAGGGCAAAAAACGTAAAATGTGAAGACAGTCGTAAGTTCGAGGACTGGTCAAAAGTGCGAGGACCAGTCAAAAATAACTTTTTCAGCCCTCTGAGTAGTCCATATGCATAAAAGGATACAGCAATAGAGAGGGATGAAGGAAGGGAAGGGAAATTAGAGTAGGAGTGAGGGTAAGAGGGGGAGGAAGAGAGGAGGAGAAGGAGAAAGGAAGAGGAAGTAGGGAGGAGAAGAAGAGGGGGGGAAGAGAAAGTAAGAAGGAAAGAAAAGAGAGAAGTGGTAGGTTTGAGGAGAAAGATTGCTGTACAATAAAAAAGATGAAAGGGAAGAAAGCCAACCCCAAACAAATATAAAGATATTAAGATAAAGAATGAATTGTTAAACTTTAAAGAATAAAAGAGAACAAATATGAATAAATAGCAATAATTAGAAACACACATACATACAATGTATTTTCTTTGAACAGAATATTTGGCTGGTTCACAAATTTAAACAGTGTTTAGTCACTTCAATTAAATTTACAATTTCTATATTTCCTTTTTGCCATATTTATTCCTCATCTATTTTTTTTAAAAAAAACCAATATTACCCTTCATCCTCATCTCTAATCTTAATCAAATTCAATTTTTCCCTTCTATTCTATATTATACCCCTTCCCATTGTCATCTATTTTTATATCCATCCCCACATTGTTTAATTATGTAATTATGTAATACAGTTGTTTAACACAAATTCAACATTTTAATATAAATCAATTAGTTATAAAACTATCTTTTTTGTATATTAATCAATATGAACATGAATATTCCAATTATTTCCATGCAATCCAATTTCTTACAAATCAATTAATTATATTTACCAATAATAATAAACCAAATAATTTCCCCCATATATTCCTCTGAACCACAACTTAACCATTTCTTCTTTCAACACAATATACAATTAATAGTATCTCAATTATTACAATTCCCTAGTTAAATACAGCTTTTTTTTCTTTTGTGTTTTAAAATCTTGAACTCTCCTCCTAAATTTCCCATTGTTTGCAGTTTTGCACCTACCTTTTTTGGGGAGGAAAAATAAAAATAAAAATAAATCTCTCTCTGCCTCATTTTGTCACCTTGCACCAAAGATCCTGGTTTCGGTTTCGTTTCTGCAGCTTAGCTAGGGGGGAAAAAAACTGCTTCAGGAACTCTTTACACTGATTGCCTGTAGGGCGGCCCTTTGAAGCCCCGGGCAAGAGTTTAAACAGTTTTTTTTTCTTCTAGCCATCAGCTGGGGCTCAAGAGGCAGCGGGACTCAGGAGGCAGAATGAAAAATCGGGACTTTTTTGAAAAGCCGCGGGACGCAGGACAAATTGCTAAAAATTGGGACTGTCCCGCCAAAAGCGGGACGTCTGGTCACCTTAAGTAGTGACCAAAATTGTGGAAAAGTGTATTTTTGAGATTTGATGGCTAATAACACCACTTTTTGGGGGGGAGTTTCAATCATATTCCACTGTTGGAATGGCCTGGGAATAGACCAGATCATAGCCCAATTGAAAATCTATGGAGCCGACTAAAGAAACTTGTTAGTCAGAAGCGACCCAGCAATAAAACCCAGTTAACAGAAGCAATCATCCAACCAATCTTGGTTTCACATTATAACAGCTGCATAACTAAAAGACTTGGTTGACTCCATGGGAAGACATTGTAAGACCGTAATTTGTGCTAAAGGTTACCCAACTAAGTATTAACTGATGTGATAATTTTTGTGTATCTCATTTTTTTCTATGTTTCACATACTGTAACTGGTATTCTAATAGCAAATCCTTCATAAAAGTTATTGCATGACATCAGTGGTGAAATCCAATTTTTTTTACTACCGGTTCTGTGGGTGTGGCTTTGTGGCCGTAGTATGGCTTGGTGGGCATGCCAGGGAAAGGATACTGCAAAATCTCCATTCCCTCCCCACTCCTGGGGGAAGGATATTGCAAAATATCCATTCCCACCCCACTCTGGGGCTAGCCAGAGGTGGTATTTGCTGGTTCTCCAAACTACTCAAAATTTCCACTACCGGTTCTCCAGAACCTGTCAGAACCTGCTGGATTTCACCCCTGCATTACATCCTTGATTAAATTATCTTTCCATTGATAAATAATTTTATGGTCCTATTCAAAAAAAAAAAAAGTGGTGTTATTAGCTAGTTTTAGAAAATACACTTTTCCCAAAAGGTTTCCGCAATTTTGGCCACTACTGTAAAGTTACCGCACCCGAATTGCCTGGGCGATACAACTTCCGTACCAGCAGAGGTCAGATCCCCTTCCCTCGCATCGGAGCATGAAGAGAGATCCCTTTCCGGTCTCAGAACTTGCGAAATAAATCACGTTTGCTCCGTCAAGAGATCAGGTGGAGGAAGGAGGAGGGTTCGCAGGCATCCCTGATGCAGGGGGAGAGGATAAGAGGCCAGTAAAAAAAAAAAAAAGCCCTGAGGCTTTGGTGGGCTCTGGACTCTTGGGAAGTTTTCCTCCCAGAAAAGCTGAGCTTGCATCTTTTTGCTTCCTGGAGCTTTCTTAAAGCGCTCTACCGAGAGCTAGATCTCTCCCTGCGCCTGTGAGCTGCCTTCTTCCCGATTTTAGCCGGATTGATCCGAGAAAATGCAGGCTTTGGCGCTCTGGCTGACCGTCGGTGCTCTCCAGCTGTTGACAGCTGTCCATGGGGGACCCCAACAACAACGCTTTGTCGCGCCGGACATTACCTGGACTCTGAGCAAGGTAACTGGCAGCAGTGGTGAATGGCTTCGCTTCTGCTACTGGCATGAAGGGTGGAAGGAGGAGAGGGATAGTTGCGGCTGATCCTTGAATGCGAAAGAATAGGGGGCTTTTTGTGGAAATGCATTTTTATTATTTTGACAGAAGGCTGATCTGCACTCATGCATGAAGCTATATTGCAATAACAGGCTAGTGGAAACTTTTCTTATTGAACCTACCGGTAGTCTCCTTGCTAAAACTGACGGGAATTGTAGGTATTCCCCTCCCCCCCTTCAAAAATGTTAATTATTATGCACAAAATTTCTCCTTGTAGGTTGCAGTTTTTGTATTTCATATTTTATCCTCTTTTCAGACTATGTGTGTGAAAACTTAAGTCAGGAACTATTTTTGAGCTGGGTGTGTATGATGGAATGGCCTGTGTGACTTCTTATAATTCTATACACTCATTTTGGAAATCTGGGGTAGTTCTGAAGGATTTAATACTACAACAGTAGTTGGTAATATGTTGGCTTGTCAATGTAGTTGGAAAACAAACAACAATGGGTTTCAAACAGTGAGGCTATTATTATCAGGAGCCCACATCTGATTACTTTTTGTTGTTGTTAGCAAAAATTTAATGTTATGTTTTTGCAGGCAGGCCTAATGACTATGCATGTGATGTTGTAGTTAATTCTTGCCACCAATGGAATGTGAATTTTAGATGTATCAAAGCCCTTCTCATCACTGCTACTAATATAAATCTTGTTAGAAATTAATATACTCCAAGCATAATTAGTAGAACTCCCAAGGTCTCATCTAAATGGAAGGAGAAATAATTTATGTGTAATTGTGTATTTAGATCCAGGCTAAGGAAATAATTTCTGATAGTATACTTGGTCATATAGATTTGAACAGAGCAAACAGCAGTGGGTTATAATAATTATAATTATATTGGTCACACCCTATGATAGTATATATAGATAGTATCTTGCTCAAGGCTTTGTACAAATGCAAATTTGAATAGTGTTTCTCACACAAAATATTTGGAATTATGGTTTGCTGAGTTCCTATTCATCCTACTTCGTTTAAAGTAGCAGCAAGATAAATATTTATTAATGTAAATATGTTTGATCTGGCCATTACCCTCAGGATCTCAGGGCAGGCTATATTACATACAGAACGTAGGCCAATAAAATGAATATAAAAATAATAGGACTAGTACAATAATAGGACTTTTTAAAATATTTAAAAAATAAGGCTATGGTTATTAAATATTGCTGGCCTGCAGGAAAGGGACAATCCAAAGTAGTTCAATGAACTTGTTGGGAGTTAGTGATGAGTAAGTTTGTGATATTGGCTCTATGTGGCATGTAAGATTCTGCTGTAAACTGAACTAGAGCATTAAGTCATTCAGCCTAGGATTATATACCTATACTACCAGCAGCTTTCCATATTTCACCTAATTGTACATGTGGGGTAGCTCAGGGGACATTCTGCTTGTGAAGTACACTTTATCAATTGGCTGTTGTTACCACCTCCTCCCATTGGACAATGGCTCAGCTGCTGCTGCCCCCTCCTCATTTCTGTTCCAGGAAAAATCCCAATTCCTTCCCTTGATAGGGATGAGTCTTATGGGAGGGGGAGAGTGTCTATGGAGATTCTCAATCATCCAGGCCATGGTTGTCCCGAAGGTGCTTTTCAAAAGACAACTGGACTTTTTTAGTTTTTTTTGTTGTTGTTGTTGAAAATGTTTCTGAAGAACCAAAGAAGCTTCTTGGATGAGAAGGGAAATGTTTTCAGGGAAAAAAATAAGAAAGTCCAGTTGCCTTTTGAAAAGAATCTTTGGGCTATATTGTGGGGTGAGGACACACACTCAGAATTAAAATTCAAAATGCACATGTAATATATCCAATTTTAAAATAATGCTTTTCCTACTGAAGTGTTGGTTTTATAGCTATTTTTATGAGTAACATTACAATGTGCAGTGATTGTAACATATGTCCTGAGAATAGAAGGTTGCTGGATCAAAACTCAGGAAATTCTTTTTTAAATGGACTATTTTTCTGAGTATCTTCTCCAGTGGTACATCATGTTAGTGGTACATCCAGTGATATATCCAGATCCCTTCAGAGTGGGGAAAGCCAGAGTAGATGTAACCCTTTAATTTCAAATGACTGCGGGAATGATGAAATGTGGGACTGATTTTTTTTTATACAAAACAACCCTTAAGAGATTATGGGGGGGGGGGGGGGGGAATAGTAATAGAAATGTTTAAATGTTTGCCAGATTTCAAACTGGCAGTCTTCTATTTATAATACAAGTATTACTACCATTATTATAGTATTACTGATAAAAATCACTCTAAAAGACAATAAGATCATGGTAACGATTGATGCAATTCAGGGCTATTCCTGTGTGAAGTAGCCATTGGACTTCTGGAAATAGTTTGTAAGGAAGTAAACCATACCAGCCAAAACAGACAGGAGCACACAAAGAGGATAAAGGGGAAAATATTACCTTGAGAAACAGAAGCTGGAAAACATGCCTGTGCGTGAACAAAGTGATGTTCCTGTTTTCTAGAAAGGATTGCTGGTTGGTTCTGGAGACAGAGCAACTGGGCAAAAGGAATATGTCCACCATCTTATTTCAGACGAACAGCTATTGTTTTTGTCATTTTACAAAACTTAATGCACTACATAGCATGCAAACATAATTTCCCATATGCGAAATGTGAATTTCTGGTACAATTCTAGGATGTGAGGTATATAAGACGCTCATTCTTTTTGGATATGCAGTTCTGCTTTTTGAGGGGCTATTGATCAACCAGTGCATAGGCCTGAATACCTCTTTTTACAAAACCGATTCCTAGCTTGGAATCTAATAAGGTTGCTTTCAAAATCATCTCTAATGTTACTACATTCTAAATAAGGAGTTCTTGGTGCTCTCAGAGCTTGGTTGTTTTTATGCAGGCATTTCATTACCCAAACTAGGTAACATCATCAGTGCTAGTAAGGAGTAGGGTTTGCTCTCAGTTTATATTCTAATGGCTTGCTCTGTCAGTGTTAATGGAAGTGGTCTTGAAGCCACTAGAATATAAACTGAGAGCAAATTCCATTCTTTACTAGCACTGTTAATGCCACCTAGTTTGGGTAAATAAATGCATAAAGACAATCAAGCTCAGAACATCAAGGACCCCTCATTTCAGCCCTGAACTACAAATAGTTTCCTTTATTGGTATCTTGTAAATAATGTATTACTAGTGTGCCATAGATTACACCTGACTACATGAAGCAGAGGTTTTGCAACACTTTCAGAAAATGTCTTTGCACAAAAATGCTGTGTTTGTTAAATAAGAAGCTTAATAATTAAACCGTAATCCTAATTCTCAGGACTCTTCTCTTTTTTAAAGATCTGTGTAAATTTAGACTTACCCAATAGCACCTCATTAAGCAAGGGACACAATGATCCCCATGAAAGTCTGAGGTGTGTCATGACTTGTTACATACCCAGTCCAACATGTACAGACCTGAAGTGCTCTGTGATGAAATTGTTGCAGATTGTAGTACTTTGCTCCTGTGTTAAAAGTGATTTTCAACTATGATTTTACCAATTGGAGCTAAGGAGAATCATCCTGTCTAACCAGTCTCTTGAAGGCTTTCCCCAAACAAAAGAAAACTCCTACACAGAAAGCACTTGTCATTAAAAATTAAAAGTACTTGCCAATCCTGAAGGGCTAGCTGGACCGAATCCTGCATTTCCATAAGGAAGTATAGGAATTTGATGGCTTCTGTAGTGTCCAGTGACTGAGGCCATTGTACAGGTAGTCCTCGACTTAACAACAGTTCGTTTAGTGACCATCCAAAGTTACAACAGCACTGAAAAATGGGATTTATGACCATTTTTCACAGTTCTGAGTTTTGTAGCATCCCCACGATCCTGTGATCAAAATTCAGACACTTAGCAACTGGTTCATATTTATGACCGTTGCTGTGCCCCAAGGTCGTAAGATCACCTTTTGTGACCTTCTGACAAACCAAATCAATGGGGAAGCTAGGTTCACTTAACAACCAGGTTACTAACTTAATCAACTGCAGCGATTCACTTAATAACAGTGGCAAGAAAGGTTGTAAAGTGGGTCAAAACTCACTTAATGAGTTAACAACATAATTTTGGGGCTCAATTGTGTTTGTAAGTCGAGGACTACCTGTAGTGGAAGCATGATAACTGTGAAGACAATTCTCCAGCAGGTAATAGAATAATTGAAATCCCAAGACCACCGTGGGATGATACTGCAAAGAGCCACGGCAACATTCTAGCTTTGCTTCGTCCAATCTAGGGTTCTTCAGAAATGGTGATCATGCTCCTGGACAACTGTAGTCTCAATACATCTGGAGGACATATTGGATGGGAAGTCTGTTCTAGTTCTCCTGGATGTCCACAACACTTTTACCTTTTTCAAGTTTTGCTATAGGCTTCTAGCTTGTACTTTGCTCTCAGAGAAAACTACATGTTTGGCAGCAGCTTGGTCTAGAAATCTTGGAAAATAGCATTCTGAGGTTTAAACCTAAACCTCAGGTAGATCACGGGAGCCTTCAGAGAAAGTCTAGAAAATGCAGATTTATCACATAAGTACAGATCTTATTAAATAAGAAGGAAGGAAATCTGCAATTAGGCCAATTGAAAATAGGATAGGAGGTGTTAAGACAGGCACAAAGCAGTGATGAAATCAAATTTTTTTCCTACCGGTTCTGTAGGCGTGGCTTGATGGGCGTGGCAGGGGAAGGATACTGCAAAATCTCCATTCCCACCCCACTCTGGGGCCAGCCAGAGGTGGTATTTGCCGGTTCTCTGAACTATTCAAAATTTCCGCTACCGGTTCTCCAGAACCTGCTGGATTTCACCCCTGGCAGAAAGGGATATTTCAACCTCTCTCCCTTTTTCCCTTAATTAAATTATGCATTTCAAGTTTTGTAACTAATATTTATCCCGTTAAGGAAAACATAGCATCGTTTTACTTATGCTAGGATTTTCCAGATGTATTTGGGCTGTATTGCCAATTTAGGCAGAGTTTCCCAACCAGATTGGGGAAGGTCATCCTGTCAAACTTAATGCACAGTTTTAAATCTGGTCTTTCTTCACATGTTTAGGTACAAAACTTTGCATGGGAAAACTGTGGTCCTCCATCAGAACCTGCAATGATTAAGAGTCTGTCTGTAAGTCCTGATCCAATTGCTGTCCCTGGAGATGTGACAGTTACTGCATCGGGGGCCAGCACTATAATCCTCTGTGCTCCTCTAAAGGTACGTGAAAGGTGATGGAACCAAACCAAACCAAATTTGTTACTTATATCTCTGATAGTAGTACATTTGTTAAAATAAACATATTTATTTGGTGCCTTTAACTGTAAACCAGGCTTGATATAAGATTGCACACAGTTTTATTTTTGTGGCAGCTCAACTTGGACATCAATAGCCCCAATTTTTTCAGCTCCCTCCTTGTTCTTTCTTTCCTAGATAAAGGCATCTTTGAGTAATGTTCAAATTCTGATGACTGGAATCCATGTAGTTTTCTTGGAACCTAATAGAAAGCTGTCTTCTGGGTTTTTTCTTGTCTTTTCAATTTTCCAGTCCACTCAGCAGCTCTGTCATTCTCAGTTGATGCCCCATCAAAGTGTCCACCCTGGCAGACTCTGCTTAGTTTCCAAGATAACTCACAACCATTTTAGTGTTCTGCCCAAAGAACGCAGCACACACAAAGTCTAACCTCAGTTTACTAAATAAAATCAGGGTTTTTTTTTTTCAAACAAAGGCTGTTAATTAACTTTCTTAACCGCCTGCAAGAATCCAAAGAATAAATAATCTTAATCTTACTATGGTTGGCAGAAAACCCAGAAGCAATTTGCAGAGAACTAAGATCAAAGCATGAAGGAGAGTGAACAAGTTGTTCCCTGCAAAATGCTTCAGTCGGCGTTCCTCCTTAAATAGGCTAAGGGAGTGACCAATTAGCCCCAAGCCTTACTCTCGAGAAGACCTCCGCCTGAGGAGCCACTCCTGCCTTTTGGCAGCTCTGCGCGCCCGTGCATCAAGAAGAGGCTCCACCTCTTCGTCCTCTTCACTTAAGGGAGCTTCTGGAGGTTCTGAAGGCCCTCTGGCACCACATCTTCTCCAGCCTCCTCATTGTCTGACTCGAGTGCCAGCTGCACAGGCTGCTGGCGCAGCACCAGACCAGCCTCCTCATTGTCCGAATCAGCCACCAGCCACACAGGCCACATACGGGCCACAACACTTAGTGCTGCCTCTTACTAAAACCTTTTTGCCTCCTAATTGTTGTCATAGAAAGACATTTCTTCCAGTAGACTAGGGGTGAATAGTCTGTAGACTCCACACTCCTTGCCAGATTCCAGCAGTGTAATTATTTGAAAAGTGATGCTGCACTTTCCAACCATGTTAAGTCAGAAAACACAGGGGAGCTATATGCCCTAAAATAGGTCTGACACCATTAAAAATTAAACAGAATAACACAAAATAACACTCCCCTAATACGGAAAATATTAGCCCTGCATTTTGCATATTTTCCCCACTTCGTATTTTCAGTTCCTTGTGACTAAAAAATTGGCCATCCTCCAAAGAGAAAAAGGAAAGGGTACTTGAAGATGTTTTAAGACAGTGTTTCTCAACTTTGGCCACTTTAATAGTATGAACTTCAATTCCCTATGCTGGTTGTGGAATCCTGGGAGTTGAAATCCACACATCCTAAAGTGATCAAGGTTGAGAAACTTTTTGAACCAACTCATAGCATTGAATGGCCTGTAATGTCGTTGGAATCTGTGTGGTTTTGATCCCCCTTACGTTGTATTGTGATACTGCTTGTTTCAGCGGTTTCAAACTATTGGTTAGTTTGGTTTATACATTTTTACCCTATGTTAGGTATTTAGGAGTTAGGTAGCCATATGAAGCATGTAAAAAAAAATAAAAGTGGATTCCGGCTTATATTCTCCTATTAAGCAACTACAGATAGTCCTTGATTTACGAACACAATTGAGCCCAGAATTGCTAAGTGAGAAATTTGTTAAGTTTTGCCTCATTTTATGACTTTTTTTTTTTTTTGCCACATTTATTAAGTGAATCATGGCAGGTGTTAAATTTCAAAGGTAGGTGAAATGAGGACCCAGATTGTGGGGGCAATGAGCTGACTTTGTATAAATATACAAAAGGATGAAGGCTATTGCTTAGTACATTGTAAGCCACCCTGAGTCTCCGGAGAAGGGCAGCATATAAATTAAAGCAAAAAAAAAAAATTAGTAACATGATTCACTTAGCAAACACATTTGTTAAGTGAATCTGGATTCCCCATGGACTTTGCTTGTCAGAAAGTCGCAAAAGGGGATCATGTGAGCCTGGGACTCTGCAACCGTCATAAATATGAATCAGTTGCCAAGCATCCGAATGTAAATCAGGTGACCATGGGGATGCTGCAACGGTCATAAGTGTGAAATATGTCGGAGCTCACTTTTTTCAGTGCCGTTGTAACTTTGAACGGTCACTAAATTAGAACAATTTGAATTGTTCTAAGTCGAGGACTAGTTGTACTTATCCATGCCATGGTCTAGCCTCAGCCATATCTCTAAAGGATAATAATAAAATCAGGAGACGTACAATAATTTCATATCCAGAATGATGCTAGCCTTCAGACTCTAAAGGCTGCATATAACACCCACAGAGTAATATAATGAAAATTCCCTTGTGTTTATTGTTTGTACTGATACAACCTACCTGGTTGTACGCAAAATTTTATGAGTCTTGAAAAATTATGTATATATGAGCCTTTTGAACCCCAGGCCTGAGAATGTGGGTCGTGGTTTAGCTCAGATGTTGCATGCTGTTTTCTTATTACTTTTTCATGTTCTCAAGTCTTTTCCTGTCTTACTGGTTTCTTGATTGTTCCGTTACTAGTTTTCATAACTGTGTTCATTCTAGCACCATTTATTTATTTATTTTTGAGGGGAGATCTAGTGCTGTTTTTCCTGTTCTGGATTTCAGACACTGAGATAGGGATATCAGATGAGATAGAATGAAATCCTATCAAAAGAAGGAGTAGGATTTTGTGTTCTTGCGTAATCTCCAGGATGGTTTCCGACCCACCTAGTGTTGCAACCCTTCCGTCTTCCTCACATGGATTTCAGCTTGAATCAACTGATAGGCCACTGGCTTTTCCTGCTGTAGAATCACAGGATAGTTTTAAACACGGAATCCTTTCAGATATAACACTATGGTTTGTTCATTACCTTGAATTGAGGTTGATTCAAAATGGCAACTGAGCTTTGCTTCTAACTAGAAAACAGTGACATGATATGTACATGTTCAAGGTTGTTTTCAGACCTGATTTGTCTACATTTTGCTCTAAGTTTTTTTTTTAATAAAGAAAGTGAAGAAAGGAGATATTGTTCATATGTGGCCAGACAGCACATGCTTGGACATAGGACATGCAGTTTTCTTGAGTTTTCTTGAGTTTAGGCCTAGAGGTTCTCTTAATATTTATGCAAGAGTACATTGGTCTTGATAGCAATTACCCATTGGAGAACAAAGTAAACAATAGGAAACTCTGAGAAGTTGGATCTAGTTTAAAATGTTAGAGGCCATGTAGAGTCTTGGAAAAATAGAACGTAAATAGAAAATCCATCATGAGAAATTCAGTGTGTTGCATCTGATAATTTCATTTCATTCATTTATTTGGGTGCTGTAACCCATGCTGGATTTCTCCAATTCTGCAGAAACATTTTCTCCAGGGAGGCCGTTTGCTCCCTGGCCATGGCAGTTTTGCAGAGACTTCATGCCCAAATCCATTCTGTCCAATTTCCACATCACTTTGCACCTTAAGAACACAAAACTGTGTGAAAATTCTCATAAAAATTCATATAGTTTCCACAAACATTCCTGTACGTCTTTGGACCAAAACAGAGATTTTTAATCCTTTTTTTTTTTGAGAGAGAGAGAGAGAAATACTATATTGAAAAATTTGTAAAAGTGTAACTTGGTAGTTCAGAAAGTATTTATTAGTTTGATTATTAAAAATGATACTCGGGGACAATCAAACCCTAATCTCTCCTTGCGGAAGTACATTTCCTTCAGGCATGTTCCTTAAGAGCATTTTATTTCAATTGCCAGCTACTCAGAAGTTGTTGGAAGCCAGTTTGCTGACGTCTTCAGATATAGCCACATTCAGAATGCTGGAAAAAGATGAGCCTGTTAGTACTTCCCCCAGCTAACAGCAGGAAAATCCAAAGACATTTAACCAATGTCCTGCCGATGCCCATCTATATTTTCATTTCATAGTGTGATGGTTTCTCATTTGGCCAAGTAGATATTATGGTCGCGGGATGTTGCAAACCACAAAGTCACTGTCCCTTTGCTGTATTTTAAATTTCTGGGAAATAGTAGCATCTTGGTAAAGCCCGGTGGCAACTGAGGTCTGCGGGGACGGGGAAGGGTAAATCCATGGCCAGAGTGATTCAATAATTCACACATGCACACACACACACACACACACACACACACACACACCCTGTGAGAAGTGAGTCCACACAAGTTCTTCCCAACTTCCATGTGGCAAACTCCGTTCAGCTGTGATTTGGGAGGTGCTGGTAGTGAGCTAGAGATAAATTGTATCTGTTTATGAATAGAGATGATGGTGTGGGAAAACTCAGGGGCCCATTTGAGAGTAGTGGACAGACCACATGTGGAAGGGAGGGAATCCCTTGCATGGGGGTGGGGGGGGGAAGAAGCAGTGCTTCAGCTGTTCTCAGAAGCATCATGGAAAACAGGACAAGTGTCTGAGACCTTTGATACCACACAAGCTGGCCCACCTTGTGAGCACTTGTCATGTGAATCCTTATCATGCTTTTGGGCAGGGAGGAGTCAATCCAGTCAGAGGCTTAGGGGATTTTTTTTTTTTTTTTTTTGCATGCTTGGCCACTTTGTGTTTTTAAACTGCTTTTGATGTCTTTTTTTTTTCTTCTTCTGAGGACCAGTGCAGAGCAATGGCATCAAGCCTTTTATTTCTGTGTGTGCTATACAGTTGTTGTTATTCAGTTGTGTCCAACTCTTTGTGACCCCATGAATCACACCACACCAGGCCGCCCTGTCCTGCACTGTCTCCTGGACTTTGCCCAACTTCATGTTCATTGTGTCAATGACACAATCTAACTATCTTATCCTCTGCCTTCCCCTTCTCCTTTTGGTTTCAGTCTTTCCCAACATCAGGGTCTTTTTTCCAATAAGTCCTCTCTTATTTGGTGGCCAAAGAGTTTGAGTTTCAGCTTCAATACCTGTCCTTCCAAAGGACAGTCGGGGTTGATTTCCTTTAGAGCAAGGATATCAAACTCGCGGCCTGCAGGCCAGATGCATAACACTCTGGCCACATCCACGCCCCAGTTTAGCGAGGGAAAAAAGTCACAATGTCACATGACTACAACATGATGATGTGCATTTGACACCCCTACTCTACAGAATATTCAGAGAGAAAAAAGGAATGAGAATAAATGGCTGGGAAAGAGGAGGTTATATTTTGACATCAGCTGATACTTTGCAGATGTGTTAGAGCAGGGGTGTCAAACTCGCATCGTCATGGCGTTGTCGTGACGTATCGCGACTTTTCCTCCCTTCACTAAACCGGGTGTGGGCGTGGCCAGCGTGACAGACATCTGGCTCATGAGCCATGAGTTTAACACCCCTGTGTTAGAGGATAGTATTTTAGCTATTAGCCAGGCAAGGTTGGGGTGGGGGAAGATGGCATGTTAGCATAAAACCTTTGGAAAGTACCAGGTTGGATAAAACAACCTTTCTGTACTAAAAAGGATATATAAATGGAAAGAGCGTGGAGGAACCTTGCAGAATTTGTATGGCTCTCTACTGCTCACAGGTGGTGGCTTATGATATCTGAGAACCTAAGAGCTGCCTTGCTTAATTAAAGTAAAAATTGCATCTGGCTGACATTAGTTTCCCATCTGGTCATTAGTTTATATCACGGGTGCCCACTTGATTATATCTTAACATTAGAGTGAATGTTTTTTGCTCATTAATACTCCTTATAGAATGATATTGTCATCCTTCCTTTTAACTCCAGTAATGTTGGATAATTTCATGGAGAATCCTATCCATGAACATGCTCTTTTAATGCGGTGCATTTTATAATTAAGTAATGTTTTGCAAATGGCTTTCTCCCATACTTTGTCCCAAGATGAATAGAAAAGTAAAATGGCAACTTCCAATTTTATCTCCCAGTTGAGCTTACTGGGAGCATGGCATCCTTTGTCCAAAACGTGACATTGGTAGAAGGTGCTTTTCTGGGGCTGTGATTTACACCTATTTCAAGGTGTATCTCCCTGATATTTATCTTCTCCCAGGTAAGGTGATGTCCCAAATTTAGCTGTCAAACCAGATTCAGTTCCTCTGCATGTAAAGATGAAACAGGGTTATTGCTTTATTTCTTCCAAGCAAGTAGCCTACACAGTGATACACATTCAGAGAATTAACTGTGCAATCACTGATTTCTCAAGTTATTTTAACTCATTTGCTGTCAACATGCTAGTGGGGGCGGGATGGTGGTGGTTAATACCAGGTTGTATTAATGACAGGAAGAAATTTTCAGACAGAATATTAATGCTCACATCTGTTTCCAGGCAGTTGTCATCCTGGAGAAGAAGCTTGGAGATATGTGGATAAAAGTCCCTTGTGTGGATCAGCTTGGGAGCTGCACCTATGATGATACTTGTGCCTTGCTGGACAGTCTCATCCCTCCAGGCGAGCCATGTCCACCGCCTTTGCAAAGTTACGGCATTCCATGTCACTGCCCGTTCAAAGCGGTGAGCCCTCTTCCTCCTTTTGTTTCTTAGTCTTGGAAACACAGCAACAAAATCCTATGGGCATCGGCAGCTCCTTACACCCCTCTCTCAGTAAAGTTGTGCACCTCCAATAATTGCGTGCCTCCATTAATGCAGTGGTGTCCAGACGTAGATGATAGACTTGCCAGGATTTTCAGCTATAGTCAAATCTGCTCTAAGGTTTTGGTGTTGTTTTTTTTTACTATTTACATAACCTCAGCCTTATGATTACAAAATGAATACATTCAGGTGGCCCATAATGCAGTGCATCTCTGTGAAAACTTATCAATTAAAAAATAATGAGGCATTAAAATAAAGAAATTAACTTGCAAATAGAACTGGGCATCTTTCAAAGATGAATCTGGATTTTTTGTGAAAGCATATGGCTTGCTATGGAAAGATAAGACCGCAAAATGCAATCCTTGTGCAAATTTTCCAGAACTCCTTATTTTGCCCCATTTCAGCCCAATTCTGTTGCTCTTCGCTATTCTGTCAGTACTAATTTCCAATTTTTTTTTCCAAATCTGCTTTTAGCAATCCACCTTGCCATAGTAGTTGTCCTTTTTCTCAGAGGAGCTAGCCAGCATCTTGGACTATAGATGATTTGCCGGATAGCAGTTGACTATCCACAACTGCTTCTAAGAACTTGAATAACAGTGTAGAAGCAGACAGTAGAATTTTTCATACTGGGTTATGTTCAAGTGTAGAGTTTTGTTTAAGCAATTTGCATTGGTCTTTTACCAATTATACTGAAGAGCTATTTCAATAGTTCATCTTGTAAATGCTTCCTCATTTCTGCTCCTGTTTTAAAAAAACCTTGGTGTGGTTTATTGGTACTGAAACTGTACTCTTATAAGACAGGGAAAGGCAGTGTATCAATTTATGGAGACTGATGCAATGGTTTGTCTTTCTTCTTTTCAGGGTACCTACAGCCTTCCTTCCTCTGAATTCTTCATACCCAACATGGATTTGCCTTCTTTCCTCACCAATGGAGACTACAAGATGAGAGTTGTGCTGACCAACGGGGACCAAGAGATGTCTTGCACCAAGCTGTCTTTCTCCTTGCAGTCTGAGAAACGGTGGCTACACTGAGTCTTAGCGCCAAGTGCCATGCTTCTTCCAGCTTTTTTCTATCCTGTTATGACTAACACGAAGAGTTACTTTGCAGCATTTAAACTATTGGGAACACCGATTGGAGAATCCAAGGAAAGAATGCTCCTTATTAGAAAAAGATGCCTACCCATCTAAAACTTATTAAGGACCAGGTTCTACAAATTATAGCAATGGGAATCTGCATACATTAAGAATATGTTTAGCTGGCAGGTTCAATGGGCCCAGCACTGAAACTCTCCATTGGCGGATTCCCTTATTAGGTTTCCCTATATTCCAAAGTCTTAAATGGTAGATAGAGGCCTCTTCAAGGGATGAGGTAGTGGAAGTGCACTGACGACAGGATAATCTGAGCCAGGTATCAAAAAAAAACAAAAAAAAAAAAACTGGAGAAATTACATTTTCTACTTTATGGATGCTCCTTTAGTCTAGCTAGATTTGGTTACCTCTCTGACACTTTACAGAACCTATATGGAATGGCTCTTTCAGTATACCAGAAATATTTTTTTTTAGTAATGGACAGTTTCTAAATGATGCCTTGTGCAATTCAACCAGCCTTTTTTATCCTGAGATGAGCTTTGTGAATGAGGGAGCTAAAAAAATACTGAGAAAATCAGGATTGTTCCCATTTATTTTTTGCAATTCATTCCATTTTACACCCTCTTAAGCGGTACATTTTGTTAGCTAGTATTATCCACTGCATAATAACCTGTGTCCTTGTCCTTTTGTTCATAAGCTTAATGTTTTCTTGGGGAGGCAAGTCACAGCAACCATGAAAAGAAGCATTTTTTAAAAGTGAGCAGTTTCCACTTTTATATAAGAATGCACTAACTCTTCTTTTTTAAAAATGAAGTGCTTGCTGAGGTATTGCTGGGAAAAGCAGCACATATCCCTCTAAATGAGCATTTCTCTCCTTGTTTGAAGACTGATTTTCTTGTTCCTAAGGAACCAACTGGCTCCACTTACTAACAAGCATCTTAGAACCTAATTATCTATTATTTTCTAGCTTATCATACATCCTATGCATTAAGCAAAACTGATCATCTAATTGGAGAACAAATTAGTGATTAGTGAGATAATCAAATAACTCAAGACATCAATTAAATGTGATAGTGTGCCATAATTTGAATGCCATGTATAAATATCCTGTTACAGAAGATTCAGTCTCCAAACAGTGATTGCCAAGTGATAAGAGCCACAGTGGTGCAGTGGTTAGAATACAGTACTGTAAGCTACTTCTGCTGACTGCCTACAATTTGGCAGTTCAAATCTTACCAGGCTCAAGGTTGACTCAGCCTTCCATCCTTCCGAGGTGGGTAAAATGAGGACCCAGATTGTTGGGGGCAATATGCTGACTCTGTAAACTGCTTAGAGAGGGCTGTTAAAGCACTATGAAGCAGTACATAATCTTAAGTGCTATTGCTATTCTCTGATGCAGTGAGAGTGTATTATTGCTGTCTCAGCAAAGTATGTTAAAATTAGAAACATTTTCTGATCACAGCGCTTGAGTAGTATTAACAATGAGCCGTCATAAGCCTCTTTATTAATGGAAGGAAGCATTGGTGTGCTGTTCTTTTCAGCGTTTGTGGCAGGATCTGCTTCTTTTACACTGGACTTGCAGTTCTTATAGCCAAGCTGACATGCCATGGAGTGATGAAGGGTTCTACTTACCACCAGCTTGTTAGAGACAGAAGCTGTTTAGGACCTAGAAGGAATTATTTGATTGAGGTTCTCTAGCTGGCTTTCACATCTAAGGGAGGACTAGAACTTGGTTTCCCATTTCTACTCTAGCACCTTAGATGTTATACCATACAAGCTCTCATGATGTCTTTTAGATATTTTGGACTACTAAAAATAAGCTGCTCTAGAGCTGGACTTGACTCCTGGTAGTTGCCTCAAGGTTTCTATGTAATTGATTCCAGCAATAATAGAAAAGTATAGTGTGTCCTTGCAACTTTCTGGGATTCTGTTTTACTTCCCAATCTAACCTATAGTTCTGAGGTTTCCTTGGATATCTCCCATCCAAGTATATTAGATCTGAAACAGCTTAGCTTTTTGCAATTAGCCAGAGCCAATTAGGTACAATGCAGATAATCCCTGCCTCCTGACCATGCTAGCTAGTGCTTAAGGTGCATTCATGCAAACAATCCAGAAAATAATCCTTGCCCTTATAGCTATGGTTTAGGAATTAGGCTTGACAGGAATTATTGCTTGATTTAAAAATTACAGAATCTTTCTCCCAACTGCAAGGAGTAACCTTGGATGTATTCTGTTGATTTTTTTCACGTTGTTCTTAGCTTCTACACCTGCATTTCTGTGCAGAAATGTGTATTTTGATGCTATTGCTTTTAACAACATTATCAGAAATATGCCTCTCAAGTAAGGTTTCATTGAATTTTTGGTGTTGCCTGTAATTTGATGGCAGTTTAAAAGGATAGGCTAAAATATCATTCCATTAAAATAGTTTTGTATTCTATTCTCTGACTTCCTATATTTTGGTTCTTCCATCTATTCTACACAATATGCTTTTTGATCTATCTCCGCTATATACAATATGTTCCATGTTTACCTTAATGCTAATAAGTTACATCATTTGGTATGAACAAGAAAAGTTCATCACACCTTATGTTGGAGTAACAATCCAAACTATGCTTAGAGAATTTCTGTTGCTTCTTAATCTTTTCTTTAAATCTTTTCTTTAATCTTCTTTAATTCTTTAATCTTTTCTCTTAAATTTGAAATTTTGTTTTAGTACATGAAATTTGCAAGTAAGAATCTGGGAAAACAACAGAGAGCTGCAAAAATTTCTTTACATTTTTGCATATGGCAATGCAGTGATCACCTTCTCTCATCCATAGAATTGTATCTAAATCACACGTACAAAAAAGATTCTAGACATGACTGTATTGCCTTCAAACCATGCAATTATCCTGTACTTCTATTTAAATTGACAGAGCTATGGCATGGCTATGTGACCAACATTTTTCAGTAAACTACTGTTACAACTTTGTACAGCAAAGGCATTGCAAAAAACTTGAAAAGGTAATTGCTATGAAGTATTCGAGTGTTAAAATCACAAGGAAGCAATTTACATACTTGTTGTATGTCTTGTTAAAAAATTTCCCTTAACTTTTCCTGTACTACTTTTCATTGAGGATGGGTTTTCTTAGTTTCTGTAATAACCATACTTAAATCCCAATCTTGATTTAGAGAGATATGTGACACGAGCAATACCTTTTCTTCTGAATGGAACAATGGGAATTCAAAATTAACTTCCTTGTCCTATAATAAAGTAGACATGTAATGAATTCAAACCATTCCTATAAAAATGCAATTCATATGCTCTTAAAGTGAAATGGAAATGATAATATATGGTGGCTGAAGTGGAAAAAAAGGCCATCTTTATTCCTTTTAATGCCTTTATAACACATTTTTGCTTCTAAGCATTGTAAAAGTAAAGAGCACCCTTATGTTGTCATGATGAGTAATGTGGGAAATAGATCATACAAAATTTCTCTGAAACTGATCCTTGGTAACATTTTGGTCACAAAACATAATTTTTTAGCAACAAGTCAGAAACAATCTACCACAGTTGTCTTCTGCAAAATTCTGCCCTCCCCAGTCTAGTCTATATTCCCATGATTTCCTGGTAATCTTCCATTCAAGGACTTTCTGTTCCAATTCTCCTAAGTTTTTTAAGATCAGTCAAGGCTGCCCAGGTGCTGCAATCAGCTGTGAGCCACAGAGATATTTTTCTGCACTACTGGGTAATGTTGCTGACCTTTTACTATTTCAGTTTAGGTATTTTTTAATAGACTTGTGATAGTCAGGCAACAAATTGTAACAATTTGTTATGGCATAATGATTCATAGCTAGCAAAACTCTTATCTGGATTTTTAAAACATCATTCAGTTACTAAAGCTACTAGAACAAAACCAGATTTCGTTTCCAGTTCTATTTATTGAAAATGAGTATCAATACAGCATATTTTAAAAAACACACATTTTGACTGCAATAGCCCATTACTACGTAAGAAAAACTTTTCATGAAGATATTTCCTTTTAATGTATTTTATTGCATAAACAGGCATAGTACAAAACACATTCTTAACCACTATTTTACATCCTCCTTTCTACATATTTTATTAAAGTGACTTGATGATAGTTAAGTGAAAAAAACAACCATATAAGATTACCATATTTTTCGCTCAGTAAGATGCACCTGACCATAAGACGCACCTAGGTTTAGAGGAGGAAAACAAGAAAAAAAAATATTCTGAACCAAGTGCTGTACTAATATATTTAATAAAATATAGCAGAATAATATTTCAACCATGTAAAATCAACAGTGATTTTAAGAACCATCATCACTCTCATTAACAAATGAGGAGAGACTAAAATTCAAGCACTCTTCTACTTTTCTGGGAACCCCAAGAACTCATCGCCAGTGTCAGAATTTATGAAACTCAGTTGCTCATAATCACTGATATCACTTTCTTCGCTATCTTCATATATGATACTATCTTCAGTTCCATCTAAGGCATTGCTAATGCCACATTTTTTGAATGACCGTGCAACAATTTCATCCTTCACCGAGTGCCATGATGTATTAACCCATTCACAAACTTGAGTGATAGTGGGTCTCTTCATTTGTCCAGTAGGTGTCATATGATTACCAGCAGCCATCCATTTGTTCCACTCTTCTTGCATAAAGACTTTAAATGGTTTGTTGATAGAAACGTCCAGAGGTTGCAACTGGCTGGTAAAACCCCCAGGAATTACAGCTAGATGAGTCTTCACTTCTTTAAAGCTCTTTTTTGTAGTTTCGCTAATATGTGCTCTAAACTGGTCAAGCACTAATAAAGCAGGTTTTTTCAGAAGCCCTCCAGGACGTTTGGACCACACTTTTTCAACCCATACTCTCATTCCATTTTCATCCATCCGTCCTTTCTCATGAACATGCACAACAATTCCTTGTGGAATCACTTCTTTTGGAAAGGTTTTCCTTTTGAAAATTAACATCGGTGGCAATTTGGTGCCGTCTGCACAGCAGGACAACACAACTGTGTAATGTGTTTTCTCACGTCCTGAGGTTTTCACGGTTATGATTTTGGCACCTTGAAGATCAACAGTCTTATTAGATGGCACATCAAAGGTTAGCAGGACTTCATCCATATTCCCAATCTGGCCAATTTCAAAATCATTTTTCTTCCTAGCATCAATTACAAATTTATGAAAAGACAGAATCTTAGATTCATATTCTTTTGGCATTTTTTGTGCAATTCTAGTTTTGGTGCGCATAGCAAGGCCACATCGCCTCATAAATCTGTAGCACCATGATGGTGATCCAGTAAAATCCTGAATGCCTTTCTCTACAGCAATGCGTTTGGCTTCATATATTATCATTTTTGTAGAAACTGAGAAGCCATTATTCCGGTGACGTGTGATCCATTCCTTCAGGTACACATCTAACTGTGGCCACTTTGCCGCATGCCCACGAAAAGTGTGCTTGCTTTTATCTACTTTTTGCAGCTGATCCACTTGTTTCCTCCACTCTCTTATCATTTTTTCAGTTGGAGGTGACCCAAAATGTCTCTCCGCTGCCCTGTTTCCATGTTCCTCAGCGTATTTTACCACTTCCAGTTTAAAAGAAATTTTATATACTAGTCTTTTCTGCTTTGACATCCTTGCATGTAGCACGAGGAGGTACCGTAGTATTTTTCTGCAAGAAAATACAGTAGTGAAAGAACTGTCAGTAATGTGTCCTTCATTGTTATGAGAGCACTGTAGCTGAGAACATCAAGGAATGACACATTATTATAGGGGATCTGCTGCGGACATACTGTTATGCGGATGGATCTGCTGCTGATCTGGACTGTTATGGGAGACACGTTTAAGGTTTTACCTTCATAGGGAACAGTTTATAAAGAGGACACTTTATTAGAGGACACTTTCTTAGGCACTATACATGCAACCATATTTTGTTTCCGCAGTCCCCCCTTACACCCCGTCAGAATGGCCCCTTACAGTAGGTGCCCCATCAGAGTACTGTGAATATGAAGCGCTGAATATGGAGCAGCAGTATAGTGAGGGCAGGAGGCGGAGCCTGAGAGGACCACAGATAGGTGTAGCAGCGGCAAGGCACAGGAGGAGGTTGAAAAAAACAACCACCTGAAAAGAACACAATGGCAAAACATGCCAAGTGCAAATTATTACATGCACACTCAGCAACTTCACACAAATGTTGTCACTGCGTCTTGCTATCCAGATAGCAGTAGTACCCAAATTGTAGCACTGATGCGACTGATATTGCCCCCAAAAGACACTATGGCAGCATTTGTGAGGTGTCATTGCAAAGGTCAGCATTTGGACTATTGCAGACACTCATGTGACAAACTTCTTCCATAGGGGGTGACAAAAACTGCAGGGACATAAAAAGAAGTGGAGATTTTACCTTCAGTTAGATGAAGTCACCTATACCAGTGGTCACCAATCGGTGGTCCATGGACCACTGGTGGTCCGTGAGAAAATTTTGGCGCACCTGAGTGGAGAAGCTGCTCCGGGATGAGCAATGGCCAGTCCTGTGACTAGAGCTCTGGAATATGGGACTGGCCAGGCAGCTCATGGTGGGGCTGTAAATCTCTACTGTAGAGGGAGGTTCATGTAACTTGCAACTTTGCAGCGCAGCCCTCACTGGCCAGAATAAGGTAATGGTGCAAGGGGAGGTGGCAGTGCACGCGGGCCGAAGCAACGGGTGGCAGGAACCCTGGACTGTTTCTTCCGCCTGCTGTAGCTTCCTGTTGGCTGAACCCACCAGTGGCTGTCCCTGTCCCTGCCCCTTCCCCTCCCTTCCCAGTCACTTCTTGCCTGGCATGAGAAGGGAAGGGTGGGAGATGGATATTTGCTCCATATTCTAGAGCAGGAGCGAAGCTTCGTCTCTTGCTGGTGTTTCTTCCGGCCCTTGTTGGTGCTCCGCGCACTTCAGTCTCTCAGGGAGACGCTTAACTTCCTCTCAGCCCCAAGACATTGGCTGGCCCATGAGATGAGAGAAAGAGAACAAGAGAGAGAAAGTGGGAAAGAATGAGAGAGAGAGAGAGAGAGAGAGAGAGAGAGAGAGAGAGAGAGAGAGAGAGAGAGAGAGAGGGAGAATGAGAGAGAATCAGAATGAGACAGAGAGAAAGAGACAGAAAATGAAAGAGAGAGAAAGATGAGAGAAAGGAGGAGAGAGATGAGAAAGGCAAGGTGAGAGAGAAAATGAAAGACAGAGTGAGGGAGAATGAGAACAAGAGAGAATAAGAATGAGAGACAGAAAATGAAAGAGAAAGGGACAGAATGAGAGACAGAGAGAAAGAAAGAGAAAGAGTGAGTGAGAGAATGAGAGAAAGAGACAGAGAATGAAAGAGGGAATCAGAGAGAGAGACAAAATGAGGGAATCAGAGAGAGAGAATCAGAAAGTGGGGGGAGAGAGATGAGAGGGAGAGAATGATAGAAAATGAGTGGGAGAGAGAGAGAAAGAGGGGAAGAGAGAGAGAGAAAGAGGAGGGAGAGGGCCTGAAGGACCCCATCCCGTCACTGGGAGTCCAGGCGCTTCAGCAAGCGGCACGCTGGATTAGTATTAGTGGTCTGCGGGATTTAAAATTATGAACTTGTAGTCCCTGAGGTCCAAAGGTTGGGGACCCCTGACCTATACGAATTGTTTTGCAATTTGGAGCTGTAACAGAATAACAAAGTAGCAGTTGGTCCAACTCCCTGCTGAAAAACAATGGAGGTCTTCTACCTCAACCTGCTATACCATTTCAGACAAGTGCAGTCTCTTCTTAAAAACCTACAGTGATGAAGCACCCATAAGTTCTGGAGGCAAGTCGTTTCACTGGTTAATTGATCCAACTCAGGAAATTTCTTCTTAGTTCTAGGCTGCTTCTCTCCTTGATTAGTTTCCATCCATCGCTTCTTGTCCTGCCCTCAGGTTCTTTGGAGAATAGCCTGATTCCCTCTCCTTGGTGGCCGCCCCCGATATATTGGAACACTGCTCTCATGTCTCCCCTAGTCCTTCTTTTCATCAGACTAGACGTACCCAGTTCCAGCAACGGTTTTTTATGTTTTAGCCTCTAGTCCCCCTAGGTATACCAGTGTTTTTCAAATTAGGCAACTTTTAAGATGTGCGGACTTCAATTCCCCAGACTCCTGCTGGCTGGGGAATCATTGAAGTCCACATATTGTTAAAAAATTGCCCAGTTTGATAAACATTACTTTAAAAGACCAATGCCGCACTCAGAGAAAAGAGCGGAAAAAAAGACACAGTTCTGCACATGACTCCCTTTTAAAAGAACTACAACTAACGGCATCCTCTTCTCTGACGAGAAATAAAGTCCCAGCATGCGGCAGGGTGGGCGTGATTTCACCCTGTTGATTTAAAAAACTAGACTGCAAAGTTGTAGAATCGCAGAGGACTTGGGCTGGATCCGGAATAAAAAAAAAATTCCAGGACATTCCAATTACAACCTTCTTGTTTTTTATTTGTTGGATTTGCTTTGGCTTAATTGTGACCTACAGCAATTGTTAGTAATTTGCTTTTCTCGGGGTGAGCTTGCAGATTGCTACACCTTGTATTTCATTCGCATTGGCTTCCTTGCTTTCTGTGAGCCAGAGAAGAAAACCAGGTGCCACATCTCCTCAGCAACTTCGCATTACAAGTCCTATAAACCACATTTTTTAAAAAAAGAGAGGTCTCTCTTTCTCTCTTTTCATTCATGAGAGTGTGCCTCTATTTACATTTATATGCCTCTTGAAAAAGCACCTTTGGGATGCCTCTATTTGCAAAACATGCTTCCTCTGATCCATTCCTAACCAAGGGTCTGCTTTGTTTTAACCAGGGTTGGGCTTTTGCATGGGCAGAGACTGCAGGTCATGGGTCCCTTCTCAGAAAACATGAATTCCAATAGCCAGGTTTAGAATGGGGACGAAATATTTGCAACCAAATTGCCAAGCTCTGAGCTCAAACCAACCACATAACTACCATCCCGAGCTACTAATATTCAAAGACATTTCAATCAGAAGATCCTGCCTGACCCCCGCATCAGAGGTGCCCGCTTTCCCTGGTGTCTTCCTGGCCTCCAATCTCTCGTTTGCCATTTCCCAGCAGTTTGAGGATTACAGCTCCCAGAGTTCCTGGATGTGGGGGGGAACAGAGGGGTGCAGCGGGGCAGGACTTTCGGCCAGGGTCTATGACGCAATATGCGCTCCATAAGACGCACAGACATTTCCACCCACTTTTTTGGGGGGAAAGTGTGTCTTATGGAGCGAAAAATACAGTATATCCAATTTGAGTCATAAGATATCGTGGGAAAAGGAAGTCAATTCATTGTGAGTTACACACATTGGGGAATCGTGGTCTAATATTGAAGGGCACTTGTCAAAGGGCATATTTAGCAAATCTGATCTAAGAGGACAAGAACAAGAGAAGTGTTACTCCTGGTTTTTGTATCTAAAAGTGCAAATATATGTACTTAAGACCTTTGGGCTCTCTGTGGCTGAGTTTGTGCAGTCCCTTACATCAAAATATGCTTTGCTTTCTTGCAAGCCATGATGAAGCAAATTAAGGATTAGTATGTGATTTGATTGCAGACTGTTTAAACTGCGTTCATGAGATAAGTTCATTGCTTGTATATCAAAACATACTTGTCTAACAGATTTCATTAGCAAGTCTTAAAACTCCGTTATTCTGAGATGAAAACTCATCTCAGTTTGTTGTCTGGCCTGATGATCAGTGAAATTGGGTTTGCTCACTGTACATAGCAATAGTGTTTGCAGTGCACTGACTAAAGGAACCCAGGTATTCCCGAAGGTTTGCAAACTATGGTTTACCATCTAGCGTAACACATGAATCCAGCCACTGTGGTTTACTTCTTGCAACTTGTATGGCCACCTGATGTAACAAAACAAAAGCAGAGCATATCAAAGACAAAATAATTGTTAACCAAGGAGACCAATCAATATGCTAAACAATGCTCAGAGCAGTGTTTCTCAACCTTGACATCTGTGAGACATGTGGGCTTCAGCTCCAAGAAGTCCTACCCAGCCTGGCTAGGGAATTTTAGGAGTTGAAGTTCACATAACTTACAGTACCAATAAAGGAGAATATTTGTAGCTCAGGTTTGAAATGGGGGGTCCTTAGTGTTCTCTGAGCTTGCTTGTTTTCTTGCATTACCCAAACTAGATAACATCATCAGTGCTTCATGGCTATTTCAGGGTTCACTTATTTCAGGGTTCAAAAAAATATAAGACAGGATCTTATTTTTGGGAAAATACGGTATAAAGGTGTTCTGTGTGCCTTTGGCGTTTAGTCATGCTGGCCACATGACCATAGAGATGTCTTCGGACAGCGCTGGCTCTTCGGCTTTGAGACGGAGATGAACACCACCCCCTAGAGTTGGGAACGACTAGCACATACGTGCGAGGGGAACCTTTACCTTTAACTAATCATATAAACTGGCAGCAAACAGCATTCTTTACTAGCACTGATGTTGTTACCTAGTTTGGGTAATGAAACATCTGCAAGAAAACAAGCAAACTTTGCACCAAGGATCCCTCATAATTTAGAAGTGGCCACGTTTGAGAAACATTGCCTTACAGTCTTAAGAGCCTTATAATAGGGTCAGGGTTCTCTAAATCTTGGGGGAAACTGTCCTACAGATCAGGTGCTTTGACAGACACAAAAATTAGCCTTGCTTCCCGCTAGATGGCACTCTGTCACAGAAGGGACCTGGAGCATGCAGATTTTGTTGGATCTATGCAACAAGCAGAACAAATGGGGGGCAGGAAGTCGCATTACATGGCACTGGGCCATAACAGGTCTTTACGGATAATAATACCTTGGATTGTAGCCAGACTGCACCTTGGAAGCCAATGCAGTTTGGCAAAGAGTAGTGCAATAATTGCCCAGGCCAAGGCATTCTGAACCAGTTACAATTTATGAGTGTGCTGTACTGATCCAAACAGGAGGTAACCAAGCCCTGTTTCAACAAACCAGGGCTGAAATGAGCCAGGTGCATGCATTTGATATCTGGTGGAAATAATAATAATAATGCATTAAATTAATAGTCCATTCAAGTCCCAGTGAAAAATCCCACAAGATCGCCTTCCTTTCTTCTTGGCTTTCTAGTTAATAAATCTATCAAAAATCTGAAGCTGTTCGGTGACAGCTAAACAAACAAACAAACAAACAAACAAACAAACAAACAAAACAAGGGCTAGAAACCACTTTTTTTTTTTGCTGGCTGAAAGATTCCATCCTATTCTTGATCCTTTACTTTCTCCACTTCGAAATAGCTCAGGGCATTTTAGAACACACACATATATATATGTGTGTATATATACAGTCAGGTCCAGAAATATTGGGACATCGACACAATTCTAACATCTTTGGCTCTATACACCACCACAATGGAGTTGGAATGAAACAAACATAATGTGCGTTAACTACAGACTGTCATCTTTAATTTGAGGGCATGTACATCCAACTCAGGTGAACGGTGTAGGACTTACAGCAGTTTGCATATGTGCCTCCCACTTGTTAAGGGACCAAAAGTAATGGGACAGAATAATAATCATAAATCAAACTTTCCCTTCTTAATACTTGGTTGCAAATCCTTTGCAGTCAATCACAGCCTGAAGTCTGGAACGCATAGACATCACCAGATGCTGGGTTTCATCCCTGGTGATGCTCTGCCAGGCCTCTACTGCAACTGTCTTCAGTTCCTGCTTGTTCTTGGGGCATTTCCCCTTCAGTTTTGTCTTCAGCAAGTGAAATGCATGCTCAATGGGATTCAGGTCTGGCCTTCCTGTTTTTGAGGCTCACCAATGGTTTGCATCTTGTGGTGAACCCTCTGTATTCACTCTGGTGAAGTCTTCTCTTGATTGTTGACTTTGACACACTTACACCTACCTCTTGGAGAGTGTTCTTGATCGGGCCAACTGTTGTGAAGGGTGTTTTCTTCACCAGGGAAAGAATTCTTCGGTCATCCACACTTGTTTTCTGTGGTCTCCCAGGTCTTTTGGTGTTGCTGAGCTCACCAGTGCATTCCTTCTTTTTGAGAATGTTTCAAACAGTTGTTTTGGCCATGCCCAATGTTCTTGCTATCTCTCTGATGGGTTTGTTTTGTTTCTTCAGCCTAATGATGACTTGCTTCACTGATAGTGACAGTTCTTTGGATCTCATCTTGAGAGTTGACAGCAACAGATTCCAAATACAAATAGCACACTTGAAATGAACTCTGGGCCTTTTATCTGCACATTGTAATTGGGGTAATGAGGGAATATCACACACCTGGCCATGGAACAGCTGAGAAGCTAATTGTCTCATTACTTTTGGTCCCTTAACAAGTGGGAGGCACATATACAAACTGCTGTAAATCCTACACTGTTCACCTGAGTTGGATGTACATGCCCTCAAATTAAAGCTGACAGTCTGCAGTTAATGGACATTGTGTTTGTTTCATTCTAACTCCATTGTGGTAGTGTATAGAGCCAAAGATGTTAGAATTGTGTCGATGTCCCAATATTTCTGGACCTGACTGTATATACATACATATATACATATACATATACATATATTTTCACTCGTCGTCAGAATCCATTTTGGGAAGAGAGGAGCATCCCCCGCGAAAAGGAGACCATGACGAACGACTCAGGACGATTGCACGATTTCTCATAGGGATAACGACGAGAACCGTACTGAGAAAGCCCTTGCACGCTTCGCTTACCAACCGAGCTCTCCCTGCAGATGCAATAATAACCAGACGGGCCCGGCCCGCTGCTATACAAGAGCCGCGAAAGCCAGGCAAAGCTAAACCGCAGCCGGCGGGCTCCGCCTTGGCCTCCGCGCGTCTCCTGCGAAAAACGCCACCGCAGAGCGGGAGAAAGAAGAAGAAGAAGCGCTTACCGCAGCAGCAGCAAAAGCAACCAGCGGCTTCTCCGCTGCAACGAACGGGCGTCCCTCTAAGGGGCGCAAGTCAAAAGCTTGCGGGCGGCGGCGTGAAGGTTCGAAACCCAAAACAGAGCGGGCTGTTTAAGTTGTTTGGGCGGAAGTCGGAGTCGCCGAGCCCAGGGCGGAGTACAACTCCCGCGTTTCCCCAAAGCGTCACACCATCTCCACGTCGACCGCGGACCCGGCGTGGTCACGTGAGAGGAGAAAGCAAGTTCAATCAGATGACCTGTCACAGGAAGGGGCCAAAATGGAAAGCCGGTGAAAAGGCAAAGGCAAAGGCAAAGCGATTAATGGTGGAGGTGGGTCTGGCTTTTGGCACGAAAAGAGGCTTGTGAGAGCTTGATAAGGCTGCGTGCGGGGACCGGCTTATAGGAGGATCCGGGGGGTGGGGGAGAGGGTGCATGAGGACTAGAGGCTTGGCTTGCGTGCAATGGGGCAAACAAAGCGAGGCTGCTTTTCTTAGGCGGCTTTCATATCGCTGATGCGGCCAAGCATTCGGTGGCCCCCAAGGCAGGGGAGCGTCCGGGGTTTCTCCCAGCTGTGCGGAGGCCCACAAGGCTGGCACAGCCCGGGGTGGGGTGGGGAGCGGGCAGGTGGAGGCTGGGGAGTGGGTCGTCTGGCAAATAATCAGCTGAGAAAACGCTTTATGTGAAAAGCCTTACGCTTTTTAAAATATCCTTTAACTCTGGAAAAAGCATTTGTTAAAAAGTGAAACCAAGCAAGGGAAAGGGCTTGGGATTTTTTTTTTTTTCTACTGAATTTGAGTAGTTGTTTACAGAAATAGTATAAATGCCACCAGCTGGAAACTGTGTGGATCTCCTTGGGTTAGGAAAGGGGTAAAAATGAGACATTTCCATTAGGGTGTCTAAATAAATATCGTGCTCATGTTTAATGCGTGTTGGAATAATTGCCATTGGAATAGTTCTGAATGAAGGAATAGGGAAAAGAAAAATGCAGTATATGAACACTGTACAAATATCTTTATGGGAGTAGGTGCGGTTTAGATAATGATTCTGTGTGCATGTGTAGGTAGGTATGTTTGTGTGTAAAATATGTTTCTGCAATGAAGTTCTTCCTGTTTAGGGAAATGATCTGGAGGCAACTTACAAAACGCTTCAAAGCTAAAACTAATAGTTGCTTCTACAATCCCTAAATAGAGACTTTCACGATTGCTACATTAGCCAAAGTAGAATGCAGGAACAATGAAGAACAACTAAGCCTCTCAAACAGCTCTCTCCAACCTGATGTTCTCCAGACATGTGTGAACACTGAAGAGGTAGTCCTCACTTAACAACTGAAATTTCCATAGCTAAGTGACATCACAAAATGTGACATTGTGTGACTGCATTGTTTAGCCAGGGCAGTTTCGGCACTTCTAGTTAATGTATTAAGCAAATCCTGCACCTTTGTTGAGCGTGAGATGACAAGAAAACCATTTGCAACCTTCTGCCGGCTTCGTCATTGACTTTGCTTGTCAGAAGCTGGCAATGAAGGTCGCAAATGGTGATTGTGTGACCATAGGATATTGCAGCGTTGTAACTAAGCATGTCACTGAGTGCCTGGATTATAATCACATGACTGTGATAATTGATCCTAAGTATCACTTTTGTTCAAAGATGTTGTGCATTTGTACAGTCAGGGAATGAGTGGTTGTTAAGTGAGGACCAGTTCAGGACTTTCCAGAGTTCAAACACATCTGGAAAACAGAGGGATAGGTTGGAGCCTAAGTGTAATATAATATCCTCTCCATTTGTAAAAACACATCAGTTTGTGATTCACTTCAGCATGTTGGTCTTTATCTACAGCTTCCCATAACAGTGACCATGTTTAGGAGGCAATAACCAAATAAGGTAAACCATAGCATGTCTTTTGCACAACTGTTGCATTATTATCATTAATATAGGAGCAGGAAACTTTCGAGAATTATAAATTCTAAAACTATACTATATGTTTTGAATACTCTATCCATGCCGAAGACAGTTTTCTGTAGTTTAGTTGGTGTTTGAATGAAAAGTACTCACTGCTGTGTTTTGAACTGCGGTCAGAAAAGGACAAGAACATAGGTCACCCTTGATCTCTGAAGGATCCTTTTGCTTTGCTAACATTTCTCCTATCTAAGGTTGTAAATGTCTGGTATTTTTCCAAGTTCTACCTTCCTTAGCAAGGTTTTTTTTCCTTTTTCTTTGTTTGCTGTTTAGGATAGAATTAGCCTTTTATGCTTCCTGCTGTTGTGTAATCTCTAACTATATATATATATATATATATATATATATATATATATATATATATATATATATATATATATATATATATATATATATATATATATCTACTTGTAATAAAGTGCCTCTACTGGCTGATTTTCAAAGTAGGGCTCTTGTGCTTATTTGCAGAAATTATAGGGTGACATTAAGTCCGGGTGCGTAGGAGTATAACAAAAATCTTGTCTCTGTGTTCTTTTAGTTCATTTCTTATGTTCCTAGTGGGGTAGGAGGATTACATGATTCAATTGTTGCTGGATAACTATCTGTACTCAGATTTGTTAGAGAGTTTTCTTGCCCTGACTGGCAAAACAAATACTTTGCCATGTACTAGAAGTGATCAATGTTGCTTGCTTATTAGATGTTATAAATTGTTTTTGAGTCATTTCCGGTCATTTAAAGAAGTAGTTGACATTGAGAAAATCAGTTTTCGATATTATATTATATTTGAAAAATAAAGGAAACTCCCTATGATTCAGCAACTTGGGGATGAATTCTGTGACAAAGCTGGTTCCTCACATGCCTATATTTTGAAAACACATGAGAAGGGTTTTGGTAAAAGTTTTCGATATTGTTGTAGATAAGACAATGCCTGTGGGTGTTATATTTAAATTCCTACAATAATGCTTTATCTCTACACAGTGACAAGGTATCAGTAGGCCAATTTCAATATTTTACAACCCAGCAAAGAAGATCAGAAGGCTTAATCACAATTTTAGTATAAACAATTCTTTGTCATATAATCTAAAATTGCAAAGATCAACATTTCAGCCTAAAGCAATACTTGTTTGTTATTATTTGATCTAAATTGCTTCAGGCTTATTAAGCAAATGCTAGCTCATAGACCCATATGCTTCCAAATGAATTAAATGGTACCTAAATTTCTTCAGCATTCTTTATCTGTATAACCAGTAGTGGGATTCAAATAATTTAACAACTGGTTCTCTGCCCTAATGATTTCTTCCAACAACCACTTTGCCAAACTGCTCAGAAAGTTAACAACTGGTTCTCCTGAAGTGGTGCGAACTGGCTGAATCCCACCATTGTTAGAAGAAAATTCTGGTTTATGGTCTGGCTGGTAGGGGTGTCATAAATATTTTTACCTTTCATTAAAAATGTGTTTAGCACAGGATGTGATGATTGCTCAAATAAATCTTTCTTTTGAATATTTCTTTTTCAAAACTATCTGAATATTCCCAAATTAGAGTATTTATTTATTGATATCCTGCCTTTATTATTTTTACAAATAATTCAAGGTAGTGAATATATCCAATGCGCCTTCCTCCTTCCTTTTCCCCATAACAGCAACCTGTGAGTTGGGCTGAGAGTGACTGGCCCAAAGTCATCCAGATGGCTTTCTTAGCTAAAACAGGATTTGAACTCATGTTCAAATGTCTCTTGTTTTCTAGTGGGTACCTTAACCACTAGACTAGACCGAACTGGCCCTATCTACATGACCTACAAGTCTCATCATTAATTCAGATCTTGGTAAATAAGGGAGTTGAATAACGTTGCATTTTAGTTCCTTTGCTTTTCTTTCTGTAGGTAAACATAGTTGCAAATACATTTTCAGATTCAAACTTGCAACATCTCAAAGTAGCAGAAGTGAATGTGTCATTCTCGCTATTTATAATGCAACAATTAACTCAAAGGACTCCGGTTAGCCTTAAATGAGCCTACAGTAACATAGCACAGTTTTGCGATGAAAACCAGATAGTAATTAGTTTTCAGCAGATTAAAGTGATGGCTTTTCCAAAAGTATTTAGGAAATCGAGATTGATGATAGAAGGACAGCAGAGCAAGTGTGGAATTTTAATATATTCCTGTAGGTTTCAGAATTTGGGGGTCCTGAAAAACATATATGGAGTTTGTAATCTTACAGGCTCCAAGAAACTATTCTAAAATTTTTCTGCCTGAAAGGTGGACAATGCATTCATGCAGCTTTGGATCAACTTTTTGTTAGACCCTTAGTGTAATTGTTCTGTAGTTCATAGAAGGATTTTTATCCAAACTACAAGTTATTGCAGATACCACAGACTAAGTTCATAAGAACATGACTCATAGCAATATCTACTTGGGTGGGGGGGGGGGGAGAGATAAAATAGAATAGAATAGAATAACAGAGTTGGAAGGGACCTTGGAGGTCTTCTAGCCCAACCCCCTGGCCAGGCAGGAAACCCTACACCATTTCAGACAAATGATTATCCAACAACTTCTTAAAGGGGATAAAAGGGTAAAGTACCCTTGCACTGAAATGATGTCCCTTTTGTATCTGTATCATGTATATCATGTGTATCTCTCATATACATGTATACTCACACACCTGAATGTGCATCCAGTGCAGTCCAGAGATTAGAATCTGATCAGTTGAAGACTGAAAGAAGACCATAGCTATGAATAAATATATTTGGCCTAAATACCATAATTTCTCCACAGGATTGATTCCTCTTATGCCGTCTGCCAATTTCAGTCTTCATGGTCTCAAATACACTGCTCAAAAAAATAAAGGGAACACAAGCAGAAGACATCTGAGATCTGTATGAATGAAATAGCCTTATTAAATACTTTGTTCTTTACATACAGTAGTTTTGTGTTCCCTTTAGTTGTTTGAACAGTGTATAAACTACTGTATGTAAAGAACGAAGTATTTAATAAGGCTATTTCATTCATTCAGATCTCGGATGTCTTCTGCTTGTGTTTGCTTTATTTTTTTGAGCAGTATATATTCGGAGAAATTCTCATTGTGAGAGTTTCTTCATCTTTTGGAATTTACCTTAGATAAGAAAATAATCAGAAAAAAAGCTTATAGGCATTGGACATCAATGCGAAACTATTCTTATCTTAGAGAACAACAGAGAACAAATAGTACATGATTTTGCCAATCAGCAAACATTATCCTTTAGAGCCAGATTTAACATCTTATCCTCAGTAGGTAAACAATATGAAAAATATCGATCCTGTAGCTTGTTGAACTTGTTCATGTGACTCCTGTGCTGTTAAATTCATCCATTCGTGCTACATAGTTTCTACTTTAATGACTGTTTTAAGAAGGCTAATTTATTATTCTTTTTATTACATGTTCCAGGTTAGTTTAACACATTTCATGTTAGCTATCTTTTGTCAGGAAAAAAAAAAACTTGTGACGCAGAATGTTGGAACATTTTGCACAGCAGCCATCAATATCTGCTGACAAAATGAACCCAGATTCTGTTGAGTAATAGGCTCATTTTGGCTTCTTTAAACGAATTTTATGTTGATATTTAAACATCATATTATCTTTGTGGGAGTCAGGATGGAGTGATTGGTTGTTTCTCTTTGTTACTGATCTTTGCTCAAACTAAATAAATTTGATGTGCATCCTCGCTTTTATCTTTGTTGTTGGGATTATGGACAAACAGGGGCTGGCCTTTTTAACTGTTCCCAAATTCAAATGTTACAGTGAATCAAGCTTTGCAGTATGAAATTATTTCCCCTCAGCCATCTTTTAGTAGAGAGACTGTCACTTTGTTTATCGTCCCAAAATATAATGGGATTAAATTATAGAAAGTCTGTGTACTATCTATTTTTTTTTAAAAAAAATTGGTGCCTTCTCTCCAGTGGTTCCTGAAAACATGGAAAATCTGACTTTGTTCTTAGGACTGGGATTGATGTTTATTATTTATTCAGTGTCCCCTGTTTTGTTTTGTTGGTTTGCTCTCCATTAGATTATTATAGTCTGGGCTATCAGTGTGATTCAATGTTTTTAGCTCTTTTTTATTTTTTTCCCTGGTTCCGTAGGCTGCCCAGAATCCATTGGAGTTGGGTAACCAAAAAGTTCAAATAAATAAATAAAATGTTGCTGCATGAAATGGTCAATATTTATTTATACATGAAAACTATATTTGCTTGAACTATGGAACATGTAGCCTTCCCCCCCCCCCCAAAAAAGCTAGCCCAATTGATCAGTTTTTCCAAATTTGTCTTAGAAGAGAAGATGGCTAATTTTTTATGATTAATTTCATCACCTCTTTCGCAAACAGAGTAGTAGCAAGCTCTTAATAGCTCGAAGATTCATTTTTGTCAAATCATTGTTTTTGTCAATCAGTTGGAGTCTCAATAATTTAATACTGAACTAAACCACACTTATTTAACTGACAACTGACTGCCTGTGGTTATCGTATTAAAATATTATAGAAAAATAACATCAGCACATCCTTGGAATGTCCTAAAAGCCTCAGCTGTGTTTAATTTGATACAGTTGTTAAATGTGAATAAATAATACTGGAAGAAATATGTAACTAGATCTGAAAGGGCTTTTAGAAGTCAAGTTTCAAAACATCCTGTCTTCCTAGCAAGGCCTCTGTTTTCCAGGAATAGTCAGAAGATCTTCCAAGTGTGTCCAGTTTCTTGTATTAAAATGTCTTGTCTATGGAGATTCTCAGTCATCCGGGCCATGGTTATCACAAAGGTGCTTTTTTCAAGAGGCAACTGGACTTTCTGGTTTTTCTTTGAAAGCATTTCGCTTCTCATCCTAGAAGCTTCAAGAAGTCAGAGCTGAAGAAGCTTCTTGGATGAGAAGCGAAACGTCTTCAAAGAAAAACCAGAAAGTCCAGTTGCCTCTTGAAAAAAGCACCTTTGGAATTAAGATGTTTTGCAATCCAAAAATAGCATTCACTCAGTAGCTCAGAAGAACTGATGTTAACAATATAGCTCTGAAGGAGTGTCTATGCATCTCTTTTGAATTTGTGAATATAGCAAATTCAAATCTGGATTCAAAGTAGCAATAGCCCTTAGACTTATATACCACTTCACAGTGCTTTACAGTCTTCTCTAAGGGGTTTACAAAGTCATCATATTGCCTCCAAACAATCTGGGTCCTCATTTTTCCAATCACAGAAGGATGGAAAGCTGAGATGGAAACAGTTTCCCTTCCAGTTTATTCTCAAGCTTTCCCTATAAACATAAATTGGAAAAATTAATATAAAATTCTGGTTAATTAGTGTTGGGTTCATACTGTAGCTATCATAAATGCATGATTTTGAGAAATAACACACATTTAATAACACTTCCTACTTTACTTAATTACTATTTTTGAAGAACAGTTTATATATAATGCTGGGTCAGGATCTTTCATGTCACAGTTGCTGAACAAGGCAAATGACTTAGTTCATGGAGCACTCTGTGCTTAACATTATGTCTGAATGAGAGCTAGCTTCCTGCTAAGGTCATTGTGAACCAGATGGCATATATAAGTACAATATGATCTGTTCACTAATACAGCACCCAAATTGTTCTAAGTAGATTTTTGCAGTTTACAGCTCCCTAAAGACAGAATCAATAACGATGATAAAATATGACACACGATAAAAATATGCCAAGAAAAGCCATAAAGTTAAACAATTAAATCCAAGACAAAAGGTATTTCATTTCTATCACAGTCAATATTTGTGCTTCTTAGTTCTATTTCTTTGGATAGACAAAAAGTTGATCTGAGCTATATATCTTCCTTTTGTGCAGATTTTCCTGAGAGAAAGCTTTTTAGCAATAAGGAAATGTATTTTTATTCATCATTTGTACACCACCCATCTCACCTCAATGACTCTGGGCTGCTCACAATAAAGAAAAAAACATGATATAAAAGCATAAATAAGAACAATGTTAAAAAGATTTAAAAGGTAGGGTTACAGTTTTAAAAGTTTAAAAGTTAACGAGGTAAAGAGAACACTCTCATGAGACCAACCATCCCAGGGTTGCATATCACATTTTTGACTTCCATGCCATTTAGCAGACATGGGTCCTAACATTCTTTCTGAAGGCCAGAAGAGTGGGGGCCTCCAGGTATGAGGCTCTCTTCCTGGATCCTACCAGTTAAACAATGGGATCTGCCACATACCCTCCCTGTCTGAGAATTGGACAATAAAATTGACATTAAAAGTTGAATGACCTGTTTAACACTGAAAGCAATGAATGCTGAATCAAGTAAAAGTCATTGCAAGATGATCAAAATTAGTTTGATCTCATTCTGTATCTGAGTCAGCGTCCATGAAAGGAGATGAGTGAAAAGTTTTGTCATAATTTTGGTTGGAGAATTCATGTTGTTTTTTTAAAATTCCTAAAATCTGAGACTCACTGTTTTTCATCTAGTTTATTGTTCTTCATTGTGGTCTTCAAGGCTTAAGCTACAGCTTCTTATGATTGGCTACCAGCCTGGCCATATTGTCTAGCTATTCTGGGATTTAATGTCTAATCACACTTCAAAGAGACATCACCTGAACTAGTTGATAGAAAGCTATCTATCTTGACCTCTTTTCTGAGTGCAGAATGGCTGGGGAGAATTGGATAGAAATGCAAAAGTACAAAAATCTGTGTCGATACTGTTCAAGGTAATGGTCGTGGGTGAATAAATTTCAGAGATGCTATTTCTTACCTATGGGGAGAAAGTGTGGGTGTTTTGAACTTTGAAAGGGTTACACTTTGACTTGGTAATTATAATAAAGTGCTGATCCCAAAGTGTTTCTCTGATCTGGAGTTTTCCTTTAAATATGCTCCTGTTGCAACTCTTTGTGTAGGTCAGAAGGTGTGGCACTCTACATATATAATTATCTCTGCCAGAATTTGTTCCATTGATAGGAGCAGGACACTTGTGCTACAGCCATGGTCCATCTAGAGAAATTTTGTGTAATTGAGGCCACAAAACCCCAGGCGGGAAATGTTGAGTTAGTAAATGCTACGGTTACTAATAATGCTTTTCCCGCAGTCACAATGTCCACCAAGAGGTTGTGTAATGAAGACTACAATGATTACAGTTCAACAGATGGGACTCCCGATGGCAGTTTCCCAGATGGCTTGAACAATATTTCCAGTCCATCATCCTATCAACGATTTGGAGAAACAAATGGAACAACGTAAGTGGTTTTATTCTTCATTAGAATCAGTCTGCATCTAAATGCGTAGGCAAATTAATTTAACCTTAAGGGAAAAGTGTGCAGGCATCATGTCAGGGCCGAATTAGATTACAGGTAAAAAACTAAAGCAGTGTTCATTCACAGATAAACTTATTGAATTAACTGGGGACACAGCATGCAGACTTATATCCTGATTACGAATTGCTTCATTATGAATTATTTAACATTTCAGATTTTTAAAGTCAAATTTTTTCTGGCCTCTGACTGCTTCAGATAATGATGACTTCTGGTTCTCCCATTTCAAAGATTTGTATCCATTATTAGTATTTTCCCCAAACTATTCTGAACATGGAAATCTACTCTTTGCCCAAGATGGCAAAGACAGAAATCACCATAAAATGATGGCCGGTGTTCTCAGCCTTTTTAAAGTTCCTGATTTGGTGTCACTAATCTGTATCAGTTAAGTGCAAGAAAAGCTAAGACTTTGTAATCTAAAATGACTTTGCTTTTGGGAGAAATTGTGACATTTTGAAACCTTTACATTAATTTAATTTGTATCTGCAATATTACTAGTGTGATATTATTTGAAAGCTTTTGTTGGCATGTTTTCAAAACCTCAAAAGAGGTTTTGCGTTATCAATTGAATTACTAGATCTGCTGAAGCTAGAGAGCTACCTTGACCCATATGTGGACATAGGATCAAGACTGTGTTAACAGTTGATAAAGCAGCTGCTTGCTTTCTGTAAAATAGATGTCTGGCTGCTGCCATATATGCTGCAATTAACATACTTATATAAGGCACCCCTCCCACATCTCCAAAGAAAGTGCAATCTTTCAGCTTCAGCTTTTGTTTCATTTGCACTAATCCAGGAATGAAAAATTTCAGAATCACCAAATGTTGCTAAACTTCAACACCTGAGATCCTTTACTTTATATATGCTTCATGAACTTTTAGAATCGTAGTTCTGCAACGTTTGGAAGAGTAGAAGTTTACATCTCTAATGTTGAAGAAATAGCAATAGGTTCTTTGGAGTAGTTAATCTCTCTGTATTGTTTTTTTCTTTTTCTTCAGATGGTACCAAACCTTAATACATCTCTTGAAAGGGAACGTTGGCACTGGCCTGTTAGGACTTCCGTTAGCAATCAAAAATGCTGGTATTGTGGTAAGAATTTTGCATTTTGTTGGTTTCAGTGGCTGGGATCACATGGCTATTCTTTGAGAAGAAAACCTGTCTTGCAAGTTTCATTACATTATTTCTTGCAAGAAATTGGTGTTGTTGGCAAGTAAATTTTGTTCTGAGAAAAAAATGAGGATCTCTTCTGATCTTTCTCTGAGCTATCATTTCTAAACTAACTGTTACTGTTGCAAAGTCTTGCAACATAATTTTTAGTAATTGACAATTTGCAAGCTTAATTTTTGGTGGACCTGTATCAAGAGAAGAATAATCAAGATGCTAAAGATACAGTAAAATATTATTTCCCTCAATTACTGGTATTTTTCCTACTACTGCATCCACTAGGTTTATGGAAATGCTGCTGAATTTGCCATATATCTATATATGTTTTTAAAAGCCCTTGTTGTAACTGGAGAGGAAGAAAGGCAATAACATAATTAATATTCCCCATAAATGAAAAGTTATTATGAGAAGTGGCCCCTTACTGCTTTTAAAATAATTACAGCATCCATGATACATGCTAGAACAGAGAAAACATCATAAGTTTGCTAACATTGAAAAAAGAGGAGTTCAAACATGTACCTCTGTTCCATTTTCTAGCAATTTGAATAAGTGCCATGGCAAACATCTAAGCTAGAGTATTTTTAGTGTCCTCCTCATTTTGTTCTATTGATAAACCATCTAACATTAGGGAAGTGCATGTTTGTACATCAGATAATATTCACTTAACTCAGCCTGTGTAATATATTTACTTTCTGTTCTGTGAAATAATTACCTAGGTTATTAAGTATGTAGGTTGTACTAACAAAAAACATATCCTCAAGTATGTGGACATCCTGTACCCTAACATTTTAAACATGCTCCATAAACTAAATATGGCTCTAATTTGAGCATTTGAACTCTCCCAGCAATTCAAAGTCTTTCAGAAACCTGTCCTTAAGATTTTATAAGCTATAATTGAATTAGGTTATATAAAAATAGTTCTAATGTCATGTATATGGTATACAAAAGAAATAAATTAGCTACAAACACAGTACTAATTTTATTATTTTGACATCCTCAGTATACGTGAATGTAGGTAACTGAAGAGAGCCAAGGAGATGGTTTTGAAGAAGCGAAGCAGAGACAATTATTGTAAAAGCATGCTTTAAGGCTGAGAAACAGAGAATACAAACCAAAAAAGCCAGACCTGATGTGGAAGAGGACTGATTAGTTCTCTATTAGTCCTCCTCTTGATCCTTAGACTAATGTATAAGAGGAAGAGAGGAGAAACCTCAGTCAGCTTACAAGGTTTTGTTATTGCGGCCTATATCAATAAAGTTACGTTCCAGCCAGACTTGCAGAGTCTGTTTCCTGACTTGGCCCATCTCAAAGGGCTAACATTAATCTTACCTCCTTTCTCATGTTTTCTCTGTTTCTAAAGCATGTTTTTATAATAGTAATAAGGAGACATCAGGATGGCAATAATACAAGCAAGGCTATTATGAAAAGGAGATGACAAAAAAGTGAATGGCTTGTGTCAGCATGGAAAAAAAGATTCAAAGTGAATTACAGGATCAAGAGGAAGTAGCTAAGAGAGAGGGAAAGCCACATAATCGAATAATATGGAGAAGTCTGCTTGAAAGAGGAAGAATTGAAACCAGTGAAACATCTCCTCAGTAATCTTCTGGAGGAGTGAGTGGATTATCAACATGATAAATAACAGAAAAATGGTAGAACAATTGTTAAGAACCAGAAAATAAATGTAAACAGAAGCTTATTGCAGTATAACAACATTCTGGCACCTGTAAGGCTATGTGTTATTTATATACATGTTTGGGGATGCCACTATTCTTGAACAGATGCACAAAGAGTTATAGTGAATTATGGACGTTTGTAACTTTATGTATCTGATAGAGTAAATTATGGTTCATTTAAAACTGATGCTGTAACCAACCTGTGTTTAAGGAGCTACAAGTTTCTTTATTGTCCATAGGCTTTTTGGTGCTTCTGTCATAATTATTAAAGATAGGTTTCAGGAAAAAATAAGCTGAAAAGGGTTTCAAAGGAACTAACAATATTAATAAGATGAACATACTGAGTGCTAATGGAAACTAAGCTAAAGAAACAGTAGAAATATGTTTCATATTTATCTAATTTGCATTTTCTAGACTGGCACACAATTGTCTTTTGATAGTCTATATTATGCATTTCCCACAAAACTATGCATTAATAAAAACTTGACATAAGGATGCTTTATGTTGAAAAAAATTGGTTGTGAAGATACTTTTATTAGTCAAAGTGTATAAAAGTTGTAGTAAAAGAAACAATATATTTTCATATATCCATTTTATGCAACTTTTTTTTTAAAGGTTAGAAATTGGAGAGAGGAAATGAAAAACAGAGAGGAATAAACTTAATTAATTCATCAACCCTTTGCAGGGTATAGAACTGTTAAATTAAACTCATATCCACAAACAAATCAATGCATCTTCAGACAGAATTCATACTTTGTGATAAGCCAGACAGTGGTTTGTTTCTTTCTGGCTTTATATGCTACAAATAGCTAAATGTATCTTATTTAGGAAGATGTATTTAAAATATCATGGCATAGTGCCATATGCAACCCAGATAATAGTAAGGTATTAGAACTTTCCAGCTTTTCTTTTTGAAGCAAATTGGAGGGTTCTGTTGCCCATTCTGACATATAGGTATTCACCTATATTGCTGAGGTTTGATATATAAGTATGCCTTCAGATCCAGCAGAGTTTAAATATAAATCAGGTTGACCTTGTTCCCTTTTCCTCGTCCTAATTTTAGAAGAATATTGTCTACCTTAATTGTTCATTGAGATTTAGAAATGATGTTGGCATGGATGCAAGTAAAGAGATTCGGGGTGAGGAGGTGTTTCTTTCCAGCAATTAGCAATCAATGGAAGATGGCCCCGACCACATCAGAAGATAGAGGCCTGGATTTTTAGCTTTTGTTGTTCGCATTTTGAGGAATTAATTTATGGCCACAATAATTAGGAAAAAGAGTGATTTACTGTTGAGTTTCGGCAGCAAAATATTGGGAGATTGATAAGGCATAAAAACTTGTAAGAATTACAAATTAATGTAAGTTTGACAATTAACCAAAACAAATTATAAACACTGTAGTATTTACATGATAAATGTACCAAAATTCAAAGATCAGGTTATCCACCTCTGGGTTGGTTTTTTTTTTTTTTTATCCCCTCTTTTGAATGATGATTGTTTAAAGATTGGCTGAAAACTGTTCTGTTTTACTAAAAGCCTGCATTTATCTTTTCAATGGCAAGAGTGTGTTTTTAATTCTATTCTTCTTTCACTGTTTAGCTGGGTCCCATCTCTTTGCTTGTGATTGGAATCATCGCAGTACATTGCATGGACATCCTCGTCAAATGTGCTCATCACCTGTGCCAGAAGTAAGAGGGAATTATGACAACTGCTATCCCTGGAAGAAAGTGATTGTGGTTATAAAATAGCTGAAATAACAGTGACAAAAAAAACTTTGATAAAGAAAGCAAAATATAGAGCAGGGAATAAGACTTAGCTTGTGTTGAAGGCATGGGAATAATTTAATCATGTGGGGGAAGATTATACAATCCTGTTATGATTCATTAGCTGTTGGAATGGCTTCAGATTGCACACACTGTTTTCTCAAATGCTGCTAAAATGAATAAACAAAAAATGAGGCTTGAGCCATCCATTTGGAATATATACAATTCATCTGTTTTCAGAGCTATTTCCATCCCTGGGCAAGCACAGAGGTTCCTTGGTAGATGGCATGCAGAAATAAAATAGATTTCTATTAACAAAACGTAGTGATGTTTGGTTTAGAAAGCTAAACTGGGCAATTTTACTTATGGAGTGGGCCTTTTTGGGGGGATGGGGGTGGGTCTTTAAATGATAATTGAATTGCCCAACAAGTCCCATGCTTTTTAAGGTGCTGCTCTCTTCTCTTGAAGCATCCTATGGCGCTAGAAATAGAATGACTCATTTTGGAGAACCTGTAATTAATTAAAGCTCAGTTGACCTTGATATTGAAATACTACTAGCACTGTGTTGGATTACATTGTATCTAAATTATGAATCACCTACCTATAGACCTTAAATCACCTGCAATTTCAAGATGTGCTATTCTAGAGCCCTGCCCAGTTTTCCTAAGGATCATTTGAAACCACCAGATTGCTGGTTTCCAGATTGCCTTCAATAGCTGCAAAGCAGCAATCTGATCCTTATCAGCTCTTCATCAGATTGATCAGCAGGTTTAAGGAAAAGTGTGCTTCCAGTTTTTCTGTAAGATAGTTGAAAAATAGACTGTATTGCTAATGGCAACAGTATTCCATATTGGTTTCTGAGAAGGAAAGAGGAAATCTTAATTGCTTCTTCCTTCTTCCCATTGACCCAGTTCAGGAGTCCTGGTTTCTTATTGCTATTAGCAGAATCATTGGGAAAAGGGTAGGCTAAGTATCTAGAGCAGGGCTGTTAAAAGTAGATGCGTCACGCACTGGCCACACCCATGCCCGGTTTAGCGAAGGGGGAATGATGACGTGAGTTTGACACCCCTGATCTAGAGCAATGCAACAATGCCCCAAATAGCTGTTCTACATCAGGAGTCTGGTAAGCAGCCTTTTGAAGTAGAACATTCTATTTAAAAAAAACACAAGATTTTATGTCTTATGGAGATTCTCAATCATCTGGATCACCCAAAGGTGTTTTTTTCTCAAGAGTTGATGAAGTTTCTTGGATGAGAAGCAAAATGTCTTAAAAAAAAACAAAAAACAAAAAACAAGGAAGTCCAGTTGCCTCTTGAAAAAAACATCTTTGGGGTAATCATTTATGAGCTGCAGCTGATTTCATCACAAAAGTTTATGACTGTTAATAAAATTCATTAGCCAGAGAAAGTGCTATCAGATTCCTGATTTTTTTGCCCCCATAGAGTAATGCATTGTTCTTCCTACAATGTTTGCCTTTGCTCTGTTTATATAATATTGAAGATTCTAATATATGCAAAAGTTACCTATTTTTCTATATGGGTAAAAACTTGCTGTACTATTTTCCTCTGTACATGAGAGATTTTATTGTCACATGAAACAAAATGAAAAAGATTAATGGTCTAGCAGAGAAGCAGGCAACATTTGAAGTTTGAAGATCTAAGATGTGTAGATATACCTATTCTAAACATTAAACTCCACACACTACATGCCTCAGAATATCACAAAAAGAAAATTTGAATTACAGCCACTGCTGTTAAGCATGCATAAATATTTGAAATTTCTCTGTGGGTTTGTTTTCTTTGTCATCATTTTCTTTTGTCTTGTACCATTGTTGTGTTTCTTATATTGTTCTTTGTTTTTTTTTAATGTTTTAACAATTGTAAACCACCCAGAATCATGATTTACAATTATAGAACTTATAGGGCAGCATACAAATTTAATATATTATTATTATATATTATTATTTTTGTTGATCCTGCACTGCACTGTTTCTTCTTTGTCAAGTGTTGACTGCTTCATTGCAGTCCCAACATTGATGGATTGGGAGAAACATTTCTGATTCAATTGAAACTGGAGATTCTGTTTATGGCAGACAATTCAAGTTTTGTATCTGCAGATTTTCTGGACTATAGCCTTTATTTGTTGCTTTATTATTTCTAGTGCTTCCTTAATTTTCTTTGATCTAGGTGATATTTCTTGATCAAATATACTTTGGTCTTCGGATTCTTCAGCTTTTTTTTTCATTCATCTGCTCCAGCTTGCTTGCATCTGGTCATAAAATGCTGATCTTAATTTCCAACATGATCTTCCATTTTGGTGGTGCATTGTTTATTTTTTGTTGATTTTGCATCCAAGCTATTCAATTATAGATGCATCGATGCTATACATTAGTTGATTTCTTTCTTACAATAGGTTGGTGCTTACATTTGATATTATAGTGTTGGCATCTGTTAATTCTTGTGCTGTTTCTTTTGAACAGGTTTCAGGGCAGACAACCTTATTCTGTTGTTTTTGTGCTGTTCTAGATTTATTTATTTGTTTCAATTTTTCTTATTTTATATGGCCTTTGTTCTTTCTGAGGAGAAGGCAGAAGGAGAAGGTGCTTGGTTTGAGAATGAAAATAATTTGATACTGGCTTTCTCTACTCTGTCTGTCTCTGGTTTGTGTCTATAGTCTGAGCTACTTTGGCAAGGCTTTGATTTCTTTGTTCTGAGTAGACCTTTGCAGTTCTTCCAAAGCTTCTCTGTATACTTTATTTTGTATTATAAATTGATGTTGATTTGCTAGCCTGGTTCTGTTGCTTCTGTTCCGTATACCATTCTTGCAGAACTGGTACATTCTTTTCAAATACTCTTTTCTTCATGGACTTGGTTTATAAGAACAGATAATTTCTTTATGTATTTGTGATGGGTAAGCAAGTTTTATTCTAATAGTCTTGCAGCTGCTGGCCCAGGTTGCTCAGCCAACAGTCCTGAGTCTTATAGTCCATTTGTTACCAGATGCCCAGGAACTCCCAACACCTAGCGTGGTCCTTGTTGATGGATGATCTGGTATGGTTTACCTAAATTATGTCTCACCATATTATTGGAGACACACATTTTGTCTGGCTCATCTGATGATAACTGTCCAGTGTAGTTGAACCTCTGTCATTGCTCTCATCTTCCTCACAAGCCCTTCACTATGTCAAAATAATACCTCACTGAGAGATCTTATTATTATGGTTGGTTGCATGATCAGTCACATTTTTAGACTGGATTGTTTATTTTTATCCACTTGTTGAGTCCTTCCCTAGAAGCTGGGATAGGGAGATGTTGAATGGTGGTGTTAAATGTATTGTTTCAAGAAACAAACTGTTTCAAATAAAATTGATGTTTGAAATTGACTGATGGGGATTTTGTCAATGTCGATAGTATTCAAGTGGTGTTTCAGATGTTTTGAGATTCCATCAAAGATGCCTATTATTACTGGCATTATCTTTGTTTTCTTTTGCCACAGGTCTATTTGCAGGTCTTCATATTTTGTGGGTTTTTTTCCCAGTCCTTTCTCTTCTATGCTCTTCCGACAGGCAGGGCTAGCTTTATAAATTGAGTTTTAAATTTGGAATTCTTAAATTTTTGGGTTTTTTAGTTAATTGGCCTTAAATGTAATACTTTTAATAATTTTTAAAATGTAAATTGTGATATTTGTATTGTGTTTTTATCTGGCTGTACACCGCCCCGAGTCCTTCGAGAAAGGGCCGGTATAGAAATAAAATTATCCTTATCCTTATTCTGCTGTTTCCAGATTCTGTAATATCTACTATCCTGACTTCTTTTTTTGTCTGTCTTTCTTATCGACGGTTGTTAAATCTGGGATGTTACATGACAGGTGCCTGTCTGTTTGAATTCTGAAGTCCCAAAACCCATTTGCTTCTTCATTCTCTATTTTTTTGCCTGCATTGTGGTTCCACCAGGTCTTGGTTGCAGGCAAATGGTATTTCTTGTAGATCTTCCAATGCACCATTGTTGCTACTTTGTCATGCTATTGTTTATAGTCAATCTGTATTATCTCCTTGCAGCAGCTAATCTAGGTGATACACTTTTTCTTCAGCTTCTTTGCAGAGGTGGCATTTGATGTCTGTTGCTGTCTTTTCAGTTCTGGCTTTATATACCGTATTTTTTGGAGTATAAGACGCACCTCAGTTTTTGGGGAGGAAAATAGGGGGAAAAAAATTCTGCATACCAGGTATTCATCTGGCTAGTCCCAGCACATTAATTCACTTGCTGGTTTTGTGGTTGGGGCTAAAAAACAGCTTCTAAAGCACAGCTGATTGTTGGAGGAAGCAGTAATTAGAAAAGCAGGCAAAGCATGGAAGATTGCTTCACTCGCGTTGGGGCTGAAAAACAGCTTCAAAAGCACAGCTGATCCTCAGAGGGAGCTCCAGTAACTAAAGCAGGCAAAACGTGGAAGGGGTAAGAGAAGGCAGCAGCTGTTCTGGGTAGCCATTTTGGCATCCCGTGCAGGGTTAGATTCAGAGCAGGGGTGAAATGCTCCCGGTTCAGACCGGTTTGCCCGATCTGGTAGCCATGGCGGCGGATGGTCCGGAGAACCAGTAGCAAAAATCCCTGCCCCCCCATGTCCCCCCAAGAGGTTGCAGGAAAAAAAATGCTTTTAAAAGCCTCTGACGATCACAGCTGAGTTGCCTGATTGTCAGAGGCTTTTAAAAGCATTTTTTCCTGCAACCTCTTAAGGTTGCAGAAAAAATGCTTTTAAAAGTAAAAAAAAAAAAAGTTGGCTACACCCACCCAGTCACATTATCCCCCCCACCAAACCAAGCACACAGAACCAGTAGTAACAAATTTTACATTTCACCACTGATTCGGAGTATAAGACGCACCCAAATTTTCAGCCTCTTTTAGGAGGAAAAAAGTGTGTCTTATACTTCGAAAAATACAGTACATTTATTCTTAGGGCTTGGTCTTGTGCAGCCAGAATTAGCCATTCTCTCTCTTTCTTCAACTTTCCTGCTCTTAGCCATTGTCAGATCTTGTTAATTCTTGGCTTGCTATTTTTTTAAAAAATGTACTGGCCATGTAATACTTTGCCTTGCCACATCTCTTTTCTGTTCTTCATTTGGTCTTTCCTGTAGGCCAGTCTGAACTCTCCCATACTCAGTAAGCCTTTACTGTACACTAGCTTCAGTGCATTTTCTTCACGGTTTTTCAGATATTCTTCCAGTACCTTTTTAATAAATGTTAACATATCATTAATTTAACTTATTAATATTTGTTTATTTAGTTTTAATAATAAATTAGTAAAAAGCAATATATATTTGATAAATGTACAATGAAATATATAAAGCACATACATATGACATAATTTATTTTAATAAAAAATAAAATATAAATATAAAATAAATAATTATTAATAGACAAATACATTTTAACGAAAAATTGTATGATTTCTCAGACAGATTTTTACACTGGATTTGGCATCAAATCCTTCCCAAGGACCTATTATTATCAAACTGAGCTGCTGTGATAGAATTGGATATGTACAATAAGTTTTTATAGCCCTAAATCAGTGCTACTGTGTTCTTATATTCCCACTGTCAAGATACATTGCAAAATTTTGCTTTTCTCAACAGGTGCCTTTTCAGAAAGCAGATTAATCACTTTTCCTCCTTACTATTCTAAATATCTCTGCTTTTCTTTTCATTTTTTCAAATAGACATCAAAAACCATTTCTGGAATATGGGGATGCTGTGATGCATGGGCTAGAAGCTGGTCCCATTTCATGGCTCAGAACTCATTCTATCTGGGGAAGGTACTTAGCTTAATTATATTTGTGTTGTATCATCTATGGCAGGGGTGTCAAACTCACGGCATTATGGTGGTGTCACGTGACATATTGAGATGTTTTTCCCGTTTGCTAAACTGGGCGTGGGCATGGCCAGTCCATGACATATCTGGCCCATGGGCTGGGAGTTTGACAGCCTGATCTATGGTGATCAATTTAAATTGTCCATTAAAATGAAGGTAATTTTTTTTGTTCTCCGAGTTGTGAATTTTATGAGTTCCATTTGCAGTACATAGGAAGGCCTCAGATCGGGGAAGAATAATTTGGGTCTTTCAAACCAGACAAGATTTCTTTAGGTCAGGTTTCTGCCTCCATTAAGGAGGGTGGGATCATTTACTCTATTAAAACTCTATTGTGCTTTTAATAGGCTGTACACCGCCCTGAGTCCTCCGGGAGAAGGGCGGTATAGAAATAAAATAATAATAATAATAATAATAATAATAATAATAATAATAATAATAATAATAATTATTATTATTATTATTATTATTATTATTATTATTATTATTATTATTATTAAATATTACATTTGACTAAACTGAGCCAACTGCTATATTTCTTGCCAAATATAACTAACTATGAAGGTCCCAGCTGGGTGAATATACCATTGGCTAAGCCAGTGATAGCTAACCTTTTTGCCGTCGCGTGTCAAAAGCGTGAGGCGTGTGGGAGGGTTGCACCCGTGTATGCCCACCCCCCTGGAGGCCCTCCAGAGGCTGGAAACAGCTTGTTTGTCGAATTCTGGTGGGCCCGGAAGGCTTGAAAATTAGCTGGCCAGTGCACACCTGCACTCCGGAGCTAAGCTAGGGCAACCCTCATGTCCCCACTGATATGGCTCCATGTGCCACCTGTGGCACGCGTGCTATAGGTTCACCATCATGGGGCTAAACCATACCGAGCATATTGTTTACAGAATTGAGATCTTGCAGATTTAAGATAATAGTGTAGCATCAGACATATACAAAAGCTGGCTTGAATTCAAATAGTTATAAAATAATCAAATTTCCATTTAAAATGTTTTATGGAATTTAACTACTGAGAAATTCATTACATCACAATTTTGGCAAGGTTTTTGAGAGTGGGTCTTACCTATTAAAAAAATTCATTGAGGAAAAATAATACTATAGTGGGGGAAAATTGCCATTATAATCCTCACACGACATGAGTTTGATTTGACTTGATTCATTCTGTCTCTGATTGCATTATAAGATGTCATTTTGACAACATATTTTTGAATTTTCATTAAAACTGAGCACTATATTTTTAATTGGACTTTGTATTTAGCAATATTTCAGAAGATTGAATTGATACATCAGGAAGGTTAAATATTTACAACTGTTAATCTTGCGTTCTTACAGTATGTTTTGTTTTTTAGGTATCTAGTAAGTTTTTTCTTAATTCTTACTCAACTGGGATTCTGTTGTGTATATTTTGTATTCCTTGCTGACAATTTCAGACAGGTAAGAATCAACATAATGAAATGTGTTATAATATCTAAAACAAGTATTGCTAAAAATTCAGGATCATAAGCATTGTTCTAACTTTACCTTTTTCAAGTAGCGGCTTTCATGCTCTCTCATGTATCCCTTTCATGTGTTTGGTAAGAGACCCATGGTTGAGTCTCTTGTTATCATAAATTATATGTATCCTGCTGCAATTAGAAAGACACTGAACTATTTCCCAGAAACAAAACAAACCCTCCTATACTTGGACCAAGGCGAAAGGAGAGCAAGTATGGTGCAGTATTAGATTCGGACTGGGAAGATTTAAATCAACTACATTGTCTGGTATAAAGGGGTATTTTGTGCCAGTCACCATCTCTCACCCCAACCACCTTGTAAAATTGTTGTTCTGGGGAAATCAAGAACAAAATTCTATGTATGCTACTTCTCTTAGAAGAATGGCAACGTATACATTCAACCATTAAATTAACTTATAAAATATTTTCATTAAATTTACAAAAGATGAGATGCATTTTTCTCAAATTTGTTTGTTATATGTCATCTCAGATGTGCTTCCTTCATGTCTTGAGAAATCACAAAGGATATGCTGGATTCAGCGGTATTAATCTTTGAGGGAAGCAGAACACAAAAGTGCCACCCAAGGCTGTGTTTTCTTATGTGGAATCATTGCTTTCTGAATTTGAGAAAAATATTTTCATTTGTTTTGTCTGAGTTCCTGATTTCCTGTCAGCCATTTACATGATAAATCATGATACATGAGTCAACAACTCGATTCCATATTTGAATATACTATAATGAGTTGTATAACTTGGCAAGTACTTCTCATCCTGATTTAGATACCATAAGTTTAATATTTGCTGAATGGGGCTAGTGTCTCAGCAGATTTAATAATAAGTTTGCACTAAAGCCAAATGGAGTTGTTTTGTGTGTTTAATTTTATGAAGTATTGACAGTCTGCTTTGATACAATTTTTCTTTTTTTTTTTGGAGAGAGGGCAGTTGGTGCCCTCTTATGTGGGTGTTCAGAACCATCTGTTCCTTTTGAACTAATATCTGGGTATGAAATCATGAGTGGTATCCTGTGAGAAGTGGGAATCAAAGCTCAGACTTTCTTAACATCCTTGCATTTGTGTGTGCATTGTGTTGTGCTGCTTACTTATGATCACATTTTGCATACTTGGAGTGTGCAAACTTTCCTTTGTAAATCCTACTTACTTAGGGATGGAATTAGAATTTATTTTATTTATTTATCAAATTTCTATACTATCCACCATACTTGTGTGACTCTGGGTGGTTTAGAGAAGTTTTTTTCCACCTTCTGACTTCAAGTGTGTTGGGTTAACTCTCGTAGTCCTATATCCTATGTAATGAAGCCCTACACTTCTAAGTAGTTCCAGATTGGGGCAATCTGGTTGAGTACAATTTATTATAATCACTTTAAAAATCATGTGGAAGACAGCTGGTTCATAAGCAATTTATTCTTATCTTTATAATTATTCAGGTAATATCTGCTGCCAATGGTACCACCAATGATTGCAATGCCAATGAAACTGCTCTGTGGACTCCAACAATGAGCTCTCAGTTATATATCCTGGCCTTCTTACCATTTGTGATACTGCTCGTCTTCATCCAGAATCTCAAGATTCTTTCCATTTTCTCTATGGCAGCCAATATTCTGATGTTGAGCAGCCTGATAATGTTATATCAGTACATTGTCAGGGTATGTATAAAATTGATTCCTTTCAGCATCTTCTCAGCACTTAGTGTTGCCATTTTGTTGGTTTTGCATATCCAACAGTAATAATAATTCTGTGGTGAATGGAATATGCTATATATTTAATAAGGATTCCATGGTATTGTGCGGAAGAAACATTTTGAAGACAGAAATAGTGCCTTTGTGCTTTGTCATTTAAATGTCAACTTTGGTTACAAAGGGAAAGGCATGATCATGTGTTTTAAGCTTTATTTTATTTTTATTTTATTTTAGTTGGACAGGGGTGAAATATGGTTCTGACAAATAGCTTTAGAGGAAAAGTTACCTTGAAAAACAATTTGAAAGGACGGGTGGACGAGATGGTACATGCAAATGAGTGAAGGGCTCTGGGTCGGGACGTATTGAAGAAAGAGGAAATACTTCTGAAAGGTTATGAATGGCAGAATAGAAGGAGCAAATGTCATATGTGAAGAGATCAAGTGGGCCAAGCCCAGCCCATGAAACAATAAGATGCTTGTTTTGAGGGCAGAATGAAAAATAACTCCATAAAGAGATTGATTTTTTTCATATACAAATGGGACGAGTTAATTATTTCTTATGGTAGACTTTTGCATCTGAGGGACAGCATTTCATTTCATGAGGGAAGAGTATAGTAAGAAAGATTTTGGTAGCTGGTAGAAGACCACCTGAGCATTGTATTCTCTTGTTTTCAGTAATCTGTGAGATTCATAGATACTAATGTGTTTAAATCCAACACCTTCTTAAGGAGAAGTCAGGGAAATAATAGAAGTAGTTGAATTTCCATAACTTCTTTATATATAGCACAGGAAAATTGTTGCCTGAGAACTTGGATAGTACTAACTGATCAATGTAAGGCTACCATGTAAGAGGTATTTTTTTCAATTTTGATTTCACTGCCATCTCTGCAATGTTTTGTTTTATTTTATTTTATTTTATTTTATTACATTTATATGCTGGCCATCTCTCTACCAAATGACTCTGGGCAGCTTATAGTACTTTACATAACATTTTGTATTTTTCCTCAACAATGTATAAAAAACAATTCTAGTTTTTTTTAAAAAAATGTTATAACCACATAATTGCCCAGAGAGTTTTGTAAATTGGGCAGAATACAAGCACAATGAAGCAAGAAATTATCAAGTTTGGGTTGTAGTTCCCACAAGGTGGTAGCAAGCAAGGCTTTTATGAGCTCCGGGAATGGTAATTCTAGCAAATAAGAAGGGTATTAAGTGTGAAAAGGCTGGTGTAGAAAATCTGAGTGAGGAGGGTTCTGTTGGTTTGCTTCCATATATGAGAGTTTCCTAAATTGCAACTGCTCCTTGTTGGCACTCCTTCTAAAGATCCTCTGCTTTTCTTCCTTTTAGGACATTCCAAATCCTAACCATCTGCCTATGGTAGCTGCCTGGAAAACAATGCCTCTCTTTTTTGGTACAGCCATCTTTGCCTTTGAAGGCATCGGAGTGGTAAGTCTTGCCTAGAAACGTAGCTTAAAACAGGGGTGTCCAACCTTGGTAATTTTAAGACCCGTGGACTTTAATTTGCAGAATTCCCCAGCCAGCAATTCTGGGAGCTGAAGTCCACAGGTCTTAATGTTACCAGGGTTATCCTGGCTTGGAATCTTGTTTTGCCAGGAATTGAAAAATAAATTAGGTCTGGTAGATTGTCAGGTGGCATTTAGCATATCTGTCTCTTTGCATCCAGATGTCAACTCTGAATCGAACCTGGCTGAAGCCATCTTGTGCTTCTTCACAGTTGCCACGCACTATGTGGGGAGGATGAGAGGGAAATAGCTTGACCCTCTCATAGACAAAATAAAGAGCTCTCCTGTGGGAACCAAGGTCATTCCAACAGATGGCAGTAGGAGGAGGAGCAGAAGTGATCGAGGGAGACCGCCAACTGCTTTGATTGGACAATGTGACCTGTGACACTTGGGGAGGGAAACTTTTCCTCTTTTAATTACATGGTAACCGTGGGAAACTGGTTTTCGTTGGCTGTGCCGATACGATGTGTCCAATAAACATGTTCTCTGAGGAACGTTCCTGCCTTAGAGTTCTGATTTCTTTGGATGCGTTACTCGGAACACTGATACCAGAAATGTTTAGTCTTTAAGGCATTGAACATATGAGAAGACCAAAAAGCTGTTAAGATATTTTTGTCTATATTTGAATGAGAATCTTTGTACCCTTTGGCAGCATCTGACCAGTTTGTACCAGTTTGTACTTTATAATCGCTCGCAGCTGTTCTGGGATCAAACACTTCTTTTATGTTAAGTTTTCTAAGTTAGAGCTCTCATTTGAAACTCTAGTTAAAATGCAACATAACAGTGTACATGAATGATCTTACATAGCTCTAATCTTTTGAACATATCTAGTTTGATCTATTGGAATAAACATAGAAATGTTTGATCCATTCTGTTCTTTTTTCCTTCCGTCTGGCCTGGTCGTGTTTGTCTTTTATCTTTCAGCAATTTAGATCTAATTTTCCATAGGGGTAATTTTGTTCCTTGAATGATTGTTGCTATTGTGAGTCATTTTATTGGATTATGTCATGCATTCAAGCAATGAAAGCAAGAGTAGAGCCCTATCAAATGCTTATTAGGCCTCAGTCTATGCACTGACTTGTTTTCTTGCTATGACAATCATAAGGACAATTTCTGAGGATTCAGAGCAAGACTCGGGACAAAGGGTTGCAAGTGCAAAATTATCAGATGTGATTGAAGGGGTTTGGAATATCTAATAAAGTATTAGAAACTAAGCCAGTTCAATAAGTTGTCCTAGCTGAGGCTCACATCTCTCCCCCAACCCATCATTACCAAAGAAGTTTAGTTAAGGGCCTCATTCCTTTCCTGACAATGAAAATACAGCAACAAATAACAATTTGCTTTCCTATTGTGCTTTCTGGAATCAGTTCCTGAGAGTCCCCTGCTTTATGGTAGTACTAAGTTTGGGAAAGATTTTTTTCCCACCTCCCAGGAAATAAGGAAAAAGAAATAAAGAGTTGGTAGAATCTTCTTTTCTTGGATTTTTAAGAAGCCAATGGATAACTATTTGAAGCATAGATCTGATCCAGCCAAATACCATAATTTAATGCAGAATGACTCTGCATAGTCTTGTCTCAGAAACAAAGAAATTAGGGTCACGCTAAGAAGTTACTATATATTTTTCCTTCTCTAATCAAGGCAGCGATTCTTTGAGAAGATCAAATGCTAAGCATGTCCTGGTCTATTGTGAAGAGGTTAGGTTAATTAGGAGAGTAAAATGATATTCATTGACTATTTGGGGCTTTTCTTTTTTCTTTTTCTTTTCTAAGGTGCTCCCTCTAGAAAACAAAATGAAGAACCCCCAGCACTTTCACACTATCCTGTATGTGGGAATGGCTATTGTTACCACGTTCTACCTCAGCTTGGGAACACTAGGTTATTTGCGCTTTGGAGCTAACATCCAGGCCAGCATCACGCTCAATCTCCCCAACTGTTGGTGAGTTGAACTGGGAAGCTTTTGTTACCAGGCAGAAAGAAGGCCGAACTACAGGCTACTCCTGAATGAGCAAGAATGGAATTGCAGAGGTGGATGCTGAGAAGTAAAAAATTTTTTTGCAAAGGTGCTTCCTTTGTAGGGAAGCTCTTAGAGTATGTTCCCGGTTACTTGCTGTCTCATGTCTTCACTCTTTATCATGGCCACCGTCTCTTATAGCAAGTCATGTTTCTCTGTGTTCCAAATTTGACATACTTTGAACCGATTCAAGCATGTATCCCATGTTTCAAGTAGTGCATTTTGTACTAAGAGAAAAACCAGTGCTGCCACAGAAATATTTGAGAATGCAGAGCAGTTGTCCCTTGTAATTGGGTTATCTTTTGGGTTATCACATTCTCACTCATGATCCTGGGAACCGAGAACTATTTATATTGGCCGACTAAGCACATTGCCACATGTAGGACACCATCGCATTGGCTTAGAATACCTCCTTGGAAAATTTGGCATTGATGATAATAAAGTTGTCTAGTGTAATTCCCATAACTCATTTGTTTTCACCCAACTCTAATTCTGATGGAAGCCATGAGTACTCCAGCCTCCCTTCTTCTACTCCAACCACACCAGCAGGTTCTCCAATTCATAAATTATTGTATACAGATGATTTAATCAAATTTTCATTTTTATCCATTTCTAATAGAAATTCCTAGATAAATATAACATCAAAACTGACAGGACATATTTCCAATGTCAAAATTTCAGTAGGGAGCTGTGAGTTATAATGTGACAATATCTAGAAGGAAATACAAGAAAAAATGATGTTGCAGAACTGTAGGTGGGATTAAAAAATGTATTTTGGGTTTTACTTCATTTTATTTATTTTTCGTGGTCACTAAAGTTAAACAGAATTAGTTCCATAGGAGAGAGAGCTTAAATTCAGGTGTTGATTCTTTATATTTTTTTTTTAAAAATATACTGTATTATTTTCAAAACTAAAATTTACAATGATTTTGATAATCCGGGAATGGGTCCTTTATTAAACTCCAGCCCCATCAACTCTAGCAATATATCTTCCAACAACATTTAGTTAGTACTGCCCTCTAATTTTATAATAGTGATGCAACTAGCTATCAGTTTTATCTATCTCGTGATGGCATACAAGGAATTTGAATTCTGATAAGATCAGAAATTTCTCACTATCTGAAAAATGAAGGCTTTGAAATAAAACATCTTGCATTGTTGAGTGAATGTTCAGTTTTAAACAGGAACCCATGCCTTTAAAAACTCATTAAGTCATAAGTAATTTTGAACAAGAACTTTAGTGGTTGTCATAACAGGGACAGGCAGTTTTTCATAGGATATTCCTTTCATTTGTTGTTTACCTACAAGTCCTTTGGCATGTGGCTTTCTACAATATCCAAAGCCCTGATTTAGAAACAACACTTTCTTTCATCAAGGAAGACTTACCTCCTTTTAGTTTGTCTCCTTATGTGTAAGCCAAATTTCCCTAGTGATCTCTGGATCAGGGAGCCAAAGCATTCTCAAAGAATGTAATCACTGCATTACTTCAATTTTTGGTTTGGTTTTTCACGAGGAAGCTGAGTAGGTTTAATGGTTGGTTCTTGCCTCATTTTTGCAGGTTGTACCAGTCTGTCAAGCTGCTCTACTCCCTCGGAATCTTCTTCACTTATGCTCTGCAGTTCTATGTCCCTGCAGAAATAATAATTCCTGTGGCTGCTTCCAAGGTCCCAGAACGCTGGAGATTATGTTGCAAAGTGCTGCTAAGAGTACTCCTTGTCTGCGTAACATGTGAGTGGTGAGAGTTTTCTTTTTACTCGGCAGGTAGAGATTTAGCCCACAGGATGATTTATTGTGGTAAAGATATTCTTAAGAAAATTACTGGGGTCTACAGAAAATAAAAATGGAGGCCGAGTGCAGTACAGTGCTTTTGTTTGGTGAAAAATACACCCCTTACACGAGAGGTAGGAAACCATGGCCTCTTTATGACTTGTGGACTTCAACTCCCAGTATTCCTGAGCCAGCCGGAAGTCATAAGTCATAAAAGTGCCGCCATTCTCCACCCCTGCCCCATTCCTACACCAAAAGGGTAAAAGTGAGCTGCAAAATTGATCTGCAGTGTCTTGGTTGCTAAAAAAACAACAACAGATGTGTGAAAAATCCTCTTAGGTTGCTATAGTGATGTGACTTGTCCAATATGGTTGCCACCTTCACTCCACATGGCACTCAAGTCATGGTCTCAGAATTCCAAAGGCGTGAAATTGATCACCTCAAAACTAATAAAACTCACCCCCGACTAATGCAATAGCTTTGTACAGATATTAGTAATAAATAATATTGGTGCTAGATTCAATAATTCATTCCAAAATGTTTACAAATTCCACACATGAAGAGTGTACATACTGATGGCACATTTTGTCATGATTCAGTGTCTGTTAATGTCCCTTTCTATTTTGCCAGAAGCGTTCATTACAGACTAAAAACATACTCCAAAATTAAAACGATGTTTATTTCATTTGAAGTTGTTGTAAAGTTGAAGTTGAAGTAAAGACTAATTACCTCAGCCGCTTGCTCTTCAGTTAGGTATCTTCCCTGACAAAGCTTTTATTTCCTCCTTTTCTACCCTTCAGGTGCTCTCGCAATATTGATACCTCGCTTGGACATTGTCATAGCTCTGGTAGGCTCGGTGAGCAGCAGTGCTCTAGCACTTATTATCCCGCCTCTCTTGGAGATCTTCACCTATTACTCGGAAGGCCTGCACCCGCTCATCCTGGCCAAAGATATTCTCATCAGCCTCTTTGGTATTACTGGCTTTGTTGTGGGGACATATGAATCCCTCTATGAACTGATTGTACCAACTGTGTCCAATGCCACCGTTGCTTTACCATGATACTGTAACCTGTTTTCACTTTGAAAAGTTACCTGCAGTTCAGATGGATCTTGAGTTTCTTCATAGCAACTGCAGAAACTTGGGGCTCCTCCTTGCTTTCCAAATCTATTTATTTTATAGATTAAACAGATAAGGCTACGGTTGAAAAAGAAGGGGCTCTTTTTTAGTGCTCTTATTTATTTATGCTTCTTTTTTGGTATGGGGTGGATTTAGGAGACATATAAAAAAAATATGGGTGCTCCATTATCCCTACCTGGGAGAAACTGAATGACTTGCAAGCATCTTACTAGACTTCTGGATCAAGAGCAGTGAATGTGGGGAGAATTAGGAGTCCTAATACTCCTCACCAGATGATTTTTATGAAACCTTTGGAGCATCATGTTACCAGTTCATTTTTATTTTCATTGTTCTTGTTCTAAACTACTTCAGGCTATCAATTTAGAAACCATATGTCTCATTTCTAAAGTAAATTCCTCCTTTTGGATAGTTGCATGTCAAGTGAGATAGAGCTTGAGAGTGGTAGCTAACACAGAAGAAGGAAATGTAAATGAAATGTTTAATATTAAAAACGGACGCTATAAGTTCATGCTCCTATCCCATGAGTTTCTGTGTCTATTGGTAATAAGACTGAAAGCTAAAAACAGCATCAAGCTGTATAATGTATAATTCTCAGGCAACACCAATTGGACTGCATATAAAAAGGGAAATAAGGTTTATATTGCTAAATCCAGCACTATGCTAGTTTGACTCTATAGCAGGGTTCATATCAAATTGCTGTGGCGAAAAAGATACAAGTGTGACCTGGACAGGAGATTGAAAAGTGTTTTTAAAGATTTTTTTTTATACTTGTGTAAACAACAGGATATTATAAAACAATCCTCTGTTGTAAGCTTTTGCTTTGTTGTAGCTTCAAGGATCATTCACTAAGCATACATTTTGAAAAATGCCTTGAATGTCATGATTATAATCCAATTCATGTAAACAATAATTTAACACGAGTATATATGTATATAAAACATAATGTGAGTCAGATGCATAGTTGTAACTTCTGAATTATTTTGCTTCTGTATTATGGAAACACTTTGAGAGCTACTTAACAATCATAGCCAATTAGCATGTGTACAGAGGTTAAATTCATGGGCCCAACTTTCACGATTTTCTTATTTTACATATAAGAGAAAAGCGAGCCAATCAAAATAGATAAATAAATTGATTGAGCGGTCACAGGGAGATTCTTATCCCGGTATTAAAAGTGCAATACATATCCTATTTTCTGTTATTTGCCTTTGTTCTCAGGAACACTGAGTCTTCGAAGAGGGGCGGCATACAAATTGAATTAATAAATAAATAAACACTGTTCTCAGAAACAGTGTTGAAATTAAATAGTTTACACAAAGGTTATTTTCAGAATTTTCTTCCTAAGATTTCAGCTGCTTCATGGCATTAAGTATTTTATACTACAATTTCAGTTTTCTAACTAATCATACATGTGGCTTGAATATGGTTTCTTCTGTTTTTATCTAATTAGCCAAGCAATCTGAATTTGACACTAACTCTTAAATTATAATTAAAATGCAATTTACCAGGAAACAATTTTTTGCTCCCTGAATTCAGTAGGGCTTATTTCTATCAGGTAATGGCTTAAAAAAAAGGAAGACGGGATGCATACCATTGTTTATTTCTTCCAGTAATCATTATTAGGTTGCATCTTTAACTTTGTTCTTGAATAAGCCACACAGGATGAAGAAGGGAGCAAGGAATTGTCACTCTTCAGATATGACACTCATATATTTATTTAACACTTTAAATAGAAACTGAAATGTAGGGTTTATGAATTATTTTGGAAATGTTTTGTAGTCTGGTTTTAAATATTGTAATGATTTATCTACTTTTTATGCATTGCTGTATGGTTGATTACATAATTAAATGAATTGCGAGTTAGCTTCCTATCCCCTTTCTCATTCTTCTGAAACTACAGATGTTTCATTAACTCTGTGATATACGTGGGGTTTATATTTCTTTCCCCATATACTGGTAGTAAAGCATGTGAGAAAATAGACAAATATTCTATGTTCTGGTCCTGGCAACATAATGGTGAAATGTAAATTGAAACTGCTTTAAATTTTGCCAGTGAACTCAGGACAGTGAGACATGAGCAGAAACGTGCAGGTTAATAGTATTACAAGTTTTACCATGATTAACTAGAACCTTTGCCAGGTAGCCAGAGTAGTCAAGAGTAAATAAAATTTAAAGTGGTAATGACACATTTCTTAACTTTAAAAAAAAAATAAACTGATATTTTGACTTTATAATTATTACAAACAGTAGAATTGATAATGTTATGCTTGTGCATTCTTGCAGTCTTATAATCTTATCTTGAACTGTTATAAGTGATTATGTGAACAATATGTGAACATTAGCACTGAAACAGAAGCAGAATGGATGCAGAAAGTAGAAAAACAAGGGAACTTAATGAAGTCACAAAGAAACATCATTGAATTGGATACTGGCTTTTTAACTTTGGGATTGCTGCACTTTTCAAATAGTAAGTGCCATTAAGACCAATTTGGTAGATGTTCTTAAGTATAACTCCCATAGAAAATGCAGGATTTTAACGTTTATTGATTTGTAGATCTTCCATTATTTGAAAAGTTCATCATCACATAATATTGCTTTGATAGCATTCTGCTAGTCCCTGAGGATCCAAGGTTGGCTATTAGTTGTATTAGTCAGAGCCACTGAATGAAATGATTTTGTTCACTTATTTCTCAATAGATGCCTTAATATGTCTTTGTAATTTATGGTTCTATAAAACTATGTATTCTGACTGAACACTATGTGAAGCATCCTTGATGGGAATTGTACTTCTTCTTGACTTCTAGGGAAAGAACACTTTTTCCAGTCAGGATTTTAATGAAAAAAGTCTACATCAGACATTACCACTAATTATAACATATCTATGGCATTGTGGCTGGTGGCATTGTCTTGGTATATATGTTAAAATTGCCTGCATACAATTATCTTTTACTATTTCTTCCCCCACCCCTCTAGAATAAACTGTGTATTTGTATGTTCTTGCACAGCACAGCAAGAGGTGGTTTTGAATTATTGGATTATCTATACATTTGTTTCCAGTAGTCCTCATAGAAGGATAAAGCTACAGCAATGGCCATATTAAGAATTTTTTGATCTGTTGTCTAGTTGTGTCTTTAATGTAGTAGTGTCCTCTTCAGATCTCATACTGAATCGGTAATTATGAGATTTGAAGTAAACATTTCTGATTTCTCTTCTCCATACGTTATCTTTGTCATCTAATCTGTTGTCTCTCTGATAATGAGTAAAAAGGGCATTTCAGTGTCAGTCATGTCTGCTTACTTTAATTTGATTTATTTGTAAAAGAAGCGATTGCCCTTGTGAAATTAGATATGGGCAAAATCCAAACACAGCTTTGGTATTCCCCAAACGTCTATGACTATCAAAATCCCCAAAATTGACTTCCAAAGGGGACACGTTGAAGGTATTGAGATCTGTGCATAGATCTAAGAAACTGGAACACTACATATTTGGAGACTAGATGAAAACCCCAGCTAATGTTTGCACAGAACTTTGGGAACAGTTTCCAGTTCCTCAAGGTTACTCTTAATTTATCACTTTGGGCCTTTGCCTTCAATTAGATATCCTGGTGCTCCTTTTAGGGTAGCTTGGTGACACATATTTAACTACGGTGCAGAATCAGGCAAACATATTTTGGGTAACCTAAATTTGGGAAATGCATGCAATTATCCTCAAATGTTTCTACAAAGAGTGACTTTGAAGATAGGAAACAATGTCTGTTTGTGCGTCTATCGAATCAGTGTTTATTTATTTGTGCCTACTTGTGTGTACAGCAAGCCACTATGTACATTGGGTGTACTCTGGAAGAGATGCAGGTGATGTTATGTATGATAATGCTGTAACTGAATTATATATTTAACTGGATGTTTCATTCAATAAATTCAATTTTTTTTTACTGTATTATAAGGTTCCACAGTGACTTTATTTGATTCTTTTTCAGATTGCTTATAATTTGTAATACTTAATGAAGAGGAAAAAATAAAGTAATAACAAACATGCACTGGCTATTCCCCAACATGGTATCTGAACTACAAACTACAAAAAACCAACACAGCCATTGTTATTAACAACTGTTCACAATTTAAAAATGAAAAAACCTGTGACATGACACGACAACTGTGAAAGTTGCAATACAAGATATTCCCGCTTGGCATGTAAGAGTATTTCAGGCAAATGTGTGCTCCAATTCTTTAGACAGTGAGAACTTGGAACGGTGTAGTGGTTGTTGGAGCAGGATTGGAGAAACCAAAGTTCAAATAGACACTTAATCCTGGAAGCTCTGCCCAACCTACACTCAGGGTGATTTGGGATAAAATAGGTCTTAAAGTATGCTTAGATTAATTGTAAGTGAGTATAGAATTTTAGGATCCCTGGTAGCACACCGGTTAAAATGTTGTATTGCAGGCCAACTCTGCCCACAGCCTGGAGTTTGATCCTGATGGGGTTCAAGGTACATTCAGTCTTCCATCCTTCTGAGATTGGTAAAATGAGGATCCAGATTGTTGGGGGCAATATACTGACATTGTAAACTGCTCAGAGAGGGCTGTAAAACACTGTGGTTATGTAAGTCTAAGTGCTAGTGCTATTTAGGCAAGTAGTTTTCATGCATTCTCTACTTGCATAAAATCCATTAACAGACGTTTTAGTCAAGAATTAGGTGTCTGCAAGGAATTAAAAAAAAGGCTTGATCTTGGAACGAAACTTCCAACTCACCTACTCATTTGTTTCTATCAGAATTTGGATATTCCATATTTCACCAAAACAAAGCTAAAAAAATCATGTTTTGTCATAGGGGACTCTAATATTTTGAAAAAAGTTCTTGCTGTCTCAATTTGAATCATAAGACCTGAAAAGTAAAGGTGTTGATAGTCAAATTCTCAAGGCTACATATATCCCAATTTATCATAAAAATTGGCCAATGTAAATATATTTGTTTTAAGTATTAAATATTTTTTTAATTACCATAATAAAGGAAAAGACAATGGCAAGAGGAATGCAGGTTTGAAAAATTCATCCTCCAACTATTTATGCCCAGGTTCTGCAAAATGGCACCTAATCCAAGATACCAAGAGACCCACTGAGTTTTCTCATGGACACTGCTGGCAAAGTCGGCATCACCAAAGTCCATTAGCAGAAGAAAGAAAAGAAAGCTAGTGGTAATATTTGTGGTCCCTCTACCTTAATCTCTCCCAGAAACAACAATCCAGCAATGTTGCCTTCTCCAAGTCATTGGATATAATCCAACAACTAAGAAATAGTGCCACAGATGAAAATCAGACTCGTGCTATTTAAAGGAAAGACCAAACACTTTTACTTAAGAATTTAGTCACATTCTGATTAAAGACACAAGTAAGCAAGTGCTGGAATGCAGTGCCCATTGAATTGGCATTATTCATGGTATCTAGTCAACTTTTTAATCATATTTTGAAATGCAAGACATTTATTTGGATTTCACTTTAGGAAGTCAAATATACTGGGTTATCGCTAAGAAATGTTTTTGTTTAGATCAAAGCTCTGCTTTGGGTTTGTGCATGTGTGTGAATGCCCTTCAACTGATGTTCATCCAGCTATTTTCAGCATCTTTGCTAATCAAACCTGCTTTGATTCAGTGCCCTAATTGCTGTAATGTTTTCATGCTGAATAATAAATGGAGGAAATACCATCAAGGCAATTAACACCTGGGCAATTTCAATCATTAGATATAAAGCTGGATAAGTGGACTGGACTCGAACAGAACAAAAAGTCCTAGATAAGAAGGCCAGAAAAATAATGACAATGAATCATGCCCTTCATCTAGGCAGTAATGTTGACTGACCCTACTTATAAAAGAAATTGGGTGTGGAATGCTGCAAGTACATCAGACAGCTGAAGAATAAAAAGGGCATTGGAATAATATTTGAAATAATGAAAATGCCCTGAAGCTAGTATACCATGAAGGCTTACTGAATACAGGACAGACCAAACTGGCCTACAAGAAAAACCAAATGAAGAATAGAAAACAGACGTAACAAGGCAAAGTATTACATAATTGGTACATTAAAAAAGGGCAGGTGAAGCATATAATAAAAAAAAATCTAGCTAAGAGGTGGAAAACTGAAGAGAGAGACAGAGGGACCAATTCTGTCTGCATAAGACCAAGCCTTAAGAACAAATGCATACAAAGCTAGAATTGAAAAACAGCAATGGACATCAAATGCCACCTCTGTAATGAAGTTAAAGATACACTGACCACCTAGTTAGCTGCTGCAAGAAGATCATACAGACTAACTACAAACAACAGCATGACAAAGTAGTAGCAATGCTGCACTGAAATATCTGCAACAAATATCATTTGTCTGCAAGCGAGAACTGGTGGGACCACAAAATGGACAAAAGTATAGAAAATGAAGATGCTAAAATGTTCTGGAGCTTTAGAATTAAAACAGACAAGCATCTGCCACATAACACCCCAGACTTATCAACTTGATAAGAAAGACAAAAAGTTTGCATGGTGGATGTGGTAGTACATGGAGACAGCAGAACCAAAGAGAAAGAGCTGGGGGAGGGGAGGGGAAATCACAAAATGCAAAGACCTTCAAATAGAAATAGAATGACTGTGACAAAAGAAAGCAAAGATAGTACCAATAGTAATAGGCACCTTGGGTGCAATCCCAAAACATCTGGAGCAGGACTTTACACCTTCAGTTCCCCCCCCTTTTAAAAAAACTGACAAATGTAAAGCACAGAAATGAGGCTTTTCCCAACCTACTCCTCATATTTTGAATACTCCTTTTCAAAACATAATATTTTTCAGTTTTAACAACAGAGGTTTCCCTTCCTGTAGGTATGACCATCCTTTTGACTGCACTGGAAACAGAAGTGGGTTTCAGCAGGTTCTGGAGAACCAGTAGCGGAAATTATAAGTAGTGCGGAGAACTGGTAGTAAAAATTCTGACTGGCCCTGCCCTCATCTATTCTCTGCCTCCCAAGTCTCAGGAGATTGGGAGGAAATGGGGATTTTGCAGTAACCTTCCCCTGGAGTGGGGAGGGAATGGAGATTTTACAGTATCCTTCCCGTGTCATGCCCACCAAGCCACACCCACCAAGCAACGCCCACAGAACTGTTAGTAAAAAAATTTGAAATCCACCACTGACTGGAAACTGTCAGTATGGACAATCAACAAAGCATTGGTACCACTTTTTGAGTAAGACCACAGTAATTTTAGACACAAGTATGTTTGTGAGTACAATGGGATTTATATCCTTCCCAAGGCATCCATTTTCCCATAAAGGAACATGAGAAGTTGTCTTGAGCTGGCCCCAGTTGAAAATCTGAAGACTGAGTCTGGGACAATCTGTTTGCAAAGTAAGTTTTCTACCTCAAATTACCTCTTAACCCCTAATTAAGATGAAGCATGAAGGGTTGAAATTGATAGCTTTAATCCATACATGCTTGGATAATAGTTTTGCTCTGGGAGCTAGTTCCCATATTTCATCCCCATTACATTGACTAGGTATGTTCATATTAGTCTAGAAGAAAGTTTGATATCAGGTCTTCTCACAGCCTTGCACACATCAGCTATTTATTTATAACTTTTAGGCAAGGAAATTAATTCAGATCTTATTACTGGAAGGAGTGATAGTCCACTCATTTTTCTCCCTGATTGATCAAGGGTCTGATTGAATAGAAATTCTAAGAGTTGGGATCCCAATAAAAAGACTATTCACTTGAGAAGAAATCATTTTTCCTTGCAATATGGGATAATATGCAACTTACACATGTCATTTTCATGGTTATAGAGACCAGGTTAAAGAAGGAAGACACACAACTCTAATAGTACATTACAGTGTAGTTCGATATTATATGCCAGAGAGCAAGAAACAGATCCAAACAACACCTTCTGTGCTCCTCACCTTTGACCAAAACTCAGAAGGTGTTTCCAGCCCTAGGATTTATTGTACAATTCCATTGCAAAAGTCCAAACAGTGGCATTTTCCATTCAAAACCTTCCCACGGTTTTCTACAAACTTTTTTTTTTCTTATCACAGGTAATAAAAGAGAAACATGGTTTAGCTGGGTAATGACTTATATAAAAAAGATGTTGAGATTCTAGAAAGAATGCAGAGAAGAGCAACAAAGATGATTAGGGAACTGGAGACTAAAACAAATGAAGAACAGTTGTATGGCACTGGGTATATCTATCGTAACAAAGAAAAGGGGTCACATGATAGCAGTGTTCCGATATTTAAGGGGATGTCACAAAGAAGAGGGGGACAATCTATTCTCCAAAGCACCTGAAGACAGGACAAGAAGTAACAGATGGAAATTTATTAAGGAGAGATCCAACCTAGAATTAGGAGAAATTTCCTGGCAGTGAGAACCTGAAAGTACTCAACTATTCAGCTTCTTGCATAAAACTGTTTTATTGTGTTAAAACAAGCAAACAAACAAATAATAAACTGATCCATACTTGGCATAGAATTAGTCTGTAGAAGTTTGCAAAGTGTGTAGAACTATGCTTTCTAACTGAAAGTATCATACAGAGTCTGGGTTTTTATTTTAGTTTTTGTCATGTTTGCCCATCGTTATAAAAATTTATGTAATATAACTGGCTACAGTTTCTAGGTTCTTCAAAAAAATATCACAAGGAACCGAGGAACTCTAGCAGCATTCCACTATATACGAGTAGCATCGTAGAGAAGTTAGAACTTGTCTTCTGATTGGCTTCACAGTTTGGGATCATTTAATATGAAATTTCATTCAGTAGACCCAAAAAAGTTGTGTTACTACCAAGGAAGTATAAATTTCATTTTAATTATTAACATGTTTATATTATAGTATATTTCATTACATTTTAACTGTATGTTCCATTCATCTCAACAATATTGACATTTCACCATAAAATGTTTTATATATCATAAAAATGTTTTTTTTCATAAACGAATACTCATCGATTGCCAAAACAACTGCATATCTTTCTAAGAAAGGAATTATTATATTTCTGAGTCTCCGGAGAAGGGTGGCATATAAATCAAATTTAAAAAAAAACTGGTTTCTGTGCTATACGGACAAAAAGACAGATGAGAATAAGATAAAATAGCCTTTTCCAAGAATCAATTTGGTCTAGTGATGAAAGAAGCAGGCTAGAAATCAGGAGACTGTGAGTTCAAGTCCTGCCTTAGGCATGAAAGCACTTATGCATGCCCTCTACAGACCTCTTAGGAATGGGGTGAGGTCCATGGTACACAGTTTAAAGTTAAAGTTTTTGGGGTTTGAGGATGTAACAACAGAGTCAGGTAATGCATTCCAGGCATTGACCACTGTGTTGCTGAAGTCGTATTTTCTGCAATCGAGTTTGTAGCGGTTTACCTTGAATTTGTATCTATTGTTTGCCCATGTATTATTGCAGTTGAAGCTGAAATAGTCATTGACAGGTAGGACATTGTAGGAGACAATTTTGTGTACTATGCTTAGGTCAGACCGTAGGTGGCGTAGTTCTAGGGTGAACAAGCCCAAAATTTCAAGCTTGGTGGCATAAGGTATTCTGCTCAACTTATTTTTCAAAGCATCAGAAGGCAAAAAACAATGGGTGGAAACTAATCAAGGAGAGAAACAACCTAGAACTAAGGAGAAATTTCCTGTCAGTTAGAACAATTAATCTGTGGAATGACTTGCCTCCAGAAGTTGTGGGTGCTTCCATCACTGAAGACTTTTAAAAGGAATCACAATAGCCACTTGTCTGGAATGGTGCAGGGTCTCCTGCTTGGGCAGGGGGTTGGACTAGAAGACCTCCAAAGTCTCTTCCAACTCTATTATTCTGTCTTTTAAGGAGGTGGATGAAGCTGTCAATGGCTGCTAATCATGTCAGTTTTATATTATCTTTGGAATCCAAGTATCAATCTTTGGGGGAACAGCAACAGAGAAAGATGATTATGACCTGTGAGAAACAGGATCATGGAAAGGTGCAATTCTAATGTTCTTAGAGGCTTCAGTTAGAATGACAATACAACCATAAAGGGACAAGGAAAGTGTATGCTATAAGGAATCTGTTCATTCTTTTAAGATACCAGGAAAAACAATGAACAAAGCAGGCTATACACTATTGACTAGAAATCTTCTATTGGTTCCAGTTTTGCTAACAAGCATAGCTGCTCATAGCTCCTCAGAATGTAGGTAGTGTGTGGCAGGGGTGGGTTCTAAATTTTTTTACTACCGGTTCTGTGGGCGTGGCTTATTTTGTGGGTGTGGCTTGGAGATCATGCGACTAGGTGGGCATGGCTAGCTGGTCAGAGTCATTTCTGGAAGGTCCTCGTACTTACGACCAGTCCTCGAACTTACGACCCGACTCATTTGTTCTCTTTTAACACTGATCAGCTGTAGGATGGCCCTTTGAAGCCCCATGGCAAGAGTTTAAACAGTTTTTTTCCCTCTAGTCATCAGCTGGGACTCAGGAGACAGCAATAGATTCGGGGTGGGACCAAATAAAAGGTAAGAATAACGTGGGTGGGTGGGGTGCGAGGGTAGGGGGGAGAACTGGTTCGGTGATGTCATATCATCACCGCTACTGGCTCGGCTGAACCGGACCGAACCGGGAGGAACCCACCACTGGTGTGTGGGAATCACAGCAGAAGAGATTCATACTGATCTCAGAGAAAGGATTGAAATTTTCATCCAAAGCAATTATTCTATAATGATTTTGCAATGATTACATTCTTACAGAAATCCCGATAAGCAAAATACAAGTAGGAGAACCTAGAATACAGCTCTCCTCCCTCTGTTTCCCTTTGTGGAATATCTAAATAGGACTTTCTTCAATGAGCAGGAACTGATCCATCTGGCATCTCCATTCCCAGAGCAAGGAAGATGGGCCACAACGGGTCCTGCCTAGTCAGCAATATCTTCCATACATGCAACAGAACAATCAATCTTAATTCTTCTCAGTTTTGTGCTTCTGCAAAGAATACCATCAATATTTGTACTCTTGCACATGGTGTTTTTCGGACTACAGCTCTTAACCCCTGTGCCATCAGGGCATTATGGCAGCTGTGATCTGAAACAAGTGGGAAACTTGTTTCTTCAGATTGTAGTAGTGAATGGAAGGGACAAAAAACTGTCTAGGGCCCACTTAGACAGGGGTTCTAGTCTATGGGGCAGCCTTGGAAATAAGGGCTGTGGGCAGCTTTTCCATTACTGCTTTCCCCAGTTCTTGTTATTGCAGACTAACTGAATCACCAAAAAGTTCCCCAGGATGACTAGCAATGATGATCTGGAGGACAAAGGCAAGGAAAGTTACCACACACAAGATAGACGCCGCTTTCCCTTCCCAACCCAGCAGACCGGTTCTTCTGCAACTCTTCCTCTTCCATTCCCATTTACTTGGATGCTGCAGGCACCTTGGCAATTCTGGGGCCAGGGAAGCGAGGAACTGAGGAACTCATTCTTAGGTACATGCCAAAAACAAGGTCCCCATACTGCCCCCTTTAAAAGGGGAGAAAGCTTGCTTCACTCTTTGCAGAAGCTTGACATGGGAACCTGGGCTGGACTTCTCAAATCTTTTGTTTTTTTATAGTAATTTCGGAGGAAGCAAAGAGTGTTGAGCCAACCTGCCAATTCAAGGAGGCAAAGCAAAAGAAGGGGTCAAAGCTATATCAACCATTTGCCTTTTCCAAGTGCTGGACGTTTCAGAATCGTGCTATGGCATCCGGTCATTCTCAGCTAGAGGATTTTTCTGGGAAGGGAAAGGAGAGTAGTTCATTCTAGATCTTTAAACTAATCTACGTTTTTAGAATTAAGGAGAAATTTCCTGTCAGTGAGAACAATTAACCAGTGGAATGGCTTGCCTTCAGAAATTGTGGATGCTCCATCACTAGATGCTTTTAAGAAGAGACTGGATAGCCACTTGTCTGGAATGGTAGAGGGTCTCCTGCCTGGGCAGGAGTTGGACTAGAATGCCTCCAAAGTCCTTTCCTATTCTGTGATTCTGCAATTCATTCCCAAGTGCTCCCCCCCACATTGCTGTAGTCGACGCAGACCCGTGCTCACCTGGGATTGACCCAATTGCCTTCCAGCAGTCGCGCGCAAAGGAGCTAGTCCTGTGGAGTTGCCTGCCCATTCCATGGGTCTTCTTGTGACTGGTCGTGCTCACGGCGGTCAGATTGCTGCTCCCCCCCACGATGTTGTAGTAAGGCGAGTGAACAGACGAATCAAGGTCAGGTGTAAAGTCAAGGTGTGGTTTCCACTTGCACTTTTTCGCTCTGCTTGTTCTTAGGGAAAGTTCCCGCTTTTTTTCAATTTCAGATTTACCTCCTTTCCCCAGTTCTGGCCTTTGGTTCCCTTGTCCCTGTGAAGTTCCAGAGTGAAGCTGAGAAAGCAGCTTCTCCTGTGGTTTTATTGCCACCTAAGCGAGGCGGTTATTAATTTTTTCCATCCATGGAAAGAAACTAAGGCTACGGAGGAAACTCTTAACTAAAGCAACTTAAGTGATGCTGGTGATGACAATACGTCTGGTGTTTGGAGCCATTTTTACCTCAGACCCTCTTGCAAGCCAGGTTAATAATGTCATTCAATAATATAATAGATGGCCAGTGATGCAGATCAACTGCTATCTTTATACTATTATCATGGGATGACAAGATAAAATTTAGTTTTTTAAAAAAGATAACATAGGGGTCTGTACAGATAAAGCCTCTTAATCTTACACCATAATGGCCATCATCCTTATAAAAACAAATTCATTGTTGAAGGTGGCCATAATATTACTGAGCTTAATGTTCTAGCTAGTATACATGAGATCAGCTTTAGTCACTGAAGCGGATAGCACTGAACACACTAAAGAATTAGCTGAGATTATCCCCATGCAGAATATATTAATATCAGAAATGCAGCATAGATGGTTTGCATTTGTCTTTTCTGTAGTTGGAGCGAGAAAATCTTGGGTTAAAGCACTTTTCTGCAAGAATTATATAATTCTTTATATAATGTCACATAAAGTTTATATGTTTATACATAAATTATAAAGTTTATATAAGGTATAATGTATACATTACAATATATTATAAAGTTTATAAAATATTTATATACTATAAAGGTTTTATATGCATTTTATAAACCTTATATAAGTTTATATATAAACTTATTTTATAGAAGTCAAGAAATTGGCTAGCTTTTGTAGCTATAACTTGTTATCAGCAGACAAATGAATAATTGCCTTTCTTGCACTGTATTTGTCATGGTCCTGTAGTTTAAAATCATAAGTTCATCTTCATCATAATCTATTTGCACATGATATGAACTAAGCACATACATCTCCTGAGATAGAGATGTGCAACAAACTTAAGACACCACCAATTGTTATGCCTGGAAAGCTCTTATAGCTGGATCAGGATTACTACTTTATTGATGGTATAAGGACTCCTCCCTTGGACAGGGGGTTATATTAGAAGACTTCCAAGGTTCCTTCCAACTCTATGATTCTATGATTCATGGCATAATGAGATGAGACTTTTAAGTAAAAATAAAAATTCCACAATCCATTCCCTTAAGTAAACAATGAGCTATAAAGACTATTGATTATCTCCAATACCACCCATTCTTCTACTACCAGTACACATATAACATTTTAAAATTCTTTATTGCTTTTTATAAACAAATATTCACAATAAACTCTCACAGAGAAATTTAACCAAAGATATACAGTGCATTTAAAATATGGCCCAGCCTTGTATTAAATAATTCTTCTTTTTGTCTGGTTCTTTTCTATGTAAACCCATAAATGGACTCTCTCACACATTCTCTCTCATACATAACTTTGCACAATATATGCATATGTACCATATCCATAATATGAATAGTTCAAGGCAGTGGTTTTTGGAATATATTCAAATCAATGTAAAGTCAACCTTTTAAAATTTCTCATTATTTCCTAAATAGAAATATATAGTTTCTTGATAACAATTTCTAGAAAATTGTGAGTATCAGACAAAATCAAACAAAATCCATTAGTGCCTTTTCTGGATTAGTATGGAACCCTTGTATATTATTTCTAACTAGAAATAACAAATTCCTAGATTAAAGCCAATGCAACACACACCTTTCATAAACTTTTGTGTTATTTCAGTCAGATGCTTTCCCCTGTCAATGACCATTGACACAACTCAAGGATAGCCTGTCCTATTCTGGGAGTTTTTAGACCAATGAAAATCTTGGCTCTTAGGAAATAGCAATAGCACTTAGACTTATATACGGCTTTTACAGCCCTCTCTAAGCAGTTTACAGAATCAGCATATTGTCTCCAAGAATCTGGGTCCTCATATTACCCACCTCGGAAGGATGGAAGGCTGAGTCAATCTTGAGCCAGTGAGATTTGAACTGCCAAACTGCAGCTAGCAGTCAGCTGACTGTATTACACTCTATAACCACTGCACTACCTTGGCTCTAATATAATAAATTGGGAAATGGAATAAAAGCACCATTAAAAAATTCTGACTGCTACTCAATAATATCTTAGTTCCAATCTCTCTGATGTTTACAGCAAGAATCCACTTTATCAATTTTGCTACTTTTACAGTGGACAACCAATAAGTGCTTTCTGTTGCATCATTACAATAAAATGTAACCATTTTTGGAATGAGATACATGAACAAAACAGAACTGCTGTAGTTTGCAACTTGCTTTTCAAGGAATCACTGTGACACCGAGAAAAACAGTTGCTACCAGCACTCGCTAAAAGTGCTTTCATCTTGCAATTCCATCTTTCTGTCCAGATAACAATCCAACTCTATAAAACAGCAACATGATCCATTTGGAGTCCTACCCAAGTCAGAAAAATGGGGCTGGACTGCGGGCAGAACCATCAATGCTATCATTTAGCATAGTTACGCGGGAGGGAAAGATGTTGCTGTTAAAATGGAAATGTTGCACATTTCAGTAATGTATACTTGAATTAAATGTCCTCTCCTTCAGGCACATTGCAAATGCAGACACACTGTATTTTATTTTGTTTTTTAAAACATCACTTCTTCACAGCTTCCATAGTCACTCTCCACCATGTCGGAGCCCTCATAATTAGAAGGCAATGCTGGCTGAGTTCTGACATTCGGTACAGGTCTGATTTCACAGTCTGCGTAGGAGGGCTGGGCCACACTAAGTCTCATGCTAACCCTCTTGTACCCATTGTCTGGATGGTAAAGTGGCCCTTCATTTTCTACCAACTGAGAAGGGTAATAGCTGATGGCAGTGTATTCGTTCTGACACTGGGAAGAAGGTAGTTCAGCAGAGCCAGGGGGTAAGAAGTCTTCCAGATTTTGATTGCTGTAGCGAGGTGGAATAGGAGCCCGCTTGTTGTTTTGATCAAGTGGGAAAGGAAAGCCACCATAAAGGCCAGCTGGATCTGCGTCTCCAGGAGGAGGAGGAGGTCGATGGCATGGGGAAGGTGGAAGGGGAGTTTCAATAATTTCATATTGATGATATTCTTGAGTGTCTGTTGACTGATATCTTGGTGGCCAGTAGGTTGTTTCTCCTGGATACACTGAAATAAAACCAGAAGTTTATGAGTATCTCTCAATAAATGTGTAATCTGCAATAACTATTATTTCACTACATCTTCATATTAAGCACGTATTTTTTTTTTCATAATGTGGAGGTCTGCCACGGGGAAACTTGCTTTCTTAAATAGTATATAATTAAGAATCTGAACTATGTAAAACTGTAAAGTCTGCCAAGCATGAATAAAAAATTATCTACTCACAGAGAACATCTCACCAGGAACTAAAACAATTTTTAAAGGCCTAGCAAGCTACTATAGTTCTAATTTTGGAACAATACAATACCTGGTTTGAGGAAATTCTTGACAAAGATTTTTCATTCATGAATCAAACAGTGATAGAATTAGGGACAGGATAAACAAAGTATATTGATGGATATTTTCAGAAATGAATTACACTCAATACACTCAATACTCAAATCTATCAGGTTTCGTCATTAGCACTACTGTTATTTGTTATTCTTATTTACTATACAAATGCTGTTTCCAACAGCTACTCATGCTCACTATATCCTACAATTCCACTATTTCTGAAGATACACAAAAACTTCTTGTGCTGTGTATCATTTTGTGCATTGCCATTTTGACACTTAATATGATAATATCTCAAATACTTATGTTTTTCTTCTTTCCTCATATTAAAAGTTGTAATTCGGTACAAATTTAATTTGTCTCTTATATATTTGAATGTTCTTTAACTCTATATATAGACTTCTTCCTTTGAATATGATTCTTGTTTCTAATTCTTTGATCCTTATTACTTTGTGCTTTGTCCAAGTTCATATAGAAATGGTCTATGAAATTTCTCTTTCTGTTGTGACTAAGCATATCTTTCTTTAACATGAGCTGTCTTTAATATGAGGTGTATACCCATTACTATAACTTTGATATTGAAGAATATTGTTATTGGAAGAGATCAGTCATATAACTGGTCTATTTAACTCATTTGAAAATTAGTTGAGAAACTTCAACACTGGCTACACTTATTTACTTAGAGCTTACTTATCACTATGTTGTGTTGCTCTTGATGATTGATGTGATATATTTTGATAACTAGCTAATACTTGTGTAACTACATTCAATGTGTAGGGCAACAGTACACTAACTGGAAAGGGAATTGAAGAAATGCATATTTCTGTTTTAAATGTGACAAAACTGATACCACCATGACATAATACTGTTATGAAAAAGGAGAGCTAGATACCCCAAAATATAGGAATAACTAGTGTGGCTTTAGAGCATAGAAACACCATTACTTGGAAAGATCCAATGAAACAGAGGAAAGGGGAAAGAGAAACAAACAAAGATAAAACAAACCCATTTTTTCTCCAGTCCAGGAACTCTTCAGTGTAGAGTCATTATCAGTGTTAGATAAGGGGGCAGCAGCTGGGAGATTGGGAGCCACACTGCACACAATGGCACCCCGTTGTTTCTGCACATTGCTTGAATGGAAGGTGGTGAATTCTGGCACAACAGAAGACTTGGCTGGGTCTAGAGCACTGAAATGGTTGTGATGACCATTGTTGAGAATATTGAGTTCAATGGGTGGAAGACCTTGAGTGCCAACCCCAACACTTTTTGAGAATTCACTCTTGGAGAGCAGGTCTGGATCTTCTTTGGCCACTGGCTTGTGAGCTTTGACTCTGTGGCAGTAGCGTTTGTAGATGATTGTAACAGCTATCACCAGGATGACTATACCTAATACCCCAGCAGAGATTTTGGCAATCCCTTCAGGCTTCCAAATCTCACTGGATGGATTAATAGTTGGAATCCCAATTCTTTTGGTGCAGAATGTTCCCTGGAAGTGATCTGTACAGATGCAGTGAAGAGCACCCTCACTATTCACACAACGTCCTGAGTTCTCACATGGATTTTTCAAACATTTTTCAGCAACTTTTTCACACCTGTGATAGAAGACAGATGATAAGACAACAAGCAAATACCAATAACTCTAATTATGAAACTAAAAAGCAGGACCTTTAGAAAAAAAAAAGGACATATAAGTATATTGCTGTTTTCTGCACATTTGTAAATGTAGTTTATTTGTCCAGTTCATTCCTTTACAGTATATGAATGAAGTTTAGGAAAGAATTAGGAAGCAGAAATCAATGCTGCCCTCTAGATGCATAGAAATTTTCAGGCCCTATCAAGTTATCCCAGGTCCATAGATTTTTTTTCCAAATTTCCTCCTCTGAAATAAAGTGAGAATTCTGATCTCAGAAGAGCAATATCCAAATGTTAGAAATCTTAATCTTATTAAGGAAACCCTCAAGGATGATTGCTGGGTCTGAATCATGGGTTGGGAAGTGGGAGAAAAATTGAAATACCAGTCATGATCATATCTGCTCAACTGGCAGAGATCTGTGGACAACACATAGGATTGCTGTTCCAGTGAATCTGAATTTAAGTGGAAACCCAAAAAGTTCAGAAAATATAACTACATGATCTTCAGAGCTTTGGGGCCATGCAGATATTAAATATATGATTGCTGCTTTGTTCAAAACAGCCAGACCTCACCTAACACTTCCATAAGATCCTGATATATTAGTGTGAACTTTGAGTAGAGAAAGCAAACATAAAATATAATTAGGGGAGCATTTCTTATAAAACATTCATCTATATAAACAGAGTCGTAAAATCTCAAGTTAAAATTGGCATGCCACATAAGAGACACGAAATCACACAATCACAATACAATTAAAGTCATGTGCTAGATGTTCACAGCAGCAACAAAGCAATTAATTCTAAGTATTCATTGATAGTGTATCTCCAATCTTGCTTATTTATACAATCACAACAGTTAATTTGTCTACATAGCAGTTCATTTAGTCATTCATTTAATCAGTCAATCAATCAATCTTTCTATTGAAAGAATAAAAGGATAAGCAAATAGATCTTAATTATAATTTTCAATGATTCTATAACATTTGAGATAAGGTGAGCAATGCAGGTAATATAGACATAATGTCCTTGCTGAAGTTCAAAAGGACATTGAGAGAACAGTCTTACCTTCCCCCCCAATATCTCTCTGGACAACGGCAAGTATAGCCACCTTTCTCAGAAAGTTCACATGTCCCTCCATGTAAGCAGGGATTTCCTTCACAACGGCCATCAGCCACTTCACAGTGATCTCCAGAAAACTGTGTGGAGCAGGTGCAAACATAACCTAATGAAAATAGGTCAAATAAAAGCAAAAATAGATTTATTTTTAAAAGTGGATAGGGCAGCCATATACAAAATTAGAATATAATTCAGGTGATGTTATGACAAGTTATAAGAATTAGGTATATAGTTCCTCTTCACAAGGAATAACCTTTTTTAATGCATTAATTTCGTGATGTAGTCCACTTTGTGTTAGTTCCTTATTTGTCAAGACATGCCACTCAGTTGCAGCAGCAGGCTTTAGGCAGATGTAACAAAGTGCACAACTGAATCTAACCCTAGAGAAGGTGTTTCCAAGAGTTTCCTGATAGATGCCTTCCATTGCCAGACATTAGTATTAAAATCATTTCCATGTGACCAGGATAAAGGAAGAACCATTGCAGAGAAATTATTTACACAAAGGTTTAGTGCAACTGAATTTCTTCTTCCCTTATTGAACACATCATTTTCACCCATGAGCATAATCATTTTTATTTTAAATTCTATCCACTCTGCTGGAAGCTCATGCATAGTTCTTTTCACCCAGTTCCATAATAAACCTTTATTTCCACCAGAACCACTCTGTTGTAAGGCAGTTTACAACAATATTTCATTACTGCTAGAGCCTATCAGTTCCTTCATGAAGGGAAAATCCTGCATATGGAAGTTTAAACATGTAGTTCACTGATTCATAACAAAGAAAACATGAAAACATTCAACCTGCTCACTTTGCCTGTCCCTTCTCTTTATCCCCCAGAAATTCATGCCTTTTCAGAACACACAACTTTGGAATATAGAGGAAGGAGAAGCATCTGCGATCAGTTACCTAGATATTTCACAAGTCTTTGTAATTTCCCCAGGATGAGCTGCTCCAAACTACACTTACCTCCATGTTGTACCTCACTGCAGAGTCCGTCATTAAGGCAGGGATTGCTGCTACAGGCACCACTGTGTGGACAGCACTGCCTAATGTTTGATTCTTCAACCACCCCTCTGGATCGTTTTTCTTTGGGTAGAACCACCAGATTTCTTCCATCCACAGTAATAGCATTCAGGCAACCCCTGAACCCACCAGTGATTCTCTGAAGCTGATGATGCTGCACTAGTCCTCCAATCAACAGATCTCTAGTGGAGTGGGAAATGCTACAGTTCTCTGGGAGGTGGAGAGAGGCATTTCCCATGTCATCAACCAGCAAATGGATGGAATGGCTTTTCACTTCTAGGAAGACTGAATGCCATACACTGTCACTCACAAAATGGTGAGATGAAAGGTTCGCACTAAAGCCACTCCGACATCTGTATCCAAGATGAGGTATTCCATTAACAAGCTGCATAAGATATACAAAGCATGTTTAAAATAAGCATTTTGTATTGATTTAGGTTGCAAAGATCTAAGAATCCAAAACATAATTTAGACTTTCCCCCCCTGTATTGGCCAAATAAATGACAACTTCATTTTGCAATATCTACTGAAATTTCCACATCTAACTACTTTACTTGCATCACTAAGCAATTATCACTCCAAAATAATAGTTCTTTGACATTGGACAGTTTGTACACTCCAAGTTATAAGTCTCCAACTAGACTTCAAATAGCTTCTATAGTTTCTGATGAATCAAATCCTTGCTACTCAAAGTTCATTATTTTTTCCTTCTCCAATTCTCTTACATGAGGAACAAAAAAAACTACCGTATTTTTCGAAGTATAAGATGTACCTTAGATTTTGGGGAGGAAAATAAGAAAAAAGCTGATTGGCAGGTAGATCGGCCTCCAGGAATACCCCCAATCAGCTGTTCCCAGAGATGAATTTTAGCTACAGGTTCCTTGGTTGTGAGCTCTGTGCCTTGTTTTTTGTTTGCTTTTTTTTCTGCCTCTGAAACTTCTGAAACTCTGTTTCAGAAAAAACTTTTTTTCCTGCCTCTGAAAGCCTCTGAAACAGAGTTTCAGAAAAAAAGCCTCTGAAGCTCTGTTTGGGGACTTCTTTTCTGAAGCTTCGTTTCTGATGCTTTTTTCAGCCTCTGAAACCTCCATTTGAGAAGCTGGGCGGGGCTACATTCAGAGTATAAGACGCATCCAGATTTTCACCCTCTAGTTTGGGGGAAAAAGATACATCTTATACTCCAAAAAATACAGTATGTGAAGTAAAGCAATATTTTTTCTTCCCTCTGTTAAGGAAATTTAAGGACCAGGATAATTTTTTTATTAATGTGACTAATGTGCAGGTAGTCCTAGACTTAAAATCATTTATTTAATAACTATTCAAAGTTACAACAGCACTGAAAAAACCAGACTTATGACTGGTCCTCACCCTTATGACTATTGCAGCATCCCTACAGTCATTGATAAAAATTTGAGCACTTGGAAAACAGCATATATTTATAATGGGTTGCAGTATCCCAGAGTCATGTGATTGCCAGTTGTGAGCTTCCTAGTTGGCTTCCAACAAGCAAAGTCAATAGGAAAAGCTGGATTCATTTAATGACCATGTGATATTTAACCACACTGATTCACTTAATAACCCTTAGCAAAAAGATTGTAAAATTGGCTATGACTCACTGAACCACTATCTTGTTTAACAACAGAAATTCTGGTCCCAATTGTGGTTGTAAATAGAGGACTATTTACAATGCATGAGCCACAGTGGTGCAGTGATTAAAATGCAGTACTGCAAGCTACTTCTGCTGCCTGCCGGCTGCCTGCAATTTGGCAGATCGAATCTCATCAGGCTCAAGTTTGACTCAGCCTTCCATCCTTCTGAGATGGGTAAAATGAGGACCCAAATTGTTGGGGGAAATATGCTGACTCTGTAAACTGCTTAGAGAGGGCTGTAAAAGCATGGTGAAGCAGTATATAAGTCTAAATGCTGTTGCTATTGCTACTACCTGTAGTTTGTGCCATTTCATGGCAATGATATTTAAGGACTATGTTTATGAAGTTTTTAGTGACACTGATTAGGTACATTCTGTAATATATGTGATATACATATATTTTATACACATATAAAAAAAAGATGGAACACATTTTCACCTTTGCCCTTTGTTCTTTTTTTAAAGGGAGGAACACAACTGCTTTCAAAATGAGCTGATTTGTCCAGATCCCCTTTCCTCTTTTTCTTTTCAGCTACACTGGCAATTCTATTTGCCACAAGGACATGCGGAAAAGATTGGGCTGTGCTATTGCATGTGAAGTAGCATGCATGGCAGCAGGAGGCCTGACCTGGCTGTCTCTGTTCCTGCCTATTATCCATTCAGAAATGAAGAAAATACACTGACATTTAAGAATACTTTCTGGCCTTTGGATTTGAGTGAATCAAATGGCAAGACAATCTTAGCAATGATTCTATTCTCACTCTCTTAATGCTACAGATGTTGCTGCCTATTCTGGAATGGCTTTTCCCTCACTGCAACCAAGCTGTAGCAGTGGAAGGATTCAAACAAGAGAAAGCAGCAGAAAGCAGCATCTCCATAGATGGAATCAGTGGAAGAAACAGCCCTTTTGGGGAAGCCAAACTGGGTTGAGCTGTTGGTCATCTTAAGCCTCTAACACCTGGAATTATGTGCCACTGTACTTCTGAATCATAGTTCACCCCATGTGAGAAGGAGGGTGCTATGTTTGCATAATGTACAATTCAATAAATACAATAAACACAATAAAAGGCTATGGGAGGTGGGAGAAAATAAGGCTGTAACTTTACAGAGATGCCAAGAAAAAGTATTTTCTTCCACTATTCCTAAGGGGATGTGTTAGATGGGGATAATTATATTTGAAACAAATCATGATGGTGAAGGAAAGCTTACTTTATAGAATAATTTATAGATCCAAACCAGTGGTGAAATGTAAAATTTGTTACTACCAGTTCTGTGGGCGTGGCTTGGTGGTGGTAGGTAATGTGACTGGGTGGGCGTGGCCAACTTTTTTTTTTTTTACTTTTAAAAGCATTTTTTCTACAACCTTAAGAGGTTGCAGGAAAAAATGCTTTTAAAAGCCTCTGGTGATCAGACAACTCAGCTGGGATTGTCAGAAGCTTTTAAAGGCATTTTTTTTTAACTTTTAAAAGTAAAAAAGAAAAAGCCTCTGATGATCGCGCGGCTCAGCTGGGCATGGGGGTATGGGCAGGGATTTTTGCTACTGGTTCTCCGAATACTGGTTCTCCCAGATCGGGTGATCCTGTCCGAACTGGGAGCATTTCACCCCTGATCCAAACCCCCAATTCATCAGACAGCACTGGGCTATTTTTCCCCCTATGCCTGTCAGTTTGGAAACCATGAGCAGACCTTTCTCCTTCTCTCTGAGAGAAAAGATTTTATATTCCTCCACGCCTGCTTCAGAAATAATCAGTGCTTCAGGCAGTAGCCTAGAATAGGCACAAAATTGGGGCCTCTCCTCATCTGGATTCCACTGATTCTTCTATCACAAAGTGAGTCATTTATCCGTAAATAGAAGCATAGTGAATTAGTCATCTCATACAAAGAAAGACAGATAGGAAAATTGTTGACAAAACCTATAGATAGTGTGGGACATATAGGGATCATCTGTAAATGAATGAATCTCTGAAAACTTCTTCATCTAGTGACCATACTGCACAACTTAGTAACAAATCCAGGAAGAGTTTATTAAACAGAAGCGAGATGTTTTACTAGTATTGTTCAAAAGAATGAAACAAGTTAGAGCTCAATTACATAAAATTGTTCTGACAACAACATTCCTAATCCTAGTTTTGTTACACCTTATATAGGGAAGAGCTTTCTCTACATCCCAGGAAGGAGGAATCTATACTTCCATAAAATCTTCTGAGATGCCATCACTAAGGTGTACAAAATTGCAACTTAAGTGCATAAATAGGTTGAAGGAAAGTGATTTAAAAGTAATTTACAATGAATTTATCTATTGAAATGTATCGTATTTATGTCCTGCCTAGTGTTAGAATGCTGATCTATTTGTAAATGGCAAGCGTGCTTAAAACCTAACAGCAGCAAAAAGGGAATAAGTACTAAAATTCTGAAAACTAACCAATTATAAAATCTCACTTCTCTATCAAATTGTATTAAAATCAATGAGTCACTAACAAAATAGTAGAAAACTGTATCTGGGGAATGATCTTGCCACCTAGTATTCCTTTGGTAAATGGGCACTCATATAAATAAGTTAACATAATAAATAAATGTATATTTTTCACTTCTTGACAAGTGACTACTTCTGCACATTTCTTTGAATTGCACATGGATTTTAAACACACAGCCAAAAAAAGAGAGGATGCTATGAGAAAGTGTGTAATTAAGATTTCACTGCATCTGCCAGGTGGTAGTGGAAGATATTCAAAGATATTAATGTGATTATATTTTAATCTGGTATCCTGTTCATAAACTCTGTGTTTACCCAAACTGTTCATGAAAAACTAAATGATGTAGCATGACTTTCAAAAATCGTGTTAAATTTTATGAAGTACTTTAAATCATATACCTATGGCAGACAATGGCAGCCATCCATCCCTCTATTATTAGAAGAAAAGCTTTATGGTCTGTGAATGAAAGCATATTTTCTTTCAGGTCAATGTGTAACATATGTTCCAGATCTCAGTTGGATTAACTTGCAAACTTGGATGAGTAGGTGGGTGGCTTAAAGGCTCTTGAATAATTAACTTGAAAGCGGAAAGTATCATACTTAAGAGTTACCTCATCAGGCAGCTGATGAGGTTTGGTTTTGTTTAGTGCAAAATGCTTTGATCTTATTGACGTTATATTGTAGGTCTTACATTTTCCATTTTAGTAAGATCGTATGTGCTTTAACTTTATTAAACTTGTACTCAGTCTTTTGTCATTAAGGCTTCTGGCAATGCATAAAATAAGCTTTATCTCTATAATCTAAAAACACACCATGCTACTAGAAAATGTAAAAAGTAAAATACCTTGCAATATAGAATGGTATCTTCTTTTATGTACACTGAGAGTATATGCACCAAGACAAATTCCTTGTGTATCCAATCACACTTGGCCAATAAAAAATTCTATTCTATTCTATTCTATTCTATTCTATTCTATTCTATTCTATTCTATTCTATTCTATTATTTCTAATCAGGACAAACATTATCAACAGAGATTGTCTTTCAAAAGACACTAGATTTCAAATAATGCTCAGCACTGCCCCAGTTCCTTTATCATCATTGTATGGATATCTGAGCAAACTGGGAATTCTACTCTAATAAATAATAGTCTCTACACAAACATTTCAGTTGAAATGAGAAAATGTATGAACAATTAGGACATAGCCAAGGCAAACAAACAGCAACACAAATTATTTTTAGCCCAGACTTAGAATGCAAACAACCCAGAAATGCTGAGAAAATTAATAAAATACGCAAAGTAACTGCAAATTGTCATTAGCCTGCCTGAACAGTGTTATTAACTAACCGGTTTCACTCTTTATTTTTATATAAATTTTCTTAATCACTGGATACCTACATAAGATTCCTGTGACTGCCTTTTCCAGTTATGTATTTGTATATTTATGTATTTAATTACAGGCCCGTTACAGCATTCTTTCCACTGAATGCAGGAAGTATGGCTTTTAAATCACTACTGTACCTAATTTCATATGGATAAAACATACAAGAAAAAGATGCATTCTACTTGAGTAGCTTTGATATAGAATGTAGAGATGTTGGGCAGTAACCTGACGGTCTTTGGCAAACAGAGATTGATTGATTAAAAACAGGTATATCCCATACAGTTAATGCATTTAGATGATTCAATTCTGCTTGCAATCAATTAAGAAAAGAACAAAATATAGCAATAATAGTTAACAATATTGCTTGCCAGATCTGGATTGTTTTGATAAAAAGCCTGGATTGACCATCAGATGATAGAATCAAATTTGTTTTCAGGATTTTTTTTTTTGCTGTCATCTAATGGATGTCCAAAGTTTTGTACCCCAATTCTAGTAGACTAGTCAATACTAACAATTTAAATTCAAGGGAGCAGAGACTGTCACAGCAGACCAAATCAACTATACTGACAATTAGCTTGGGAAATTTCAGTCTGACGAATGAACTGCCTGCCAAATTATGAACAGTGATGACAAAAAGAGTTAACTATTACTGTTTCAATGTACTACTTCTCTCCCCAATATTTGTACATTTAACTCCTTTTTCATTTGTGTACCTCTGTTAAATTTCATATAATTATGATAATATATATCCTCCATTTCATCATCCCTCAAGTCATAAATAAACATACCAAGGGAACCAAGGAGGAATCAGACCCTGTGGAATCCCACTTAATATCTCCTTCCAATTTGATTCGGAAATTCAACAGTTTGTAAGTCTGATTTTAAAGTAAACTTTACTTCCCTTAATAGTTGTATCCTTCAACCTTCACTTAAACAGTGTCATGAAATAACCTTAGGAGTCCTTTGCTGAGATCAAATATGCCCACAAGTTACACTATGTTCCCACAATCTACTAATAAAATTTTCCTATCAATAAATAAGATAAGCCTAATTCATCAGGTTTTTATTAGTTCATGCTAACTAGCAGGAGGCATAGCATAAGAATATTATTAGTACTGGTAGGCATAATGGCATAATGTTCAAAGTGCTTACAGAAGGGTTACTTTATTATTTACCCAGAATTTTCCCAGTTGATAGATTGACTGATCTGCAGTTCCCCAAACCTTTGCAGTGGGTAATAGGTGTTAAAACTCACGACTGAACTTCGTAGCTGGAAATGCATATGTAAAAGGGTGGGGCAGAGGGACAAATGGCACGACACAACCTTGTAATTTATATGTTTATGTCCTATGTTGGGACCAGGTATTAAAGGGGTGGATTTGCATTGTAATGTCTCTACAGGTGTCTCTAAATGTCTCCAAAGGTGATATTCTACCAAATTTAGGTTAGGATGCCTATGGCCAGAGTTAAAGCACTTTGATGGTGGTGTAGTAATGCTTAACAGCAGGTATTTAAATATTAAGAAAAGGAAAGGGAAGGGAAGGGAAGAGAAGTGGGAAAAGAAAGTATAAAGAAAAAAAAGAATCAGCAAAGTGTAAATCAGAAGTGATTTTTCTGAACAATAGAGGATATTATTCAAGTTGAGAAAGAGAGGAAATGGGTGAGGAAAGAACCCAAAATGCTAAAGTGTTGCTGGTGAAAACTGCAACGGCAAATGCAGGTGGCCTGCCTACTGAATTTAGATGCAGACATTGTGATCTGAACACACTCAAACAGAGAAATTATTACACTACTTTTTTCCTTCTGAATGCCCTTATCCTTTTATTTAACCCTTTACTGCCAAAGGTAAAATTGTTACATTAAGACATTTTATATCTTTTCCCTGTAATATACCTTACCTGTACTTATTTTATCAAGTATTTCATACATATTTATTGTGTCATTTATATTATTTTTACTAATCATGTATCTCATGTACCACATCCAAATTAACTTTGGGTTCTCCAATTCAACCCCTCCATTTGAAAGACAGAAATTTCTACTGAGATAATGGTGGCATCATTAGGTTCAAGAAATGTGGTTTTGCAGGAAACCAGATTAAGAGGAATTTATCATCTTTGGCAGAAACTCTCCCTTTACCCTTTTATTTGGCGAATTGCAATTTTATATCCTCTTATCCAGCAGGCAAGGAAACAGTGTGCTGGTTTCAGTCTTGAGGAGTGGGGTTTTATGGCAGACCAAGAAAAAGCTGAATTGTACGGTCAGAGGACAGACAAATCCTACCTGTAGAACAGCACTGTTGCTTCCATTGGTAGTAAGCAGTATGGCATGGAGTTGGTAGGTTTGTAAATGGAAGTGCATTTGCCAATCCCGTTTGCCTTGATGGTGATACCATATGTAACTGTGCCCACTGAACCTCAAAGCTGTGCCTGACAACATAAGCAAAGAAAGTTACAGTCTGAAAAAAGAACCGCTGTAAACAGTTGCACTTCATGGCTAATACATTAAAAACTTTTTATTATTCAAACTTATTTTATGTTTTTTGTTTATTAAAGTTATACAGCTTCTCATCTAACAGAAGGAACTCTGTGGACAGCAAACAACAATCAAAACTTCATTATAATTAAAAAAAAAATTAAAACAATGTTAAGGCTGTGATAAAACTTGTAGCTATTAATCATACCATGCTGGCTCCATCCAAATCCTGGCCCTCTTGCCTGGGGGGAAAGCCAGAATTTTACTGTCTGAAGCCAGCAAAATAAGGGCCATCTGTATTTTCTGGGGAGGCTAGTCCATAAGGCATGTGCCATATCATAGCACTCTTCTTAGACCCCATCAGGCAGAACTACTTCAGCACGAAGACTAGCCTCCTTGCTGAAGTGCTTAACCACCATGCTAAATTTAGTAGAATGAACAGGAACCATCAGGGATAGATAGTCTCATAAATAACCTGGACTTGTGACATGTAGGGCTTTAGAGATAATGGCCAGCACCTTGAATTATGCTCAGAACTCTATTAGGAGCCTGTGCAGTTCACATAATAGTGTTACATGGGCATACCATTGTGTGCCCACTATTTCATGCGCTCCTGCATTCTGGACCAGTTAAAGCTTCCAAATGCAGGGGTGTTATTCAGCAAGTTCTGACAGGTTCTGGAGAACCGGTAGCAGAAATTTTGAGTAGTTCGGAGAACCGGCAAATACCACCTCTTGCTGGCCCCAGAATGGGGTGGGAATGGAGATTTTGCAGTATCCACCAAGCCACATTATGCCCACCAAGCCACGCCCACAGAACCAGTAGTAAAAAAAATTGAATTCCACCACTGTGACCAAATGCTCTTCTACAGCATCCCCATGTACAGCATTTTGCAACAGACAAATAGGGAGATGACTAAGGCTTGAACAACCACGATTAGTATCTCCCAACCTAGAAAAGGGTGCAGATGCTGCACAAGATGTATTTGTGCAAAGGTTCTTCTAAGCATAGCTGCCACCTGCGCTTTGAGCAGGAACTATGAGCTCAGGAGAACCCCAAAGGTTTTTATTATGCCCATCAAACCACACCACAAACAGGAAGCAGGGAGAGATTGTTCAGCAATAATGGACTAATTATGGTATTTGGCACAGAAATTCTTCTCTGGCTTAGAAAGATTGCTTAGTAGCACTGAATAAATGACATTTCCCATCAAATATGCCATGCTTTGCTGCTCTGCCAGATGTCAGAGAAGTAGAAGGCACTTTTTTCCATTCCTATCCATTCCTTTATTTATGTAATCAAGATAAATGTGCAGGATAGAGTTCACTTGAAGGTCATGAGATAGGACAAAAGACAGTAAAAGTTACTAGGATACCACTGGGACCTCTATAGGGTTAAATCTGTATTTGTAATAAATTAGCTATTTTCTCAATTTTGGGAAGCAATTCATTTTTTTAAAAAAACTCAGTTTTGAAACTGAGTGGGATAGTTTTTTTTTCTAACTGCCTAAGCAAATATCTACATGGCCTAGCAATCTGAACAAAATGCAGTAAAATGCCAGAGTTTAGAATGAAAACATTCCAGACATTGTACCATAACAAGCACTGCCAGAGAATATTGCAATATCTATTTTACAAAGTAAGGGGAAATGATGATCACAAACAGCAATATTTTCTCACCATTGCAAGAGCAGATCTGTTCCAAATTGTGCCGAGGAGTGAGCACGCTGAATCGGGCAGTACTATAAGTGAACACTGTGCCTGGATCAAGTTGAAAGGTTTCTTTGCAAGCGCGTTGAATGATACAGTTGGCCTCATGGCATGGGACATAGGTCACTTTCTTTACCCGCAGCCCAACTTGCTGGTCCATTTCTTCAGTCGACTGAGAAATCCGGTTAGCAATGAAACTGGGCTTATAGAGTGAATATTGGGGTTCCCCAACTGCTAACAGAAGATCCACCCCATTAGAAGCCTCTGAAGGTTGCAAGCTAGCCATGTGGACATTCTGTCGCTTTGTCTCTAAGATATTCCCCAGAAACCGCTGCAGGTTGCGCCAGTGGTCACTTATAAATTCTTCTGGGTTAAGATGGCGGAAGTGCAGCATCACAGCTTTATCGAGGACATCCTGGCTGAAGGACCACACATGAATCTGGACTTTGGTTATGGTTGAAAAGGTCCCATCACTCACACTTACATTCAGAGAATAGTGGCCATGTTGGAGACCATCAGTTGCAATTATTTTTCCATCTGAAAGTCCCACAGAGAATTGTTTCTTTTCAGGGACTACTGACACAAAGCTATATAATAGAGTATCATGGGGGTCTCGATCAGTGGCATGGATTTTCCCAAGAACTCCACCTCGGAAGGTTCTTTCATTAGTTGTGATGAAGATCTCGAGAGGAAGTGCGGAAGGAGGGTACTGGCTTTGTTGTATCACATAGATGCTTATAAATGCCGAAGAAGAAAGAGGAGGGCGACCACTATCAACAACCTATTGGACAAAATTGCAAAAATCTTTATTACCATCAGAACCTACATACTTTCCTTGTATATCTGATTTGTTTAAGTCACAAGGCAAGAAATCCAAACTTTTTGCTGTCAAAGATCCATTTAGAGCTGCGATGGGGAAGTGGTTAGAATCCGTGGTGGGTTTCACTTACCTTTGCTACTGGTTTGCTCGCTCGTGTGCATGCACGAGTGAAGCGAGCATGCGTGCCACTTCTGCGCATAAGCAGAGTATATTTGATGATGTCCGCGTGGATGGGCGGAGCCTCCCGTCACCGCTGCTACAGGTTTGCCCGAACTGGAGCGAACCGGTAGCAACCCACTACTGGTTAGAATGCAGTACTGCAGGCTACTTTGGCTGCCTGCTGGCTGCCTGCAATTTGTCAGTTCTAATCTCACAAGATTAACTCAGCCTTCCATCCTTCTGAGGTGGGTAAAATGAGGACCCAGATAGCTGGGACTCTGTAAACTGCTTAGAGAGGGCTGTAAAGCACTGTGAAGTGTTATATACTGTAAGTCTAAGTTCTATTGCTATTTAGGCCAATAGCCATTTCTTCCATCAACCAACAAAATGTATTTCTTGCTAATTCTCAAGAAACATCTATTTCAATATAACAGCTACCCTTGCATGTTTACCATATTGACAGTTCTCCTTGCATATTTTCAGTACTAGTAGGAAAGAAGGAAGTAAACTGGATATTTAAAATGCTGAAAAGATACTAGCTGCATTTTTGCATGACTATAGTGAAATACAGGGAAATATCTTTGGGAATTAAGGGACCCAATGCCATATCTGCAAAATACACTTAGGAGCTTTCATATTCTGTTGCCTTCATTTTTAAATATTATTGGTATCTATATGTTTCAACAACATTCCAGAGGGTCTGTAATGAGATTCGATTTTGATAGAGTCTACTGGCATTATTTAAGACTGGGTTTTTTTAGAAAATTAATGCCAAAACTATACTTGGATTCTACTATTTTATCTCTGAAAAGAGGCTGGGATTTCTTTTTTTTTTTGACATAGGGTTTCACTGTGCAAGCCAGTGGTATTTGGTGAACAGTAGTTTACAGAGATGTTCCCTGAACAGAGTTAAGCAATTTTTTTCCATAATGGCTGACTAATTTGGCAGCCCCTTATCTACCCTTCCTTGGTCACTCCTTGTCAAAAAGAAAATGTTAGAAGATCCAATCAGATCTTCTCTTATTAAGTTTCAACTTGATCCAGACATAAGTCTACCTGGACTTGCAGAAGATATTGTTCCTTTGTTCTTCTGTTCAAGATGGATGATGTCACTAACACTCCAGCCTGGTTAATCTGGAACACCTTTCCTTCATTTCCTTCGACAATCTGAAAGTTGTATGGTGGTCCGTTCTCTGGAGAATCTCTGTCACTCATGATTAGCTCCAGAACACTGGTGCCAACTGGAGAGTTCTCCTGAAATGTTAGTTGAAGAAAAGCAAATTAGTTAGAAAACAGAAATTAGTCTCCCTCGTTTAGGAGGGAAAGTGACAGAAGACAGAATTATTAAAAAGATGCAAACAGAAGAAAGGCCTGTAAATTAATCTAAAGATCATTATTATGTGCATAATAAACATGTCCCAGACATTTCTTACTTATTTGAATGTTAAGGGACTATGGTAATTTGTCTACTATTGCTATAAGATATCTGCTGATCACAAGTGTACATTCCTGTCTGTAATTCAATGGTTATATGTAGCAACCTTTAAATGAAGGAAACCTTAATGGGATTGCAACTGAATGATTTCTTACTGCTATTAAGTTTCTACTATCTCTGGGTCTTTGGCAACCCTATGATTAACTTGGCAACTTTCAAGATTATCTCTGTAAAAGACTACCGTATTTTTCGGAGTATACGATGCACCGGAGTATAAGACGCATCTTCCTTTTTTGGTGAAGAAAAGAAGATAAAGAAATCTCCCTCTGCCTCTGAGCAATTTTGCCTCGTTGCAGCAAACAGCAAACAGCCTGCTTTACTTTCATTTTTGTTTTCAGCATAGTTTGATTAGCACAAGGAAAAAAAAATCTGCTCCAGCAACTTACCTCTTTGCAGCAAGCAGCAGAGCCCTGCCCAAAACAGCTGAGAGCAAATCAGCTGAGAGTCAGAAGGCCGATCCAATCAATGTGCTAATTAGGCTGTGCTGAAGCTGAAAGGAGCTGTTTTTTCTTGCTGTTTGCTTACAAGGAGGTAACTGCTGTGAGGCAGAGGCCAAAGGGTGGGGGCCAGTGGGTGGGCAGGGCTACATTCAGTGTATAAGACACACCTAAATTTTCACCCCCTTTTAGAGGGGAAAAAGGTATGTCTTATACTCCGAAAAATACGATAATTGGGTAAACTTGGTCTCTGTAAATACCTTACCTGAACTGCAACACTGTAATTGAGCTGAAAAAACCTAGGTGGATTGTCATTAACATCAGACACATGAATGAGTACAATGGTGTCACTGGAAAGAGCTGTCTGTCCATTGTCCATGGCTTCGATTTTGAGAGAATAGCTGGATATCTAAAAAATATAAGACATGTTTGGAAGATTTATAACTCCAACAACTATTAACCCAGTGTTTCTCAAACTGGGCAACTTTAAGATTTGTGAACTCCAAATCCCAGATTTCCCCAAGTTGCCAAGTTTGAGAAACAACATATTAACCAAGTAGAGATGATTAAATAAAGTATTCTAGTACTTAATACAGATGGTTAGTTTCTTTCTGATCTCCCCCCAAATTCTACCAGACATATAATAATGACAATTTATTACATGACATGTTTCCTACCCATAACTCATTGATCAACTCCAATAATGGATTCTTTCTGTTTTCCACGCAAGGCACTTCTCAAATGGAGAAGAAATGCACTAAATCAGTAAACTCATGACTGAGTCTATCAACAACAAATATCACTCCTTGTCATTTATTAGGGCTGTGCAAAGCAATTGAAAGGGTTCTTTGCAATGTGCAGAAATTGCTGGGATATGCTGTCCACACACTCACATGTAGAGGCAGCTGTGAGCAGCTTTTGAATTAACTGTATGAGACCACTATAAAGATTCTTTGGATCTTTTTCATATGTTTGCACAGCCCCACTGAACAGCACTTCCTATCATTTTAGAGCTGCATCAAGAATCTTTCTAAGGTCAAAAAATGGCAAATAGGTCTTTCTTGATTCTTATGTCAGAAGAGGGGCACTATGAATTTCTCTTGCAACATGTCTTTTGGAGATATGGCTCAGAGATTTTATTTTCAGTATCAAAGTGAACCATGTTACTCACTTCTTCTCTGTCCAAGTGTTTGGCAGTATAGATTTCTCCAGCTTTGGGATCAATCATGAAATGACCTAATGGATTTCCTTCCACAATAGAATATGTAATGTGATTGTTCATCAAGCCATCCTTATCATTAGCTAAAACCTGTCAAAAGGATAAAAATGCAGTAATAACAACAAGCACAGATAGTCCTCTTTTTGGGCCCAGTACCATTGACCATCCCAGTTCCAATTTTTTAAAGAAGATATTAATTTTGGGATTGATTATTAATGTTTGGTTTTTCAACACAGATGTAATACCTCCCTCCCTCCCTCCCTCCCTCCCTCCCTCTAATGTCAAAGTGGTTTCTAGTAGCCTGGTCTGACTATAGAAAAGACTGGAGATAGCCAATTTGACTTCAACAGTGCCATTCTGTTTTTGCTTTCCCATGTCTCTGTTTACAGGAGTCAACTGTTCTATGCATCCTCCAATTCATAGTCCTTCCAAGATAGCAAAACACAAAACGAGAGCAGGAGAAATGAAGCTACAGCATAGGCCTGGCTTGGACAACCTAAAGTCATATGCAGGCATAGGAACTACAGAGTAAGGGGAGTGGGAGTGCCATTGACAAAATGTATATTATGATGACATGATGCAAGCTCTGCCTCTTAGGCTCTTGCCTGCAGTATTGCAATAAAAGTAACTATAAACACTTGGAAGTTGCATCATAAAGCTATGATGTATGTTTCATCATTTTGGCATGACTTTAGTCAGGAACAGATTTGCCTGGGCAAGCAGACCCTGAAGCTTTTCTTCAGGTTCCCTGGATTCCACTGTTATCAATGGTGCAACAATTAGTAATGTAGATTCCTGTCTTTTTGAGCAAAAATGATGCAAACTACACTGCAAACTATAAAGTACGAATAATTGTAACTTTTAATAGCAGGAGGTCTTCCTGAACATCCCTCAAAAACCCAGATAGAAAAACATGAAAGGTATGCAACACTGTGTGCAACATTGTTAAATGTGGCTTGCATCCCACAGAATGCTGCCCACCCTGATTGTGATTATGTCTCACCGTGAGCACTTTTTCACCAATGGCTGCATCCTCACTGATGTCGGCAATATAGAGATCTTGGCCAAATTCTGGCATGTTATCATTTATGTCTGTGATGTTGATCACAACCATTGTGACGTCACTGAAAGATGTAGAAGTTTTTCTTATACCCTCGATGGTTAAATAATATTCATGGGCAACTTCAAAATCCAGAGTTCCATTAATGTACAGGATACCTACGAATACAGGCAGAATTAAAAACAACAACACAAAATTAAAACAGCCCAAACTCTTATGAAAATTGGCTACTTTGAATTTTTTTAACCATTTAAAACAAACAAGCAACCAAAACTTGATGGTCATTGGTGCCATCTAGTGGTAATAGGATTGCCATGTGGGCTGCTTTATGGGCACATCAACTTGTCTCAGATAAATCGATATTTTTAATTAGAAATTTCAACGTTTATTGAGTTTTGAGTAGGAACGTTAAAAAGTGAATGCAAGGAATGAACAATTAATTTGACATTTCTCTATTTTTTTTCCTCTGACTGAAATCTTTATATGTTCATAATTAAATGAGTAAAGAAATAGATCAGGGATAAAATAAATCTTGTTATAAAAAAACAATTGGATTATTTGCTGAACCAAGAACTCACCAGTGCTTGAATGGAGCCTGAACTTCCCGAGATCATTTCCGCTTGTGATTTCATATCTAATCTCTGTGTTTGCAACAGTACTTCTTGTCAAGGTAGATAGATTCAAAACTTCTGTCCCAACAGCCACATTCTCCATTACCTCAACTAAGTATTCTGTGCTGAGAAATACTGGCAGATATTCTTTTAGATCCACGACGGAGACAGTCACAGTTGTAAAAGAAGAGAGGGACTGCTGAACCCCCCTGTCCTTGGCCAATACGGTCAACTCCAGAACTGAAGGGGATTCCTTCAGAGGCTTCTCTAGAAGGATTACACCAGTTACCTCATCGATTGAAAAATGGTCATTAGCTGACTCAGCAAGGAGATATCTCACCTCACCATTGAGACCTGGAAAATATCAAATGAGAAACGTCATGCAAGAACTCATTTGATTCGGGAATTATTTTTTTAGAAGTGGGATGAACTGAAGGGAAATTAGTACCTGCCATGATTTTTTTAATTTTTTTTTTTATTTATCTCCAAAATTAAAATACAAAAGGAAAAGGAAAAAAAAAACCACATCAACTACAAACAAAAAACAAAGAAAAAAACAACTGAACAAAGTACAATAATAAAAAAGCGTGTGGAACAAATAACAAATATACCATTAACATTCAACATAAAATGTCCACGCTGATTGAATGCTGAAAAATATATCTTGAATACCTGATAAATTCCCCCTCCCCTTACGTAACAGGTCTACAACTTGTTATTTTTTTCCTATCCTTATTTATTAAAAAAAATACTATGTTTACATATAAAGATGTCACCAATGTGGAAATCTGTGGTGCATCTATCAAGTTGACCCACCGTCTATTCACTTAAGAGAAAAGGTTAACAGGTAACTTCAAAAACAGGAACATGCCATCTCTTTTAAGCATTGAAAACCACCGCCATGATTTAGGATTTGGGAATGACTTACTTTCATCAGGATCCTTTGCAAAGACAACAGCAATGGGCGTTTTTACTGTTGTATTATCATATATGGCTACAGCACAATGACTGGGATAGAAACTGGGAGCATTGTCATTTGTATCCTCTACATGCACAGTAATTTCCATCTGGCAAAAACGCCCTCCTCCATCTGTTGCCTTGACAACAAGGTGATACTTTGATTTCAGTTCATGGTCCAATAATGTAGACGTAGTCAGTTCTCCTAGTAAGTATAGTTGGGAGACAAAGATTTGATGCAAGGATTTCAGTACCATTAGATTCCTTCTATGCAACTGTACATTTGAAACATTTTAAGAAATAGAACCAAGCAAATAGAAAAAAGGATGCAAATATAAATGCTTACCAAAGGTTAAAAAATATATCTTTAACTCCCCTGTTCATGGACACCACAGAACAATTTAGAATTATATTATCTAAAAACTATAATATTCTATGGATTGTTATCTAAGCAGGGGTGGGCTGCTGGGAGTTCACAGGGGTTCAGAAGAACTTCTAGCTAAGATTCTGTGCAGTTTGGAGAACTCCCAAATCCCACTCCTGGGTGGCCCTGCCCACCCCACCCCACCCCTCCCAGGAGTCCCCATGTGGCCTGTTTTGGATGCAGGTTTAGTTTAGTTTAGTTTTATTTGATTTGTATACCACCCTACTCCCGAAGGACTCAGGGCGGTGAACAGCCGACAATAAAATACATAGATACACAAAATTTAAAAACCCAATAAAATCAAATTAAATTATTTGGCCCAGACAAATTAAAACACCCTGATAATTTAAAAACAGATTAAAATTTAAATATTTAAAAAGGGAAGAGATTAGGCCAAGCCCGCTTGATGGAATAAAAAGGTCTTCACAGCACGGCGGAAGGAGCGCAGATCCGGGATCCTCCGTATCTCCGGGGGGAGCTCATTCCAGATAGTAGGTGCCCCCACAGAGAAGGCTCTCCCCCTAAGGGCCGCCAGTTGACACTGTTTGGCTGACGGCACCCGGAGGAGTCCCTCTCTATGAGAGCGTACTGGCCGGTGGGAGGCTATTGGTGGTAGTAGGCGGTCCCGTAGATAACCAGGTCCTAAGCCATGGAGCGCTTTAAAGGTGGTAACCAAAACCTTGAAGCGCACCCGGAAGACCACCGGGAGCCAGTGCAGCTCGCGCAGGAGAGGTGTTACATGGGAGCGCCATGTCGCTCCCATTACCACCTGCGCGGCCGCACTCTGCGCCAGTTGGAGCCTCCGGGTGCTCCTCAAGGGGAGCCCCATGTAGAGAGCATTACAATAGTCCAGGTGGGAGGTGACGAGGGCATGAGTGACCGTGCGTAACGAGTCCCGATCCAGAAAGGGACGCAACTGGCGAATCAGGCGAACCTGATAAAAAATCCTCCCAGTCACGGCTGTCAAATTCTCTTCTAAAGACAGCCGTGAGTCCAGGAGGACGCCCAAGTTACGAGCCCTCTCCGTGGGGGCCAATGATTTGCCCCCAATAGTCAGTGATGGTGTCAACTGACTATATCGGGATGTCGGAAACCACAGCCACTCGGTCTTGGATGGATTGAGGTAAGTGCAGGGCACGCATGGAGGTTTGTGGAGGGTGAAAAATGGGCCTACCGTTCCAGAACGGTAGTTTCAGAAGTTCCAGAAGACTTCCAGAGGGCCTCCAGAGCCTGGGGAGGGCAAAAACGCCCCCCCACCATGGTGCAGGAGGCCAACTAGGCCATCCCACTATGGTCATGCCATAATGGGTGTGGCAGCAATTGGGCAGAGAACCCCTTGCTTAAATTTTTGAAGCCCACCCATCAAGGAATCTTCATCTTTCCACTGGAATTGGGTGGCCAGTAAATTTAAATAAATTATAATAACTTTTCAGATTTGGGCTAATCTTTTATAAGACTATTTTGCAAAAAAAAAAAAAATACCCATGCATACTCATTCACATAAAGAATGAATCTATTTTAAGTCTTATAGGAGTTCTATAAGGCGGTACCCAAGGAAGCCTGATTTCTTAATGCAAAGTCTTCTTGCATCCTAAGAACAAGAAGGAAAACACCAGGCAAGACTATTGCAGTGAGTTTTGTTCCATGAGAAGTGAATAATATTTTACACTAAATTAAATACTTTTTCTAGAGAAAATCCTATCAACATTTTGCAATATGAGGACATATTTATGCCAATCAAGAGAGAAATACAAGTCTTAGTATTTCAATTGAAGAAGTCTTCAAGAAACATCGAATAGCCTGCCTACCTCTGCTTTATAGTAAACAGGGGCAAACTATATTATTAATTCTAATATGTGGTGAAGGAATGAGTATGAACAGCGAAACTGTTCCTTTAAAAGGATGTAATAATTTTACCTGTATGAGAGTCCAGTCTAAAATCCTCAGCACCAACTCCATGAAGGCTGTAAGTGATCTGACCATTGCTACCGGCATCAACATCTGTAGCCAACACTTTAAGAACAGAAAATCCCTGGGATGCATCCTCTGAAACTTTCCCTTCGTACAGTGTCTGGAAAGGAAGAAAATTATTTTACCAAGTTAAAAGGTTAACATTCAGCCACGTGCACAATATATCTGTTTGTTAACCAATAACTCTAAAGTGTCACAGATGGGCTCCTTCCTGCTACCTTAATGCTATCCAACATTATGTTATTCCAAGGTAATAATAATTCATGACTCCTCCAAAATGAGCAACTAATAGAAGATTCGTGCAGACGTGTAATTATTCAAATAATTGCTCCATAATTGTGAGTTGTCCAGGTCAACTCTGGCACCAGATCAATATACAGCCTGTGCATACATGTTTGTATAATTTCAGAATGAAGTCTTTTACATTCATCTACAATTACCTGCTTGCATTCAGGGCTGTTATCGTTAACATCAAGGACTAAAATCTCCACTTCTGTGGCTGCTTGATATTTTCCATCAGATACCATGACTTTGAGCAGGTATTTTTCTGTTTCTTCCCTGTTCAGAGGCTTCTTGGAAAAAACCTTCCATTTCCCATCAACTTCACTGACACCAAATTGCCCCAGAACATCTCCTTCTGATAAGATAGAGAATATATGATTATGAAAAAAAAGAAGTGTTTCAGATTTCAAGATAACAGAAAGAGGCATATACCTAGAGTCTTCTGGATATTGCTCATCCATGTTATGTGTAGAACCAGAAAATTTACTTGCTCTGTGGCAAATGATAACTGATTTTGAGTTAATTCATAACATTTAACCAGGAGATTGAATGGACTGATTATGGTATGCGCTAAAGCAGCTATTTTATTCTCCTTCACTCTCTGGGTAAGGACAATTTTATAATAGATACTGACTATAGATTAATTACAAAGATACATAGAGAACTGACTAAACCATTGTTTAATATGCTGGACAATGTTTCAATCTACACTGACAATTTGCGAAATGGTTTATTTGCTATATTATAGTGAAATGCAATTCTTCTTAGTTCTATTCTATATCTGTGCTGAATAAATCACAAATTATAAAATGTGCCTCCAAAGTTTATATTTATCATGCAAAGACACATATATTAGTTGATTAGAGTATACAATTGACATGAGAGTTACCATAGATTGGAGGGCCAGCCTTTCTGAATCTGACCAAACACTGGTAAGGTCTCATATTAAGACCTACCTAGTGGCGATAAAAGTGGCAAAACGTAATTATTTTTCCGCTCTTATTGCATCATCAGTTAATTACCCGGCTGCCCTGTTTAGGGTGACCTGCTCCCTGCTCCACCTGGGAGGACCCCTTGGAGGGCAGGGCTGAGGACTTTGTGCAATATCTGTATGACAAAATTGCTAAGATTCGGGAAGACTTTGACTTTGACTGGGTAGATTCAGGAGGGATGATGGAGAATGTTATCTGGGAAGAGTTTGACGCTGTGACTCCCGAAGACGTGGACAGGATTCTGGGTAGACTGAGCGCGGCCACATGTTTATTGGACCCGTGTCCCTCCTGGTTGGTGCTGGCTTCTCAGGAGGTTACACGAGGCTGGCTCCAGGGGATTATTAATACTTCATTGAGTGAGGGTGACTTTCCTGCCGCCTTGAAAGAGGCGGTGGTGAGGCCTCTCCTCAAGACTTCCCTGGACCCGGCAGTGTTAGCAAATTATCGTCCAGTCTCCAACCTTTGCTTTGTGGTGAAGGTTGTTGAGAGTGTGGTGGCGCAACAGCTTCCCCAATACCTGGATGTGACGATTTATCTAGAGCTGTTCCAGTTGGGCTTCAGGCCTGGGTACAGCACGGAAACGGCATTGGTCGCGTTGGTTGATGATCTTTGGAGGGCTTGGGACAGGTGTTGTTCCTCTGTCCTGGTCCTATTAGACCTCTCAGTGGCTTTTGATACCATCGACCATGGTATCATGCTGCACTGGTTAGAAGAGTTGGGGATGGGGAGCACCGTGTTGCGGTGGTTCTCCTTCTTTCTCTCCGACTGGTTGCAGTCTGTATTGGCAGGGGGGCAGAGGTCAACCCCGAGGCGCCTTGTATGTGGGGTGCCATAGGGGTCGGTTCTCTCGCCCCTTCTGTTCAACATTTATGTGAAGCCACTGGGTGAGACCATCCGTGGTTTCGGGGTGAAGTACCATCAGTACGCTGATGACACTCAGCTGTACATCTCCACCCCGGACCACCCCAATGATGCCCTTGAAGTGATGTCCCAGTGCCTGGAGGCCATGCGGATCTGAATGGGGAGAAACAGACTCAGGCTCAACCCATCCAAGACCGAGTGGCTGTGGTTTCCGGCATCCCCATATAGTCAGTTGGTGCCATCACTGACTATTGGGGGCGAGTCGTTGGCCCCCACGGAGAGAGCTCACAACTTGGGCGTCCTCTTGGATTCACAGCTGTCTTTAGAAGAGCATTTGACGGCTGTGGCCGGGAGGACTTTCTATCAGGTTCGCCTGATCCGCCAATTGCGTCCCTTTCTGGATCGGGACTCCTTACGCACGGTCACTCCTGCCCTTGTCACTTCCCGCCTGGACTACTGTAATGCTCTCTACATGGGGCTCCCCTTGAGGAGCACCCAGATGCTCCAACTGGTCCAGAATGCGGCCACGCGGGTGGTTTTGGGAGCGACGTGGCGTTCCCATGTAATACCTCTCCTGCGCGAGCTGCACTGGCTCCTGGTGGTCTTCCTGGTGCGCTTCAAGGTCTTGGTTACCACCTTTAGAGTGCTCAGTGGCTTAGGACCTAGGACTTACGAGACCGCCTTCTTCCACCAGTAGCCTCTCACCGGTCAGTATGCTCCCATAGAGAGGGGCTCCTCTGGGTGCCATCAGTCAAACAGTGTCAACTGGCGGCCCCCAGGGGAAGAGCCTTCTCTGTGGGGGCACCTGCCATTTGGAACGAGCTCCCCCCGGAGATACGGAGGATCCCGGATTTACGTACTTTCCACCGTGCCCTCAAGACCATTTTATTTCAACAGGCTGGCCTGGCCTAACTTCCTTTTAATTGTTAATTTTAAATTTGTTTTAAAACAATAGGGGTGTTTTAATCTGTATGGGCCAAATTATTTAATGTGCTTTTACGTTGTTTTTAAATTTTGTATTATGTGTGTTTTATTTTTGGGCTGTTCACCGCCCTGAGTCCTTCAGGAGTAGGGCGGTGTATAAATCCAAAATAAAGTAAAGTAAAAAAAAAAAAGATGGATAATTAACTTTTGATCGTTGATCAGAAATTTAATTCAGGACTGGAATTAAAACTGCAGGTTCAAAATAGTGTAGCTGCATTTGACTAACAGCAATGATGTTTTAGAATCAGATAAATATCCCATAGTTAAATCACAATGCATTTTAGATCAGAATTTTTCTTGTAACAATTATTGAGCCTGGTGTAGAAGATCTCTATGTAATAAGACCCAATAGAAAGTAGTCTTTCTAGGAATATTGACATGTAGCTATTTCTCTACACAATTAGTCTCAAAATATCTCCCTATAAGACGTATGATGCATCAAATGGCCCTTGTTAATAATGAAAATCATCTTACATTTGCAATTGCAGAGATATCAGCAAGATTAATTTATAGAAAAGAGTGCTTTTCAAAGTTAAGTAAATTTATCCAAAGCACCCTCTCCCCTTTTTACCAAATCCTAAAAAAATATAGATACTTACCAGTGATGTAACACACAACCTGTCTATTTTCTTCTGAAATATCTCTGTCAATACTATTAAGAATGGTAATCATCTGCCCAGGCTCAGCATTCTCAACAACAGATCCTTTGTAAATTTTTTTGGAAAACTCTGGAGCATTATCATTTTCATCAGTGACAGTGACTTCTACTAGAGTTTGAGAAGAAAGTTGGATCTTCTTTCCATGATCTGAAGCCACAACAAAAAATTTGTAGCTTTTCTGAACTTCACAGTCTAGTTCTTTAAGGGTTATAATCCAGCCATTTTCACTATCAATGGTGAAGAATTCTCTGATGTAGCTTAATTCTGATCCCAGGCTATAGGTCACTTGCCCATCACTTCCAGTATCCTGGTCGTTAGCAGTTATCTGAATCACAGGAGTCCCTGCTGGCATATTCTCCATAACGAAAGCTCTGTAAGGATCTGCTTCAAAAATAGGTTTGTTATCATTGACATCTTTTACGTGGATGTTTATGGATACTAAAGAGACCAACTTGGTATTCTTATATGAAGAATGAGCCAAGACATCTACTTGGTACCATTTCATCTTTTCATAGTCCATTGCCTTCTGAACAGTCAAGGCCCCTGTTTGCTTATCCAAAGTGAATATCTCTTCCTCATTACTTTCAGCAGAGGTTCCTTCTACCAGACTGTAGATGATGGGTTCTTTTCCTATAGCTCTAACTAATCCTATTTCTGAACCTTCTGGGAGATCTTCAGATGCTGAGAAGGTATATAATGGCTCAGAAAACCTTGGCAAAGACACTTCCCTTGGAACAACTTGAAGCTTCACTGGGACAACTGAATGCCAGTGGGGAGGTTTGGCATCTTCAGCTTTGATTCTAAATTTCACTGTTCTGTTTTCTAATCCCTTGAGACTCTCTTTGACTATGACAACACCTGTGACAGTGTTAATCTCAATCACATCTTCTGCAATGACTTCCTCCACTGTATCAACAGAGTAGGTGACATCAGCATTTACTCCTTCATCGGCGTCATAAGCTAAAACTTGAATGACTGAAGATCCCTTTCTCATATTGGACTGGATAGACAAGAGGTATTCAGAAGCTTTGAACTGAGGTGGATTGTCATTTTCATCTGTAAGTATTATTTTGACAGTGCAAAATGCCACCTTTCCTCCCCCATCCTTGGCCATGATTTTAATATCAACAACTCTTTCTGTAGAATTTTCTCTGTCCAGTTTCTGCAATGTTTCAATGCGCCCCTTGTCGTCTATTAGAAACTTCTCCTGACCAAGCTTGTTTATGATTATATAATTTATGGTGCCATAAGCACCATCATCTGGGTCAATAGCTGACAGCTCAATCACTTTAGTTCCTACTTTTGCATTTTCAGCTAATACGGCTTCATAAACATCTTGCTGAAATGCCGGGCTATATTTGTTTACGTTAGTTGTGTTGATGTATACTGGCACAGTGGTCTTAAAAACTCCATCTGAAGCAGAAACCCTTAGACTGTAAAAAGATTCCAGATTTTTTTTGCAGTGGTTTAGTGTAGAAATGATACCAGAAGTGCTGTCAATTGTGAAATGCCTTTTCTCATTTCCCGAAAGTATCACATATTCCAGTCTAGGAGTATCTCTGCTGTCAGGATCAAAAGCCTGTACCTTTACGACAACCTGACCACAGCTGACCATTTTACTGACATTAGCCTGATACTGAAGTTGACTGAATTTCGGTGGGTTGTCATTGATATCCAGCACGTTGACTATCACAAGAACATCACTGCTGAGTGGAGGCAGCCCATGGTCTGTGGCTCTCACTTTAATATGAAATTCGCGATTCATTTCATAATCTAGACCCCGAGTTGTTGATATTTCACCAGTGCTGCCATCAATGCTAAAGAACTTTGAGGCATCTGAGCGATCCTCTAAAATCTGATGTGAAACGAGTTTGTTCAACCCTGAATCTTGGTCACTAACCAAGAGCTGAATTACAGGGGTCTGAGCTGGCACATCTTCTGAGACAGACACAGTATAAACAGTCTGTGAAAATAAAGGAAAATTATCGTTAACATCCTCAACGTGAACTTCCACAATTGCTTCTGAGTAGGAACCCGCTGCTGTTTCTGTAGCTCTGACAGTAAATGTATGTTTTGTATCAGATTCATAATCCAGTTGGCTTGTGGTCATAAGCATGCCAGTCTTGAAATCAATATGGAACAGTCTGAGAATGTCTTTTTCCACAATGTTATATATCAAGCGTAAGCCTTCAGGACTTCGTGCCTGGAGGTGGAGAATGTTTGTGTACGGTGGACTGTTTTCAGGCACCTTTGCAGCATAGAAGAGACTTTGGAACAGAGGGCTTGATTTGTTCTTCACCATTATGGTAATCTCTTCCTCAGCATACAGCGGAGGCTCACCGGTGTCTTGGGCAATAACAGTCAGTGTGTATTTATTTAAAGTCTGCAAATCAAGTGGTTGTTTGAGTGAGATGTCTCCTGAATATGGGTCAATCCAGAAATGTTGGTAGTCTTCTCCAAAGGAATAAAAAATGACTCTGTTATTTCCCAGGTCCTGATCTGTTGCAGAAACTTTAAAGATAATATCACCTGGCTCAGTGCTAGCTTGTATTGCTATATAATAAGGTAGGTTTTCAAACTGGGGTGGATTATCATTAATATCATCCACTATTATTCTTACAATTGCTTGAGATACCCCCGGTGGATTTCTAATATCTTTTACTTCCACTGCTATTTCATACACATCTTGAATTTCACGATCAAACTTCACGTTCTTGGTCTGTAGCACTCCTGAAGATGGGATCATTCTGAACCACTCTGTGCCATTCAAGATAGAGTAAAAAAGGGGTTCATTCAGTTGATTCCCAATAACACCAATAACAATAATCATTTGAACTTCTGTGGAATTTTCCTTTACTGTAGCTAAATATAAATCTTGATCAAATTTTAAAATGCTGTCCTGTGGCTCAGTAAAATGTAGTTTGACCAATGTACTGACCACGTATAAACCATCTCCAGCTCTAATTGTAAGTTCATGATAGTTTCCTACATTAGTATGATTAAGCACAGAGATAACACCAGTTGTTTTGTGGATGAAGAAAGTATTTGTAGGATTCCCTTCGGCTATATTATAGATTACTTGAGAGTCTGCATCTTCTGCATTAACTTTTAAAAGTTCCATACCATCATGAATAGGAAGTATCACAGAAAGGTCATAAAAACTTTTGCTGAATACTGGAGGACAGTCGTTTATATTTCTGATATAAATGGTGACCTGAACAGGTTTGGAGGCAAATAAAATGGGGTTGCCACTATCATGTACATGGACACCAAAGTGAAAAACTGTATTACATTCATAATCTATATCAGCACATGTAGTAAGAGTGCCCATATTTGGGTCTATTTTGAAAAAAGTCATGGCTTCCGTCTCCAAAATTTCATAAATCAACAAAGCATTAGAATCTTGGTCAGCATCTGTTGCATTTATCACTAGCGGTACATTGTTTTCATCCATAACTATGCTACCAAATGGAACATTCTCATCAATCCAACCAATAAAAGAAGGCTTATCAAAGATAGGAAGGTTGTCATTTTGGTCCATGAGATAAACAAACACTGGAACATCCATAAATGATCCTGCCATGTTGGTGCCTCGAATTTTCAGTTGGTAAGATGAAGTCTGTTCAAAATCTAAGCTCTTCTGGGTAGAGATAAGTCCAGATTGATAATTGATAGAAAAGAAGCTGTCTTTATCTCCAGCTTTTATTTCGTAAGTAACAAATGAAGAGCTTATAGCTGAAACAAGGATTACTGGAGAGCCAATGATTGCAGATTCACTGATCTCTACAATATATTCTTCTTCTGTAAACTGTGGGGGAGTAGCATCAGAAGGTTTAATATAAATGTTCACAGTCGTTGAATCTTTCAGCTGGGGAAATCCTTGATCTTCTGCTTTTACTGTGAGAGTAAATCTTTCTTGCTTGGATTGATCTAACTTCTGAGAAACTGTAATAATTCCAGATAACTTGTTGATGATGAAAAAGTCTCCGCTATTCCCTGAAAACAAACAAACAAATCTTAAATGAAAAAGCATAATTGAATTCTATGTTTATTGTTTTCCATCACACTAGTTTGTTATACTTAAATGTACCTCTTTTTTAAGTCCCTGGGAAGAAGTAGATTTTTTAAAAAAGTAGATTAAAAAGTCTTGCGTTGCCTTGGTTTTTGTTGTTGTTGTTGTTGTTGTTGTCAATTTGGTCTTTTTAAAACTAAAGACATGGAAAACAGGTATATTACATTTTTCCTGCATGAATGTACCCATTTCCTCTGAAAGCAAAAACAACAATGCAAGCTGAATATTCTGGCTCTAGCCCTTTGATGATGTCATTGTGCCACACTCCCTAAACTCTCTCTTAAATAAACTAAAGTGTACCAGCTGATGACTTTGGAGACACTGATGTTATCAGAGTCGATTGTCTTTAAGCAGGTCTGTTCACTTTCTTACCCTGTTCTCAAAACTGTCTAGCAAACAATTCTGGAAGGCAGAAAAAAATGGCGTTGCCCTCTGTCAATCCTTCAGTCACTCTGAAAGTAAGCTCCTCACATATTTCCCTGCTTTAATTCAAATGTAGTTTTCCTCCTTTGCCCTGACTGTTCCTTTTTGATTGAGCAAAACACTTTGATTTTTCTGCAGCTGAAGATCAGCTATTCACTGGATACTTTGCAAAGGAAAGATCATCTCTTCAAACTGAGCCAATCCTTAGCATTAACTCTAATAGCTGTTCGACTTCTCTTTTTATCCCGTTGCTACAGTAAAATGTTTATTTTGTATTCTAAACATTACTGATTTGAATCTGGATTTTTTTGTTTAAATTCTGATTTTCTTTCTGAACTTCTCCCTTTTCTATTTATATTATCTATCTATTTATTTCCTATAGTGCAGTTCTTCCATTTCATTGACATTCCAGTCATCTGAACTCAATTTTCACCCTCAGCTTTCAGGTAGCTCAAGTAATTTATGGTCTATTTGGGGCCTGAAGTCTTCTACTCTGAACTTTGTCATATAAGTTCAACTTATGTATAACTTTAATTTCTCTCTGTCTCTTACACACACACACACAGAGCATTTATGTCCAGGAAAACTTGTCCACCGAAAGGAAAGTGACTGGTGTTTGGTTTCCAGATACAGAAAGCTGAGAGGGGCATAGAACCAGGGGAAATGATACCAAAGAGACTTAGTCTGTACATGATTTGATGCTTTGAGTCAAGAAGCATCAGCCCAAGATAAAAAGCCCCCAAATATTAACAGCAAATGTGCCCTTTGGTTCACAAGACGAGTGTTAGGGATTAGAAGAAGGGAAGCAACAGAAAGTATTCATGGACCAGTTGGCTCTAATTTTTTTATTTTACTTAATGTTGAATATATATTAGATTCAGAACAATATGCTTAGCTGACATATATTATTGATGCAGTTAAACATATACACAAAAAAAATCTTCATAGGGCAGTGCATATAGGTGCCTTACCTGCTTCAAAGCAATAGTGGACTTCAGCATTAACTCCTTGATCTAGATCCAGGGCACGGACTTGGACAACTTCTGTGCCGATTCGAGCCACATCCAGAATTTCTGCTTTATAATGGAGGCTGGTGAACTGTGGAGGGTGGCTGTTACAGCCCTCAATATGAATGACAATTCGGGCAAAGTCTCGCTTGATAGGGACATCCTGGTCTCGTACCTGAACAGCCAATGAATCAACAACAGATACTTTTTTAAACAATATTACATCACAAATAAGATTCAAGTTTGCAGTATAATTCTGAATGCATTCCTTTTTATTTTATCCACTTTCTTTTAAGAAAAAATCATTAAATGAACAAACACACTTTAGAAACTCTGCTGCAATCTGCCCACAGCCCATAAGGTAAGACAAAAGAGGACAGAAATTAAATAAATAAATCATTTATTTTCTGCTCCTCACGTACCATCACTGTCAAAGTATGCAATGGCATGGATTGAGCATCAAGGTCTGATACTGTCACGAGCGTGCCACGGGTTGGGTCTATTTGAAAGAGTTTCAGGCTTCTAGGATCTAAGCTGCTATGGAGGGTATAGATCAACCCTTTCCCATGATCCTGGTCGGTTGCACTGACGCCCAGGAATACTGTCCCAGAGGGTGTGTCTTCTGGAATGCGAGCCTCATAGTGGTACTCCAAAAACCGTGGTGGATGCTGGTTAATGTCAATCACACGGATGTAAGCCTATGAGAAGTGGACAAAAAGCAAGCAGTAGAGAAGGTCAGTTACAGGGCTATGCAAGCGTCTCCTTTCCATGATGGTACAAGTGAAGTGCTGCTTAAGAAAGCAACATTTCTGTTACTTCTTTACTCCTTTTATCATTCTGATACTTTTACTATGAATTGAATGATTCAACAAGGTGAATAGTCATCATTCCAGAATGAAGGATCTTGCTGTGGCCAAGTGCGGCCATCTCTCATAGGCCAAATACTGTATAACTCTTTTAAAATTCTTTTAAGATGGCTTCGGATACACAATTTGTGTGCATGGTCTGTTCCATGAGTTAAATTAATTCCTAAAACATGTGTTTCAGTGGTGGGTTGCCCCTGGTTGAGATCGGTTTGCAAGAACTGGTAGTAAAACCGGCTGCCCCCTCCCCCCCCCGGATATCGTCATCAGCGATCTGCGCATGCACAGAAGTGATCCCATTGCGAACCGGTAGTAAAGGTAAGTAGAACCCACCCCTGATGTGTTTCTATTGTTCACTTTAGAGCCTTCAAATGTCTTCCTTGGTATTCATTACCTTGAACAAACTGCTTGAAAGGTGTATTTTAGGGAAGCGCTATGCAAACAAATGCCCAATGTTGACACTTCCACCTTTTCAGATGTTTACCCTGTTCTTCCTTATTCTCACAGTTTTCATGCTTATTTATCTACAAATTCATGTAAACTTATTTGCTGCTGTGATTTTTGTTGATGAATTAATGCAAAACAGTTCCAGATTGTTAGAGGAATAGGGGAGAGTTTACACAATATATCTTGTTGTAAGTCATCTTTATGGTTCAAGAATCTGCATGAGAAATTGCTAACAATATTATACCTCGGTCAAACATTACCATGGCAGCTAAACCTAACTTCTTGTGAGCTGCCCTGAGTCCCACGGAGATAGGGCAGCATATAAATCAAATCAAATCAATAAATAAATAACTTCTACTGTACTTGTAAGCAGCTGGTTGCATAAGAAGGTAATAAAATGAGCCTAGAGCAAGTTTCAAATTCTGGTGGTCTGGCAGATATCCCAAGATGCCAGATGCTGGTACTTGGTTTGATTTGATGGCACAATATATATTGTAATGATATCAGGATTTCATCCCAAAATGAAATCATCTAGTTTATTACAGCTAGTTAAATGAAATGGAAACTTAGCCAAACTAGACTGAGATGGTAATAGTAAAGTAGAAAGAGGAAGAATGAAATGATGCCAGAAAGCAGCAGCTGGTGAAGAAACAATATGAATATAGAGCAGTGACTGATTTGGCTGCCTCAATATACTTACCCTGAAGCAAGTATCAAATTAAAGAATACTTATTTGTTTTATGAAATGTATGGAGTTGCCCAACTCAACTAGCATTAGGCATTTATGATAAAAACAACTGGTAATACCTCCGCTCCCCACCATGCATCATAAGATGACTACACCCGAGTAAAAATAATGGAAACTAAAAAGAATAAGGCCTAATTATATAAAAAACAACCAATGGAAATATAATTTCATCCCAGGGTGGAAGGGAAAAGCCGGGTCTTCAAGATTTGCTTGAAAGGCAACAAGCTCGGGGCAGTGTGAATTTAGAGGATATTATTCTAGAGGCATTTCAAAAAAACCACATTTCCTGGGACCCATCTTGGAAAAGCATGTCCTTTCTTCAGTAAAACCCAAGCCCATGGGTTTTGCAATTGCAGGTTCACTTCCTATCCAATAATAAATGTTAAAGTAAGCAGAGAAAGAAGTTCCTGGGACTGGAATTATTATCTTAGCCAAGATATTGAAAGATGACTCTTGGTAGCAGAATAAAGTTCTAAGACATTCAAAATGACGGTGAGCTAAGGCACCCTCAGTATTGATTACCCTACATTATATATACATTACATACATTTATAATTTTTTCTACATTATATATTATTTTATTTTTATTTTTTATTGTCATATTTATATGCCACCCTTCTCCTGAAGGACTCAGGGCGGCTCACAGGATAAAACAACCCAATGATAAATAGAATTAAACTGTCAAAATCTGAATTTTAAAAAACCCAAAATCCCCAAATTAAAATGCACGGCAGATCAGGGGATTTGCTGAAAGAGCCATGTCTTTAGGTCGGCGCAGAAGGTGTGGAGGTCGGGGGCCGTTCGGAGCCCAGTGGGTAAACCATTCCAGAGGGTCGGTACGACCACAGAGAACGCCCTCATCTTGGGGGCCACCAGCCGACACTGTCTGGCTGATGGGACCAGAGGAGGGCAGTCCTATGAGAGCGCACTGGGCGGTGGGAGGCCGGTAGGAGGTAATCCTGCAAGTACCCTGGGCCCATGCCATGAAGGGCTTTATAGGTGAGCACCTTGAAGTGGATACGGAGGACCACCGGCAACCAGTGCAGCTCGCGCAACAATGGTGTTATATGGGGGTAACGGGAAGCACCTGTAACTACCCACACAGCCGCATTCTGGACCAGTTGGAGCCTCCGGGTGCACCCCAAGGGCAGCCCCATGTAGAGGGCATTGCAGTAATCCAACCGAGTGATAATGAGAGCTTGAGTGACCGTACAGAGGGCATTATATTCATAGTCCTTAATAAAATAATGATCAGACTAGATTATTGCTTAAAGAAACTAATAATCAGACTAGATCTTTGCTTAAAAGTAAACTTCTATATACTTCAGTCCTCAGCTGCCATGAAAGATGACAAGTCAGAGATGGAACCCATGTCTATAATTCCAGCTAGATAAGGCTCTATTGAAGCAACTTATTGGAACATACATTGGTCATATATGAGGAAAGAAGTAAAATAAGAAACCAGTTCTATTCTTCACCTTCCTCACAGTCAATGGATCTTGGCAGAGTCTGAAATTAGAAGTGGATTTGTAGTAGATTTGCAATCCTTTTGGATTTCCAATCATCAATTACTGAAGCAGAAATTTAGGAAAGTATCTCTTGAGTAAGGATATCCTTCTGTTGTTTATTTGGCTCACTGAATGACCAATAGTAGTTTGGACCCTTCTTCCCCAAATGAGATCACATTATAGACTATATTTTGTTTACTGATTCTAATCCAGGGGTGAAATGCTCCCAGTTCGGACCTGATCGCCTGATCCGGTAGCGATGGAGGCGGGTGGTTCGGAGAACCAGTAGCCAAAATCCGCCCCCCATGCCCAGCACAATCATCAGAGGCTTTTTTTTTACTTTTAAAAGCATTTTTTCTACAATTTCGGCCGAAAAAAATGCTTTTAAAAGTTAAAAAAAAAGCCTCTGATGATCGTGCGGCTCGTCAAAGGCATTTAAAAGTAAAAAAAACCTTGTTTTCTTTTAAATGCTCTGACGATTCCAGCTGAGTTTCCTGATCGGCAGAGGCTAAAAAGCCTCTGCCAATCAGGGACCTCAGCTTGGATCCTCAGAGCCTTTTGAAAACATTTTTTTACAACCTCTTAGTCGAAGAGGTTGTAGAAAAAATGGTTTTAAAAGTAAAAAAAAATAAAAATTGGCCACGCCTACCCAGTCACATTACCCCCCAAGCCACGCCCACAGAACTGGTAGTAACAAATTTTAGATTTCACCCCTGTTTTAATCCACCAGAGCAGGAGAACTGGGTGAATTGATAGTTTTAGAGAATGTTTAACCCAAAACTTGAGGCAATAATTCAACTGGCATTTGAATATCTAGTACTTTTCTAAAACAGATGTTACAGTGAACACTATATACAGACCATTATAAAAACATTGTTCATATTACTGAACTGGACTTTGAATTAGACTGTGGCACTGACCTGTGTCTTAATGATGCTTGATCCATCTGTGACCTCTATGGTGAGATTGTAGTTTGATCTTTCCTTTGCATCTAGAGTTCTTGCAATAACAATGCTGCCAGTGCTCTTCTCAATGTCAAAATTCATAGCATCATCACCACCTTAGAAGAGAGGGAGGACTTTAGAAATAAAGAATTATGATGGAGGCTAGATGTCTGACATCCTTCTCTCCTGGGGAGGACCAGAGGAAAATAATCCTTGCTGTTGGCAGCATTTGTAACAAGCTCACTCATGGAGTTTGATTAGAAACATTTAGAGGGAGGAAACAGAATGGCATTAAAGTTGGGTGGGGAATCTCTGTGAAAGTTTCTATTGTCACCACTGATCTTTATTTACTTTATATACAGTATTGACTTAAGAAGGTAATGTCTACTTGTAATACAGTGTTACTTAAGGTAAAGGGAGGAGACTGACATCAACACGTGAAAGACAGGAGAGCAGGGAATATTGGGGCAAATTGGCAGAGAGAGGATATATTCTGGCTCCACTTCAAGGTGCAATGCTTAAACCAGTTCCGCTCTCTTGCTTATGCCCTGTTGAGGCTTGCCCTGTTTCCTGGAGGACTTTTTCAGTCCATCCTCCTACTCACTTCCTTTTTTTGTAATTCTTTAATGGATCATACTAGGGTCTGTGTGTGTGTGTGTGTGTTTGTGTGCGTGCGTGCGTGTGTGGACATTTAGGGGTGTGTGTACAGAGAATCTGTCCAATGACAGGTTCTTGGTGCTCTCTGAGCTTGGTTGTTTCTTGCAGACTTTTCATTATTCAAACTAGGCAACTTCTGACTGATTTATTTCTGAATACCCCAGGCATTAGCAGCACTTGATTTTCCCATTCTTAATCAAACTGAGACAAGAACCCAAATTCTATGCATCCAAGAGCATAGTTGCAGCAGTAAAATAAAGCTGAAGGACAACCTGAAGAATTACTATCAGCTGCCCTAGGGGTGAAATCTGACAGGTTCTGGAGAACAGGTAGCAGAAATTTTGAGTAGTTTGGAGAACTGGTAGCGGAAAATTTGAGTAGTTCAGAGAACCAGCAAATACCACCTCTGCCTGGTTCCAGAGTGGGGTGGGAATGGAGTTTTTGCAATATCCTTCCCCCAGGAGTGCAGAGGGAATGGGATTTTGCAGTATCTTTCCCCTGCCATGCCCACCAAGCCACACCCACAGAACCGGTAGTAAAAAAAATTGAATTTCACCACTGAGCTGCCCTATTGATGGATTCCTGACGAGAGAGAGAGGGAAGAAGACACTCCTGCTAAATGCCCCCCACAACAGAAATAGGATGGCATAAGCAGTCTTTCTTGATCATGAACATGGCCTTACCTTAAAAAAAAAGGAGGGGGGGAGTGCATAGCCTCTAAATTAAAAAATATATATACTTCAAATGGAATGTGCTAAGTACCGTATAGAAAATAACAGTGGGCGTGGGGAGAGAAAACAGTCATAATCAATGATTATCTATTTGAGTCACAAATGCACGTCTCATATAATTCAAACCACCATGGAAGCATAACGCATAGGGGAGAGAAGTAATTGTTTTGAATGCTGGGAAAACAAATATGCCCCCTGTGCAAAATCTTTTTGCTTTTTCAGTAATGATTTAAGGTGGAAAAAGGAAAAAACTCAAGAAAGCGAACATCAAGCAAAATGTTCATTATAGGAAGAAATAACGGGGCGGGGTGGGGGGAGAGGCTAAAGGATGTTGCATTGTGAGATTTGTGAGAATGAAGTTGTGCAGCTGACCTATCTGAGCAGACAGGTAAGAACATCAACTTGTACAAATGCTTAAGAAGGCAAGTGAAAGGGAAGAAAGGGTAAAGGGAGGCACAACATTTGGAAATTATGGTCAATGTGTTGAATTTGCTTTGCGGTCCCCTATATCGCAATAATAGGAAAGTTCTGTATTTCCTGGAAAAACCATACAATATTGAACAGATTATATTCTGAAACTTTTTGTTCCCTCCCATGTGATCCTGACAGAATGGAGAAGAAAAAACAAAGGGTTGCTCTGCCAATTTCTGAAATAAAGATTATTTATTTCCCTGGCCTTGTATTTACATTTAAATTTATATTGCACGCTACATGTGGCATGCAACACTCTCTTTCAGAGACACAAAGGCACACTTAGAAAGAAAACTTTGTTTAGATACATACACCTGTTTACAGGTTAAAATTATTTTATTCTGTTTTGCCGAACTACATCGCATATCACCTTTTTATACAGAAATGCTCATGCAATGAAAGGCTTGTCTAGGGTCAAAAGGTCAAGAGGCAGGAGAAAATAATTATTCAAAAAGTAGCGGGATAGTTGAAAATCAACCTAGCATCCTGACATCAGAGGGTGAATGGGACGGCATGCATCCAGATGCTACTATGATAGAGGCTAATTTTTAAAAATAAAATATACTATACTAATGTGCTATAAAATATACTATACTGATACACTATGTAATATTTCTACAATAAAATATGCTTACTCTAAGAAATAGTCCCTCAAAAGACCATTAAGTTCATTTTATCCTGTAAAAGAATATTGATTCTTCAGTTTATACACAGCATGCAGGTAATGGTTACATTCCCTTCTGTATTCCCAATTTCAGGCTTTGAGAAACTATCACAAAGATAAAATTAATTTGTAACAGGCGTGCTCTCTTTCCCTCTTTGCTGCTTTGAAAAATTTGTAATATATAAAAATTTGTAATATATAAATATTAAATATACTCTAAAAGTGGTGTGTTTTAGATTCAGATTGTGCTGAGTTTTTGAGCAGACTGAAAAGGGATTAAATTTAAAGAAGTGGCTCTACTGACATCATATGTTTATCTGGATTGTGGTGGGGGGGGTAGCAGAATAAGCAAATGCAGGTGGTCCTTGACTTATGACCACAACTGAGCCCAAAATTTATGTTGTTAAGTGAGATTTGCACCCTTTTTACAACATTTCTTGACACAGTTGTTAACCGAATCACTGCAACTGATAAGTTAGTAACCTGATTGTTAAGTGAATCTGGCTTCCCCATTGACTTTGCTTGTCAGGAGGTTACATAACAGAATCACATGACTCTGAGGATGCTGCCATGGTCATAAGTATGAATCAGTTGCCAAGCATCTGAATTTTGATCACATGGGGATGCTGCCAAGGTTGTAACTGTGAAAAATGGTCATAAGTCACTTTTTTCAGTGCTGTTGAAACTTTGAATGATCACTAACTAAAGTGTTGTTAGTCAAGGGCTACCTGTAATGCAAACTACAATACTGAGTCGTAGTGCAGTGGTTAGAATGTACTACTGCAGGCTACTTCTGCTGACTGCCGGCTACCAGCAGTTTGAATCTCCCCAGCTCAAGGCTGACTCAGCCTTCCATCTTTCTGAGGTCGGTAAAATGAGGACCCAGATTGTTGGGAACAATTTGCTGACTCTATAAACCGCTTAGAGAAGGCTGTAAAGCACTATGAAGCGGCATATAAGTCTAAGTGCTATTGCTTTTGTGTCAATTAACCGTTAGATTCTGCTACAAACAAACCAATTCTCCCCAATCAACTAATTTCCTTTTTGCCGTACAATTTACTTATGTAAAGGTTCACTGCTCCTTCTGACATCTATGGTGAAGGCAAAAGCTCAGAGAAAGTTTACAAAAATGATTCTTTTAGAGATGCTGGCTTTCATACCCCCCTGTAGCCACACAGATTAAATTGGATGAATAAAAAAGGCAGATGTGGATGGGTAAATACTGTTCATCTCATTGAGGATGATACTGATGGGCACCAAAATAAAATACAGGTAGTCCTCAACATACAACCATTCATTTATTAATCATCTGAAATCACAACATTACTGAAAGAAGTGACTTATGATCATTGCAGCATCCTCACAGTCACAAGGTCAAAATTTGGGCGGTTGGCAACCGGCATGTATTTATGATGATTGCAGTGTCCCGGGGTCATTTGCAACTTTCCCAGCTGGCTTTCGACTTTGACAAGCAAAGTCAGTGGGGGAAACTGGATTGGTTTAATGACTGCATGATTTACTTAAACAATTGCAACGATTCCCTTAATGGTTGTAATATCAGGTGCAATTCACTTAACAACTGCCTTCTCTCAGCAATGGAAATTTGGAAATTCTGGTTCCAAATTCCAATTTTCAAAGAAAATATAGCCTAGCCCTCGTTATCCTTTCGTTCTCCAGAAGTATCAGAAATGCACCTTCCACAAATGCCAAGTCATGCTGGCTTAGAGGTCTAGGAGTTGGAGTCTCAATCTTCCTGGAAGGTCCTAACTGAGGAAAACTGATCTAATCCCATTCTGGGAATAAGAGCAAATTCACTCTGCTAAAACTGTCTCTTTGAGACAAATCCTTTAGTAAAAGTACGCAGCTTAAAGCAAACACATACTGTAAACTGAATGAATACTACAGAACATTGTAATGTAAAGTTGGGGTTTTTGGAAGACCAATGATAGGACTTTCTATATGTTATAGAGTAGCGGCCTCCAACCTTTTGAGTGCCAGGGACCAGGTTCCATGGAGGACAGTTTTTCCATGGACCGGGGTGGTGATGGTTTCACATACTCCCTGGATTGCACATGCATGCAGATGGGGCTTCACTCACTTGCGCAGATCGGTTGACAGGCAGCAAACTGGTGCCAATCTGTGGACTGGGAGTTGGGGACCTCGCCATACAGAACGCTTTATACTATATACTAAGTATACACATACTTTAAAATTCCTATTTCTACTCCATGAAACAATTTGATTATAAAGTTTCTTACATTCATTTTATGTTGGGAGGAGAGGTCATCCCATGAATGTCGACTTAGTTTTTACCAGGTGCATAGAATTGTTTCCTTGACTGTATTTAATTCTACAATTTGTATTTTATTTCCAGACTCTAAAACAAAAACAAAATACAAACCAGTCTAATTTATTTAGTATGGAACTACTTGAAACTGTGTTTTTAAAAGTTCAGCCTCAGTCTAGAAATCTTCTTACAAAACTACTTATTTATCCTTATCTCAAAAATGAAGTTACTTCATTTTTAGTAAATGAAGTTAAGTAATTCACTTTACTATTGTTATCAATTCCATGCTCAAGTTGGGCAGTGATTAGCGATAAAACCATCCAGTTATTGTAGCTTCTTAGACAAAAATTTGAACCCTGGTTTTTCCATTCTACTGCATATGTTATATGCTATTTTATATCCCTGGAAGATCCAATGATCATACTTGCTGAAAATAGACATTCTGGTGAAGGAAAATTATAGGATAAGTCCTTAAGTATCCACTTCACAATTAAAGGCCAAGAAAACACCATATTCCCCTTAAGTGTGGCCCATGGCTACCAAAATATTGCCCATCCCTATACTATACAAATGAATTTTCCACTTTGATTCAGTATTTCCTGCATTACCTCATGGCATTTACTGAAATCAGATACAGCCCAGCTTCTAATTTTCATCCACAATAGTAAAATAATCCTTCCACAATGGGAACATTGTTGGTCAATTACAGCCTTTTCCAACCTGGCTCCTTCTAATTGTGTTGAGACTGCCTACTGCCTAAGGATTTTGGGTGGCTGCTGCCTCAACATGCTGGACTAATAATCATAGATGGCTATCACATAGATTTTGGGTAAAACTCAGGTCATTATTAGAGTACTGAGTTCTTAATTTTTTAAAATCATTAATCACCTAGTGACAAAGAGATCTCGGCTGATAACAAAATTATGCACCAAAAGACGTAAAGCAAACAATTTCCACTGATTGATACATTTCTATAAGAAATCAATTTGCTGTAAAAAGATGTTTGTTTCTGTCCGTTTACAGAAAAAGTAAAGAGCATTTCAGACTAGTTGGCCAAAAGAACGGAGAAGGGGAACAAGAAGCATGGGAACAACCAAGTGTATTGAAACTTCAACTCAATAAAGTCTTCCAAATATGTTTTTCTCTCCTCCTCCCTTGCCCCTTGGGCAGATTTATTTTTATTGTTGTGGGAAATAGGCATGGTTATTACATATTCCATGTAAGCCACCATATGTGTTTTGACCTGTTTGAAAACACTAGAATTTTTATTAAGGTTGGAACATTGCCAAGCAATGGCATCTGCAAGCTGTGATAGGTACTATAATACAAAAGGTACACCACACTGTTCATGGAACTCTTATCAGGTTGAATGCTGCTTCATATCAATGCTGAGGCTTTGTTTATAATACTCTTGCCACCTACAATATGGACAGCCTTTGATAGCTTGGGCCCCTATGGATATGAAATTACCAGGATAATATGAGTAACATTTATTTTCAGTTCAGAATCATTGTGAAGCTCCTTTCTCAACTGCACATGTTCTTACCTGTGATATCAAACCAGATCTGGCTGAGCCCAGCATCAACACTGATCACTCCCACCATGTGGTTCACGGGATCTGTTTCCATGACTGCAAAATTGAAATGAAGTTCATCAAAAGCTAATGGCTCTGAGGAGGGGAAGGGCTTTGGGATCCAGTCAATGTGAAGCCTCACACTAGAGGAAAGCTGTGGGGTGCCACCATCAGTAGCCTTGACCTGCCAAGAGAGAAAAACACTAGTTCATATAGATCTAGGGATCCAAAAGATAATATGTTCATATTGATGAGCTTCTGCCATGCTTGTGACATATACCTGCCTAAATTAAACTTCTATACTTTTAGGATGGGAACATACAAAACCAAGTTAGACAAATGTAACATCTCAGGATTAATATATTTATTGATGTCTACTGCTTATACAACCGTATACATGCAGGATGAACTGTATTTTTATGTTCTTTTAACTAATTAATCAAGGCACACAGATTTATTTGCATCCACCAATTACTGGATTTGAATTCCAGTAATGGAATTCAAATCCCATTGCTACCAGTTCGCTCATGGGTGCGTGCATGCTTGCGATGCTTCTGCTCATGCGCAGAGACATCCGGGCGGAGCGTCCCGCTGCTGCTGCTACTGGTTCACCTGATCCGGGTGAACCGGTAGCAACCCACCAGTGATCCACCACCATGTCAAGGATTGAATTATGATGGTTATTGGTAGGACGAATGTATCTAATTTGATCAAAAAATCCTCCTTAATTAAAAAAAAAAATTGAACCATGATATGAATGTTCAGCTTAAACCAATTTATTGCTTAACACAAAGAAACATAAGAACCCTTCTATCCTTGATAAAAGGTTCCTCTACACAGGTGCCTCCAGGATGATTATAATAAGTACATCTTACATTTCATTGGCCTCTCTTTTTATTATTGTGCTCCATCAAGTCTTGCTTGTGCTACTACAGGTAATCCCAGTTTAACAACTGCCCTATTTAGCAAGTGTTTATAGTTATAAAAAACTAAGTGCTAAAGTGCTAAAAAAAAGTAACTTTATTTACAACATCCCCATAGTCACGATTGAGATTTGGGCACTTTGCAACTGGTGGGTGTTTATGCATTCAAGCAGTCAATGGAGAAGCCAGCACTAAAATCTCAGGCCATAATCACACAATGTCTTAACAACTGTGGTGTGAGTCAGGTTGTAAGCCCATCATGATCACACTATGTCTCACTTAATGACCATATATAATTGCTGACCCAAATTGTAGTTGTTAAAACAAAGACTACCTGTCTCTCAGTTTGCACTCAGCTTGATAAATGAACTAAACTCTAACTTAATTCCACTTATACTGTATTATTATGTTTAGGATGAGTTCCATGTCAGGCTGTTTTCGTTTGCAATAGTCAATAAAAAGATTCTACTGTGAATACAATATCTAGTTCAAAAATTCAACTTTAATTAACTGAACAGATGGCATATTCTGAAAAAGTGTTTAATTAGTATGCAAAGATTTACTATGTAGTAAAAAACAATACATGCTACTAATAAAAAACCTTTTCCCACTCTTCAATGTGGCCTTGCTTTGCCTAACTACTCCATGCATCATCAATGCCATTTTAATTCCCTTTTCCAATATTCCTTTAAACTGGGTTGGAGAAGCATGTTATCTTTATAAGGGAGTTAAAAAATTATCTTTATTGAATTGTTTCAAAATGGGCTAGGGTCAAATCGTTATTAAAAGAGGTTTTTTTAAAAAAATATTACCAGAGTCCAGTTTAACTTTAACCACAAGAGGAAAAAAGGCGTAAATCACAAGGAACAGTACTATTTCATATAATTCCCATATTCAGAAAGACGACCACCTGTCTTTAGTCTCCTTGTGCTTCTAATGATACTCACTGTAAGTATGTTGTATTCTTGGGCAGAAAAAGCCTTTTGGGAGAATACTATGCCTGTCACTGGATGGATGCTGAACAGTCCCTCGCTGTTTTCTTCTAAGCTGTAAGTGATTTGGCAATTCAGTCCCTCATCGCGATCTGCAGCGATCACCCTGTAGACTGGCATAGGAGTTTCAGAGGCTGCTTTTTCTGGCAGCTGAACCATAAACAGCTTTTGGGAGAAGCTGGGAGGATTGTCATTCACATCGAGGACTTGGATTACCACTCTACTGCTAGATTGCAAAACCGGATCCCCATTGTCTGAAACTGAAACCTGCAAGAAAAAGCCAGTAGGGAGTCCCATCAGAACACAACGGAAAGCAAGAACCTGTTTGTAATAGAGGCATGCCAGAAACTCGTTTTCAAATATGATTCATCTAAAGATGACTGAAATCAGTCTTTAACAGTTTGTTGCATGCTGGACTACACTGACTGGATTGATAGATGAGTCATAGACTAAGATATGGAAGGCAATCAGTCAAGAAGAAGTGCCTTAAAAGTCTAAAACTTTTTTGTTGAAAAAGGCAAGTGTTATTGTTGCAAAGAAGAAAGATTACCAGCAGAAAAAGAAATACAATTACTGTGTTTGTGTGTTTAATTCAGCCCACATTTGCAACCCAAAGCTGGAAAAGTTTACTAAGTTATCGGCCTGTATCATGGAACCCACAAGCACCAATGTACCCAAAGAAAACTTGTTTGATGGCCCACATAATCTTTATTTCCAAGAATGCTTTTGCACTCTGGACATACAACTAACGCTCTCACAAAATAGAAATGATAGAAGGTTGAAGCCCTCTATTTTGTTTAAAAAAGTCATTTATCTTAATTCCATAATAAATGGCTTTAAAAAAAACCAAACGGTTGCATGCATCACATAAGCTATTTTGTGAGAGTGCCCGTAATACAGTATGTTTTCAAACATCCAACTACGCCTACTAGCTCAAAAGATTGTAGGCTTCTTCATTAAGCTATGGCTGCTGGATTGTTTAGCAAAGGAAAAGAAAACAGGAATTCACATTAATAAGTTTGGTGTATGTAGCAGGAAGAAATTTAGTAAAAATCCACAAAAGTAAACCTACTGAAGTCTGCATTTGTAAACTGAAATAAAAGTTGGTCTAAATCAGCCCTTTCTTAGTTAGGACATGACATAAACAACTATCTTAATCTAAAATGTGTTGTTGCTCACTTCATAAGTTTCATTTAATAACCATGTGGTCATTAAATTAAGTAAGTCAATATTTTTTATATCATGTTTTCTCAAGTGGCAGGAAATTAATGACCATGTTCTATTCTTCATGGTTTAGGGAATACGTCCTTAAAATGGTGCCCTCCAGATGGGGTGATTTAAATATGATATTTTCCAGCATTAATGTTCTAGATAAAAGCAACATGTGGGAACAGACATCTAGAACATCTGGATGCATCAGCTTGGCTTTGGCACAAGATTTCTGCTTTAGTCTTCAGTTAGGAAGTCAAGTCATGAGATATTTCTTAAGCTGGCACTGGGTACAGAAACACCAAAATGCAGAACAAGCAATTATCTTCCTAAGCAATTTGGAAATGATGGAATGAGTCTTCCTCCTTCTCCTCTATCTATGCTCTGACTTGTAAGGAAATGTCTTTGAGGATTTTTTTTAAAAAAAAACTACTTACAAGTAAATAAAACTAATTGCAACTTCATCATTACTCACCTCTAAAATATGTTCAGCCTTGTGTTCACGATCTAGCTGCTGAGAAGTGGTGTAAATCAAACCTATTAGGAGAAAAAAGAGCATTGTGAGATCCAGGTACTGTAGACCATGTGATTTTCACCTGTGGTACTAATGCCAGCCAATCCTCAAAATGAGGCTACCCTGCAGCAAGTCAATGCTATAAGCAAAAGAACTTTATATTAAAAAATACTTCCTGCTGCCTAAGCATGGAAGCTTTCCGCCTGTCCTAATTAATTAAAGTGATTTAATTCACCCCCTTCCCAAATATTCCACAGCAATCTCATTGTATTATAATGTCCAGATTGTTAAACCTCCATCATCAGACAAATCATTTAAATGTCAAAGTAAATAGATTGGGTTGTGTAGGAGAAGATACTTTAGGATTGTATATAGAAACCCATAAATATTGGCCCCTCTGCGATGTTCTCTCTCTCTCTAAAATTTATATGCTGCCCATTTCACTAACACACACTGTCACATGACTCATATTAATGAGCTGTAGGTCCCTGAAATTTTCAACTTTTTTTTTAATCCAATCAATCAGGAATTGGATTGGGGGTATAGTTCATGCAAAGGTCTACTGAAACTTTTTTTTTTAATTGAAAATGTTTTTAAAGTTGAAAGCTTTGTTTTTGAACACAATCTATGTCTCCAAAGCTGAGAATTTGGAACACTTGTTATGGCTTATTCTTATATTTCACAGGGATTATATCAGTCAGCTAAATGCAAAGAGGTCACATACCTGTTAAATAAATGGGAAACATGCTTGGCAATAGATCTCTCTCTATATATTAACTACATCACTTGTTTATTGAATTGTCCCATTATTTGTCATTTGCAACATGCAACAATGAACAATGTTTCCCTAAAAGATGACACTATTACCCACATTGCCCACTTTCATAAAAAGAATTTATAAAAAGAATGCCAACAACAGTACAATAAATGCCCACATGCATTCAAAGATAATTCCAAACACTTTTTTATTGGAAAAATAAGTTTTTTTATGCTGCATTTGGAAGACCAAAACATAGATTTAGTCAGGGGTGAAATCCAGCAGGTTCTGACAGGTTCTGGAGAACCGGTAGCGGAAATTTTGAGCAGTTCGGAGAACTGGTAGCGGAAATTTTGAGTAGTTTGTAGAACCGGCAAATACCACCTCTGTCTGGCCCCAGAGTGGGGTGGAAATGGAGATTTTGCAATATCCTTCCCCCAGGAGTGGGGAAGGAATGGGGATTTTGCAGTATCCTTCCCCTGGAGTGGAGTGGGAATGGAGATTTTGCAGTATCCTTCCCCTGCCATGCCCAGCCACGCCCACAGAACCGGTAGTAAAAAAAAAATGGATTTAACCACTGGATTTAATTTTTTTTCTCCTCATATGTATAGTTTGCAGTTTATCTTATCTTCTCAAGCAAAAGGAGGTCTGGAAAACGTCATAACGGTTGTTCAGCTTTTGCAACTGAAATTACAGTAGATGGAAAAACCCACCACTGTAATGCTTTAAATAACTTTTGACCTGGGATAAAGCAGTAAATATTAGCAAGATTCAAGGATATTTAAAGAAAAATTCTGAATCTTATCGGTTACTGATCAACAAGAAAGATAGAAGCCTACTAACCATTTACCTCTTTTCCCCTATGAGATTCAGTACTGTTGAGATTCAAATGAAGGAAAATATCTGGTTATAGTCCATATGGGAAAAAAAATAACAGAAATAAAATAAAAATCAGAAAAGAACAAGCAAAAGAGGATCCGAGGAATCCCTCCTGCTATAACAATACTGATCCCTTTCTATAAACAATTTCTCTGTTTTCATTACCGTATATGAGGAAAAGTCTTTAAAAGTGATTGTGCAAATTATTACCTTGTTATCAAGCATCACAAGTGCAATAGAAATTCTTGCAAATTATCAAGGAATTGCTAATTGAAGAGGAATTTGCAAAGAACATTACACCCATCTCTCTTTTCTCCCCATCAAGAAAACAGAATTCACTGTATGTATGGAAGCTTAACAGCCTAGCATAACCCTATTGTTGGCGAGTATTTGGCACTGCAAAAGCAGGATCATTGCCAAGAGTCTGCATTGCTGTAAAAATGGCCATATGATTTGGTGAAAGACATCAGGTATGTAGACCTGCTATTGACAGAACATTCCATGGGAAAAAGCACATATAATACTGCTCCAGGGATTGTGCTAGAAATATTTGGAATAGGGCTGCAGTCTGCAGGCATCACTTGTTCATTCCTTTCTCCCTGTTAGGGATTATGTATATTCACTTTGGCTCCCATTATAAACTACTTTAAGACGAAAGATAGCAATGTGTTAGGACAATCTGCATTTAATGGACTTGTGTGTTCTATATGATGTGTTGTTGTTTTTTTCATCCTACATCTTTGCATGAACAGAAGATCCCAAGGGCAACAACGAAACTATAAAGAAATGTTTATATATATATTAGCTCTAAAGATCTTTGCTAAACATGGTTCTAAATAGTGTGCCATGACTCAGTGGAGGAAAGACTCAACAGAGGATGATCTGATGATCTAAGTACAGTATATAGTGTGAAAATACAGAGGTAGGACTTTAACATGAAAACAAAAAACTCCCTGTCAAGTATTCTGTTTTTCCCAATGCATGTATGTAAACTGACAGCAGAATTAAACTTGCTATGCATATGAGACCAAAGAAACATATCTAATGTGCGACTATCAAGTCGCCCAATTTTGGTAGTAGTTGCTTAAAGCAGTCAATAATGTTTTATTTATTATCTAAATTCTTTTAACATTACCATGGTAATTCTCTATTGTTTTCCCTCTATTTCTAAGGTTTACTCTAAGCTGCAGAGAGATAAATTCATTAGCAATAAATAACAATGGGGTTGATTCCTTGACAGCATTAAATGCCAGCAGCTTCTCAAAATAGTGTGCTCTATTTATTTATTTATTAGGAATAGTCTGCCATCATACTTGTCCAGATTATGACACCCAGAACTACCAGTCAGCACAACTAAAGGATCCAGAAACAAAAGTTACAACTGTAGTTTATCTACTACAATCGAAAAGTTCCTTCAGTAATGTAGATCGAAATTGGGGAAGTGTGTTATATGAATGGTCTTGACACACGTAATTAAATACAGGAGAATTTTCACGTGTGTCTCAGAAAATATTTTGCAGAACTCTGGAATGGCATGGCTCTTCAACAGGTCGTGGAGAAAAGCATGAATGTGAAAAAGAAAATTTACTGCATGTTTGATTTATAAAGGCACTTCTCTGAAAAATATGGAATTGCTGGCACAATTCTGGGAATGGAGATAAAGAGTTTAGAATTTATTTATAAAATTTATTTGCCACCCATCTCGTATCCAAAGGGTCTGAGTAGAAAATGAACAGAAAAATTATGAAGCAGTATAACACTGGATGTACTATTATGACAGGTAAGTCACATTATCAGTAGTCCTAGCTATGACAACAATTGGAATCAGGAATGCCATTGTTAAGTGAAGTAATGTGTTTGTAAAGTTTGATGTCATTGGTTGCTGTCATGAACCAGTCAAGAGACATGGATCATTTTAGTTGGCAAAAGTGGGAGTCCCAGGAGAACAGGGTGCCATGATGGTGGGGTGGAGAAGAGCTTGGGAGAATCGGGGAGGGCTGGGATAGGTCACAGAAGATCTCAGGAGGGTCTGAGACGGTTAGGGCAGAGGTTAGGTGTATTGGATGGTTGCAGCTATAACAATGAAGTATATTTTGTTATACTAAAAAACAAACACTTGTTTTATAGTGTGTTTTATTCAAACATGCATACTTTTCTTGGCAAATACCTCCTAGATAACTTTAAAAACAAACAAACACCTAAACAGTTTTAGTTTTAGCACTGGCTAGTAAAAAACTGTTTAAAACAACCTAGAGTTCATAGGAGAAAATCAACACATGGAAGAATACTTTGGGGGAGAGTTTTAAAAGCCTCTTTTTTAATTTGCCTCAATATTTATTGTGTACTAGTAGGGAGGAGGCAATCTGGTTTGGCTGCCTTGTGACTCCAGAATACCTCAGACACACACATATCCACCACTGATTTCCTTACAAGGTCAGTTAAACACCCCATACTGAGATCTTAGAGCAATTGAGGTTAATTGTTAATTACACTAATTCCAAAATAGAGCTGCGGTGTTTCTGTTCCTGCCAAGGCATGCAAAAATGAAATGTATTTGTGTGGATTCCAGTAGCAAATCTTAGAAGAAGCATGAAAAAAAGGCCTTAGACCAGTGGTTCTCAACCTGTGGGTCGCGACTCCTTTGGGGGTCGAACAACCCTTTCATAGGGGTCGCATAGGAAAACACATATTTTCAATGGTTTTAAGAATAATTTTATGGTTGGGGGTCACCACAACATGAGGAACTGTATTAAAGGGTCGCGGCATTAGGAAGGTTGAGACCCACTGCCTTAGACTAATAAAGCTAACTGCAATGAATACAATAATTTGTCGCTACAGTTTCTTGTCAAAAGGAAGGAAGTGCAGATATCAAGTTATCTATCTGCTAGACAGACAGATGGAAACTGGAGATGCAATTTGCTAGAGAGGAGAGCCTATTTCCCCCCCTAAAGGGAATACACTAAGGATTGAGCAGGGGGTTGGACTAGAAGACCTCCAAGGTCCCTTCCAACTCTGTTGTTCTGTTATTCTATTAAAAATCCTAATTTTTAATTTTCTTAATTATATTACACAACTTCTAAATATCTATTAAAAATAAGAAATATGACAACTAGGCATTCAGAATGGTGTAATTACATTATTTCACTAGTCAGGAAATTTAACATGTTACTAAGTCACAGATACTGCACTGACTGAGAGATGTACCCAGAGCTCAATCATGCACTGTTAATCTTCACAAGTTACTTTACAAATAAGCCCTGTAAAAAATGCCACATATATGAATGAAAAAATTTCTTCTAGTGACTGGGAGTACATTTCCCCCCTCTTCACCTATTCTATGTATCTAGAAATCTGACTTATATATTCTGGTGGTAGATAAGTTTCCAGAAAAATTATAATGGTAACAATTATACAGGTTGTCTACTCAATGCAATGTCAGGTTAGTACGTTTCTGCTTCATCCATCACCAATCTCCATATTAGATGCAGCAAATTAGTACTTTAAGATCCATGACAGATTCATGCAGGCCTCAGCTGTACAATTTATATGCCCTTTTTGGTGTAGAGATTATGTGTATATTGGGAACTCAATCAAAACATGTTATCAAAAAGGTAAATGCTACCATTCTAATTTTTGTCCTAAAGCATTTATTTATTTTTAAATAAATAATTTGGGCATCCATATAACTACAAGCTAAAAAGGATTAAAACCATGATGTCTTGTAGTGCTATTTGTGGAAATGCCCAAACAGAAAATTATCTTGGATTGACATCTCTTAGATGCCCTGTACCTGTCCTATTCAGCTGATCATCACTCTTAAGCAATAACCTTTAGCACACTGTTAAAATCCCCAAGGGACCAGAACAACCATATTTATACTTATCACCACTGGGATTACAAATGAATCCCAGTGAATCACCACTGAAAAATATTATCAGAAGATCTGTGTCTGAATGGGATTTATTTATTTTACTAGATTTAATTGAGTGTACTTCTTGGATTAATGTAAATGTTTTTAAAGATGTTATGTTTTTAATGTTTTTACTGTATTTTAATGAATATTAGTTGCACAATTCCTGTAAAACAGATATTGCCCATGTGTAATGGAATTTCTGTTTGAGTGTATTAAAACACTTGCACTTGTGGAATACCTTCCTTCTGCTTCTTGTCAGTAAAGAAAACCAAGGGCATGCCTGAACAAGAACACCCTTATTCTTATTAGTCACCAAAAACATTCAATTTTACTTCATTTCTTCTGGTAAAGGCAGAGTTCAGGACAAAGCCCTGAAAACAAAACAAAAAAAAACCCTGGAAAAAAAAGTAAAAGAAAAAAAAAAGGCCTGAAAAAAAAGTTAAAAGGACAAAGCTACAACTACCCTACCTAGCTTGAGAAGTTTAGAATTAAAAGAAAAAGGGAGTAAAAACATAAGATTTCCCTATCCCACTACATCCATATTATGAATAAAGATGAAGTATATTTTCCTAATGAAAGGATTTTCATTTCAAAACAATTTGAACTGATTATCTTCCCAATCACATGATTGAGATATATTTTCTCTATTCAAAGTCTCTGAAGTCTTAAATCGGAGTAGGGGTTTAATGGTCAGATATTCTCCAGTGTGTAAGAACAGATTGTTCCTATGTTCATAATTGGTTGCAGGAATACATTCAGATTGTGAGAGCAAGCAATCCTGGAAAAAAAAAGTAAATTCAAACTTGCTTCCAAATCTGAATTTCTGGCATGGGCTAATCATCAAGAGTAGAAAAAGGTAGTGCTAGAAGGCTCCTAAGGCAGGGGAGACTATGCCAATATTGTTGGAAAGCTCAGAGAAACAGGAAGAAAAACCCTATTTCCCCAAAAATAAGACATCCCCTAATAATAAGCCCAATCAGGCTTTTGAGCGCATGCGCTAAAATAAGCCTCCCCCCAAACATAAGCCCTTCCCAAAAATATTTAAACGCAGAGCTGGAAATCAGGTAAGATGGCAAGAGGAGCCCAATCTTGCTCCACGTGCCCCAAAATAATAAAACCTCCCCGAAAATAAGGCTATGCACTTATTTTGGGGTTCAAAAAAATAAAACTGGGTCTTATTTTCGGGGAAACACAGTAAGTTAACTCATTGAAACACTAAACAGCACTTTGGGGTTTAATAGAAGACAGGTACCAGATATCAGGTAATTTGTAACTTGTTTCAGCTCATGTCCTAATGCCACAAATAGAGAAATTAGTTCCTCACAGAATCCCATCTCCAACTTCATAGCACCTAATGCTTTAGCTACAACTAGTTTAGTTTAGTTTAGTTTATTTATACTTATATGCCGCCCTTCTCCCTTTTCTCGCCTCCCTTCTCGGGGCGGCTCACAAAGACAAAACAACAAACAGCAAAATTACGACTAAAATACTCAATTAAAATCCCCAAAGGATTAAAATTAAAAACTCCCATCAGATCAGCAAATTTGTTGGAAAAGCCATGTCTTCAGATCACCGCAGAAAGAGTGGAGGTCGGAGGCCATCCGGAGCCCAGTGGGTAAACCATTCCAGAGGGTCGGTGCGCCCACAGAGAACACCCTCATCTTTAAATTACTACAGAATTAGAAAATAGTTACTGTGATATGACAAGCTGAAGTGCAAAATGCTTATGTGCAGGTGCTTAAGACTAGGTGTATTAGTACTACTAATTATTGTGGTAAATAATTACAGCATTTAGGTATTCATCGTAAATATATGTTATATTCATGAATACATGCATGCTGTTAATAGCTAATTTGTTCACACAGTATCATACCTACACATTGTTGAAACATAGGACACAAGGGCAGACTATTACAGTTCACTGGTAACAGGTTGTGGGTCAGTCTGCATTCATGACATGGGTCATGTATTCATGAAGTACATTTTCTATTTAGTTCACATAGATGAAAACCATTCTGAAATATCTCAAAAACTAACAAGGGTATTTGAGTTAGAGGTAGAAAGACTATCCCTGTTCCTCAAAATAACTACAGTTAAGAAAAAGTAAGCATTTTATTTGTGGGGGAAAAAACATGATCCAATATATTTGCCTCCATTTCACAATTATTAACTATATTTCTACTATCATCCAAATAGTCTTCAATCTTTTCAAGGCAGCACTTTTATTCCATTCACTAACAACACTGGAACCATCTTTCTTTTCCTTATTAAATATTTATTTCTTTGTGCTTCTGCCCGTTGAACATGATAAGAATTGAGTATCCTGGAGTATTTTCCACGTAGACCTCAGTTCCCTCTGCTTTACTGAGTGGCAAGTAATGTAGCAATGCAAACTTGCAGTGGCAAGTAATGTAGTCCAAAATATTTAGAAAATGTCAGGCTGCCCACACAATATCCTGAAACTACCAGTAAATTCATTTTTCTTTAATATTTCATACCACACAATAAATTCAAAACAGTGCATAAATCTGAAAATAGAAATAATCAAAATACAGTAAGTTTTTAATTAAGTAAACATGATTAATATAAAAGATATGCATTAAAATGGGGGGATTGGAAAATCCATGCATAGACACACCATCTATAACATTCACACAGGAAAGTTCTGGTTGCAGCCAAAATGCTTTAATTAAAATCAGAAGGAAAGTTTTAATAAGCTTGGGTGAATCCCAATTATTACAAAACTATCCTTCGGTAGATAAAAAGCAAACAGAGAAACAGTTCAGTTATAATGCTCAATAGACTCAAAATACAGATGGTTGGGATAGGAGATGAGAAAAAAAAGAACAGAATAAAGGTTTTTAGTTCACTAACTGGTGTACTTCATATTGCAACACTTTTTGTGTCTCCACATTCTGAAACCAGTCACTGTTATTTTTCTTCTCTTAAAAAACTAAATAAAATTTCATTATTATCACCTTCTGTCTCAGGATGAAACTCAGTTCTAAAACAAAGTATTATTTGCAATCAGCACTGTTGACATTTGCTGTAGAAAAACAAGTTATATGGATAAGAAAAAAGACAGTTTACAAACTGTAATGAGTGAATATGTTTTGGTTAAAGAGATGTCTAACAATGAACAATTTCATCAACCACAGTAGATAAAAGTTAAACTATTTTATCAGCCACAGCTGCAAATTTTAATTGAAAAATAAAATAAACGAGAAGTACCTATGAAAAATGTTGGAAGAAAATACAATACAAATCCAGGAAGCTGAAAGATAATATAAGAAAGCAAGAAGCTAACTTAAATGCTTAACTTACAAAAAGAAAGGAACTGGAAATTCAGACTGCCTGGAAGATCAAAGCCTTGCTTCTTTGCTGGATGGGGATAGAATGACGGTGTGCCTACTTTTATTTATTTTCTTATTTTACAGCATTTATATGCTAGCGATTTTGCAAGACTCTGGGTGTTCTCACAATATGGAACCTTGATTTTTGAAGCCTAATTTGTTGAACAAAACATAATGATTGGGTACACATATAAATTTAAACCATAATGAGTGGGTTCACAGATTGTGTAAATTAAAACCAAATCAAACCATAAGTTAGTGTGATTTGTGAAACATATTGTGTACCAAATGTCTGTCCCAAATAGTTCTTTCAGCAATGGGACACATAGGAGTGCTTTCTTTGTGATTTTTCAGGCACTATATACACCAAAGTCCAAAATCATTAAGGACTTAAAATGCACAGGAGGTATCTCAGTGTGGGGAAGAACATGTGGGGCCTAGGGCTGCAGCAGGCCATCCAAGGCTTCCCTCAATCCACTGAGATACCTCATGCTCCCCTGAGGTCCCCACAATTTCTTCCCCTCGGCATCCTGCCCCACAGGTCTCCAGAGACTGGGCCTGCTTTGCTAGCATCCCAGATTCCACTTACTCCTCCCCATCCCATTTCCCATGGACTACTTACTTTTTGAAGATCTCCAGAGCTCCAGAAGAGGCTGACCCACTGGCAGAGAATTCAGATGATGGTGAAGCTGTAAGAACGTGAAATCTAAGGAAAACATTTTCATCAGCTTCTGAGTAAAAGACTTTGGCTGGGGCCCTGTGGCTAGCAGGCCTAGGCCTAGGCCCAAACTAAGCCTGCAGACCCTCATGGCAGAGAAGCCAGTCTTTTATTCAGATAGGGAAAGCTGTTTTCTTTACATCTCACCTTCTTACAGCTTCATAGGCTTCTGAATAAAAGGCTTTGGCTTCTCTGTCACGTGGGTCAGCCTCTTCTGGAGATCTTCACAAAGTTAGTTCAGTAAAGCCATGGGAAATGGGATGGGGAGGGCCGAATCTGGCATCCGGGGGCTGCATTTCAACCTGTAACAGCCTGGGAGGCCTCCAGAAGCTCAATTTCGGCCTGTAACAGGCCACGGGATAGTGCTACAAGAGGCTGTCCAGGCCAAAAATGGGCCATGGGGGTGGGGTGGGGCTTATTATCAGAGGCACCACGGGCTGGTCCTTTGCTATTTCCAGGACGGCCCTGCAGGCCAGATCTAAGCACTTGAGTTGGACACCCCTGTTCTAGACCCTAGTTAAAGGCCTGCATCACCTACCGAATTTTTTCGAGTATAAGACGCACCTTTTTCCCCCCTAAAAGGGGGTAAAAATTTAGGTGCGTCTTATACACCGAATGTAGCCCTGCCCACCCATGGCCCCCACCCACTGGCCCCCACCCTTTGGCCTCTGCCTTGCAGCAGTTACCTCCTTGCAAGCAAACAGCAAGAAAAAACAGCTCCTTTCAGCTTCAGCACAGCTTAATTAGCACAATTTGATTGGATCAGCCTCCCGACTCTCAGCTGATTTGCTCTCAGCTGTTTTGTGCAGGGCTCTGCTGCTTGCTGCAAAGAGATAAATTGCTGGAGCAGATTTTTTTTCCCTTGTGCTAATCAAGCTATGCTGAAAACGAAAATGAAAGTAAAGCAGGCTGTTTGCTGTTTGCTGCAATGAGGCAAAATTGCTCAGAGGCAGAGGGAGATTTCTTTTTCTTCTTTTTCTCACCAAAAAAGGTAGGTGCGTCTTATACTCCGGTATGTCTTATATTCCCAAAGATACGGTAATTTAACTCAGATGTCAGAGGGAAATAGATTTTCATATTATCAGCATATTAATGGCACCCAGTCCAGACCCACAGTTGACCTCACTCAGCATTGTCCTAAGAATATTAAACAATAATGGTGGTCCTAAAAAACAAACATCTAGAAGCCACTCTCTGGGAGCAAACTCGGAGATAAGAATAATGTCAGACCCAGATAATTAACTGATCAGGATACCATGATCAGAGCTATATTCAGAAAGATTAACAGAATTGAACTACAGAGCATGTGATCTGATGCCCCAGGTAGTTCTGGGGCTAAAATCCAGGGCTGAAACCCACTACAATAATTTGGATAATCCAAATGAATGTATAAAATTGATTGACCACTCTCAAATACCTTGATGAAAAATGGATATTTGCAAAGAAGTTATCTAAATAAATACAACCATCTCTTTTGACATAGAGAGAACAAACTCCTGATATAAGGAAGCATTTCCAACATTCTAGATCCACCTCGTCCGTCTACTTCTTCCAGATCTTGATAGCTAAAATAGGCAAAAATTGAGGCTGGAAATGCATTTTTGGGGGAAATAGACCTGACTATGCACTGGATGACCCTACAGATACCGTTACAAATGTAGTATCAGGTTTCAAACAGATGCAAATAACTTTCTGTTTTATATTTTCACAAATTCATTTCAATGGATGACGAAAGTTTGCAGAATGATAGCCAGCATTCTATACTACAGAATCCCCTTTGTGATAAAAGCAGTTCTATTAGACAGTACCATGACTTCTTTCTTTGCCTCCACATTGCATGTAATAGGTACATCTTAAGATTCCACAATCCTTCCTTTCTTTTTATAAATTTTTTAAAATTTATTTTTTTAATTTATTTTAAATACAAGTAATGCAAACAATATGAACATATACATACACATCTAATTACAAAAAAGAAAAATAATACAGTGCACCCCCACCCCCGGAGACCATTTCCCCCCCTTATATTTCTTCTTCCACCAACACTGATTTTATAAAATCCCCCATATTTCATTATAATTGTTTGTTTTAATCATCCCTTTTTAAAATTTAATTTCTGTTAATTTGTTGTTTGTTGCCATGCTCCAAATTTCATTATACCATTCATATCTTTGAATATCCTAATTTTGTCCCCAATATTTAGCCATCACATATCTAGCTGCCATTAACAAGTTTACAATCATTTCTTTTTTTGTTTCATTTATATCCCGTTGTTCCACCAGCAACAATAATGCAATTCAGTGACATATCAAAATTTACATTCAAAACTGCTCTAATTTCTCTAAACACCATGTGCCATATTTTTGTGCACTATCACAATCCCACCACATGTGTTAATATGTCCCGACCTCTTTCTTGCACCTCCAATATTTATTTGTATATTTACCATCTATTTGATTTAGTTTACATGGTGTTAAATACCACCTCCATATCACATTATATCTATTTTCCTTAATTCTAACTGACATATTCTTATATATTCTTCTATTTCGAATATTTTTCCAATCGTTGTCATTTATTTCTCCTAAATCTGATTCCCAAATTAATTTTAAACCTTTTGCCTGCTCTTCTAGGCAGACAAGGAGAGGAAAACAGTGTTGTTTACCAGCAGCACCATGGCCACTGGTCCTGACACAGAACAAGGCTGCTAACCTCTACCTCAAATAGTTTTCTCCAGACTGGAACCCTCCATATGAGTTGTACCATATGGATACAACTCTCAGAATTTCTAGATAAAATCAATGCTGACTTTATTAGATTGTTTTCTTCATTTCAATGAAACCTAATTCTGAAGGCTCTAGGAAGCTACCAAACTCATCATAAAATGAAAACATCCATAAGGGAAAAATGAACTGTAGAAATTATACTTCAAACAAATCTGACCAGTGCTAAATTAGGAAAATGCAGTGTTAACATTTGTCTTAAAATTAATATGCCAGACACAAATAGATAAATTTAAAGAACAGCATATGGGTAACATAGAAATTTAACCAAGATTAATTACCATTTCTCAATATCCTACAATTATATGAGATAACAACCTCCTCATCTTAATGGAAGTTGTAGTAAGCACTAATGCTTTTGTGTTAATTAATCTTCCTTCTGCAATGATCAGAGAAATCTAAACTAAAAACAGTATACATTTTTCCCAACCAATATGAACATACATTTGAATGTCAAAATAGTGAGCAAGAGAAACTAAAGCACAGATCTTATACACTAGGTATGTCTTTAAAAAAAAAAGAAGAATGTAGCACCTTACCAGTGAATGGATTAATAGCAAACAATCCTTGATGGTTTCCATTTATGATGTGGAAAGTCAGTTTTCCCTGTGAATCAGTATCTGGATCAACAGCTTCAACTTGAAGGATGGAAGTATTGGCTGGTGAATTCTCCAAGACAGAGGAATAAAAGACAGGTCTGGACATCTGAGGTGGATTATCATTGATATCACTGATTTCAATATAAATTTCAACCACAGAAGACAGGGGGACGGATCCTTGATCAACAGCAAGTACTGTCAACCAATAATGAGAGCACAATTCTCTGTCGAATGGCCCAATGGTAAAAATAAGACCTGAGAGAAACAGAGTATTATATGATTTCTACTGGCAAGAACAAAATTAAATACAGGGTGGTGGTTTTTTTTTTTTAGAATTAAAGTGGAGTTTCTCTTCTGGAACTCTTGAACAAAAGCAACTTAATCTATGGAAAAGTACTTTTCATCTTTACAATGACTATATTTTCAGTTTCTGCGAACTTAAATCTATCCTAACCAATATAATGCAAGCTATATAACTGATCCAATCTTACCATTAAACAAACAAGTAAAGAAAAAAATGTTCTATAAAATCAGGTCCAACTGAAAATTTTTATTATATACTATATATATATATATATATATATATATATATATATATATATATATATATATATATATATATATATATGTTATATATAAATGTTTATTGTATACTATAAGGTTTATGATATTAATACCAGAGAAAATAATGATAAATCAAAATCTTAGATCAAATAATAAGTTATCATTTGACCATTCCTCTTCTATTCTTCCTTCTTCTATAATGCCCCATTATTACCTGTGTCATTTTCAATGTTGAAGAGAGCCATGCCAGATCCCTCTCTGATGAAATACTGGATTTGTCCATCTTTTCCTCTATCACCGTCTTGAGCTACTACCCTCATCACAGGTGTCCCTTCTTGGATGTTTTCTTTCACTGACCCTTCATACACAAAATAATCAAAGGAAGGAGGGTGCAGATTTTCATTAATGTCCAAAACATTTATCTCAATGTAGCAGAGAGAAGAGAGAGAATAGGGCATCCCAGCATCACTGATCTTCACAGAGAGATTATAAAAGTCCATTTTTTCATAATCTAATTCTTTTTCCAATGTTAAAGACCCTGTAAATTCATTCAGATGAAACGTATTTTCATTATCACTGATCAGACTGTATTTCAGCTTTCCCTCAGAGGTAATATCTGGATCAAAGGCTTCCAGGAAGAGTAGGGTGGTCCCCGAAGGCAAGTCCTCAGGAACATTCATCTTGTTCAAGGCTGGGATGCAGTAGGGAGGATTGTCATTTACATCTTCCAAAGAAATAACCAGGTCAGCAATTGCAAAGAGTTGATGACCCTTTTGTGGCTGGTCTCTGGCTTCAACTTTTAATATGTACTGAGGCTCCAATTCTCTATCAAGAGTAGCAGTCACTACTACTTCTCCAGTAACACTGTTGATAGCAAATTTATCACTGTGTGTGAGAAAGGAATATTTCACTCTGCTGTTGTCATTTGTATCAGCATCATTAGCTGTCAACACAGCAACTGTTGTACCCATTTTTATGTCCTCTGGTATAGTTATTAAATATGTGTTTTGCAAAAATGTAGGTGCATTATCATTTGCATCCAGAACATTCACAGCTAATAATTTCCATGTTGACTTCTGAGGACTGCCGAGGTCATATACTGTGATGTTAAGCACATAGAAACTTGTTCTTTCATGGTCCAAAGGAGAAAGTACCAGCAGCAGACCTGTTTCTGTGTCAATATCAAAACAGCTCTCCTCATTTCCTGAAGAGATGACATAGACCATCTTTCCATTAAAGCCAGTATCACTGTCTATGGCTGTGAACTGAGCAATGGTAGAGTTAACTGGAGCTGTCTCCAGTATATCAATAGACCGTGGAAATGTGTCATCAAACTGTGGTGCATGATGGTTTATAAGATATGTATTCAAGGAGGAATCTTCATCCTGGTGATCTGGAGATGGGGAGTCAGCAAAATGGATTATGGTGTTAGCCAGTTCCTTGAGCACCCCGGTTTCCTCACATTGAAAAGAGAGAGGAGTTTCCTGGTTGACCACAGTAATATTTATACATGCTGGGGATGCAGAATTATTTCCATCAATAGCGCTAATTTTGAGAGCATAGGAGATTGGTAGGCGTGAGTGGTAGTGGAGATCCTTGAAATGTGCTCTAAGGGAAATAACACCAGACACAGGATTCAATTCAAAAAACTGTCCTTCATTGCCAGACTTGATTTCATATTTTATGGGATTTAGTTCATCTCTATCAATGGCTGAAACTGTGAACACAGAGTGCCCAATAGGTAAATCCCATGGAATGCTTCCATTGCAGTTAATCTTCTCAAATACTGGCACATTATCATTTAGGTTATTCAGAATGAGGGAAACATAAACTTCAGTCTGATGACGAAAAGGAGATCCTGAATCTGATGCCCAGATACGCAAATAATACCACCTCTGCATTAACTCATAATCCATTAATTTAGTAGTAGATATGACACCTGTAAATGGGTCAATGACAAATGGAACAGTCCTCTGATTGGCTATGTTGTATGTAACGAAGCCATTCTCCCCACTATCACTATCAGTAGCCTTTACTGAGAAGACACTTGAGCCAGGAGGCAGATTTTCATCAAAATTACTCAGGTATGAAGATTGGGGGAAGCTAGGAGCATGATTGTTGCAATCAACAACATCAACAATAACAGTGGTAGAAAGGTGTCTATAACTGGCTGTAACTTGAAATTCAAAATGAGACTGTTCATGGAAATCTATTTGTTTTGCTGTAGTTATCAGACCAGTTTGTGGGTTGATTTTAAAGTTAATGCTATCAGAACTTAGTTTCAGCATATATTTTATATTTTGGAGAACTGGAGTAATTTGAACCATGGCAACATGACTTCCAGGGAGCACACATTCATTGAGTTGGACTTGATAAATATCTTTTTCAAATTTGGCAGAGGTATATTTAGAAGGGTGTATTTGAACAAATACAGTCTGGGAAAAAAGAGGTGGCTTGTTCTTGTCTTTAGCCTGCAAGCTGAGATTGAAACCAAGTGGGTTGTTGCTCCAATTGATCTCTTTGTCTGACACTATCATGAAGTCATTACTTTCCATGTATGATCTGATGGCCCTGAAATGCCCTCTTGGGTCTCCATCCACAATATCAACAGAATCTACCCCAGATCCTGAGCCATCAGTTTTTACACTTAAAGTAGCATAGAGGAGATCTTCAGCAGAATCAACTGGCTTCACTGAAGCAATAACAGGTGGTTTCCTGGTAGATGGTTCCACCAGGATGGTAAGACTGGCCATGTTTCCAAAACCATTTCCTTCAGAGATCTTCCTCATTCTGTCCACAGCCAAGGCCTTTAACTGGTGCTTCCCTCTGTGGGTAGCATTCAGTCTCACTGCACTCATGATTATTCCACTGGTGGGATGAATGGTAAACAATTGTGACCTTGTACTTAGCGTATAATAGAATTCTGCATTCTGGCCAATATCAGCATCTGTGGCACTGACCAAGCCAATTGTGGTTTTCGGAGGTGTGTCTTCTTCAACAGTCACTTTATAAGAAGGGGGTGAGAATAGAGGCTTTAGGTCATTTCTGTCAAGAATTTGGACCAGCACCTTGGCCCATGTCTCGTAGGCAAATGTTTTCTCTGTGGCATGGATAATTAAAAGATACTTGTCTTTGAACTCCCGGTTCAACCGGTCAGTGTTACCGCTTCTGGTTCTAATTCTTAAAAAACAGAAATCTCCAACAATATATTCTTCAGCTTTAAAGAGACCACTAGTGTCCCCAGAAACTATTTTATATTTGATATCCCATGCTGGGTCTTTGATGTATATACCCATTTTGACATAGTTCTCCATATAAGTTTTGGGTGCTGAGTTTTCATAGATTGAAGTGTTATAAAGAGGATAGGTAAAGTGTAAAAGGGATCCATTGCCTTTCTCCGAATTTCCCTCACAAGCCAGAAAGAATGCTAGGCAAAGGGCAAAGTTCACAAAAAGCTTCCTTGTATCCATTGCAGATCCTAAATGGAAGAAAATGAAAACAAGAGAGTGAATGGCTTTAGACAAAGCATGATATAAAAACGTAATGTGACACCTAAGCTACATGTTTACTATTTACCATCAAGTTCTTCTTTTTGTCATTTTTTTAAATCTTAAACAACATAGATTTATTATTTCAGAAACCTTTTCAAGATCAAAAATCAGAAATAGTTTTATTTTCTATTTTAACTGTACCATCTCAATTTCTAAGACAGCTCATTCTGCATGTATTGGACTGTTTAGGAATGCTGAATTGTGACCCTGTAACATACATATTGTCATCCGGATTTGTCATCTGCTGCTCTATATGCCTTTTCCAGTTCAGGCAAGAAACTGATTTCCATTTTTCTTCTGAAACAAAATGTTTGTAGTTTAAAAGCTTACTAGATTCTTTTTTCTTGATCCATTTGTTTAGGTTAGTAGTAATTAGTATACAATTTGAGAGAATCCCATAATGACATGCTTTTTAGATCGCAACAAAATATATGTTATGATTGTACAGCAGCTGCATGATTCCAAGAAAAGATGAAGCTGCTTTTAGATTGGATTCTGCAACTCATTTGGGCTGAAGCACCTTTCTGGAATTGAAGCCAAAGCACTGCAGCTTTAATATGTCATTTTATGGTAAAATTACATACAATATGGAGATTTTGAGCTGTATATAATGTGGTATTCAGGAAGTTGTCACCGTTTTCCTTACTGAATTGTAGAGTTTTAGTAAATGGTTAATATAATTGGCATGGTTCATACATCATGTTAATCTATAAATCAAATAAATCTCATTAAGTCTTAATGTGCTACATAAATTTTGTGTGTGTGTGTGTGTGTAATATCAAGAGTTATACAGCAATTGAAAGTACCAATTTCTTTCTATAAAAAGCAACCGTTTTAATAATTAATCCAGTATTGTTTCACAGTATAATTGGGAAATTATTCTCTGACCCCTACAAGCACACTAATCAGTAACATGAGAAAAACATGTTATATTAAAATACCATTTCATTTGGCATACAGTATAGCTGTCAGTTTCTAACAGGGGTGAAATCTATTTACCTTCCTTACTGAAGTGGTTCGGGAATAACGAGAGGCACAAGCAAGCAAGTGACAACAGCTCTTTAATATACGGTGAGACTTCAGCGAAAACTCAGAGGCTGCAGCCCTCCTTATATACAATCCAGGAGGGACTGTCAGCCAATCAGAAACGAAGGCAGGTTTAAAACTCCCGCTTAAAAGTATCAATACATAACACCCCTCCCTTCCCAGAAAACACTAGTACTCAGAAATTAACATATGTACACACAAAATCTCGCAGGTGCTTAGGACGAGTTCTCGCCCTAGTTGACCTGCGCAGTTCAGTGTCTGGTGGTGCGTCGAGCTGGTCGGAGGGACTTTCCGTCTCTCCCGGCTCCGCCAATGGAACCTCCTGGATTTTATCCGGGGCTTGGTTATCCCCGGCTGGGAGTGGCGACTCGCTGGGGCAGCGCTGGAACCAGGGCTTGTCAGCTAAGTATTCTCGCGACCCCGGGCTTGAGTTAGCTGTTTTGGAAAAGTTGTTATCGTTAGGTTCGGAGATATCTAAATTGATGTTTGCTTCGCCGACCACCCTTTTTCTAAGTTGGTCTACGTGGCGCTTCCAGAGTCTGTCCACCCCTACGTCTACCGTATACGATTTTGGGCCTGTTATACCCACTATGGTTCCTGCGACCCATAAAGGTCCGCTGGCATAATTGCGAGCGAACACCGGGGACCCAACCTGAAACTGTCTTAAGCCACAGGTTTCTCCCTTGAAGTTTTCGTGCGAGTAGTTAGGGTGAAGCCTGTCTAACACGCACCGGAGCTTCCTGCCCATGAGGAGCTCTGCTGGGCTTCTCCCTGTTGCTGTGCATGGTGTGGCATGCTGGACTGCTAAGAATTGGTCTATCCTGGCCTGCCAGTCCCCGTTGTCTAGTCTGGACAGTGCTTCTTTAGCTGTCCTAACAAAGCGTTCAGCCAATCCATTCGAAGCCGGGTGAAATGGGGCTGATAGGGCATGGCGAATACCCAGTCCGGCCAAGTAGCCTTCAAAAAGAGTTGCCGTAAATTGAGGGCCGTTATCAGATACTAAGGTATCCGGAAGGCCATGTGTGGCAAATAATTTGCGAAGGGCTTTGATGACTGCCTCGGCTGTGGTAGAGGGCATTAGGATTATTTCTAGCCATTTTGAAAAGGCGTCGACTACAATTAGAAACATTTGCCCATGGAAAGGGCCGGCAAAATCAATGTGGATCCTCCCCCATGGACCCTTTGGTTTCTCCCACTCTCGGATGGGTGCTACTGGGGGATCGGGGCGAGATTCCTGGCAGGGTCTGCACTTCCTCACCCACTCGGAAATGACTTGGTCCATGTTGGGCCACCAGACATAACTTCGGGCTAAGCTTTTCATTCTAACAATGCCTGGATGCCCTTCGTGCAGCAACTCTAGAACTCTGTTTCGTAGCTTTGTTGGAATTACCACCCTGTCACCCCACAGCAAACAACCCCCTTGCATAAACAGTTCATTTCGTTTGTTGGCATAACCTTGGTACTCCCCCCCATCCACCTTGACCGGCCACCCCTTCAGCACCCAACCCATAACAGTGCGAATTATTGGGTCCCTCGCCGAGGCTTTTGCCACCTCGCAAGAGGAGATAGGGCCCAAAGTCAAAGTGTCCAACAAAAGAATGGAGGTTTCCGGCGTTGGGTTGTCCAGTAGGTCGGGCAGGGGGCAGCAGCTAAGGGCGTCCGCGTGACCCAGGGTTCTGCCAGGTCGATGGACGAGCTGATACGAGTAGGCCGACAGAAAAATGGCCCACCTGGTCAGACGAGGGGAAAGGGCAGCGGGGGTAGGCCTATCGCCCGCCAAAAGTCCTAGCAAGGGTCTATGATCAGTCACAAGTTCGAATTTTCGGCCATAGAGGTATTCGTGGAACTTTTTAACCCCCGCAATTGCAGCCAGAGCCTCTCTGTCCAACTGACTATAGTTCCGCTCTGCGCTGGACAGGGTGCGAGAGTAGAACGCAATGGGCGCCTCTAGGCCATTCGGTAGTCTATGGCCTAGGACGGCACCAACTCCTACGGGGGAGGCGTCACAGACTAAAACAAGCGGCAGCGCTGCGTTGTACTGAATCAGGAAACTGTCTTCAGATAGGAGTCTCTTCACTGCCTCAAAAGCGGCTGCCTGTGGTTTCCCCCAGACCCATGGTACGTTCTTTCCTAAGAGTTTGTGTAGGGGATCTGCAACCGTGGCCTTGTCCTTCAAGAACATTGAATAAAAATTGAGCAGACCAAGGAAGGCTTGGAGCTCCGCTTTGGATTTGGGGGCAGGTGCACTCTTAATAGCTCTCACCTTGCTTTCGGTAGGGTGGATGCCTGTGCCATCCACCCTGTACCCCAGAAATTCAACGGAGGGGACAGCAATCATGCACTTGTTTTTCTTTAGTTTGAGTCCCGCTTCTCTGAACCTGGACAGGACGTTCCTTACTCTGTCCCCTAGCTGACGCTCGTCCTAGGCGCTGACTAGAACGTCATCGAAATAGGGCACCACTCCTGGGAGCCCTTGCAGAAGGCGCTCCATGGTGCTCTGAAACAGGCCGGGTGCGACGCTCACCCCAAACTGTAGCCTGGTGCATTTAAATGCACCCCTATGAGTTACGATTGTTTGCGCCTCTGCCGTGGCGTCGTCAACTGGTAACTGCTGGTAGGCTTGGGCCAGGTCTAATTTGGCGAAAATTTTTCCGGGCCCCAGGGAGTGTAGTAGATGGTGCACGATCGGCACCGGATAGGTGCTCGGCTGCAAGGCCTTGTTGATCGTGCACTTGTAGTCGGCGCAAATTCTTATTGAGCCGTCGGACTTTACTGGGGTCACTATAGGGGTTTCCCACTTGGCATGATCAACGGGAACCAACACCCCTTGCTTAATCAATTTGTCCAGTTCCGCATCGATCTTCAGTTTCAATGCGAACGGCACTCGTCTGGCCTTAAGTCTTACTTGGGCTACGTTGGGGTCTAAGTTTAGTGAAATAGGGGTCCCCACATACTTGCCCAACGTGTCCCCGAAGACGTCCTGGAACTCGGACAGGAGGCTGTCTTTTAGGGTTGATCTGGACATCAGGTGGACGCCGGTGAAGCCCATGCCAAGGGCTCGGAACCACCCCATGCCCAGAAGGCTAGGGAGCTGCTTTGTGACGATGGTCAGCGGCAGGTCTCTTTCGTAGTCTCCGTAGGTGACCCGGAACGTGCCCACGCCTTCGAGGGGGACTCGGTTCCCCTGGTAGTCTAGGATGCGCAGTCTCTGTTTGGAGAGTTGATCCTTCCGGAACGACGGCAGGAGGGTCTTTAGGGTCGCCCACGACATTATGCTGATCCGGTGTCGATCTCCATCGAGCACGGCTTTCCGTTGATCTCGACCACCGTGCTGACTTTGTCCTCGATCGCCGTGCTGGCCTGGTCGATGTGTATGCTGCGGCCATCTCGCGGTTCAAATTCGCGCCGTTTTTTCGCGCTGCCTTCTCTCGTTGGCTGCTTCTGGCGCACTGATTCCGGTTGGCTGCAGCGCTCACGTGGTTTGTGTCTTCTGGGCAGAATGGCTCTACAGACTCGCCCCAAGTGCCCTTTTTTCTCGCAGCGCCTGCAAATAGCCTCTCTGTATTTGCAGGACAGTCTATCATGGTGCCCGCCACAGCTGGGACAGCTCCGCCGGGGACTGCCAGTGTCTTTTCTCTGGTGCTCCGTTCGGAAAACGTCCTCATCCGACTCAGACTCCGAGCTGGATCCGGCGTCTTCTCTGTGCACCGGGGCAGACTTGGGGCTGTCTTTGCTGGTCAGCGGATGCTGCAGCGTTTCAGCGGCCTTTGTGGAGGCTTCATGAGCCCTGGCTTCGTCTAGGGCTCCAGCAAGCGTCAAATCAGGCTTGGCGAGCAGACGCCGTTGCAGCCTAATGTCCCGAACACCACAGATCAGTTGCTCAAGCAACGCATCGTCCAAGTCTCTGTAGTTGCAATGGGTTGCGGCTTTTCTCAGGCTAGCCATGTACGCGCTGACCGGTTCTCCCTCACGTTGAACGCGCTGTCTGAGTTGGTATCGTTGCACGAACTTAGAGGGGACGGGAGTGTAGTGAGCCCGGAGAGTTGCCATCAGGGTGTCCCAGGAGACGGTTTGAACCGGCGTTGGCTCACACAGTGACTCGGCCATCTCGAACACGTCCGGTCCGCAGTGGCTTAGGAAGAGGGCTCTCTTTCGATTAGCCGAGAGGCCCTGCATGTCGCTGGCTTCAAGCGAGCATTCAAACCTCGTTAGGTACGAGACCCATTTTTCGCGGGTCGGATCAAAAGGCTTGGGCGGAACGTAGGCAGACATGTTTGGTATGCCTCCTGTGGTTCGCCTCGTCGCCTAGCTGAAGCTCGTGGTCTCACTGGTTGGCTTCTTGTAGCCTCAATCCCACCTTCGTCGCCAATGAAGTGGTTCGGGAATAACGAGAGGCACAAGCAAGCAAGTGACAACAGCTCTTTAATATACGGTGAGACTTCAGCGAAAACTCAGAGGCTGCAGCCCTCCTTATATACAATCCAGGAGGGACTGTCAGCCAATCAGAAACGAAGGCAGGTTTAAAACTCCCGCTTAAAAGTATCAATACATAACACTTACCGGTTTGGAAGCTCACGTGCCACGCGTGTACAGACCTTCTGCACATGCGCAGAAGGTAAAAAACACATTACTTCCTGGTTAAAACCAGGAACTAATGACACCCGGGCGGGTGGGTGGAGCTTTGCTCAGCCATCGCTAGCGGACCACCAAACCACCAGCCAAGATCGCTACCGGACTGGGCGATCCGGCCCAATCCAGGAGCATTTCACCCCTAGTTTCTAACCATTTCACCACTGTATGTTATATTTAGTCTGTACCACTTTCCCTTAAATATTCTCCAAATGTATTGGACTCCCATAATTGGCCTTACTTGCTAAGAATTATGAGAACTACAGTCCAATATTATCAGGGCACTAGGTTGGAGCACACTGATCATCTAGAGACTAGACAAAGAGCATTAAAGCACATGGAGAAGCAAGATCAACCATATATTACTTTATACGAGCTGCAGTGGTGCAGTAGTTAGAATGCAATACTGCAGGCTACTTCTGCTGATCACCGACTGCCAGCAGTTTGGCAGTTCGGGTCTCACCAGTCTCAAGGTTGACTCATCCTTCCATCCTTCCGAGGTCAGTAAAATGAGGACCCAGATTGTTGGGGGCAATATGCTGACTCTGTAAAAAAACTATTTAGAGAGTGCTGTAAAACACTGTATATAAGTCTAAGTGCTATTGCTATTGCTATATGTAAATCTGAAGTGGCAATTATTCAGATTTCCAAATAATGCTAGGAAACTCCTTTTGCAGTTTTCAAAATCAGTTCTTACCTCTGACTAGCTTTTGAAATTCTTCTCTGAAGTCCAACTAATTCTCCGTTCTTGGGTTTGCCAACTACATAGGCCTTGACAATTTGCAACTGAACATCTTTCCTAACCTTTCCCTTTCCTCACCTTCCTTATTCCAGGGAGCAGCAATAACTTCTTCTAAGAAATAGCATGAAACTGCTCGAGAGGGTAGAAGGATTATGACAATGTACAAGCATTCTAATATGCATATAGTCAAACTAAAGATTAAATTGCACAAAAAACATCAATAACATAAATTGGAACATCCCAAGACTATATTATACTCTTGCACAGCACAATTTAGTAAAGCTTACAGCTGCAGCAAAAAAGGATGAACAAGGAAAGCTATTTTCTCTCTTCCTTTCAGTACTGCTATGGTTTCAGGTCTGCAGCATGCAAAATGTGCAGGACTAATAAATTATCTGAAACAGAACTGTTAAGCTCTCAGCAATGTTTTTTACTAAGAGATTTAGACCTTGTGTTTCCATACTGGTCAAAGAGGCTTCCTCCTTTGTGGCCAGGAGAAATTGTCACCTATACAGTTTCTGCTCTGAGATTCATATAGTATAAAATGCACATCAAAAAGAGGAAATGTATGAGTTTGGGAAAGGAAAACAAGGTGCAGGAAAAATAGAATCTATTATATTGAAGTTATGTTGAAGTGGTTTAGCTTTCTTTGTTTAAATGAACTCACCCTGATACAACTGTGCTGGAAGAATACACAGTTCAAAGAATGATCAATATCTACTGAGTCCATAATCATTCTTAATCATCTCTAAACATTGCTGCATTCATCTCTCAGATATATATTTCCCTGCATGTCCTCGTCTTTCCACAATGTAGACCAGTGGCCCACAACCTTTTGGGCAACAGGGATCGGTTCCATAGAAAGAGGTTTTTCCGCAGACTGGAGGGGGTATGGTTTCATGTACTGCCTGCATCCCACAGATGGGGCTTTGCTTGGTTAGTTACTGGTTACGCATGGCCTGGTTACTAGTATGCCACAGACCGATGCCAGTCCACGGACTGGGGGTTGAGGACCCCTGGTGTATGTACAGGAGTATTGGAATCATTGTCTGATAAACTTGGGAGAATTTGATAGAATATTATCTTGACTAGAGAATCAAGAGAAGACTGATTATATATCTGTGCGTTCTTTTCATACATTTGCTTAAGGTATGCTTCTTAATCTTCACCCCAGTCACCTTTCCGAGCTTTGTACTTTACCATACTAATAAAACTGACCCTGTTGTGAGTCACCTGAAAAACTGGAAGACATTTCTCCACCTGCATCCTTTTCTTTATTTTTTCTAGTGCTCTTTAACAAGATCATAAACATGTTTCTACATGTGGATCTCTGTGACAGGAGCCTTAAGGTAGAACAAGAAAAGGCCTATCTACAACCTCATGCAAGAGGGAAAAAAGAATACTGACCAGAAATCTGGCTTTGCCGTACCCATTGCTTCATTCTCTGTAAAGGTCACTTGAAAATAGCAGGTTAAATAAACAAATATACAAGAAATCACAGGAGATTACTTCTCCAGAAGACCAAAGAATTAAAAGGACAGTTATTCTTACATTTATAACTCCTACCTTTTCCATTGGGAATCCAATTATTGTATATAGTAATGCACAGCAGAAAAATCCCCTCACATCAGTTTCTATCAGTTCACATTTAATCTGATGAAAAAGTATTGATTCTTGAAACTGCTTTTAAAGAGAATTTTGGGGAAATTCTCATGGGTGGAGGATGGGTGAACTATGATGTCCTTGCATTAATTCTGGCACAGTGAATACCGATACCTATCTTTGCAAACTGCCCTATTTTCTCACTTCGCTAAACTCGAGGGAAGCTGACACAGTTCCTCCCATAGACAAGCATAGGGGTTTCAAAAAGATGAAAATTTGGTAATAAACAACAAAACTAGGACTTACCTCCAAAAAAAGAGATTCAAATTGAGATTAACAGAGGATTAGACGTAAGAGGGCTGCTACAGAAGACACAAACTAAACCTTCTGAACTGAACATTCAGCCAAGATTTATTGAGCATGCCATCAATCTCCCTTGGAAAAAAAATGTTAGGGCTTTCTGTGATCTGCTGGTCAGGGAGCTGGTTAGTAGACATACAGACAGAAGTCATTCATGCTGTAGAAGCATAGTTCACTATGATGAAAAATTAGAGTTTGGGAGAATCACTGGAAATTTTATGTTCCTGTGACTGAATAGGTATTTTTAAAAAACATCAAAGACTCAACAGTAGACAATGGACTTGGCTGTAAGTGATTAAGAGATCAGAGAGAGATTTAATTCCTTTAGTGCAGATCTTTAATTTTTGTGGGTTTGTTTTGGTAGTGGTACAATTAAGTGCAGTCCCTGATAAAGTGCTTATTGAATATACAAATACACAGCAGACATATTTAACATTACCCTCTTTTGATTAGTTAGAACCCTCCCCCCCTTTTTTAAAAAAAATAAGATTGATCAGAATGAACAGAGGACTACAAAAATATCATTTCATTAGTTTTGGCATACCAGCATTCAAAAATGACACAACACCCATTGCTTTGCCTTTCTAACAGAAAATGTGATTTTTAAAATCATACCCTTTCTTCAGATAAGTATATACTTTGAGGATGACCTTGCAAGAAGTTGTCATACAAAGTATGATATACATAAATATATGTCATTATAATATTATCATCATTCAAAAAATGATGTGCAGCAAAAAATATAGTACATAGTGTGGATCTATCCTGACTTTTATTGTTTCTGAAAATATTGGAAAGTACTGAATTTGGACCACAGTGAATTTACATGGTTAGTAAGTATATTAGTAGTGATAGCAGTAGCTATATTCAACCACGGTAAGCTTAGCAAACTGTATTGTGACTTAATATGTGAACACAGCCAATGTCATGAGGGGCCTATAATCAAGTCGAAAAGCAGTGGCTAAACTGGGGTACTGTTTTTTATATTTTTCGTCTGTCCTTCTCAATCTACAATCAGACATAATAATGGAGCTATCACCGTGGAGATAAGAAATGGCTCACACTCCAATTATGTGCATTTTGATATTATTCTGTAAACAATCAAGTTACCTAAGAGAAGTATAACTCCATATAGTAAACACACAGGATGAGGCTTTGTACTATCATGAGCCCCAGGATAATAAAGAAAGATAAATTAATACATCAGGAGATTAGATAGCAGATGGCTGTCTGCAGAAATACCATTTTGTCTCTGCTTGCCCAAAGAAGCTGCAGATGGGACTTGGGAAAACCTTCAGCATTTTAAGGTTTTCAGAGATGATTTCTATATTGCAGATGGGGTATACAATTCCTGTCCAGCATACTCTAGGTCAGGGATGTCAAACTCTATTTCATTGAGGGCTACATCAGGGATGTGTTTGACCTCGGGGGACTGGGTGGGCATGGCCAAGGTGGACGTGGACATCACTCGTGTCAGGGGTGCCTGTGGTGGCCCAAGCGCCTCTGCCAACAAAAACGGAGCTCGGGAGGCGCATGGCCTTCCCAAGCTCTGTTTTTGCTGGCAGAGGCACCAAGGGCTGGTCCTTCGCTGTTTCCAGGGTGGCCCCCATGGGCCAGATCTAAGCACCCTATGGGCCGAATAGGCTGGCGGGCCTTGAGTTTGACACCCCTGCTCTAGATATAACTATGGCTTCTTTCAGAAGGCATCAAGGACACTACATAAATGCATGAAGATTTTGGTTCTGTAACCATTCACTTACAAGTGATATTAGTGAGAAATGAATGCTTGGCAATCCCTCCCAATTGCTACAGTATTGTGATATGAATAAAACGAAGATGATCAAATTCAAATTGCGAGTTCTTCTAACTATGAATTCATGAGCATTATGTTTATGTCTGAAGCAAAGGAAATTCAAACAAATTTCTTTAAAGAAACAGATAAAATTGCCATATAGCATTCATGTGATGTGTTTGGAAGTTAGTCTATGTTCTGTAAAGCATGATGTAGACGAGGCAATGGGTGCATATTCCTGCCTCTCTTCTTGTTCCTCCCTTTGCTACTGTCAGAGATCCAGCATACCTAAAAGTCAAATTTGGCTTAACAAACCAGGATGATAATCTAGGAATTAACAAGGAAGTCCTCCTTATTATATATCAGGACCTGTGTGGCATACATAACGATCCTAGTATTTCTCTTCTAGGTATGAATGAACATATGCAAAGTCAAACCATGGGCACTGAATTAAATTTTTAGTCTTTCTAGCTTTCTCTAGCTCCCAATCAGCTAGAGATTACGTTTGGTGTAGTGTTTAAGGCATCAGGACAGGACCCAGGAGACCATGAGTTCTAGTCCTGCCCTAGGCATGAAGCTAACTGATAACCTTATACCATTAATCTCTATCAGCCTAGCAAGGAGCAAAATGGCAAGGCACTTATGGAAAAAGAAACTTTGCCAAGAAAACTGTAGGGACCTATCTAGCAGTTGCCAGGAATCAAAAATTGATTAAAAAGCACACAAACACAAAAAAATCAATGAGAGAGATAGACAGTTAAATTACTTGCAGATAAATTAAGAATTTTAGGTTCCAAAATATACCTCAAAAATTTTGTTCACCTTATCTGCCTACCTGCAGACCAGGGTTCAGATTTTTTTTAAAGCCCATCATGTTTTTTAAATAAGGAAGTAGACCACCTACACCCATAGAATTTCAACTATTCAACTCACTACAGCACAACCAACACAATATGGAAAGGATAACATCTAAACATAAATCAAAAACATCTCAGAACCAACCAACAGACTCTTATAAACACATAGCATCATTGCAGCATACAAATCAACTAAAGCCCCTAAAATATCTTAAGTAAATTAATAGACACAGCAGCCCAAAAACAAAATACAGGAGTCACCTATAACAAACTGTGTCAGGATTGTAATAACCACTAGGTAGGCAGAAGGCTAGCAGAGCACATCCATGACCAACAAGTAGCAGTCAGAAGGCACAATGAAAATCCTTAGTTTCACAACACATGGACAGACTCAGTCATAGTTTCAATTGGGAAACTGTGAGCATCCTAGACCAAGTTAAATCTCAAAAGCACTAGGGAATTCCTGGAAGCTTGGCACTCAGACAAATCAGCCATCAACAGGTACACGGAGACAAGCATATAATTCAAGAAACAGTAAAAAATCCAAAAAGGAAACCAAAAGACCAATACACCATCTCACCAACAATCAACATCCAAATAAGTAGTGACTAACACCAGGATTAACACCAGACAAATAATAAAGCAGTAAACAATATCCTAATTAAGGAACAGCCTACTTAAAGAACAAGCAGTAAACAACAACCTAATCAAGAAACTAAAAGGAGAAAACACAACACTGACTGGGCAAGCAGTAAACAGAAAGTAAACCCCTTTTTCCCTTCCCAGCACTGAAGATACTACCTAGTTAGGTAATGAAACCTCTATCTGCAAGCAAACAACAAAGATCAGAGAGCACCAAGGACTTCATACTTCAAATGTGGCCTACAAATATTCTCTTCTAATTTTCCATCTGATGAAAAACAAAGCTAATAAATAGTAAACTAAGACACAGAGTGAAAGGTGAAAATAAAACAAGCTGTGTGAATGATTTTTTTTCCAAATGCAAATTATCATGGAGATAAATTTTAGATTAGATTTTAAGATACATTTTGAACTTTATATTAAAAATATAAGTGGAAAAATAAAGTGATACACACAAGATATACCACTTGGAAGAGAGAAAGCTCAGTACTGACTACTTTGATTGGCAACATCTCTCAAAGGTTTCCTGCCTTCTGCTAGTTGAACCTTTTATCCAGAAATGCTAGAACAGTGATGGCTAACTTTTTCTGGACCGAGTGCCCAAAGTGTGTGCGTGCACCCCAACCCCCAAAATGCAATGCACGCACGGCTCCTCTGCATATGCTCCTTCCCCTGCATGCACATGCACCCCCCACGCGCAAGCGCAGCAGAGACCTGAAGACCAGCTGACCAGCGGGAGTTGCGCGCACATGCGCAGCGAAGCTGAACTGGGGTGACGGCTCACATGCCATCAGAGAGGGCGCTGTGTGCCACCTCTGGGACGGGTACCATAGGTTTGCCATCACAGTGCTAGAACAAGCACAAGACATTACACATGCAAAGCACTGACTTTACAAGGAGCTACTCTTCTTTAAATTTTAAAGTAATACTTTTTACTATTTCAGAATAGGCAAAATACCCACTGATGAAACAATTTCTAAATCTGTTTTCACAGAAAATGAGCCAAAATTTTAAAATTCTGACTCCTAGGATACTTCAGATAAACCGATGCTTTCTATAAAAATTCTCATTTTGAAAATAGCAAAAGCAATGACACTATTTTAAACACTTAAATTTCTTACTTTATTGATTGATTTATACCCTCTTCAGTAATTTCCAAGATATCTTACAAAAAGTGAAAAAATAAACCATTCATTTAATGAACAATAGGAGAAGGGAATATCTGTTAGAGCCAAATATGCATTAAATGTAACTACTTTTAAATAATTCCTATATATTTCGAGAAGATGGATTGGAATATTGTCCAGAGCGATCTGATAACAGTTTTTGCTATAGTTTGGGGCAAAGTCCATTATTGCCTAATAATGAGAAAAAACTGGATATAGTAGAATTTCTCCTAAGTCACTCAATCATAGTGTGATAAAGTGAGGGTTTACTGTAATACAATATGAAAATTTGCATATATCACCATGTTGCAGTCAAGTTAAGCATAGACTTTTCCCACTATTTTCCAGGAAACAGTTAATTATTATTATGCTTTGTAGTGAAGGATGTTGAGGCTGTGGTGGCATACCAACTCCCACAATTCCTGGAGGAAACGGATTACCTAGACCCGTACCAATCGGGTTTCAGGCGTGGCATTGGTCGCCTTGGTGAATGATCTCTGGTGGGCCTGGGATGGGGGTTGTTCCTCCATTCTGGTGCTTCTTGACCTCTCAGCGGCTTTCGATACCATCAACCATGGTATCCTACTGCGACGGCTCCAGGGGTTGGGAGTAGGGAGCACTGTGTTACAGTGGTTCTCCTCCTACCTCTCGGGCCGTACGCAGTTTTTTTGGGCATGGGGGTCAGAGATCCTCTCCGAGGCCCCTTATTTGTGGGGTACCACAGTGGTCGGTTCTCTCCCCTGGCTCTTCAAAATCTACATGAAGCCGCTGGGTGAGATCATTCATAGTTTCGGGGTGAGGTATCATCAGTATGCTGATGATACCCAACTGTATATTTCCACCCCGGACCAACCCAGGGATGCCCTTTCCGTGATGTCTACTGCCTGGAGGCAGTACAGGTCTGGATGGGTAGGAACAGGCTCAGACTCAACCCCTCCAAGACTGAGTGACTGTGGATTCTGGCATCTCTTGCTCTAGTGACTCCATCACTTTTGATGGGAGGGGAGCCGCTTGCTCCCTCTGAAAGGGCTCGCAATCTTGGCATCCTCCTTGATTCATGTCTGTCCCTGGCAGACCATCTGATGGCTGTGACAAGGGGGGCTTTTGCACAGGTTCGCCTAGTGTGCCAGTTGCAGCCTTTCCTAGACAGGGATGCCCTCCGTACGGTCACTCAAGCTCTCATCTCTCGGTTGGATTACTGCAATGCCCTCTACATGGGGCTGCCCTTGGGGTACACCTGGAAGCTCCAGCTGGTCCAGAATGTGGCCGTGCGGGTTGTTACCGGAGCTTCCCGTTACTCCCGTGCAACCCCTCTCCTGCGCGAGCTGCACTGGCTGCCGGTGGCCTTTCGGATCCACTTCAAGGTGCTGGTTCTTACCTATAAAGCCCTTCATGGCATGGGCCCGGGGTACTTGCAGGATCACCTCCTACCAGCCTCCCACCGCCCAGTGCGTTCACATAGAACTGCCTTCCTCCGGGTGCCGTCGGCCAGACAATGTCGGCTGGTGGCCCCCAGGTCGAGGGTGTTCTCTGTGGCCGCATCGACCCTCTAGAATGGGTTACCCACCAGGCTCCGGATGGCTCCCGACCTCCGCACTTTCCGCGCTGACCTGAAGACATGGCTCTTTCGGCAAATCCCCTGATCAGCCATGTGATTTTAAATTGTGGAGATTTTAACTTGGTTTTTGGTTTTAGTATTTTATTATGTTCTTTTATTGTGTAAGCCGCCCCGAGTCCTATGGGAGAAGGGTGGCATATAAATTTTGATAAATAAATAAATAAATAATTTGGTCTCTTCATGTCAGTACTGAGTAATAATTTTCAATCCACATAGAAACAGGCAATAGCAACTTAAATCTCATAATGGGGGTTCTCTACAATAGGGGCCCCAACCCTCCTCCGTGGGCTGGCACAGGGCCATGGCATGCCAGCAACCGGGCAACACAAACAAAACCATGCCTCCTCCAGTTCACAGGAAAACCTTTCTCCATGGAACCAGTCCCTGGTGCCCAAAGGATTGGGGGCCGCTGATCTTCAAGTCTTCTATTTAGCATGGGATGCTATCAGCCCAAACATTTATTAAGCAGCGTGTAATAGACCGAAAGTGCCAATTGGATATAATCAGGAGCCTTTACTGTGGCATGATATCAGCTATCCTTGAAGGCTGATGCAGGAGGCTTCCTTACCCAGAGAGACAATGTCCCTGTGATTCCAGACCAGTGGTGGGTTCCCCCAGTTTGGGCTGGTTTGCAAGAACCGGTAGTAAAACCGGTGGGAACTCCGCCTCCCGCCCCAGATGTTGTCATAGGCGATCCTGTTGCGAACCGGTAGTAAAGGTAAGAACCCTAAAGGTAGAACCCACCCCTGCTCCAGACACACAGAAACAACAGAGTGTGTGCTTCTCCAGTTCCTGCACTACACAGATCTTTGTACTACCTTGTCTCACCATTGCTGCATAAATACCGAGGCCACACAGAACTATTCTATACCTCCCTGCTGGTTTTAGATACCAACTGTTACAACATACAATGTTGTACAGCAGTGCTCAAAATTCATTGAATTATTACCTCTGCCATAAACTAAGCACCTAGTTCGCCATATTAGAGGGCTCTGTAATTTGATATAGTCTTCCACAAACTAACCATTTGTGCACACATCTAATGCCTACCCTTTCTTTTAGATTATCTTAATGCTTTCTGTTTCAATATATTCTAACTTTTCACAATTTTTAGCATCTTTTATGCTTTTAAATTAATTCTACCCTACCCTCCTTATTCTGGTCTATGGCCATAATAAAGATTTGATTGGTTTTTATGTTGACTCTTGGCAACTGCCTAATCCCTGCAGTTTTCTTGGCTTTTTTTTTTTTTTTTTTTTTTTGGCAAATGGTTTGCCATTGTCTCCTTCCTAGGGCTGAGAGGGGGTGACTGGCTCAAATCATCCAGTTGGCTTTGCGCCTAAAATGGGACTAGAACTCAGTTTCTTGGTTTCTAGCCTGATGCTTTAACTGTTACACCAAACCAACTACCTAATCACATATAAATGAATGGATTTTACAAATATTTAATTAGTTGGACTTGATCAATTATTTTGACTTGATCAACTGTGTAACTCTCTTTCTCCCCCTTTCTTTTAGGTAATGCTACATTGTGTCCCCTTCATATACCATCAGAAAAACAGGTCTAATTCTAGTCTTCTTCCATCTCTTTTGCTGAGTTCAAGTTTTCTTTCTCCACTTTATTAATTTTATTATGCAAATTAGCACAGACATATAGGACAAACTCTATACTAGTTTATCTGACTTCACATTTTTTTCTTGGTTTCTTAATTCATGATAGAATTTAAGATTCTGAGATTCGAGGAAAGAAAGCAAAAACTTTTAGCAATTACCTAATGAGGATCACAAATCGGTCAGTCATGACTCTGTAATATACATGTCTTATTTTAATTCTATGGAGCAGATAGCATTTTAACTATACTTACATATCTGCTGTCTAAAATGGATGGGCAACACATAATCATTCAGTACCTTCAAATTATACCCACAAAATCTGATAGTAAAGTGGGTGAGTAGTAAACTGCTCTTTCTTCACCTTTAAACCCTTATTTCCTCACAAATGTCAACTCTTGATATTTAAGGATCAAAGATTGGAATTGGATTGTTTTGTCTCTAACAAGCCTCCTATTCCCATTACTACTCTGAAATAGACAGACAGACAGACATCCCACCCGTCCTGAGACATTATTGGATCACCCCCTATAGCTTTCTGAAAGTTTGGCAGGCTGAACTGCGGCCCTCACTGCTTGCTCTATTTTGAATCACTAACATAGTTGTAGAATTAAATATACTGCTCAAAAAAATAAAGGGAACACAAGCAGAAGACATCCGAGATCTGTATGAATGAAATGGCCTTATTAAATACTTTGTTCTTTACATACAGTAGTTTATACACTGCTCAAACAACTAAAGGGAACACAAAACTACTGTATGTAAAGAACAAAGTATTTAATAAGGCTATTTCATTCATTCAGATCTCGGATGTCTTCTGCTTGTGTTCCCTTTATTTTTTTGAGCAGTGTATATATAAGTAATGTTAGGCCAGTTTTTTTTTTAAAAAAAAAAGCAGGAAAAGCTTACTATAATTGACTAAATATCACAAATGGCAGTATGTATGCTTTCTTTCTATTGACAAAGGTGTACTGAATTTACTTTGACTTTATTGCTTATTAGCAGTTTTCAAACACAGGCATGTGAGTACTTTGGAGCAAGAAGAATTAAATCTTAAATGTGTTTATCTTTCATGTAGCCTAAGATGTTATCTCGTGTTAGCAAATTTAGTGTCCTTGAAAAACTATGGGAAAACTTTGAAATTTGATTACATTAGTTTTCATTAGTTTTTGTCAATAAATCCTTGACTCTGCTCTCCTAATTTTTGTATCCAGGTACTTCCAGATTGAAAGACACAAAGATGTAGGCATTAAGGCATAGAGAAGGATTGTTATTTCAAATCCATCAAGTTCTGTTGTTTTCTCTTTCAAAGGCAGTATAGCAATGGATCATTGGATACAAGTGACATTGACAAGGATTTCATAGGATTGTCTTGTCTATGAACACATCTGCATGGATTAAAAAGCATCTTTAAAAAACAAAAGATGGTGAAGTAGGATGTATCTAGAAAGTTGTCCGACAACCACACCATATAAAAGATAGGGCAAGTAGGACCAGAAGGCATGGGAAAGGATGCACCCTTCTTCCTCAACTGACTACCAGGAGACATGTTCGCTTAGGAAGCAAGATTTGTGGTTAAAACATTCTTGGCGGGTTCAGTCCTTGGCAGAAAATTTCACAAGGTCCAGAACTTCAAAGTCACCAAGGAGAAAAATGAATCTGGGAATTGCTTTTGTCAGTCCTCACTGACTACTATTGTTCTGTTAAAATAATGTGTGTTAATTATTGCTTTTATTCGTTTAATAATCATATTTGAGTATGTATTTTTATTTTATAATTTTGATTGATTTTCATTTATCCATGGAAAACCATCCATGGAAAACTTCAGTTGGAAGGACAGCATAGAAATAAAAAAATTAAAATGTCTAACTTCTTACATTATGGTCAATAGACTTTTGTGAGTTTGCTATTGAAGGAAAAAGAAAGTGTAATAAAACAGCTGATTGGTTGATTGAATGTTGTAAATATTGGAGTGTAATGTATTTATCCCATTTGAGCACTTTATCATTGTCCCTCTATGCAGCACAGAAAGCCAGTTTAGGCTAATTTAGTGATTAAGGCACTAGATTAGAAACTAGGAAACTGAGTTCTAGGCCCACCTTAACCATGAAAGCCAACAGAGTGACTTTGGGCCAGTCTCTCTCACTTAGCCCAGCTCACCTCATAGGGTTGTTATTGTTATGGGGAAAATAGGAGGAGGAAAGGTGTGCTGAATATGTTTTCCACTTTGAGTTATTTGTAAAAATAATAAAGGCAGGTTATAAATAAATAGACCTCCCTCTGTTATTAGGTTTCTTTTCTTTTTAATTTCTCACCTGGATGTTGCTATGTAGGGAATAATATTCTCTGCACGCAAAACATTAAAGGTTTATTTAAAGTGTATGTTTTCCCAATATCCTAAATTTATTCTTCTTCTGGGGGAAATAATTACATATTAATATGAGTTTGGGACAAGGTTTTCTGACATCTATATTCTTTTGAACTATTTCTATTACATGGAAATTAACTGAATCACCCCAAAATGGATTCTTTGTGCTATTCTTGTTAAGAGGTAAGTCATTCAACACTAGAAATATAAATGTATGGTCTCAAGTACTCAATGGACTGAAAACCTGATGTTACTTGTAACTCACAGATAAGTAGGGTATAAAATGTATATTATGTATGGGTAAGTACTACAAAATAAGCTTAACCCATATTGAAAATGTGTAAAATTTCATATACACATGGTACGTTGTTTGTTTTTTCTGTGTTCCATTAACAATTATATATAGATGTGGGGTGATGAGTTTTAGGGTGGAGTAGCTATTCTTAAAAGCCACCATTAATGATTTCTAGGAATGCACTTTTGTGAGGGATGTCCAAAGAAAAAGTTATTACTATTGTACTACAAAATGGAAGGCACAGGTAACTTTATCTCACTGTTTCTGTCTATAATACTACTTGATTTCTGCATTTTTAAAAAATGGTTCTTCCATGTGCTTAAAAGGCCCTATTGCACCTTGAAGAACCAGGAAAAGAAAATATCTCTACCGCATAATGCTTGCTTTTTCTACTCCACCTCCCCAGAAAAACCACAAAAAAGGGGGGAGAGGGAAAAATCCTGTCTGTTCAGCAAAACTGGGTTTATTCTAATAACACAATGGTACCCAGGTTTCAAGAAAAGTCTCTTACTTTTAATCCTATTATCTCCATGCATTTCTGAAGATTAAAATGTGCCTGTTGATATGTGTGGAACATTTCTGCCTGTATTCACTTGCTGTTACAGACACAATTAATGAGAGGCAGAAAAAAAGACCACGCTCTGCAGCAAAGAACCAGCATGAATGATCCTATACAATCTGTACTGAAACAGAAGTTTAACATTTATTTTCTTAAATGTAATATGTACTGAAGCCAACAGTTGTTTCTGTACATCATAATGTAAAATGTATTTGTTGCCTGCAGCTGATGCTGCATTCCAGGTGTGCTTAAATTATTTTTTATTTCCCCTCCCTTTCTTCACAAGAACAATGTTTATTTACTTAACATTTCCGATGGTCTTCGACAAAAGTTTATTAAGAGAACAAGAGTATCAGTCTCTTAACACCAGAGAGCTGGAAATAATGTAAATAGTAAACTAATATGCAATATTTATTTTTCATTTAACGTAAACTGAACTTGTATGATGTTTTTTTTAAAAAAAGGTTTCAAAATTTGCTCATCTGCAAAACTTCCAGGAAAGCCTTGGGCAGGACTTTTGAACTTACTCTTTCCATTTTAAATTATTGAAATAATTATTTTAAGCCTAAATATTCCACATTAAAGCTCATGTGAAAGTAAAGTATTGAAAATATACGGCCAATAATTAATTGATTAAAGGAATATTAATTATACTGAATTAATTACAATATACTTGGGAGTGGGAAGCCACGTAAATTCTTCACTATGCATACAAAGACACTGAACTCTGTGTGGATAGAGTTGCGTCCTGCTACATTCTTGTTTCATTCTTACCAAAAAGAATGGTTTAATGAACCAGAATTTAAGACTTTACTGTACAGTTCAAAGTGGAGCTTTGACTTGCTGCCACTGCAAGAAGTTTGGATTGCAAAAGCAGCCACCCTCAAAAAAAAAAAAAAAAAAAAAACCATGAAAAAATTGGCTTACAGTCTTTAAGAATAGTCACTCACAAAAAAGTTTGGATGTAACACTAAGCTTTTAATTCCTGGTTAGTTAAGCCACTCCTGTCGATAGGAGAAACTAAACCAGAATTAATGGCACCAGAATTCTCCAGTTAAACTGCATGTAAACACAGCTGTATTCTGCATCCACAGGAGCATGAATGAAGTAAATAAACCCTACCTTATATGTATGGTACTATAATCTTAACAGATAAAACATTGGCTGTATCAGATCGAGTGCCGTTACATTCTACTCAGGCAACAATTGGCTAATAATTTGTAACATAAGGTTCTACCTGATAGCAGAAGTATCAGAAAATACTGGCTGTCTGATCCATGCACACTCCTGATACCCCACTTTGTGGCTCTTTCAAGGAAAGTTTAGAATTCTATCATTTTAATTTGAAATGTCACATTATTCCAAGAAGTAGGTACCATTGAGCAGTTGATCTTTGTCATTAGTCTGCTCTTAAATCCCCAAGCTTAATTCTCTGATAACTGCTACTGCTTGTGTTACCTTTGCTCAGTCAATGTCTGCATATTTCCTATCTCTCCCTTCCTCACTCACCTTCTATCTTTCTCTCATTTGTCCCAGAAGAAACAAAATGTACACCAGTCATGATTTCAGTTTAGAGATTGTTTAGAGATTGTTATCTAAAGCAGTCAATCGTACTGGTCCACCAAGAATCCAGTATATCTTTTCACACATATGCATATTTATTAATAAGGTATGGACATACACATGTGCACACACATCACACCTGTATGGAAAGACAACAACTGGGAGGCCTTGGCTCCACTGAGCTATCTGTTCAACATTTCTCACAGCTGTCAATTTGTTGATGACAGCAATAAGCAGTCAGGCTGATAGAAACATTTTACAATCTTGTTCAAACATCTGTAGTGGCAAAATTACTCATTTGTTTGAATGTTCTGGCACGATTTCATTTTAAGTTCTAAATTCCAATGGAAGATTAGTTGCAATTTCATAATGACATAAAGCCCATGAGTAGAATAGAGGAACCTGGGGAGGATCACTCCCACCTGCTTATATGTTTTGGTAAAACATTCATCTCTCTATTCCCTCTCTATCTCTCTTACTAGTCATCCACTGTATTCAGTTGCAAACTGTCATGAAATTATCCACATGGAGGCATGTATGTTTTGGAAAGATATAGTCTTCTCAAAATGGAAATGGACAATTCGATTGTGTTCCATTAAAGCCAGCAGATTAAATCCATTGATTATACTGTAGATGAAGAACCAACTCCACTCTGACTCATCTTGATATTCTTGGAGTTAGAACTTGGACAACACAGCAAAGGTGTGGAATAAAGTAATAAACAGAACATTCTCAACAGTCAACTGGTTTGTTTGTTTTTTTAAAATAAAGCTTAGTACTGTTTTGTGCTTCATCCCAGATGTTAAAAGCACTTCCCTCTATGATTTCAGTACTTTTCAAAACAATCCTTAAAACAGGCCAATAGTTTTACCTCCACAGAAGAGTCAGGAGGCTGAAACAATAGTAGCTAGCAGGTCCCTGGTGGGGCGGGGGGGGCGGGGGGAGCATAAAATTTCATAGTCCATATCGCATCTCTTTTTGTTTGTTTGATTTTCAATTGAAGACTTTTCACTTCTCTGTAGGTGTACAACTCTTAGGTTTGTTTCAGTTGCGGCAGCACGGAAGATTAGCTAAATACAACTCCAAGGTTCACCAAAATAATTCCCAGATCAGTTGGTATCAGTTGGTATCATAAGACGTAGGGTTACCATTTTTTGAAAAGCACAGACGTGTAACTTGACAACTCGACCCCATGAAAGTTTAGGGCACCCACCAACCAACACAACTGGGTTTGCAGAACACGTTTCCTTCGAATACCGAATTTGCAGAGAGAAGAAGAAAGTATCAATACATCAGACGGGCTGGCTATGTGATAATCATCACTAAGCCACAAAATACAACCAACACGAAAGAAACCCAACTCAACGCTGTGAGAAATAAAAGGAATAAAAGAAACCAAACTGAAGTTGCTTATGTCCTAACTCCGTCCTACGCTGCTTTTAGCGCGCCGCGCCGTGTGAACGCAGCCCAGGCGCCGTTCGTCTTCGGATTCAGCCGCCGCTACTCGCCTAAAATCCTGCCCGGACGACTCGTCGGAGGTTTCGAAGGCGACTGAGAAACCTGCTTCAGCCCGCATCGCTTTCCCTCTCACACTCCACGCTTGCCCTACGTTTCTCCATTTGTTTTCCAAAGGGGCGCCCGAATCCAACGCGCCGGGCTTCTCGTACAAAACGAATTGGGGAGAAGGGCTTCCCTACGCAAAGTTCCCTACACGCTTACCTTTCCTGCGCGCTAAAACCCAGAAGCGAAGCCGCCCGGCCTCTCCTTCTACATACCTGGTATTGCAGGAAAGGAGCGTTTCTCCAAATCTTTTACCAGCTCTCCCTTTGTCTGGTTGGATCTTCCGAGGAGGACGGTGTACAGCGCCGAGCCGGTTGGGGAAAGCGCATGACGATGGCCGCTGTCGGCGGCGGCGGCTCCTCCGAGAAGTTCAAGGCGGCTGAAAAGTTGCCGAAGGAGCTTGAGGAGGGGCAGCCGCCCTCGCGCCTTTCCTCGCTCCTTTCCTCCTCAGGCTGCCGGGGAGGAGAAAGAGGCAGCGCCAAAAGGGTGGGGTGGGGTGGCGGGTGCCTGAGCGCCCGGGTGTAAGCAAAAGGTGTCGAGCGCAAATGGGGAGAGAGGTAGTGAAACAGCGCGCGCAGGGGTGCTTGTGTGTCGCGCGGGTTGTGGAGGTTCTGGGCGCGCGCCCGAAGGTGGAAAGGCGCGAAGGGATCTTCGCGGGACCTGTGGAAAAACCCTGCTTCTGAGGGAGCGCAAATGAGAGGGAACTAGCAGCAGTGGCTTATCTTCCTCTTGAGGAAAAAATGCCAAACACTGGAGTCCGAGGGGAGGGGGAAAGGTGGGGGGGGGAGAATGAGGATTCTTTCTTGCCCTGCCATCTTCTCCGCAAACGGCTCTCTTTTCTTTTCTTTTTTCTTTTAGCCTCGAATAGCAAAAGGGTGGACTCCCCCTCAAAGTGAGGGTTGGGAGGGATTTTTCAACTGTTTTGAAAAATCTTTGTTAATTATTTACTGGTCTCTAATCTTAAATTCTTGGTCCGGGGCGACTGATAAGGCTGTGCCTTTGCAACCCCACGTGCATCTGGTTGAAATTGCTAATCTGACCCATTTCTCAATTTGGGTTTGGTCCGGAAGGCTTTGGTGACCTTGGCAGATGATCTAGGTTGGAAACTTTCAGTAGAGATGTGCAACTTTGGTACTTTCTGAGTTTGGTTGTTTTCTTGTGGATGTTTCATTAACCCAAACTAGGTAACATCATCAGTGCTAGTTAGAAATGTCTGCAAGAAAACAACCAAGCTCAGCACCAAGGACCCACCATTTCAACCCTGAGCTATAATTATTCTCCTTTATTGTTGTGAATCTCCCTGGGCTTTCAAGCCCATCAACCATGCATCCTTCTGGGCTATCTGGTGGAGTTGGGTTTTGTGGTGAATTGGGTTTTGTAGGATAGTTCCAATCTTTCCTTTCAGGCTGCAACCAGATTTTAGCACTGGGGGACCAAGGCTTGACTCCCAGATCATTAATTCTTGGCATTCCCAAGGCTCTTATCTTGCTCTCTATGCTTTTAAACATCTGCTTGCAGCTGCTGCTGAAGCTTTGAAGTGGAGCACCACCTAATATCATGGAAGTAAATAGCACCCTTGAACAATGCACAAACTTAATAAAAGGAGAACAAACAAAAATTATATCTAGACAATATAGAATTGCTATTGATAAAAGGAATGTCTGGATTCAAGGATTGGACACAGAAAGAGGAAGTGCTTTTTGAGCCCAGAGCCTGTCACTAGACTTTCAAGTGATGACTGTGGCAAGGAGCTTGTTTGAACAAGTACAGCTTATGAGGAAACTCTGAGTCTTTCTGTACTAGTTGGACTTAGTGATGGTTATTCCTACCTTCATCTCCAATATTGACCTTTTATCGAGGTACTTGAATAGTTGCTAGAATTGGGTATGTCTAGTTTAATGAAAAGAAGGACTAGAGGAAACATGATAGCAGTGTTCCAATATCTCAGGGGCTGCCACAAAGAAGAGAGAGTTCTCCAAAGCACCTGAGGGTAGAACAAGAAGCAATGGGTGGAAACTAATCAAGGAGAGAAGCAACTTAGAACTAAGGAGAAATTTCCTGACAGTTAGAACAATATATCAGTAGAACAACTTGCCTACAGAAGTTGTGAATGCTCCAACACTGGAAATTTTTAAGAAGATGTTGGATAACTATTTGTCTGAAGTGGTGTAGGGTTTCCTGCCTAAGCAGGGGGTTGGACTAGAAGACCTCCAAGGTCCCTTCCAACTCTGTTATTCTATTCTGTTCTGTTCTGTTCTGATCTAAGTTGTGGTCTACTTTGCCATATGCCTTACTGAAGTCCAAGTATACTATGTCATAGCATTTCATTGATCCACTAATTTAGTCAAAGAATGCAACAAGGTTTTGTCTGGCATGATCTGTTTAACAAAACCATATTTGGCTTCCAGTAATAGCTTTGCTCTTTTTTAGGTGTTCCCAGGTCCATTGTTTGTTTATCTTTTCAAGGATCTTTGCAGGCATTGATGTCAGGTTGATTGGCCTGTAGTTTCCTGGATCCATTTTTTTTTCCTTTGTTGAAGATGGGAGCAGTTCTTTTCATCAGCTCTTTTCCAGTCCTCTGGTAGTTCTCCGGTGTTTAGGATTTTTGAAAGATATGGGTCAGTGGTTCTGAGATCATGTCTGCCAGCTCCTTCAGAACTCTGGAATTTATTTATTAGTCGCATTTCTATGCCACCCAACTCCCTAGGGACTCTGTAATGTAATCCATTTGGTCCTGGTGATTTGAACTCATCTAGAGACAGGACCAGTTTTCAAAATTTTGTTTCTTTCTTGGACATCTTGGTGGTCCTGGGAAGTACTTGCCCTAATTGATGGGAGTAATATACATTTTTGGAATCAACAACCATAAACTTTTTGTGCAGAGTGGCCCATCCATTTGTGGCTCCATCTGCCTACAATTCCCTATTTGTAATTGGGTCATGTGAGCAGCTGCCCAGAGCACATGTGCGTGCACAGCTCAACCTGCATGAGCGGCAGGTCAGTGGGCACTCGTGCATGCGTACCAGCCCACTGATCACGCAAGTCCCTTCTCTCCCCACCAGCCAGGCCACCAAAACGGCAAAGGTTGGGGACTGCTGCTTTAGGATGACCTGGATCTGCTAAATGGTAGGTATTTCAGTGTTATAGCAGGATGAGCAAAAATTGGGGCTCACTAGAGTCCTTAGGAAATCACTGTGTAGCCAAAATATGCATGTGTGAAGAATCATTCAGATGTTGTCATTACATACTTGTTTGACACAAGGACATAAATCTCTTTCTCTCTCCCTATCTACCTACCTTATCTATCATCTATTATCTGTCTGTCAGTTTGTCTATCTGTCATCTATCTATCTATCTATCTATCTATCTATCTATCTATCTATCAATCATAGCCACTCATCTCACCCAAAAGTGATTCTGGGTGGCAATGTCACTATTAATTATAAAAAAGAGCCTGGTGGGGCAGCAGACTAATAGCCTGTTATTAACATTCAGCTGCCTGCAATTTACTGCTGGTTCGAATCTCTCCAAGGCTCAAGGTTGACTCAGCCTTCCATCCTTTCTAAGGTAGGTAAAATGAGGACCCAGTTTGTGGGGGCAATAAGCTGACTTTGTATAAATATACAAAAGTATGAAGATTATTGCTTAACGCATTGTAAGCCACCCTGAGTCTCCGGAGAAGGGCGGCATATAAATCAAATTTTTAAAAAAATTATAACAAAAACATTAAAAACTAAAAATGAAAGCAAACAAGGAAATAATGGATGATATAGATCCATAATGGTGAACCTATGGCACATGTACCACAGGTGGCATGCAGCGCCCTCTCTGTGTGACACAAGTCATCGCCCCAGTTCAGCTGGGTTGGGCATGCGCGCGGGCCTCCCGCTGGGAACTGGTCATCAGGTCTCTGCCATGCATGCGTGGGGGGCATGGCGCATGCAGGAGGTGTGTGCACATGCACAGGGGTGGGGCGCATGCAGGGAGATGTGCGTGCATGTGGGGGGAACACATGCAGGGGGGCTCAACCATGATGAAGCCAATCTCAACTCAGACGGGAGAAGATTTCATAACACATGTGTCACTACAGAAAAGGCCCACCAACTAGTGCCCTCCAAATGTAGTTCCCAGGCTGAATGCACTTGTAACATATTCTCCTTGGAATTGGTGGGATGGGTAGTTTAAAACCAGAAGAGGCAGTCCTTAAGTAATCCAGTTCTATGCCATGAAGCACTTTAAAGACTTGCACCTTGAATTGGACCTGAAGGCAAGCTGACAACAACACAGCTTCCAAAGCAGAGGTGTAATCAGTGGTGGGATTCAGCACACGCTCACATTTGCGAACCAGTAGGGAAGATAAGTGAATCCCACCTCTGGGTGTTCTACCACATGCCACTACATTTTACACCAGCTAAAGTTTCAAGAGCAGCCCCATGTTGAGTGCATAGTTCAACTGGGAGATATCCAGTTGCATGAGTGACTGTGAATGGGGCTCGTTGATCTACTGTCAACTGTCCAACTAATGAACCCAAAATAAGGAAACACTTTTGGGAGCTTTGAATTCTCAAAAGTAAAACTTGATTGAAATACCATTTTGGTACTGAAGAATCAAAACCATCTCTGGTTTTCCTGCATAAATGCTTGCCTAGTTAAACAATAGTTTCCCTTTCTCCCCACCCATGGGTGATCACATTGTCCAATTATGAGATGTCCTTTTGTTATGTGAACAGTGTACCTCCTTCTCAAGCATCTGCAGTGGTGACCTTGATGGTTTCCAGGCTCTCACAATCTATGCATAACTTCTCAGTATTCCATTTCATCAGGGGTGGGCTTCAAAATTTTTAGCAAGGGGTTCTCTGCCCGGTTGCTGGGGGGACGTGGCCATGGTGGCTGTGGCTATTTGGCCTCCTGCACCATGGCAGGGTGGCATTTTTGCTCTCCCCAGGCTCTGGAGGCATTTCTTGAGGCTGTGGGAGGGTGAAAATGGCCTTTCAGGCGCCGGAGGCCCTCTGGAGGCTAGAAATGGGCTTTCCCGAACTTCCAGTAGGCCCGTTTTTCACCCTCCCCGAGCCTCCACGTATGCCCTGCACTTACCTGCATCTAAAACAGGCCACGTAGGGACTCCTGGGAGCAGGGGTGGGTTCTACTTACCTTTGCTACCAGTTTGCAACGGGTTTGCGCAGAAACTTCCTGATTTAATTTAATTTAATTTAATTTAATTTCCAATTTATATACCGCCCTTCTCCCTGAGGACTCAGGGCGGTGTACAGCCAAGATAAAAAACATAGAATACAAATATTAAAACATTTAAAAATATATATAGATTTGGGCCGAAAGTTAAGAATAACAAACTAATTAAAAAATTTAAAATTTAAAAATTTCTTCTAAGCCAACCCGGCTTGCTGGAAAAGATGGGTTTTCAGGGAACGACGGAAGGCATTGAGGTCATGGATTCTCCTTATCTCCGGGGGCAACTGATTCCAGAGAGTGGGAGCCCCCACAGAGAAGGCCCTCCCGCTGGGGGCCACCAGCCTACATTGTTTGGCTGATGGCACCCTGAGGAGGCCCTCTCTGTGGGAGCGCACGGGTCGATGGGAGGTCATTGGTAGCAGCAGGCGGTCTCGGAGATAGCTAGGCCCTATGCCATGGAGCGCTTTAAAGGTGATAACCAACACCTTGAAGCGCACCCGGAAGACCACCGGGAGCCAGTGCAGCTCGCGCAGGAGCGGTGTTACATGGGAGCGCCATGTTGCTCCCATCACTACCCGCGCTGCTGCATTCTGGACCAGCTGGAGCCTCCGGGTGCTCTTCAAGGGGAGCCCCATGTAGAGAGCATTGCAGTAGTCAAGGCGAGAGGTGACGAGGGCATGAGTGACTGTGCACAAGGAATCCCGATCAAGAAAGGGCCGCAACTGGCGAATCAGGCGAACCTGATAAAAGGTCCCCCTGGTAACAGCCGTCAGATGTTCCTCCAAGGACAGCTGCCTATCCAGGAGGACTCCCAGATTGCGCGCCCTCTCCGAGGGGACCAGAGACTCGCCCCCAATAGTCAGCGATGGAGTCAACTGACTATATCGGGATGCCGGGAGCCACAGCCACTCAGTCTTGGAAGGGTTGAGCTTGAGCCTGTTCCTCCCCATCCAGATCCGCACAGCCTCCAGGCACTGGGACATCACTTCAAGGGCATTGTTGGGGTGGCCTGGGGTGGAGATGTACAGCTGGGTGTCATCAGCGTACTGGTGGTATCTCACCCCAAAGCCACGGATGATCTCGCCCAGCGGCTTCACATAAATGTTGAACAGAAGGGGCGAGAGGACCGATCCCTGCGGCACTCCACAGATGAGAGGCCTCGAGGTCGACCTCTGCCCCCCTGCCAACACAAACTGCGACCGGTCGGAGAGAAAGGAGGAGAACCACCGTAACACAGTGCTTCCCACCCCCAACTCTTCCAGCCGGTGCAGCATGATACCATGGTCGATGGTATCAAAAGCCGCTGAGAGATCTAATAGGACCAGAACAGAGGAATAACCCCTGTCCCGAGCCCTCCAGAGATCATCCACCAACACGACCAATGCCGTTTCCGTGCTGTGCCCAGACCTGAAACCCGACTGGAACGGATCTAGATAGGATGTTTCCTCCAGGAATTGCGGAAACTGTTGCGCGACCACACTCTCAACAACCTTCGCAATGAAGCGAAGGTTGGAGACAGGACGATAGTTGGCCAATATTGCTGGATCCAGGGACGGCTTCTTGAGGAGAGGCCTCACCACCGCCTCTTTCAGGGCAGCGGGGAAGTGACCCTCACTCAAAAAAGCATTAATGACGCCCTGGAGCCAGCCTCGTGTAACCTCCCGGGAAGCCAGTACCAACCAGGAGGGACACGGGTCCAGTAAACATGTGGCCCCACTAAGTCTCCCCAAAATCCTGTCCACATCATCGGGAGTCACAGCATCAAACTCCTCCCAGATAACATTCTCAAGACTGTTCCTCGTCACCCTGCCCTGATCTACCCAGTCAGAGTCCAGATCCCCCCGGATCTGAGCGATCTGATGAAGTCCGGGTCAGTGGCCGGAGCCTCCCGCTGGTTTTACTACCGGTTCTTGCGAACTGGTCCGAACCGGGGGCAACCCACCACTGCCTGAGAGGGGAGGAGTGGGCGGGGCCAGCCAGGAGTGGGATTTAGGGGTTCTCCAAACTGCACAGAATCTTAGCAAGAGGTTCTCTTGAACCCCTGCAAATCCCCAGCAGCCCACCCCTGCATTTCACCCTTCCCTCCCTCCAGTTTACTGACAAGTTGAATAGAGATAAGATTTGAAGCAAGCAAAGTGGTTCAATCCTGACATGGGCACAAATGGTGCACAATACAAATGTGTGCAAAAGCCCTTTGAGCAGGTTATGAGTCCAGCAGGACCTCCAGATTATGCATTAGGTCTGTTAGCAGCATTTATATAATGATATCACTCGTATATATTTTTAAATTTTCCCCTACCCTTTTCTAAACCTGTATGCCATCCACAGGAAGTAATTTTTAAACAAGTTTATTGCTTTTAAAATAAAGCAGAAAAAGAAAGAAAACAGAAACAAAAGGAACAAAATACAGAGATGCATGCATTACCAAGTCCTTAAAAATAAGTGAAAATATGCAACAGAAAAAAGTAGAGTATTTGTCATTACAACACTAAAGCAGTTGCAAATCTAATATGTGTATATAATTATCATGCTTTGTAACCACCTGTATTTGGCATGAAAGAATCTCATATTTCATTACACTTATCCATGTAGGGTCTATATCTGCAGGCAATACACTCATAGGTAGCAAGTATATTTAGGTCTTCAATGCATTGAGTAAATGGTGTGGGGGGGGCATACATTTATCTTTCCAATGTTGCAATATTAGTATTTTAGCCATAATAAGGGGATGGAGAATCTATTTACATTGTCCAGTTGTCAAATTCCATATACTAGATATATAGTTCAAGAGAACAATCTTTGAAAATTTTAGCTTTTGTTGCACAATCATGTTTATATAGTCACTACTTTCTCCAAAGCTTAGTAAGTATAAGACATTGTAAAAATACATGTGTTTTAAAGAAGCAGTGTCCTCATTATATGTCCAACAAAATAGTGTTCTTTTCAATCCTTTTCTACACAGACGTTAATGGAGTTCAATAAATTCTAAATATTTTTTGTTTAATACGTTGTAGTTTAAGGTTCTACAGGAAACCATTTTTATCACTGAACAAAGTATCAATGATCCATTAATTGCTAATAGCAGATAGGTATTGGTACAATTAATAACCCAACCTACAATTTGAGAATTTATGAGTGAAACATTTTCTTTCAGGCAATGTCTTTTTTATATGGATAATTCCCATATAAAGGGAAGGTATTAGCCTTTCTTCTGTGGTCTGTCTGAAATTTTTTTTGGAGGAGATGTAGGTGTCTGTGAAAGTGAAAATTTTAACAAAAAGTAATGTTGAATATTGCTTCCTCTCTCTTCACACTATACATTCCAGGATCAGAATTACAGATTATGCCTTTTTAGATAATTTACAGTACATACTTAGAATACCCCACTTTTGTAAAAAGAAAAGTCTTATAGGGTTAGAAGACTGATATACTTATTATGTATAAGATTTTGTGAATTAAAAGTCCACTTCTTCAGATGTATATCATATATAAGCAATAGCACAAGCTATTTCGGAAAATTAAAATACAAAGTGAAGCAAAAGTATTTTCCATTGGTACAAAGATCGAACTACTTGTATTTCCTTTGATCAGATTCCAATCAAACGTTTATATAGGTCATATTTTGGATGAAATTATCCTGATTATTGATCTTTGCTGATATATTCTCAGGAGCATTTTGTGGACTTAATATAACAGTTCACTTATACCCAGTTCCCAGAATTCACTAGAAGGAATGACTGTATTTAAAAGAGATGAAATCATCCTATATGGAGCCATCTGGTTCCATGATGACTTTGAGAACATGGTGAAACAGAAGGCTTATTACAAGTTGAGATGCCAGTGTCACGCTGAGGATAGTTGTCATTCCTCCTCTAAGCAGATGGGGTCCTGATAAGAGATGCTTCAGGAAACTCTGGGCAAATAAAGAAAGTGGTAGGGAACTCACTCATGCATTCAGTTAATGAGTTGGCACTCATCTAGCAAGTGAATCACAATCTTTTAGTAAAAAGTGATTTGTGACAGAAGGATGGATCATGACTACTATTCTCTCAGACTGCGTCAGGTGAGAAATAACCCACCATGAGATGATTTGTCCATCAGTATTTCTTGTGTACTTGTAAACCATTAGCTCATCTTCAGCTGATCAATCTCCATCTGTTTTTGAAACTTATGTAATGTCTAGATTTTGCCACTGGGATAGTATCCCTGCAGCTTGTCTTGAATATGGCCGAGCATCAAAAAATAGAATAATGAAAGGGGCAGGAAGATGTGAGTTTCACAGAAATCTTTGTATCCACATCATGAGGATTCAGAAATTAAATCATTCTTCTTTTATGTACTTCAAGGGATGATAAAAACTTCACGACAACTTTTTAGAATAGCAAATACTGCCATAACTGCATCTTTGGCGTTTCTGAACAAGATCTGTTAATCATCCAATTTAAATATGATAGTGTTCCCAGTAAGTGTGAACTCCTAGGATGACTGCCGCAGAATCAGAGCCAAAAAGAGACCCTTAACAAACACAGGAATATATTGAACTGCATAAGAATGAATGTACTATATTTAGAGTTGGTAGAATTGTTTAAACTTTTAAAAATAGCCCTCTCTGGAGGGCTCGGGACAGGGGTTGCTCCTCTGTCGTGGTCCTATCAAAGGTCCTATTAGATCTCTCAGCGGTTTTTGATACCATCGACCATGGTATCATGCTGCAGCGGTTGAGGGGGTTAGGAATTGGAGGCACTGTGTTACGGTGGTTCTCCTACCTCTCCGACCGCTCGCAGTCTGTGTTGGCAGGGGGGCAGAGGTCGACCTCGAGGCGCCTCGCTTGGGGGGTGCTGCAAGGATCGGTCCTCTCGCCCCTTCTGTTCAACATTTATGTGAAGCCGCTGGGTGAGATCATCCGTGGTTTTGGGGTGAGAGTCCATCACTACACTGATGACACTCAGCTGTACATCTCCACCCCAAACCACTCCAATGATGCCCTTGATGTGATGTCCCGCTGCCTGGAGGCCGTGCGGGTCTGGATGGGGAGAAATAGGCTCAAGCTCAACCCTTCCAAGACTGAGTGGCTGTGGCTTCCGGCGTCCTGGTATAGTCAGCTGGTGCCATCGATGACTATTGGGGGTGAATCTTTGCCCCCCACAGAGAGGGCTCGCAATCTGGGTGTCCTCCTGGACTCACGGCTGTCTTTAGAAGAGCATATGATGGCCATAGCCAGGGGGGCTTTTTATCAGGTTCGCCTGATCCGCCAGTTGCTTCCCTTTCTGGACTGGGAAGCCTTGCGCACAGTCACTCACGCCCTCTGGACTATTGTAATGCTCTCTACATGGGGCTCCCCTTGAAGAGCACTCGGAGGCTCCAACTGGTCCAGGATGCGGCTGTGCAGGTGGTTATGGGTGCGCCTCGTTACGCCCATGTAACATCTCTCCTGCGCGAGCTGCACTGGCTCCTAGTGGTCTTCCGGGTGCAATTCAAGGTGTTGCTCACCACCTTTAAAGCACTCCATGACATAGGACCAGGATATTTACGGGACCGCCTTCTGCCACCAATAGCCTCCACTGACCAGTCCGCTCCCTCAGAGAGGGACTTCTCAGGGTACTGTCGGCCAAGTTATGTCAGCTGGCGATACCCAGGAGCAGAGCCTTCTCTGTCGGAGCTCCTGCCCTTTGGAATGAATTGCTCCCAGATATTCGTAACATCTCTGACCTCTGGGTCTTTCGCTGTGCCCTCAAGACCCTACTGTTCCGACAAGCGGGCTGTCTAACTGAATGATTTTAAATTGGGTTTTAATATTGGGTTTTTAAAATTTGGCCTTAACTATTTAATGATTTTAATTAATTTTAACTATGATATTGTATATTTATGTTTTTAATCTTGGCTGTACACCGCCCTGAGTCCTTCGGGAGAAAGGTGGTATATAAATAAAATAATAATAATAATAATAATAATAATAATAATAATAATAATAATAATAATTAAAAATACTGTAGATAGATAGATAGATAGATAGATAGATAGATAGATAGATTGATAGATAGATATATTAAAATCTGTAAACAAAAAGTCAGAGTCACAAAGGGCAATCTTTTTTTCTCTTGTGGCATTTTTGCCAAACTAGTATTAGTGTTGGACAGTGTCAACATTCCTATCCTTTCTGGGCAGCTAAACTGTTGAAGCACAGCTCAAATAAAATTTCAGACTTTCTATTTCCCCATTTGATAGTCCTCTTATTTTCCATGTCCCAATTGACATGTCTAAGGTTTTACAGGTAACATTCTCTCTTAACCTGATCTTTATTCTGACTGGCAGCAAGGTGGATGCATTCAGCTACTGTGGCTATGCATGCATCATTTGAAGAACCAGTACAGAGGACAGATAATCTTGGGGGTAAATCTATGTGGCTGCTAAGAGTATACATTTGGCACATTGTCTGTCTGTCTGTCTGTCTATCTATCTATCTATCTATCTATCTATCTATCTATCTATCTATCCATCCATCTATCCATCTATCTATCTATCATCTCCTGAAACTTATACATATCAGAATGCAAGATGTAGTTTGATATTCGTACTTCTCCAAATACTGGGATGTATTTTGCAATGAGGACCCCCTCACTTACAAATCCATTTCATAAGGAAATTGTATAGTTTGTCCTGTCATATTCTGTGCCAAAAGTAGAGGAATGTTCAGATAGTCATTTAAAGCAATACCTTGAGAAATATACTCTGAGCTTTGTGCTCTTTCATAATTAAGTGCAAACTATTTTTCAAATATAACTGGAGGGCACTGGATGCTACAGAATAAATACAAAATACTATGTATTATTACTGTAACATCATTGAGTAGCAAATGAGATTCTAATATAAAGATTAAACAAATGTATTCCAAATTGGGTTTTTTTGCCATAATTCTTTAGTCTCTACCAAAAGTATGGTACTTATTTTTAATACAATTGTAATCAAGTATTGGAATTCATTTCCTGAATTTGATTGTCACTTCTATTGCCATTTCTGATCTTTTGTGAAACTGGAGCAAAACAAAACTGCTCACTTCATAATTGCTTCTCTTCTCTTTACTACCTTCCTTTAATAGAAGGCTGGAATGTAAAATAATTATGGGTGGCAAATTACCTTACAGAAATATCAGAATATGGAATACTTTTTCAATAGTAAGCATCTTTGAAAGGCTCCTTATGAATTCTTGTACTGTAGGTAGGTATCTGTCTACTTTCATTTAGCCAAATGATACAATAATGCCATTCTAAAGTCCCAACAGTCATCACTTATTTTTTTTGTGAATGCATTCACACCCATTGGGAGGGACAAGAAAATATCTTAAAAATACTGTTATCATGAATATGTGCATTACATGAGTATGTGTTACTAATGCTGCTATTGCTACTAGAGATTTATATTTATATATCCTGTAACTACAGCAAAGAATGTACTAGTTGTAACTCTATAGATTCCGCCCTGGAAAAGGCAGAAATATCTGGATTCTGGATGTCAGATTCAGGATCTGCCAAAGATTCCCCACTGAAAACTTGAAAGTGTGAGATGGACAGGAGACAAGGTTTTCTTTTGTATCTACATTAAAGAGAGGCATATAATAAAAGAATGCATATGCAAAGGGTCAAAAGAAATCATGCCAGTTATAGTAATGCACATATATATAAATAACATTAAATGCCTAATCATGGGAAATTCAGTAATAAAGATGTCTAATCTGCACATAACATTCTGAGAGGCACAACCTTTATTTACACAGCCTGGAACAAGCAGGTTCTCTGGGCATGTACAGACATGGTAGTGCATCCTTGCTATTGTTCTCCTGTATTCTCTTTGGCAGCAGTTGTCAGAGTGGCTCAGGCCTTTCTTACCAGTGCTAAGCAGTGTGGGCAGATTCTTGCAAACTGCCCACAAGGCAAAGCAGTTCACATTTGTTGTGCTCAGCAATAATGACAACTACAACTGTAGGTGTAGACCAATATTTCTCAACATTAGCAACTTTAAAATGTATGGACCTCAACTCCCTGAATTCTGGGAGCTGAAGCCTGCACATCTTAAAGTTGCTCAGGTTTAAGCCAAAAACCTTGGGGTACACAATGCTATTGATCACCCAGAGGTGGTTCCTGCAACACAAGGAACAAGGTGGAAGATTAATGAGGTACCTAATTTTTATTTTGAAAAAATAACATACTGTCTTTTCAAGGTTAGAAATGGAAAGATAAAAGAATAATTGTTTTGTTACTTCATCTATAGCAGCGGTGTTAAACTCAATTTCATTGAGGGCCGCATTGGGGGACCAGGTGGACATGGCTAGGGTGGGTGTGGCCAGCTCGACGTTACTCATCTCCCTGTCCCTTCTATCTATCTATCTATCTATCTATCTATCTATCTATCTATCTATCTATCTACCTATCATCTCGAATATCACTTTTTAGGACTGTTGGTTTTAACACTGATTAATTGGTTTATGAATGTTTTTATTGTTTGTAAAACTGTTCCGGGTTCCCCTTGGAGAAAGAATGGTATAGATATTTTTATAATTAAAAAGTACTTTTATGGCTTTAAAATAGAATAGAATAGAATAGAATAGAATAGAATAGAATAGAATAGAATAGAATAGAATAGAATAGAATAGAATAGAATAACAGAGTTGGAAGGGACCTTGGAGGTCTTCTAATCCAACCCCCTGCCCAGGCAGGAAACCCTACACCATTTCAGACAAATGGTTATCCAACATCTTCTTATAAATTTCCACTGTTGGGGAATTCACAACTTCTTCAGGCAGAATAGAGAAATAAGAGAAAAAGAACAAAAGAGAACACACAAACACACGCACACACGCATAAAAGGAAAAAGAGAGGAAAGGAAACCAGAAAATATGCCATTTATAACTAATCATTCAGCCTTATTTCCTATCACATCATGAAACCTTGACTTCACAGAATAATATATTCTGAATAATATTGCTCAGTCTTTCCAGGACCTCCAGGAAGAACTAATTCATGAGATAAAAACAAATACACAATAGGGATCCAAGATTATAAACCTGTGTCTATATTGTTTTTCCAAACATATAGTCTACTTTGCTACTCCATATCAATAAATATGCAATTCTTCATACAGAGATCTATTCTAGGTTTTGGATATCTAAAGTACATTCATATCTTTCAACAAGATTTTGTAATACCATATTAATAAATGTAATGATATTAAACGAAAAGAGAAGAATAATAGGGCTAGCCCATATCCCCTTGCCCGTTTTACATTTTTAATTTTTTGAGATTGACCGCCAACCATTTTTAAACATTGTCTAAAGCAGGGTTTTTCACCTCAGCAACTTTAGATGGGTGGATCTTAAGTGGCATGGAGAATTCTGGGACTTGAAGTCCACCCATTTTACAGTTGCTGATATTGAGAAACACTGTTCTAATTATATTTAATTATACATATGATAACAGCAGCACAAATACTATATGCGCAACACTGGAAGAGTAGTGATATACCAACATCAGATAAAGTAATCAATAAAATTATGGAATGTGCGGAATTAGATAGACTCACAAAGGAATTACAAAATAGGGAAGAACATGATTTTTACTTAGTATGGGAAAAGTGGTATAGTTGGTTGAAAGATAGGAAAGAGATGAAGCAATAGGAAGTAAATAAAATGACCAAATATAATATGATGGAAACAAAGAACAGACATAGGTTAACAAAGATCAATATTAGATAGATAAAAGGGAATGATCAAATAAGGAAGAGTTAAAATACAAAGAGAAATGTATATTATAGTTGCGACAAACTGGACATGTATTGAAATGAATGTTTATATGTTTTTATGTTTTGTACATTTCATTGTTCTGTTTAGTTTATACATACATACATACATACATACATACATACATACATACATATGTGGGGTGCCACAAGGATCGGTCCTCTCGCCCCTTTTGTTCAACATTTATGTGAAGCCGCTGGGCGAGATCATCCGTGGTTTCGGGGTGGAGTACCATCAGTACGCTGATGACACCCAGCTGTACATCTCCACCCCAGACCACCCCAACGATGCCCTTGAAGTGATGTCCCGGTGCCTGGAGGCCGTACGGATCTGGATGGGGAGAAACAGGCTCAGACTCAACCCATCCAAGACCGAGTGGCTGTGGTTTCCGAAGTCCCGATATAGTCAGCTGATGCCATCGCTGACTATTGGGGGCGAAGCATTGGCCCCCACGGAGAGGGCTCGCAACTTGGGTGTCCTCCTGGATTCACGGCTGTCTTTAGAAGAGCACTTGACGGCCGTGACCGGGAGGATTTTTCATCAGGTTCGCCTGATTCGCCAGTTGCGTCCCTTTCTGGATCGGGACTCGTTACGCACGGTCACTCATGCCGTCGTCACCTCCCGTCTGGACTATTGTAACGCTCTCTACATGGGGCTCCCCTTGAGGAGCACTCGGAGGCTCCAACTGGCGCAGAGTGCGGCCGCGCGGGTGGTGATGGGAGCAACGTGGCGCTCCCATGTAACACCTCTCCTGCGCGAGCTGCACTGGCTCCCGGTGGTCTTCCGAGTGCGCTTCAAGGTTTTGGTTATCACCTTTAGAGCGCTCCATGGCTTAGGACCTGGCTATTTGCGAGACCGCCTGCTACCACCAATAGCCTCCCACCGACCAGTACGCTCCCATAGAGAGGGGCTCCTCCGGGTGCCGTCGGCCAAACAATGTTGACTGGCGGCCCCCAGGGGGAGAGCCTTCTCTGTGGGGGCACCTACGATCTGGAACGAGCTCCCCCCCGAGATACGGAGGATTCCGGATCTGCGTACCTTCCGTCGCATGCTTAAGACGTTCCTATTCCAACAAGCTGGCCTGACCTAAACTTTCTCCTCTTTTAAATGGGTATTTTAAATTCGGTTTTAAATTATTTGGGGTTTTAATATGGTCAGCCAAATCTATTTAATCTGTTTTATCTCTCTTTTAAATTTTGTACTTTATATGTTTTATTTTATGGCTATTCACCGCCCTGAGTCCTTCGGGAGTAGGGCGGTATACAAATCTAATAAAATGAAATGAAATGAATGAAATATATATATATATATATATATATATATATATATATATATATATATAGAGAGAGAGAGAGAGAGAGAGAGAGAGAGAGAGAGAGAGAGAGAGAGAGAGAAACACCGTTCTAAAGCACCTGGGTATTTTATTTGTTTCTTTTTGCAAATGAATAGACACGCCAAACAAAATCAACTTTGAATGGCTTAAAATGATTAATTAAAAAACAAATAAACAATAAGATGTCATGACCTGATAAACCTATTAAGAACCTAAAAAGAACAAGGGCAGACTGACAACTAAAAAAAATCATGTCTCATCTCAGGGCCTGGAGGAAGAGCCCGGTCTTCAAAGTTCACTTAAAGGATGGTAGTAGCATCAGGGCAAAACCAACCTTTGGCAGGGAGAGAACACTAAGATAGAAAGCATGTTTCTTGGGATCTGAAGTTGCAATGTATTTCAAGAATGAGGCCTGGAACATGCCTACTATGCCCTTTCTTACCAGGTGTAATGGAAGAAGGGTACTCCCTCAAGTAACCAGACCTGATGTCATGAAGGGTGACATCATCCCTATCAGCATCTTGAATTGCATCTAGAAGCCTATCAGTAATGTGAAAAGGAAATGTTGGTTTTATTTGTCTTTCTTAAGTTTGGGACATTTCATTGTTTATTCAAAATACAGAAAAGTTACCCAAGATACATTCCAAAACTGATAGCAATTTGGGAATTTCAGATGCTGTTGATATAACTGATTATTGATTTATTATTTATTTATTTAATTAATTAACTTTTACTATTTATTTATTTAATTTATTTACTACAATCTTGTTTAGAAGCGATTATCAGCCATTTCTCAGTTTTAGGTAATAAATTAAATTCTCTAAGAATGACATAAATGCAGTGGTGGGTTGCTACCTGTTCACCCCGGATCAGGCGAACTGGTAGCGGTGGTGGCAGGAGGCTCTGCCCAACCGCCTGGACGTCTCTTCTGCATGTGCAGAAGCGTCATGTGCACACGGAAGCGCGGACGCATTCACGAGCAAACCAGTAGCGATGGGAATTGAAACCCACTACTACATAAATGGCTTAAAACCAGGGGTGAAATGCTCCCGGTTCGGATCGGAACGCCTGATCCGGTAGCGATGGCGGCGGGTAGTTCGGAGAACCAGCAGCAAAAATCCCTGCCCCCCTCACCATGCTCAACTGAGCCGCACAATCATCAGAGGCTTTCTTTTTTTTTAACTTTTAAAAGCATTTTTTTGTTGGAAGAGGTTGTAGAAAAAATGCTTTTAAAAGTTAAAAAAAGAAAGCCTCTGATGATCACGCGGCTCAGCTGGGATAGTCAGAGGCTTTTCAAAGCATTTTTTTCTGCAACCTCTTGGCCGAAGAGATGGTAAAAAAAAATGCTTTGAAAAGTCTCTGATGATCCCAGTTGAGTTGCCTGATCGGCAGAGAGGTATTTTTTAAAAAGCCTCTCTGACGATCCCAGCTGAGTTGCCTGATGGCAGAGGCTTTTCAAAGCATTAGAAAAAATGCTTTGAAAAGTTTTTTTAAAAAAGTTGGCCACGCCCATCCAGTCACATTACCCCCCCCCCACCAAGCCACGCCCACAGAACCAGTAGTAACAAATTTTACATTTCACCTGCTTAAAACGTATTAGTAATAAAGTGATTCAAAATATTAGTACTTTTTCTTGCACCAGATTTGCAAAGAGGGGCCAGGATTTCTGAGTAGCAGCAGCAGCAGGAAAGAATACAGAACGTTCAAGTTCTAAAATGCTTCTTGTTCTTAGAAGTTGAAAAAATGGTTTTGGGGATCCCCTGCAAAGAGTCTCAATGACTGATTCATCTCCTTTCTCTATGAATGATGAAATTAAAGTTGCTGAGGTTAACAAATACTGCTTTATAACAATAGAGTTCTTGTATTCCTTTCATTGTCTGTTCTATGCCCTGCCTACCTTAAAAGAACATAAGCAGTCAGGTGGATCCAATTTCAAAAGAAAAACAAGAGGAGATAAAGATCTGTAATAGGTTCTGTGAGACATTTTGATAGAAGAAGAGATAACTGCATTTGTAGTAGAAAAGGAGAAAATCCATATTTAGGCAAGACTTGTTTTAAAAATTCTGTTGCACCTTAGGAAACGCCTTTTCTACATGCAATGAAACCATCACTATGGATTTCAATTTTTCTGAATAAGCACCCAGAAACCCAATTAGTTGTAACTATTACAAGAATCTTTTACAAAACCAGATTGTGAAAAGTGATAATAAAATATCCAATGAGAAGATTTTTGCAAATATTTTGTATTAGTGTTTAATCTAATCAAATAAGGCTGTACAGCCAGCAAGAATTTAGCTTACTGAAGAAAACAAGAAATCCTTACTTTTAAAGACTTCATTATAGACTTCCAAATGTATTGGGTGAGAGAACCCAATATATATCTTATGCCACTCAGTAGGATTATCACTTAGTCTGGGAGCTTTTCCTGATTTCATAGATGTAATGATATCTATTATTACATATTGAGATAAAAGTGTAGTTAAGTAGGCAGTTTGATCATGCATAAATCCACCGAACAAATATGATATCAAATAGACTAATTTCTTCCTCAGTTCTATTTAACTCAGTATTGTACCATTAAGAGAGAAAAAAAGAGTGGATTAATTAAGTCACTATATATTTTACATTGAACAGCCTTAATAGAAGAGATAATATTACATTTTTCCTATTGTTTCAGCCAAAAGGCTAGTAATTTGTTGGTCTTTCATCTTGTTCCCAATATATCTGATGTTTGTAACTCAGTGAATATTCTGTTTCAGAATATAAGGTGTAAAGGGATTTAATGTCTTAGTTCAGAACTTTAAAAAAGCTTTATATAATTTTCGTACAGATCATATTTCATTTATCCTCAAAGGTACCTTTGAACTTCGAAAAGCTTTACAGTTTTCTTTTTCAATGACAAAGAAATAATAAGACAGCTATGAATATTAAAGGCATTCCAAACAACCAATACATTTACAAAATGCATATGTGTAAAAATAGTCAAACTCATGTACATCTGTTTTATAAAAAGTGGATACACATATAAAAATCTGTTCTCAGATTATTTGTTGGTAACTTGATCCTTAGTTGACTGGATTGATAATTGTAATATATCAGATCATGTCCCAGTAACATCAATAATTATAAAGACATTGTAATTTTTCTCTAATTACAAAAGTTACAGAAAAACCTGTGTCTATGTGTGTATATAATATTTGTTTGTTTGAGCTGCTTGGCCACTCTTTACTGTCAGCCATGAAAAATAGTCCAGAGAGAAAGCATGTCCAGATGAACTAACTATATTTTATTTTATAAGATTACATTAACAAAATCTTGCAAGTCTGAAGTAACCTTTTTTCATGTCACCTTTACAACCCATGAAACCAGAGGGTGTCTCTTGAGACATTTGTCATGCCCATAATCCTTGATAGTAGGATAGTAGTAAAAGAGCCTTGATAGTACAGAGGTCTAAGCACCCTGTTATTAACACAGCTGCCTGCAATTTACTGCTGGTTCGAATCTCTCCAAGGCTCAAGGTTGACTCAGCCTTCCATCCTTTCTAAGGTAGGTGAAATGAGGACCCAGTTTGTGGGGGCAATAAGCTGACTTTGTATAAATATACAAAAGTATGAAGGCTATTGCTTAACGCATTGTAAGCCGCCCTGAGTCTCCGGAGAAGGGCGGCATATAAATCAAATTTTTAAAAAAATCCAGTTGTAAATTGTAACTGCCTACTGTTCCGCCGACTGTGGATCTTTTTACTGTTTCCTAAAATCATTCCTATATATACTGTTACACCTTTCCAATGTGGGACTACATATTCTATTGGCTGATGATGGGAATTATCCTGCTTTGAAGGATGGAGGCCCTCTACAGTTGTTCCAAATGGGTATTGAGGCATGACTCAGCCAATACTTGATTTAGGTCCATGCTGAAAATGGTAACTCAGTCTCCAATGTGGATTTTATCAAAGTGGAAATAGCTGTGGGTAAGAGAGGTGTGGCAAAGCATTCCTAAATCTGAGGTCTTTGTTTTAATTATCACATTAGATACTTTGGCAAAAACAATCCAAACCATTTTTATGCCAATTTAGATTTCAAAGATCCTCTTTAATTGCTCTATTTGATTCATTAAAGGATTTATTTATTTAGCGTATGGCTGGTCACACACAGTATTAAAACACTTCGTTTTTACAGGTTAAAAACAATTAAAACAATAAAAAATTAAAGGATTACAACCAAGAATAAGGGGGAAACTAAGGAATATGCATAGTTGTTGTTTCTTAGTAACTGTTGTCATTCTCTTTCAAATAATCAAATATATGCGAAGGCCTTCCTGTGGTCTCTTCATGCATCTGCTGAAATAATATCCTCACTACAGCTCCTGTTTTATGCACTGGAACGAACAGTAAAATTATATGAAAATGGAAGGTTCTTTAGCAATCACAAATACTTATATATGGAGATTATTTAAAAGCTTGCGGAAAAAGATGGATCTCTGCCTCCTGCTGAAAGAATTAAAGAAAGAATTAAAATTGTCCCCTATCCCTCCTTTTATTTATTCTATCGTTGGAAACACTATTGATACAAATTAGGCAAAAATAAAAGGACTGAGAATTAAAAGGGAAGAATATAAAGTACAAGCCTTTGCGGATGATATGGCCTTTATCATAGAAGATCCCCTAAAGATGGGAACCATATTATTACAGAAAATAGAACAATTTGGCAAGGTAGCAGGGCTTAAAATAAATAAAGAGAAAACTAAAATACTAACTAAGAATCTTACTAATAGGCAAAATGAGGAATTGAAAGAGAAATTGGGGATCCAAACTACCAAAAAAGTGAAATACCTGGGAATTTGGTTAATGGTGAAATGCTCTTCGATAAAAGAGGACAATTACAATAAATTAGTATAACAGATACAAAAAGATTTGGATAATTGGGCAAAATTGCCTGGAGGCCGTGCGGGTCTGGATGGGGAGGAACAGGCTCCGACTCAACCCTTCCAAGACCGAGTGGCTGTGGTTGCCGGCGTCCCGATATAGCCAGCTGGTGCCATCGCTGGCTATTGGGGGCAAGTCATTGGCCCCCACGGAGAGGGCTTGTAACTTGGGCGTCCTCCTGGATGCACGGCTGTCTTTAGAAGAGCATTTGATGGCCGTGGCCAGGGGGGCTTTTTATTAAGTTTGCCTGATATGCCAGTTGCGCCCCTTTCTGGATCGGGACTCCTTACGCACAGTCACTCACGCCCTCATCAGACCGCCTGGACTACTGTAATTCTCTCTACATGGGGCTCCCCTTGAGGAGCACCCGGAGGCTCCAACTGGTCCAGAATACAGCCACACAGGTGATTGTGGGGGCGACATGGTGCTCCAATGTAACATCTCTCCTGTGTGAGCTGCACTGGCTTCTGGTGGTCTTCCAGGTGCGCTTCAAGGTATTGGTTCTCACCTTTAGAGCACTCCATGGCTTAGGGCTTGGATATCTAAAAGACCACCTTCTGCCACAGATAACCTCCCACCAGCCAATACGCTCCCACAGAGAGGGTCTCCTCAGGGTGCCGTCGGTCAAGCAATGTCGACTGGCAGCCCCCAGGGGGAGAGCCTTCTCGGTGGGGGCACCCGCCCTCTGGAACGAGCTACCCCCAGGGATACGACTGATCCCAGACCTCCGTACTTTCTGCCAGGCGCTGAAGACTTTTCTATTTCAGCAAGCCGGGCTGGCTTAAAATTTTTAACTGGTTAATTTAACTAGGGGTTTTAAATTGGGGAAGCCAAATTAATTTAATCATGTTTTAAATTATTTAAATTTTCATATTGTATGTATTTTAATCTTGGCTGTTCACCGCCCTGAGTCCTTCAGGAGAAGGGCGGTATAAAAATTTAAATTAAAAAAAAATTACAAATATCATTAATTGGCAGAATCGCCACAATAAAAATGAATATACGACTAAAATTTTTGTATCTCTTCCAAACGGTACCAATAAAATTGGGGATTTTTTCCCCCGAACAATTAAATAAAATAATAACAAAATTTATTTGGTTGGGGAAAAAAGCCCGAATAAAACTTAAACTTTTGCAAGATTCTAGAACCAAAGGGGGTTTTGGCCTTCCTGATTGGGAACTATATTATCATGCAGCAGCAGTGATGTGGCTTAAAGATTGGATTCAAGTGAACAATAAAAGGGTATTAACATTAGAGGGCCACGATCTTCAACTCGGCTGGCACGCATTCCTTTGGGAATGGAAAAACAAAACCCACGGATACTTTCAGAGACACTTAGTGAGAGATAACCTGATAAGCATTTGGGAAAAAAATTAAGAAAAATGATTACAGAAAATTCCAAGTTGGCTATCAACAATGGAGGCGATGATTTATTTATTTATTTATTGTTTCGATTTATATGCCACCCTTCTCCAGAGATTCAGGGTGGCTTACAATGCATTAAGCAATAGCCTTCATACTTTTGTATATACCTGCTTAGTAGGGCTTTTGCCCCCTCCTAAACGGTGTTCTATTTTATACAAAGTCAGCTTATTGCCCCCACAATCCGGGTCCTCATTTTACCTACCTCGAATGGATGGAAGGCTGAGTCAACCTTGAGCCTGGTGAGATTTGAACTTGCAGTAATTGCAGGCAGCTGGTGCTACTTAACAGCACTTTAGTCTGCTGCGCCACCAAGGCTCTACGTTTACCCAAACATATTAGATTTAAATAAGGTGATGAAATATTCAGAACTATTAGATGAACAAGGAGATTTAAAATGTGATCAGGAATTAAAAAATCAAGGAATAAAGATCGATTGGTGGCCCTTTCTCCAAATTAGGTCAAGATATAAAAAAGATTTAGAACAGCATCTATGGAAAACAATTGGAACTAGATAAAATATTATTAGGAACAGGAAAAAATGATTACCAAAACATATAACCTCTTCCTAAGATTTAAAATGGAAGAAGAAAATGTGAAGGAGACGATGATAAGCTGGGATAGAAATTTCAGATGCAGTATTGATTTAGACCATTGGGATAAATTATGGGAGAAAAATTATAAATTAATGAGAGCAGTAGCCTATAAGGAAATTCTCTATAAGAAGTTTTACTGTTGGCATTTACCACCAGCCAGATTGGCCAAAATGTTTCCAAACCATTCACCCGAATGCCAGAATTGTGTTCACTCAAAATTGGAAACAGATCATCCCTTTAGAGGTGATGATAATAAGAAAAGTATATGAGTGTGCAGAGATGGATAGGTTGTTCATGGAATTGAAAGAGAGAGAAGAATTGGAGTATTATTAAGTTTGGAGTAGATGGTATACCTGGCTTGAGAATGGGAGTAAAATTAATGTATAAGAATTATATAATATTGACAATATGATCATATGTGTGTAGATATTATTATAATACAAATGATTGTATAATATAGGATAGTGAATCATAGAAATAGAATCTATGTAAATAAGGATATTATGGGTGATATTGATGCAGATATGGAAATGCTGTAATGAGTGAAAAATTGTGTTTTATTTTTTTTAAAATGTTGAAAAAGTTTAATAAAAATATTATTTTAAAAAATAAAAATAAAATAGAACTTAGGTGGACTTCTCTGGGAAGACCATTCCGCTATTGG